>CM055961.1:78240000-78840000 GCA_029531755.1 Holothuria leucospilota | reverse complement strand
CAAACATCTCGAAATGCAAAGAGCACATTAGAATGTCCTAGAAAGTGAGTTCAAACCTTGGTACTGAGAGGGGTGCAACGAAACTGAACGATTTCGAGCCTGCCCTGACAGACTATCGGTTGTTTACTTCGTACATTGTCTTTGTATGGACAATGCAAGATAGTAAATACACTTATATGCTTTCAATAATGTAGCTCAAAGGCAGTCAGGAAAGTTCGATATGCATATATTCTTTATTTTAAATTTTATTTTAAATTTCTGGGTAATAGAGCGTACATGAGGAAAAATTTCAAGGAGAGTACAACTGTAGAGTCAAGAAAAAGTGGAGACATGAAAATCAGGATTCACAATAAAAAAAAATGAGGAGAAAACTTACTCATTTTAATAGCAACATTTACCACATTTTATTGCAGTTAAAAGCAACTCAGTTAGAAAGGTCCTGATGAAACTATAAATGAATTGCATACAAAAGTCCGTAAGATATTACCATAATTTTGGTGCATATCAAATATCTTGAATTAATGTAAACCATCAACACTATTAAAATGTAACTGGACAAATCTGAAATCCTTACAAGCTGATAAACACATTACTAATTACTGTACAAATTGTGATATTTTTATTCACTCTCCAAGCTACTTCTGAGAATAATTCAAATTCTAATGAAATATTCATCATTTCATCTTTCTTTCAGTTAGAATTCTCACATTAAAAAGTGAAGGAGTTGTAACAAAAATGACCATTCGGGTTACTTTATAAATCAAGCACACGAGGACATACAACTCAATGTGGTACCTCTGAGACAGCACATAATAATTATTGTAACTGTCTAACCACTTAATACCTGAACTTTTAATACCAGCACAAAGGGGGGAGGATTCTCAGTGGGGGGGGGGGATTAGGACCCTTGAAGCAAAGTTTATTGTGTGAAAAAGTAAAAGTCTATGGGATCATTAACGAAAAATTAGTGTGTGTGTGGGAGGGGGGGGCAGTACAATGGATGTATGAATGGATGTATGGATGTATGGATGGATGGATGGATGTATCCCCTACTCCTTGTACACGTTACAATCCTGAAATAGATTGAATCTTAACATTTGAGGTATGCTGTCATTTATTTGGAAATTTATGTAGACTAAACGTGACTATGGGTCGTATAATAAACCTTTTTTCAGTAGATGCGTAAAAAGAAAGTCACAAAGCGTGTGAATCATACCATTAAACAAAACTTGGCAGATAGTACGTAATGAGCTTGTCAAGCATACACTGTTAAATATAATTGTAAAATACAGTAACTTTATGTCCCTTCAGAAGGAAATTGTTGTACTTCTACAAAAAATGTATGTTTCATGTAATGTTTTGCAACTTCAGTTTACAAATAGAAATTTTCTGTTAAAAAACAAACTTAAAAATACTGCATATTATTTCAGTAAACTTGTACATCTACAACAACTATATATCTCATTATAAGTTAATTTTTTTTGTACATTTACAATTCATGTATGTTTATTTAACTGTCATTGAATGTCCGTTCAAAAACATTGCTTTCTGTATAGAAACAAACTTGTAACCGATGCATACGTTAGCACTAATGGCTGTAAATTTACAGTAATTTTTCATGTCTCTTAAAACAAATTACTGTACATAAACACAACTTTTATGATTGCAGAATATTAATAGAACTTCTGTTCAAAAACAAAACTTCATGTTGAGACACAAACTTGAAACAAGAACATTTATTACAAAGAAATTCTAAAATTACAATAGTTTTATGATAAGGAAGACGTACAGTAGTTACCTTAAATATGCAGCACTATAATTCTGGTGAATTCTATCTGAGAACAAAACTGCGATCGAACCATAGGTTGGAGAATTTTTGTGAAATTATAGTAATTTTATATCCCCCTAGAAACACTTTGTTTTTAAGCATACATCATATTAATTGTGGACCTTAGAAAAAATCAAAGTGTAGGCGTTTGTGGGGCCATGGCTATATTAGAGGACCCTGGTGGTACAACACAACAGCTTGCTCCTATGCTTGTACAGAGTGCCGCTATACTGATAGATATTGCAGTTATTTTGAAACACGAAGCAGCTGCAATAACAATGTGGCTGGTTCCAACCTAAACGGTGACTACAACGGAGGTAACGGAGAGAAGATATTCTCGAGTAATAATTACTGCAACCGCAACTTTGTGGAGATGAAAATTCGTCCAACCACAGTATGAAAATGCTTCGCTTTGATACTAGTGCAGTCATTTTTGTACATGAGAAAGTATGAGAAAATATTTACTATGTGGAAAATTTAATGTAATAAAAATTTCACACAATGACCGAAATACACTCCCCTTTCAATACTATATAACATGCTACTTGGTATCAGACACTTAAATGCCTGTCTCATCTCATTGATTTTTTTCTTGTGGGAAGAGATTACTATGAACACAGGTATCGTAACAACTAAAAGTGTTTGCTGTCCTGCCAATTAAATATCATACCAAAAGTAACAGGAAAATTTTTATAGCATGAAAATTTTTGACATATACAGTAGCCGAGATTTATTTGAAAAGGGGGGGGGGAGGTGTGAAGAACCCTTGAAGCAAAATTTACTGTGTGAGAAAGTGAGAGTCAATGGAAGCATTTACAAAATGCGTGTGTGTGGGTGGGTGGGGCTATTGGATGCATAACCTATCCTCTCCGATACTTTGGACACGCCAGTCGCCCCCAGGCCCTTCCCTTCACGCTCTCCCCCACTACCCCTCCTCTCTCGCCACAACCCCCCCATCCTCCTACATCTTCGCGACCCCCTATCCTCCGTCTCTTGCTCATCCACCCTACCGGTCAATCTCCCGTCGACATACAGGATCACTCTCTCTGCGAGCCCGGGACAAGTAAGATATGGTGCGGCACGGTAGAAACAATGTTTAGGAAACATTAGTTATTACAAACGTTAGCTAATCCTTCCGCACTTTGGAAGCCTGGAATACATTGAATCATAAAATTTTAAGTACGTTGTCATTTATGTTCAAAATTTATCTACAGAAAACGTAACGATGTGTTGTAAAATAAACGTTTCTACAGCAGATTATAAAAAGAAGGCCTTAAGCGTATAAATCATCTTCACCACTAAACAAAACTTGGCAAATTGTACGCATGATCTCGTCAAACATACACATTTTTCACAAAGATCATGTCGTTGCTACTAGCATACCTGCGTTTGTCTGTTAAATTTACAGCCTCTGTGATTATTATCCTTTTGCTAATTCACGGTTGATTTAATGTTGCACAATTTTAGTTTGAAATCTCCAGTTCAAATGAAAGTTGAACCCAGTTAAGCTGGGTTCAACTGGACCCAGTTGAGTTCCACTTAGAACTTAGCTAAAAACTAATTAAATCCAGTCAAATCAAGTTGATCTTATCTGGAATATGGGCAAATTCACCTGGGTTGAATGTAGTCAACCCATCTGAAAGGTGTGAACCCAGTTAGTTTAATGCCGAGTTTGTGCAAAACCAAATGGATCCTGTTGAACCCAGTTGAATTGGTCAACTGGGTTCAACTAGAATTTGAGTGACCTCTTAATTCATCACACTATCATAGAGTCCATATCGGATCCATTTGAGCAACTTAATGGGTCCCACTTTGAAAATTGATATTCGTCTTACTTTATTCGGTCGCCTTTAAACGGTGATCTTCTGTATAAAGTCGACGAATTAGGTTGTGCCCTATCTTAATACCAACTTAGCAAGCCTTTAGTGAAAATTGGTGGGTATGAATGGGGTATATCAGGGCTCTTCACATCTGCCCATACTGCCGTGACCCGAGCCGATTTACGTTAGCTGTGCTGTGATTTTACAGTTGAACAAGTTATGAAAAACTCATGCTGGTCAAGGTGGGACATTGCATAAGCATAAAAGGGCAACTGATTGGGAATTGGTGGTTATTAAGTGGGTTCCGCATGGATTAATTTCATGGCATATACCTGTAATGTTTGTATTTGCCATATGATCAGCCTACAGGTTCCCGGAGAGGGCTACGTCCCCTAATGGGAACTGTAACTACGCGAGCATGTTTTAGTCCCTCGACTTTCTGGCGAATAACCAAAAGGAGAAAACCAAACCTTACTTCGGAAAGACGTTTGCTCTGAAGGAGGTACGTCCCCAAGGTATACTTAGGCTTAGGATGACCAACCGCTTGACCTTCAGACCTCTATATCAAGGGTTTTTCATGCCTGGTACAGGTTTATAATGGCTGGAAAGGACAGAATCTGTTCATGATCCAAGCCAAAATAGAAAGCTTGAAGCCAGCCAAAAGGCCTAGAAGCGAAAAATACTTTTTTGTCAAAGTCCCCAAGACGCACTGGCCCATAGGCGAAGGGAGAAACTAAACGTTGCCCCCGAAGGACTTCTGCTCTCTGCATCGTACCATTCCTTTAGTTTCTAAGCTTAAAACTCTGTCTATTTACAATGTAAAACGTTATTGCATTGGCGTGTTTACTTTAAGTTGAGCTCAAGGCATTTGCTCTCTTATTTTTTACATATTTCCACTTCTGTAGTGAAACTCATCCTGATCATACACGCTTCTCAAGCAATATTTCTGTCCCGGGTTTTAGACTCAAGTCTTCCCAACTAAGTGTTAGGTATATAGGCGTTAAACTCTCTCCCTAATGCTATAACAAAGTGTATGCAATCAAGTACATTTAAAGGTTTTGCTTAAAGAATACCTTATTCATATACAGCGACGATACATAGGTCGCTTTAATTTTCGCTTATTCAGAGTTTCTTGTTCTTTATTTCTTTTTGTCCTGTTTCGAGGTAATTGCCTCTATAAGATTTCCCAGTTTCCTGTAATCACTCCTAAGTCTCTTCATACTTTGTAAATTCATCTTCTCTGTTTTTCAAACGTCATGAGTTCGAAATAAAGATTTGTGAACCTGAACATGAATTAAGTTAAGACCTCAATAGACAATAAGACTTAACCAACCGCTTGACCTTCAGACCTCTACACCATGGGAAGGGGGGGGGGGCTGTCTCTACACCATGGGGGACTGTTGTAAAGAACAGATACCAAAAATGATTTAGTCAAAAGGCCGAGAAGAGAGCTGGGAGACAGGTAATAGGTAGGGAAGCTGGCAATCTCCAGATCTCTCCTGAGCCCTTCAATAAAGCTAACATTCACCGTAAATCTGAATTTACTAAACAGAATTATATCGTGTTGATTAACAGTAAACAAACACGAGGATGATATCAAAGCTTACGATTTTTATTGAATAAAGTGCGAGGTGATTGGTTTTCGTACCTTGGCACAATTTAACTTTAAATAGAGTCCATACATCTATGAATGCTTCATATTGTAGTACATAGATCAAGAAATGTAAAAATTCTTGTACCAAAAAGTGGCGCCTCCTACTTTTAACTCAAAAAGGAACTGTCTCCAATGATCCAATCGTTAATATCCAGTAATGAGCTTGTGCTTCCCTCATACTGGTCACACTTTGAAATAAGATGCTAAAAAAGTTCAAATTATTTGCTTTATGTTGGGCCCTCGTTGTCAATTTTCCTATAATGAGCCCAAGTTGAAACCACGCCGAATTTAGATGTTGTTCCAAAAGTGTCAACGTGATACCGACGCTTGTCCTATTGGACCTATATAGGCACATATTTAACCCTTTTGAGCCCATAAAATAACCGTGGTGGGATCCTGTCACGGGTACGTTGACACAATCTAGAAGTACTTGACACACACACACAGCTCCCCGAATATATTGTGCAGCGGTAGACCTTTATATCATGAATATTTATTGGCTTTTTTGTCCGAAGCATAAAGTTTCCTGCAAAAACTTTCGTCTCTTAAACACATTTTGCTTGGTTCACAGATTTGTCAACTTATATTCACTGGGTTTTTGTATTTTCTTCGTTTGCTTTATTTGCACAAAACGGAAGATTAGGGCAGTTAAGGGAGGTCAGGTGGAAAATCTCGGGAGTGAAATTCAATTTGGGTTCTAGTTGGGATAGAGGTGTTGGGTGCGCCTCTAGTGGTCATGTGATCAGAGAGTAGTTGGACGAGATGGCCCCAGCAATCCTAACGTCGTTGTGAGCTAGTATTTTGGAACTGAAAATGTGGATACCAGCTATTGATGTTTTTTTTTGTAGGCCCACTTAAAATGTAGTAATTACTTTTATCCTGGAGATCTCAATTCAAACGCAGGAAGCCTAATTTAGTTCTGGCTTTCACTTTTGGCGCAAAAAACACATTAGACTGAAGGTTTTGCTAAGTCTTTCGTCCGGTCGTGTCTGCTTAACCTTGGCTTGCTACACCTATGTAAATGCCCTCATGTAGAAGCCACACTTATTCTTTGTTATGCATATCTATTACGTAAAGAAGATAAATTCTATAATTGTAACTCCTTTTTAGAACATCTTACATGGGACTCATTTTCAAAACTTATGTTTAATCGCATGTGGATGTGAAATATTTGAACCTACATAATGCTATATTAAATTTTTTTCTATTTCTAACATTGCTCACCCACACCCTCACCCACACCCCCACGTTGATCCCATGTGAATGTGCCTGCCTATGTGAAATCATTATGAAATGTTTATGGCACCCAGATAACCCAGTAAACACGAAAATATTCTTGTCATATTTTAAAAGTAATAATAAATATTGTAAAAATATTCGGCCGAATGTTTCTGTTATATATTTAGAAAACATGTCCGAAATATTTTTTGTTGAGTTGCAGAAATATTTCCAGAACATTTTTAGAAATATTTCTCTTATATTTTAAAACCTTATCGTAACATTTCTAAAATATTGTTATTGCGTTCCAAAAATGTCGCAACAACATTTCCAGCTCATTTCTAAAAATGTTACAAAACATTCTCACCACATTTTAAAGCTATCACTAAAAATATTTTTGGGATGTTTTTGAGACGTCAGTAAAATATTTCTGTTATATTTTTAAAATAGTTTGTTGATTGTTTTCATTATAATGTCCGAAAACATTTCCGAAATATTTTTTGTTGTGTTAAATTTACGCTTTTTAGTTAGCGTAGGTTGGGATACTCAATTAGGCTTAGGGGCCTAGGATCTAACTTAGGATAGAAGAAAAACAATTCACTTTAGGCTAAGCATGTTTACAGAGGAGAGAAGCCACTCTTTCGGAAGCATTTTGGTTTTAATCCGGATTCCCTCAACCCCTGTAGCCAAGTCGTGTTTCTTGGGGCTTTTCGGTGCCGCAACCGGTCTTCCTCCTTCTTGGCCGATGACCTAAGAAGTTTGTGTAGCAGTTTCTTGGCCTCTTCATCTTCTGAAGTTGACTCAAAGTCCAGCTTTGTCCTGCTTTTCTTTTCAAGGAAACGTTGAAGTTGCCTTTTCGTCTGGCTGGATAGTTCCTGCCGCCAGACTTTGCAAAGCCTCCTTTCCGCTCGAAGGATCGCCGAGTGCCAAGACACAGAGAATTCCTCAAAGCAGTTCAGAGAATTTGGGAGTCTGGATGGGTCTCTGTGAACCCTCAGATGTTGAGGTGCAGTCTTCTTCTCGATGCCGTGTGAAGAGTATCAGCGTGCTGTCCGACTTTCCTTTGGTTTTCCTTCTTTTAGAAGAATTTTGTCCTTTTTAGGATGGGGTGTTTTCTGATCATAGGTTATTTTCTCCTCTTCAGAGTCTGTGGTGTCTTTAGGCGAGGTATATCCGGTATTAGATCCGTAATATCCATAGGTTTCATGCTCTGATAATGCACTAGATCCTCGTGCAGTTTTTGTTTATATTTGTGTATTTGCACATAAAAGAAAATACCCCAAATACTGGGTACTGATTGGACGAAAGGTCAAGGCTAAGATAAGCCTTTTAGATCTCACGCACACATGTGTGCTAGTTTGCAGTTCTTTTCGACTGTGTTTCGGTATTTAGGATCCTGCTTTTGTGGGATGAAAGGATGTACGAGTATTTCCTTTCGGTATACGTCAGAAATTCCGTCCGGAATACTCAGTGCATCTAACCTACTTTTCGTTTTCCGAAAAAAGCAAAAACAAATGAGGGGGGGGGGGTAGACGGTTCACTATCTGACGATGTCGATAAACTGTTATTTTTTAAGGTAAAGTGCCCGATCATGTTAAATAAGATCCAAGAAAAAGCTTTAAATTATTCCACTGTTTTGGAGGAGTGTAAGTCGTATTGAAAGTTTTCTGGGCTTTAGTACCTTTGAAAATTTTTAGACCTAAGTACGTAACTTCGTTTTCAGAGACTTCCACGGTGAATTTCAGAGAAGAATGAATTTCATTCATTTTAGCCACCAAATTAGAAAGTTGAAATATCGTTTCTTTATACAGCAGTAAAATTTCATCCCTGTAGCGAAGCCATTTTGGTATGCTTGGAACTGTTTGTTTGATTTTCAAGTCTATGGATGACAATATCGCTGATTTCAGGTAAAGATTGGCTTACCAGGGGATATAGGTTTTATCACGTACATGTTTTCAGGTGGTTTTTCAATAATAAAAAAATGTGGAAAAAATGCTTTATTGAAATGTTTCGAGAATGTTTTATAAACGTTATGGGAACATCATATGAATTTCAAGTAACATTATTACAATATTCAATATCCAAAAGGAAAATCGATTTTTTTTCTTTAATCTGCCATAGTATGATAGCCTTATTACTGTATAACACTTTTGTGCTATATTCAATTCAAGATTGGGTGTTGTTATTAAACATTTTGTTCATATTATTAAAATATTTCAGTGGAATATGAAAATACAAATATCTTCAAAATATTTTAGCACAAAAATATACATGATCATTTTGAAGTGTTTGTATAGCTTTGGCGAGCCTTCTACAAGCGTTAAGAATCATATATCAATTGAGCAATTCATTTCCTTTTGTTGGCAAGAAAATATTTTGGTTATAGTTTGGAAACATCACAAAAATATGTTGTTGAAATATCTTTTTAACATTTTAAAAATGTTTTCCTTTCTATTTTTTCTCACTTATATCCGTATGTTTGTTCCAGTCTACACACCTTTTTATAAATTGAAATGGCTCACTTTTGCTACTTTTAGGGTAGTAGAATAATACAATGGAAATATCGCAAGAAATATTTACAAAATGATTTATTGAAATGTTATCAGAATGTTTTATAAACATTATAAAAAACATAGGAATATTTCAAGTAACATTGATACAATATCCAGGATCCAATAAGAAAATCACGTCTTTATCTCCGAACTGCTATAGTATGATAGTCTTAGTACTGTATGCCACTTCCGGGACTATTTCCAACTCAAATTTGGGTGTTATTTTAAAAAATTTTATTAACATTATTAAAATGTTTTAGTGTAACATGTAATGAAAAATATCTTTAAAATATTTTTAAAATGTTTCAACACAAACGCATACACAACGATTCAAATTCAATAGGAAGGTCGATTTTTCCTCTATAACGTGTCATAGTATGATAGTCGTATTACTGTATAACACTTCTGCGCTATATTCGCTTCAAGTTTGGGTGTTATTAATAAACATTTTATTCATATTATCAAAATGTTTTAGTGTAATATGAGAATAAAAATATCCTGAAAATATTTTAAAAACATTTCAACACAAAAACATACACAATGAGCATTTTGAAGTGTTTGTACAGTTTTGGCGAGCCTTCCACAAGCACTTACAATAATAATTAAGCAACTCATTTTCTTTCGTTGTCAAGAAAATGTTTTGGTTACATTTTGAAAAACATCACAAAAATATGTTGCTGAAATATCTTTTAAACATTTCAAAGCTCTCTAATGTTTTTCGTACTTATATGAGTATGCTTGTACCAATCTACACACCTTTTTACAATTTAAATTGTTCACTTTTACTACTTTTAGGGTTATAGAATGATTCTATGGAAATATTTCCGAAATATTTAAAACAAAATGAAATGTTATCCGAATGTTTTATAAACATTATGGAAACATCATAGGAATACTTCTAGCAACAGTATTACAATATCAAGGATCCAATAAGAAAACTACATTTCTTCTCTCCGATCTGAAATAGTATGATAGTCTTAGTACTGTATAACACTTCTGGGCTATTTTCAATTCAAATTGGGTGTTATTATGAAACATTTTTATCATATTATTAAAATGTTTTAATGTAACGTGTAAATAAGAATATCTTCAAAATATTTTTTTAAAACATTCCAACACAAACACATACACAACGAGGATTTTGAGGTTTTGTAGCTTTAGGGTGCCTTTCACAAGCATTCAGAATCATATTCATGAAAAAATCATTTCTTCTGTTGAGAAAGAAATGTTTTGGTTATATTTTAAAAACATTAAAAACATATTTTAGTGAAAATATGTTTGAAACGTTAATAAAACATTTTTGAAATATTTCAAAAGCACTTTTCCTCCATATTTCTCTGTAGCATTTTTACGCCTTAAAAATATTTCAAAAATGTTTCGTGTTTGCTGGGAAGGAACATTTTGAGAGGGTTTGGGCGTCTCGAATTATTTTAGTGAAGGGTACGGTGTACCTGCGGTCTTAATAAAATGGCCTCTGAATGAGTTGCAACTCCCACAGTAACATCATAACCGCGATGGGCTCATTTGGGGCATATTTTGACTTTCGAAGGAAACATGTTCGTTTCAACGACATCGAAAATAAGACTGGGTTCTTATTTGGTATGGTACCCTTTTGTACCTCTTTGTGCTAAAGAAATAAAATGATTTCCAACGCATGTAACTCAACAACTGCGGCTGCCATTCTTTAGCTCAACCACATCTTGGGCAATTGACACTTGTCAGCTCCTCCAGCCTTATGGTTTACGGTCTTTTCCAAAGTTTAAATGGCCATTTAAAGAACGAGGATAAATTGAGAGGAGAATTGGCACTGTCTTGGATAAGAAGGGAAGCCAATTCTTTCATAGAAACCCAAATTTTCTAACTTTCCCTAATGAGAAACGATTATTTTCAATTTTTCAATTTTCAAGTTTTTCTTCAACCCGAAATTTTTCGGCGCTCTTCGCGAGCCCAAATTTTGCGTTCGGCACCTTTGGGCAACCCGACGCTTCTATAGGAGCTTTGGGCTGCAGGACCTCTTAGGGCAGGCATATCCTTTAGCCATCCCGTGCTTTATGCAGGTTTTACCACGGTAAATAATTTTCTGCAAAATTTTGGCAGTCCCTGGCAACCCCTGTAGTGCCACCATATGATATAAGTTTGCGGGAACCATGCACATGGGGTGATACTTCAAGCCCACCACATATAGCTTCAAGTGTGCACATGCCCGCGATGAGCTCCAAAGTTTTGCTCTCTTGGTAGGAATTTTCCCTCATTACAACAGAGGCGTACATCGGGTTTTGGGGATGGGGGGGGGGGACTTTCCCACGGCCGGAACCCTGGATCGTGTCCCGGACCTGACTATATCAGTGAGCAAACTACTTCATCACACTTAAAGATGAGAAGTCCTTTCATTTGGAAAACCAATCTTATTCACATTAAACAATTTCATTCAAAAATTACATGAACAAAAGTACATCATATAAACTACAGTTTGGAAGGTATTTTGGCTGATTTAACATTCAAATTAAGTTACTTTAATATTGTCGCATGATTTAAAAGAATCACACATTTGTTAGCTTGGGTGGTTGTAATTCCCTTTGACGATTAGAGTAACAGCACTGCCTTCTAATGAGCAAACATTGTGTGCATTTTGAATACCTAATTTTTTATAATGCAACAACAATTACCTACAACAAAACTGTTTATCAAATTTATAATAAAGTGTGTAGAAAAATAAAATGGAATAAATATTTGAGATGTCTTAGTATAAATAACTGTTTGGTACGACGAAACATTATTTTCTAAAAGTCTCTTTATCTTGAAGTCGAATTACACTTAACTGCTAAACTATGACTGCTGAGAAAGAATGTCTGCTAGCAACTTTGCACTCACTGTTGAACAACCCAAACAACATAAAAGACTGTTACACATTTGAATACAACCAATTGCTTGCACACGTGCACAGGAGATGTGAGCTAAGGGGAGAGCTATTGGACTTTATGGACACTAATTAGGCGGTTTGTAACACGTAAACACCGTTTACGTTGGAATATTCTGTGTTGTCCACCTCTTTATACCGACAGCAACGCTAACACACAAGTAGTTTTACAATCTTCACCGTTCGTGAATCATTTTACGTTTTTCAGGACATTATGCACAACGTTCCTTTGGCTGAGTTCCAAAGCAGAGACGCAGGAAGCTTGTGGACATTAAAGATTACAGGCTCCCTCAACTTTTTTGAAAGAAAAAATCAATTATCTATCAAATCTGTGAAATTTAACAAACTATTGCAAACAAGTTCAAAGTTTTGTCTGTGAATGTTCTTCAGAATCTGCACCAAATATGTAACATTCAGTTCCATATAAGGAGCGCCTCAAATATTTTTTTCAAAGGGGCAGAGGATCCCTCACATTTGCGGCCTAAAATTTAGCCTCAAACTTAAAACAGGTCCTACGCCTATAATGCTAAAGTTTAAGTGTGGGACAGCTGGTCTCCTTCCATAGTGTGTCCTTTTAAGTCCCTTTAATGAATGTTTCTTTATGAGAGAAAGTAATTGAATGATTTACTTACTTCACCCAGGGAGATGTAAGGGATGGAGAAACAACACTTGTTCCTCCTTTGAAAGTAGGTGTTTTGCCGACAATTAAGCTTCGCATTGTCTGGTTCCTAAAACTCCTCTAAAACTTAGAGGGATTAGGCAGTAAAGACAATGGGACCTTGTCGTCTGCTACATCTGAGGGAGCGCATATGATGATTTCCCCCATTGGTATTACATTGCCAGCCGTCAAGGAGAGCAAAATTTCTTTCAACTTTTGCCGCCAGGTGCAACAGAAGTGTATCTTTTTATTACTTTTTGAACATAGATACATCGTTCGCTATTTCAGGAAAATCCGGAAGCGTTTGAAATGTCATCATCAAAATGTAGAGTCGTATAAGTTTTCAAACAGGGGTTAGTCCTTTCTTAATAAAGAAATTAGAATAATAATGGAATTTTGCAACTTGAGAGTCGGTGAACAGTCGTTTTGTCACAAACGATGAAAACGTTTCACATTTATCGGATGCGCAGTTATCTTCAAATCAGCATCTTGAGAATGGTCTTTGTTACAGGATTACTGCACTTTGAAAGAGAGAGATCATCATTAAGAAGGAAAGTCAACAAAAGTCAAATAATAAGAACAAAGAGACCTGTCAATCAAATTTGGCTGTCTGGAAAGGATTAAATCATTCTCAAGTACATATTGTCTGACAGATTTGGTCTATGTTTCTCCATATCTTACAGCTCCCTGCTTCGCCCTTGCCCATAGGGACAAAGAGTGAAGAGTGCTTGCTTGATTGAGCAAAGTCGCGTCAACGTTTTGAGCAACCAAGGATTTTACTCGAACATTCATTATGAAAAAGTTTGGCATCAAGGTACTAACAATAGCAATTGATTAGCTTATATCTCACTGAAGTCAACTGGCACAGGTATCCATTACAGACTACGCATAGGGAATCTTTATGGTACCAACTGCTGTCCACCTTGACAAATAAAACTTTTAAGGATGTTGCTAGGTTGTGTATTTTATCGATCTTTGTTTCCTTTAATTACTTCCTTAATCTTCACAACAATTATAATCTCGCTGTTTTGAGGTCATTTCTTTGTTTTCATTAAAAGTTGCAAAGGAAATCTCACAGTGTCAATCATCTTGGTTACGATGTTTAATCCTTTTACGGCTATCGTGCTTTAACTTCAGCACGCATGTGATGTTTAACTACTACGTGATCATACCAAAATTTGGCTCACAATACTTGGAATTTGTCATCTTCCTGACTTTTGTCTTATGCATTCCTTCACCTCATTGTATACAAGACTTGTTTTTCTATTTTTTCAAGTTGCAAGTAAGGGTGGCTTCTTGGCACTGATAACAGAGTCTTGCAGTGTATCTATTACAATAACACACTGAAGGATAAGAGCAATGGAAATATTTCAATGGTGTGCAAAACGACTATCGGAGAACCATTTCTTTTTGAAAATCCCACCAGGACAATTTCCCCAGGACATCTCCCTGGAACAAGTTCTATCAGGAGGATAAATTCCAGTTTATTGGTGGAGGAAGTCCCGGAGGGGAATATCCTGGGTGGGAATTTTTCGGGTTGGAACTGCCTAGAGGGAAAATGTCAGATCGGAAAACCTGGGAGGTGGGAAGACTTCTGATTCGTTTATCCTATTATTTTTTTTTTTTTTCATTTTTTCAGTCTCTTAATTTCTATTGTTTTGAAGGTTTGATATTCTTTCATGTTGTTTTGTATTGACTTATGCACTGGCTTTGTATCTATTTCGATTTTTTTAACTTTTATTGTACAGCGCTTCGAAGCCTCGGCATTTTGCGCTTCACAAATTGCCATTATTATTATTATTATAATTATTTATTATTTATCGTCCAGGTGGGAATTTTCCGGGGAGGGGTAGGGGTCCGGTCCGATTCAGGAGATTTGCTATAGCTAATTCCCGACTTTCTTTGGGTTTTAAGTTTTTCGTCTACGGAAAGAAAAAAACCCCTGTTGTGCCACTGGGATTTTCCCGACGAGAGAGGTGGAAGTAAACCAAAGCAGTGACGCATCTTGGTCACTTGTCAGGTGTCAAATGCTTTCGCTTTCTAGTGAGGACAATCTCAAGACTGGATTTGGGTCATCGTCTTATATCTTAGGTACGAAATCTACCTTATCATATCAGGCTTAAACGTCTTGGGCTTAGGGGGGACATACTCCAGGTTTACAAATTTCTCTCTGAAAGAAATCCTTTGCTATCTTGTATAGCTATTTAAAGGTCCAGATAAAACTCGGGCTCGAGGCTCTTGTAAGCAGCTTGTGAAATGTTTCGCAATGCTTGGCATTAGGATGTTCAGCTTCTCTAATAAAATTGTCAACGAGTGGAATAATTTGCCTGAGTGGGTTATTAACTCCACTTCAGTGCACTGCTTTCAGATCAACGACCGGTAATTCACGACTGTGGTATATAATTGTACTGGGCTCGCTTGGTGTTGGTGTGGATGTTTCTTCAGTAAAGGGTTTGAACTTCAGGGCATCTTAGGGTGCCTTAATTACTAGTCTAGTTTCTCAACATATGTGCGCATTCAAGATTTATCTTATTATAAGCCTGACCACGTGAATATGCAAATATAAACTAAATTTTCATAAGGAAGGCGGCACAAGTGTGTGTGTGGCGGGGGAGGGGGTAATGAAATTGAAAGTTCTCGGCGCTCTTTGCACCAAGAAATAAATTTTGTTTTCAGAAATGTTTTCTGACCAATTTAAATGGGCCGATATAACCCTCCTCCTTTATAAGCGGTTCTGCATATAGCCTAGTCTGGTTCCCATCGTTTTATTCCATTAGTGATTTGCATTCAGTTGCTATAGCAAAGCATATTCGGAAAAGAATTGCAAAATTTATTTTTACCCCCAGGTTTCTGAGACTTTTGTTTATCCTACGCTAATTACCATAGGTGTAGTAGAAGGAGAGGGGGGACCCTCACTCTGATTGGTGGGGTGGAAACCTTGTTTCCCCTCCCGACTTTGGATGACATGCTGCCAAAATATGGCGTTGAATAGGATGAAATTACTTCTAAGTTTGTCAAACGTCGCACCATTTTGCATCTGGAGCACTTTAAATTGTCAAAATTTTTGAAAGGGGGGAGGGAGGGGATACCTCCTCCGCTTAGACGCCTCCCCCAAGAACACTTATCACTGACATACACTTCCCCCCCCCCCCCCACCACTTTAAAAAGCTTCCTACTGTAATATTGTACGTAGCCGTTATGGTATCGCTTAAAGTTTCACAAAGTGTCCTGGAAGATTTAAACTTCTTGTCCTGAATCCAAATTTTAATAACCTCCCAGACCATCTTCTCTCTTTGTTTTAATTCTAAGAACCCTCCTGCTCGACCACAGAGTCAACCCGTCCTCTGCCAAGTTACTAAGTCATAACCCTCCTCAGTGATTGTAGGGGTGGACACTATCAAAATGAAGCAAGATGTGTTTGTCAGTAGGTTTGCACATGGCAAGAAAGCTCTTGAAATCTTTAAGGATCATGCTAATTTTTGCATTCTAGTATTAACTTCACTTTTGAAGTTTCAAGTACTCAAATTTCGATTCTCGATGGGCTACTTAAAATTGAAGGATGACACTCTCTGTACTTCCCTATACTGCAAACCTACTGACAAACACCTCTTGCTTCATTTTGGTAATGTCCACCCGTACAAACTTAAAAAAGTCAATTGTGTATAGCCAATGTCTTCGCATTAAACGCATTTGTTCCTACCCTAACGACTACGAACGCTCAATTTCTTCTCTCGCCGTGCATTTTTTTCTAAATGGCTATGCAATTCATTTTATCAAACAGGGTGTACTTAAAGCTGCCGTCCTCCAGCGTCATGATTCCTACAAAGTTAGGGCCCCTAGTAAAAGCATCCCTCTCGTTTTTAATTTTCATCCTCCAATCCCGCGACATGCTCCCACCTTGACACAAACTTTTGCCACCCTTACACAAGACCCCACTCTCTCGACTATCTTTTCCAACCGTCCCCTCCTGGCCCTCGGTCAACCCCCTAATCTCAAAAGACTCCTTACTTCCTCCAAATTACCCACCCCTGGTCAAACCATTAAGGGCAATACTGGCTGCAACAGAAAACGCTGCCAACGCTAAAAACACATCATCCTTGGAGAACATATCAAAATCATCAGTGTAAAATTTGCCATAAATTCCCGTAATTTAAATTGTGACTCTTGTAATGTTGTAAACATTTTTCACTGTAATTTATGTAATGAGGGTATTTACGTAGGTGGAACCAAGACTTCTTTTCGCTTTAGGTTTAACAACCATAAAAAAAGTCTATTCGTGACAACATTCCAGGTTTCTCCGTGGCGGAGCACTTTAATCTTCCCCGTCATTGCCCTGAAATCTTAAAGTCACCCTCATTGCAAGTAATTTTGTTTGTACTGAACACAGCAAGGCCACCGAACTTAATTGGATTTTGAAACTTAATTCACACATCACTTGGCTTAACAAAGACCTCGGTGTTTTGAATCAGTACACTTTCCATCAGACAACGTAACTGTTTATTCCACTTATTTACACCTTTTTATCACCTACTATCTTCTGTTTTTAAGCTATATCTCCTGCTGTTGGGTCATTTAATTACTGTTCTCACTTTAATGTTTGATCTTGCTGATGAAGGTTCCAGGGGAACCGAAAATTTCGAATTAAATCTTGGATTTTTTCACTCTTTAAGTCAACTAGTGATGCCTTTATTTGTTTCCTGTTTTTTTATGATTTATTTTCTCGGAGTTCACGTGGAACTATCCTCTCTAATTATATATGTATGTATAATATATATATATATATATATATTTATTTATTTACAAGAAAAGTAGGTAAAAAACACCACAAAGATGACAATATTAGAGCACATAAAAGGTAACAAGACAACGTATATTTCGAAGACGCCTGTCTTCGTCCTCAGCGTTTAGTGAAGTGGAGGGTTTTACATTACAGACATCAGAGACAGAGAGGAAAAAGAAAGTGACGTTGATGTTAAACACGAGGTTTCCGTGGAATGACCACTATTTACCATCACACAATTCTTTTTTCTTTTCTTTTTCCTCTCTATCTCTGATTTCTGTAATGTAAAAAACCTCCACTTCACTTAACGCTGAGGACGAAGACAGGCGTCTTCGAAATATACGTTGTCTTGTCATCTTTTATGTGCTCTAATATTGTCATCTTTGTGGTGTTTTCTACCTACTTTTCTTGTGTTTTCATTAAGCATACGTGGACTTTCTTATATATATATATATATATATATATATATATATATATATATATATATTATATATATATATATATATATGTATATATATATATATATATATATATATATATATATATATATATATTAGAAATATGGTCCACGTGTATTCCGATAAATAACAGGTAAACAAGCAGAACACAAAGCATAGTTGACACAGAAGGAATACATTAAAAAGAGATTTATATATATACAAAGATTTAGGAGTTCTCACTCCGTATCAGTTCTGCAAGGCCTGACTGACCTCTTATCATGGGTCAGCCAGCGCCCTTAATCCCCCAGGTGAATTAGTTTTACTTAACTTTCCTCAATGCGCCTTTATTTGCAGCTTTTACTGCTCTCTGGACAGTTGTCTCACAGCACATCTTACTGTACATTCTGGTTTTTACCATTTATTTCTGCTTTCTTTTATATCCTAGCAGTTATTTACGCCTTTTGTGCTCTTTTAATGCTATACTGGCTGCAGCCAAATTTTTGAATTCTTTTAAGTTTTAAATCTTTTAATACTGCTTCTGCACTTCTCGACAGCTTCTGTATTTTTATCTGTTTGTCAGTCTAGTAGTTGTCGATGAAGGTCCTAGGTAGGACCGAAAATTTCAACAATAAATCTCTTTTCAATGTGTATTCTTTCTGTGTCAACTATGCTTTGTGTTCTGCTTGTTTACCTATATATATATATATATATATATATATATATATATATATATATATATATATATGATGTCAAACAAAAAACATTGTCTACCAGGCCACGGTCACGTCCCAGCGCGGCTCTTACATTAACATAGGGGCTTGCGACACCGAATTCAAGAAAAGGTGGTATAAACACAAGTCTTCCTTTAAACTTGAACACAAACGCACAGACACCGAGCTAAGTAAACACATATGGACGTTACGTGAAAACAACATCGATTTCGACCTAAACTGGAAAATTCTCAAGCAAGCTAACTCTTACTCACACATATCGAAACGCTGCCAGTTGTGTCTATGGGAAAAGTTCTTCATAATAGCAGAAAGCAAAAGCCCAATTCTAAACAGCAGGACCGAACTAATCAGTAGATGCAGACATTCGAACAAGTTTCTGCTCTCCAATACGTAATCCATCTATTGTAGTTGACTCACTTGACTGCCTCTGCTACGCACGGTGCCAGCTACCTGTTGAATCTCCCTCACACACCTGACGAGCCTTCAGGTGAAACGGACCGTAGTGTGTATTGTAGTATGGAGTAACACTCAGCCTTCTTTCTTAATATTGTATATATATATATATATATATATATATATATATATATATATATATATATATATATTACCTTGGGCCACATTGTTATTTGTGCACAGTTCAACACATCAGCTCTCACAGTTACATTTGAGGCTTTCGCAGTCAATTAAACCTCTTGAGCTCCAGCAAAAACAACAAGTCTGTTGAACTTAGCCAAGAGGATCTACATCTTTTTGGCTGCCGAATTCTGGGTTGATAATGACAAAATATCCTACTTAACAAATCAAGCAGTCTATGAACTCCGTATGAACTGATTTCATTGAATGTCTTCCAGATCCCTGATTGAATGCACCTGTGATATTTTTCTTGCCCACATAAGCAACCTATAGGTTCTATGTGGGAATCCCACAAAGGACTCACTTGAGTTTCTTCTGGAGTGGGGCCAAGATAAGGTTGTTTTCCCGCTCACATCTGCTCAAATTCACCCGTCACTAATTGCTAGAAGCAGACAACAACGCATAAAGGTTCAAGTAGTCTCGTATAAGCCACGATTTAACCTTATCAGGTTGGATTTGGAAGTGCAAAATCCAAACGGCCACCCGAAGGGATTTGCTGCCCCTGATTGTACATTATGATTTACCATGACCTTCCTCCAAAGTCTGTAGGGAGGGGGTGGGGCCAACAGGGCAAAGATTTGAAGAAAACTTTTGCCTTAACACATTTTTACACATTTCGGCCTCTCTTTAAATATATTTTGCCCTCTTGGAAGCAATCTGGCCGCTATTATGTGTCATGTCTGGCTGAGGTCGATGAATTTTACAATGGGATTCCTAACTTTGGGTTGAACTTACTGTCCTGGGATGGCATGCATCACGTAATCTAATTTGTTTACCGAGGGTAGTTCTATTCAAAAAATTTACACCAGCAATTTGAAGATTAGTAGTGTAGTGTATCAGGATAATTCTGTAAGTGCGCCCTCATTTACAGTTGTTGTTCTACGTGTGACAATAAAGTGTTTGCAACCAAAGTTGAATCTGTCTGTGATTTGATTCGATCTCATGCATCTCAGCAGGGAGAATGCTACATCTGGCGACGAGGATTAATTAAAAGTTTATTCTGACGATCCGGAGGACGATTATGGCAATTAAAGTTTATGTTGGCCAAATACCGCAATTTGAAATAGCGGGGGATGTAACTAGCTTATCACCAAGATGGCAACGCTGGAAGAGTGCTTTTGAGTATTACCTTGGTAGCAAAGGGGTGACAAATGACGGTCAGAAACGTGCATTACTGTTACATTCAGTCAGAATGGCAGTCAAGATATCTTCGAAACCCTGGCAGACCCTGGTGTAACTGGAGAAGATACGGCGGGGGAATATGAGAAAGCCATGAGAATTTTGGACGCATATTTCAAGCCCAAACTCAATATTCCATACGAGCGCCATGTGTTTAGACTAATGCGCCAAACAGAAGCAGAATCAACTGACCAGTTTGTGGCGAGATTGACACGCCAGGAAGCAAACTGTGATTTTCAAACAAAGAAAAATGATCAGATAAGGGACCAGTTGATTGACAAATGCAAATCATCAGAACTGCGCCGAAAATTATTGGGAAAAAGAACAGCTTTAGACTTGAAAACGGCACAGGAAATCGCAAGGTCAATGGAGGCTGTCAGCATACAACTTCAGCACATGGAAAATCCAGTAGTAACGCTAGTAACACGAGCACAGAATCCGGTAACGTGAGCAGAGTGTCAACGCGGCCGAGTAGTACGAGTAACCCTGGGAAAAGCAAAACCAGCCGAAAAGGGAACTGTTACCGCTGCGGGCGAGATGGACAATTCGCAAAAGACAAAGACTGTCCAGGTAGGGACAAACAGTGCAAAAAGTGTGGTCTAATTGGACATTTTGCTATATGTTGTAAAACTAAGCCAAGAGATGGTAAGTCTGGAAAGGGGAACGTCGACAGACATAAGCTTCACGCTAGTCGCGGAAACAGTACCAGTGGCACAAATCCATGATCGTCAAGTGAGACGGTGAGTTACGTAGAACCCAGCAGTAGTAGTATTAGTAACACCGCATCGGGCTATGCATTTGTTGTGGAAGAGAAGAAGAATCCAGTGCAGTCTGGTATACTTGATATTGTCGCAGGTGGAGTTAATTTGTTAGTGATGATACCCTTACTCGAAATTCAGATATGGGCCAGATATGAAATTCCATATATGGGCCAGATATGGATTTCATATCTGGCCCATATCTTCTGCAGATATGGAATTTATATCAGATCAGATAAAAAGTTAGGCAGATATAACACAGATCTAAACCGGAACCAGATCTAAACCATATATGGCCAGATAAAGTTCTATCTGGATCAAGCCTTTATATGGCACATATAAAAATTGTATCCAGACCACATCTGCTCTAGTTATGAATCATAGTTAGGACTTATAGTCCACACTCCTCATGGAGACTTTGAACACCGGCTGCTTTTTACGTGCTAGACTTTGAACACCAGCAAACAATGTTTAAGTACTCCATGAATTAGAATTTAATGTAAGTATTAGGTTGAATTGACTTAAGTACATAAATTCAACTTATTTCATAACAGTGAACAGAAAAATGCCTTGAAATTTCCTATTTTATGTAATTACAGTGATATGGGCTTCTTATTTTCAATTTTATTACGTATTTGACTCTAAATTTTGTTTACTGCGTAGTGCATATTTTACTTTCAACTTCCTAAATCATGAAAAATGTAGGTTTAGATACAAGCTCCGCCCAAATATGCAAATCATTGCCTAAGTTCACTTAGTACACTGCGGTATTAACAGAAAAGTAGCCACTAAATAACTGCAATGTCTGGAAAGGTGATGCTGTATCCAAAACATGTCTTAGTTTGTAACAAGCACAATCCAAGAATCAAATCAAATAAATAATAAAACAAACTAACAAAATGCTCATTTGCATATCTAGCATATCAAGTTATATCTGGCTTGATATGGCCACATAAAACTGTATTTACATATCTGGACTGGCATTTCATCAAGTTATATCTGGCTTGATATGGCCATATAAAACTGTATTTACATATCTGGACAGACATTTCATCAAGTTATATCTGGCTTGATATGGCCATATAAAACTGTATTTACATATCTGGACAGACATTTCATCAAGCTATATCTGGCTTGATATGGCCATATAAAACTTTATTTGCATATCTGGAATTGCATTGCATCAAGTTATATCTGGCTTGATATGGCCATATAAAACTTGATATAATGTATCAAGGCATCTAAATCTGGCTGTAGGTCTGGCTTGATATGGCCATATAAAGACTGTATTTAGCCAGATATATCCAGATATAAATCCATATCTGGATTTGGAGTAAGGGTAGACTCTGGAGCTTCATGTAACATCATTGATATGGACACATGGACTCAGTTAAAAGAAAGTAAAATTCAATGTAAGTCAGAGAAAGTTAACAAAACACTGTATCCATATGGTAAGTCAGATCCATTAGACATAATTGGTAAGTTTTTAACTGATGTGTATGCAGGGAACATCAATGCAGAAAATGTTGAATTCTTCGTAATGAATGGGGTAGGCCAAGCACTCTTAGGAAAAGGGACAGCTGAGAAATTAAAGCTTTGGCAATTGGGTTCAACGTGAATAAGGTTGATGGTAAACAAACCCAGGAATCTGAATTACAGGTAGAGTTGGATGATCCAAAGAAGGAAGTTCCTGAATGCTTCAATGGGGTGGGAAAATTGAAAGGATATCAGGCAAAATTACACATAGACCCAGAAACAAAACCTGTAGCTCAAAAAGCTAGAAGAATACCATTTGGGTTAAGAGACAAACTTGATAAGAAATTGGATGAATTGTTGTCTAAGGATATCATAGAGGAGGTCAAAGGCCCTACTACTTGGGTAAGTCCTATTGTAATTCAAAGGAAAACAGAGGGTGATATTCGCTTGTGCATAGATATGAGGCAAGCAAACAAGGCAATTGTAAGGGAACGATTTCCAATCTCGACAGTGGATGAGGTACTCCAAGACCTAAACAAAAGTTCAGTATTCAGCAAATTAGATCTGAAATGGGGGTACCACCAAATCGAAATTGATGAGCAGTCTAGGCATATCACTACGTTTGCCACTCACAGAGGTTTATACAGGTACAAAAGATTATTGTTGGGAATAACATCTGCACCTGAGTTATATCAGCATGTTATTCAACAAGTGTTAATGGAGTGTGAAGGTGCTGAGAATATTTCTGATGATATTGTGGTTCATGGGGCAAACAAAAAGGAGCATGATGAAAGACTGAGGGCAGTGTTGTACAAGCTTAAATCAGTAGGGTTGACACTGAACCCTAATAAGTGTGAGTTTGGAATAAGTAAGCTTAAGTACATGGGACACAGTCTGTTGAAAGATGGTATTGGGCCGTCTGATGATAAGGTCCACGCAATCAAATATGCGAGTAAGCCTAAAACAGCAGCAGAAGTGCGTTGTTTTCTAGGGTTAGTGCAGTTTGTAGGGAGGTTTATACCTGACCTGGCAACGGTGTCGGAACCACTGCGGAGATTAACTAGGAAAAACGAACCATTCATGTGGGGTCCAGATCAAAACAAAGCTTTCAGTACATTAAGAGAGTCATTGACTAATTCTGAAACATTGGGGTATTTTGATAAAGATGCGACTACCCAAATTATCACTGATGCCAGTCCAGTAGGTTTAGGAGCAGTCCTATTCCAAATTCAGAATGGCGAGCCTAGAGTTATCTCGTATGCTAGCAGAAGCCTGTTTGATGTTGAAAGACGATATTCCCAGACAGAGAAGGAGAGTCTGGCTATAGTGTGGGCATGCGAGCGATTCCATTGGTATTTATACGGTTTGAAGTTTGAAATCTTAACTGATCACAAACCACTAGAGTTTATATATTCAGAGAGAGCAAAACCATCAGCTAGAATTGAGCGTTGGGTTTTAAGACTTCAGTCTTACGATTACACTGTGAGGTACATACCAGGAGCTCAAAATATTGCAGATTGTTTATCACGTATGGTGTGTGGTAAGACAGAGACAACAGGAAATGAAGATGATGAGTATATTAGATTTGTAGCTCTACAGGCTACACCAATTGCAATGTCTATCCAAGAGATAGAGAAGGAGTCAGACAAGGATGAAGAGTTGTCCATAGTTAGAGAATGTGTTCAATCTGAAAATTGGGGCAACTTACCTGTATCCTACAATTTGGTACGCACAGAATTGTCAGTGATTGGTAAAATAGTCTTGAGAGGTACTAGATTAGTTTTGCCACAAAAGCTAAGAGAGCAAGTGCTAGAACTTGCCCATGAGGGACACCAAGGGATAGTCAAATGTAAACAGAGGCTTAGGACGAAAGTATGGTGGCCTGGGATTGACAAAGAAATAGAACGTAAGTGTAGAAGTTGTTATGGGTGTCAAGTAGTAAGTGATCTACGTAAACAGGAGCCCATACAGTCAACGCCTCTACCATCAGGTCCTTGGGAAGATTTAGCACCTGATATAATGGGACCATTACCCGATGGCACAAACGTGTTAGTAGTTGTTGACTATTACAGCAGATATTTTGAGGTTAAGTTAATGAATTCAATCACTTCAGAGAAAACAATTTCAGCCTTAGAGGAAATTTTCGTACGTTATGGTTATCCAAAGTCACTGAAGACTCATAATGGGTCAAATTTCACATCATCAAAATTTAAGTAATTTTTGGTAGAGTGTGATATTGTACACCGTACGACAACTCCTTTGTGGCCACAAGCTAAAGGAGAAGTTGAACGTCAGAACAGAACATTGCTAAAGGCAATAAAAGTGGCACAAGTAGAGAAGAGAGATTGGAAAAAGGAATTAAATAGATTCCTTCTGGCCTACAGGTCAACGCCACATTCCACTACTGGTGAGACTCCAGCCAAAAGTATGTTTGGTAGACAAATAAAGTGTAAATTACCAGTGTTGAGTGAACACAATCAGTCTCATCATAAGATAAGGGATAGAGATTCTGAAAGAAAACAAATTGTTAAAGATTTTGCAGATCAAAAGAGGAATGTCAGTGAGAGTGACATTAGTGTAGGTGACCAAGTGCTTCTTAGGAGACCTAGAGTTGAAAAATTGTCAGCGCCATTTCATGAAACACCTTTTGAAGTTGTAGATAAATATCATAGTCAGGTTACAGTCCAGTCAGCAGAGGGAGTCACTTACAAGAGAAATTCATCTCATGTGAAAAAGTTTGAGTCGGGTCAAGAGGTTACAGAGGCATCAGGAGGTATTGCTGATGATGTTGTCATCAAGCCAAGCAGATCTGTACGTACACGTAAGATGCCAAGTCGATTCAAAGATTTTGTAATTGATACTAAGTAAAACAAAAGAACTAGAAAGGAAACTCTGACACAAAAGATTTGTGTTATTCAAGTTTGGTACTTTATTATGTTATTCATCATTGCATATATGTAAACAGTTTTGACAAGTAGTTGCAAGCGTATGATTCTTCATATGATATGAAGAAGTTTGAAATAATGTATGAGAGTAAGATAAAAGCTTAACAGATGAAATGTCAGTGTTACTAAAAAGGGGAGGGATGTAGTGTATCAGGATAATTCTGTAAGTGCGCCCTCCATTTACAGTTGTTATTCTACGTGTGACAATAAAGTGTTTGCAACCAAAGTTGAATCTGTCTGTGCTTTGATTCGATATCATGCATCTCAGCAGGGAGAATGCTACAAGTAGGGAATAGTTAAAGATAGTGTGGAAGGCTATTTTGAATTGCGTTATATAGGGAGACTCTTGTTTGCCTCCGACGTGGACGAACGGAGAAAGCGTCTTTCACGGCGGTTAGTCCTCGTATAAGAAAAACCAGGTGGATGGGATGATTTACCATGTCTGGTTCACGGATTTTGCTACTTGCATCTGCTGGGTTTTTGTACATTCTTCGTTAGCTTCATTTCCATAAAATGCACGATTTTTGGCGGTTAAGGGAGGTCAGGCCGAAAATTTAGGGTGTTGCATTCAATTCCGGTTCTTGCTGTGATGCTGTGTGTGCTTCTAGTGGTCATTATTGACCGGCAGCTCTTAGATGAGACATCCGTTGGGGGAGGGGGTCGGGGAGCTGGCAGGGGAGCCTAGCGTCGTTGTGAGCTAATGTTTTGCACAGGAAATGTGTGGCTCCCATCCAATTGATCTTTTTCTTTACTTATGTCTTAATCACCATCCTAATATTCTGCCCATCTCCTGACAAAAGTCGGAAGCGTAACTGAGATTCGGTTTTTTGTTTATCTTTCATGAAATAACCTTATAAGCCGGAAGATACGCGTCGCTAAGTCTTTTGTCCGGTCGTGTCTGCTTCACCTTACCAGCCTACAGGTCCCTCGATAAACCCACGTAAATGAGCCCACGTGGAAACCACACGTATTCTTCGTTGGACCTTTGAAGGCAACCAAGATAAAATTCTATCATTTTAACAAGTTCTAGATGGAAGGTCTCATGAGGAACCCATGCTGGAATGCCGTGCTTATCCCATGGTGCGTATCCCAACTGGATATTTAATTTTGAACCCACACGATGATATATTGGATTTTTATTCCTATTATAACTTTGTTGGATTCACCCACACCCCATATTAATGCCATGTGAATGTGCCATGAGAAACCTTTATGATATGTTTAGGAGACCCATATTGGCAACATGCTGAGAGAGATTGGGAGTTTCGAATTATTTTAGACGCACGGTTACCTGCGGCCCTAATAACTTGGACTCTGAATGGATTCGCGCGAAGCTATTATCAAAAATTCGTGTCGGCACGGGGGTGGGGGCATGTTAGGGAGCATGACTCCCCAATCGATTTCGGGATTTTTTTTTTTTCAAATTTTTTAAAATGATTCTCAAAAAGCGTTTAAACTATAGGTTTCTGTAAGGGGTAGGATGAAGTGTGCTTTCCACCAAATGATGGATCTACTCTTATCATTTTCTATCACAAATAGTTCTCAAACTATCAGAATTTTCCAAAATCCTCTGCAAAATATCAAACTTTTTCGAGCGTTTCGCGAGCCTTAAACCCTATCTCCATATTATTCTTATTATCAATATCTTCCGATAGCTACTCCCTGGGAAGCAAAGCGACCAAAGTTGAAAACTGATTACCAATTCCAAGGTAAAGGACTGGCTTTTTGATTGGCGTATAGGTTTGTTGGGAAATTGAAAGTGTCTAAATGCAAAGCCTGAATGCAGGTTTTGTCATGGAAAGTTTATTTAATGGAAAATTTCGGCGCGCCTCGCGCGCATTCGTCACGGTTTGCACTCCATCCCATGAACATTATTACGGTAATAATACATAGAACTTTTCTGATCACACTTTCTGAAAAAAAAGGTACATCTTCAGTCTCTGTAGGAGCCTCGTATCAGTATGCGATTTTTCAATCTAATTTTTAGCACAATGTGGAAGGCTGAAAGCACGTGTTTGCCGTTACATATTTTTTAAAATATTTACCGAGCGCTTCTACCGCAGCCGTTATCGGCAAAACAAAAAGCATTCTGAAACGCGCCTTCACCCGTTTTGCTATACCTATTGGGCAGGTTTAATATTATCTCTCTGCACCCATACTCTCTCTCTCTCCCATTCCCTAATTGCTGAAATCTGTTAGTCTGGATTTTCGTTCAAAGTTAGTAAAAATACGATGGCGGTAAAGCGCTCTGGTTCATACTCTATAGTACTATACGGATGTCAGGTAAAAAGCATCATGTCAGTGCCCCATTTTATATAATCAAGAGCTTCCAGGACGCCCTATACCGGTGTCTGCCAGCCTTAGATACCTTTTAATAATGCACATTGAAGCAGAGGAAAATTCTCGTAATAGGCCTTAAATGTTTCCGTGGACTCCACTCACGTATTTTTGTGTAAAATCTTTCCCCAAATAGAAGGCAGTAAAGTAGCCAAGGGGGGGGGGGGCTTCAGGAAGTTTGTTGACAAAGTATTCTTCTCTTAGGCAACATACCCCCTTCTTTTACCTAAAGAAAAATAAGAATTCACCAAATTATAGAGATTTTGCAGCAATGTACGATCAGCTCCAAAAATATTCCAAAGCACCATTTTGCATTTAAAGCAACATTAACTTAACAAAAATTTCCGGAGACACCCCTCCCTTGATCCTTCCCCCAAAACGACACCTTCATGTAGTGACAAAGGAAGGATCCCCACTACTGTATACTAACGCAGAGTGCTTTAAAAGGTGCAATTTTTAGCGCCGCCACGGCAGTTAGTAAAACATCCAGTCAGTTGAAAAAACGATCAGCTCTACAATATCGCAAAGACAGCACCATTTTGCATCTAAGTAACCTTAAACTAACACAAATTTCTCAAAGGGGAGGTAGACAACCCCCTTAGACCCCTCCCTCCAGGACGACACCTTTTTGTAGTGACAAAGAAAGGATTCCCACTACTGTATACAAAACGCAGAACGCATAAAAAACAAAGTGCGATTTACAAGCCGCTACTCAGTTGGAAAAACATCCAGCCAGTCGGAATTTTGGACCTTCACACCCCCAAACATATGACCCTGGCTACGGGCCTGATTGGAGTCCATGATGTCTGGCAATGATCCACGTTGCTGAGCGTGGTTGCAGCATTTTGGGAAATGATGAAAATAATATCTTGAAGTAATTCCGTGACTCCGTATATTTCAACTGGCCTATCACCTATGATGGACATGTTAACTTTTGAATCCTAATTCTTATTAGAATAGGACAACGTCAGTCATTATAAGATGGGCTCGGACAGGGAAGGGGATATATAGGAAGACACCCCCTCTGGAAAAATGAAAGGGCTTGGTTTGTGCTATGTCAATACATCCCCCCCACATTTCAATACGGATTGACCCCCTGCCAGCATCCCTCTCACAACTTTTACTGAATTTGACTGTCACACCTTACATGTTCCACCTGGTCCAGAGTAACCGCCCACAATACTGCATTTTATGCAAATGAAGCTAACGAAGCCTGAATACAAATACCAAGTTAACGCACGTTTAAAAATCGGTGAACCAAACAAAATGTATTTAAGAGACGAAGGTTGTTGCAGCAAACGTCATGCTTCGGACTGAAAGCATATAAATATTCATGAAGTAAAGTTCTACAGCTGTACGATACCTGTGAGCTTTGTGGGTCAAGTACTTCTAGACTTGTGTCAAACATACACCTG
Organism: Holothuria leucospilota; assembly: GCA_029531755.1. Taxonomy (NCBI): domain Eukaryota; kingdom Metazoa; phylum Echinodermata; class Holothuroidea; order Aspidochirotida; family Holothuriidae; genus Holothuria; species Holothuria leucospilota. Next base: position 78,810,659 of record CM055961.1, on the reverse strand, counting down.
ACAGCATCCCGCCATGGTCTTATATGGGTTCACAATTGTTGAATACATTAAGATCGATATTAGTCCACCATAGAAGCCTTAGTATCACTTTGACACTTTTGGATGAGCATTTGAATTCGTCATGTTTTCCACTTGGACTCAGCATAGGCAAGTTGACTAAAAGGGCCCAATATAAAGTTAATTATTTGGCCTACTTAAAAATTATATAAGCATGTAATACCAAAATGGGTCCAGTATGGGAGAAGCACAAGCTCATCACCAGATATTAATGATTGGTATCATTGGGTCCTGTCCATGTGTGAGTCACAGTTAGAAAGCGCAACTCTTTGGTACAAGACCGTTTATTCTTCTCGATCCATGTGGTTAAATTTACAGCATTCATAGATCCGTGGACTCCATTTGAAATTAAATTGCACCTGTCTGACATGCAATTACCTCGCATTTTACTCGCCCTAAGACGTGAGCTTTGAAATCTTCATGTTCATTTACTATTAAATACACGACATAATTTTGTTCTTAACTAAATACAGATTTAGAGTCAAGGTTGGTTTTGTTTAAGGGCTCATGGGAGATCTAAAGAAGTTGCCAGCTTTCCTGACTTTAGTTCGCCATCCAGCTCTCTTCTTGGCTGTTTGGCTAAAATCATTTTAGTACCTCTCTTTATTGAAAGTCTAGAACCGAGAAACGTATTACAGCCCCATGGTGTTGAGGTTTGAAGGTAAAGAGATTAGTTATGTTAAGTCTTAGTGTCCCCTGTGAACGTAGCTCCTTTAAGGAGCAAAATTCCTTCCTGAGTACCGTTACTTTCCCCCTCCGGCTCTTGGCTAGGGCGTCGTGAGGACTTTGAAAAGAAGTACATTTCCCTTCCCGGCCTTTTAGTTGACTGCCAACTCCCTATTTTGTCTACGACCATGTAGAGTATCTGTCTTTTTCAGCCAGCCTAGAACATGGCCGAATCATGAAAGATCCATGATGTAGAGGTATGAAGGTCAAGGTTATGCTACGACTAAGTGTACCTTGGGAACGAAGCTCCTTCAGGGCAAAAGTCTTTCCCAAGTAACGTTTGGTTTTCTCCTTTCGGTTCTTCGCCATGAATCGAAGGATTTTGGGAAAAGTATTGCTCGTTAATGCTTAGTTTTCATCGGAGGGCGTAGGGCTTTCAGAGAGGAAAACACCTTTGGGTGTAAGGTTTGTTTTTTGCCCTTCGGCATCGAGCTGAACGGACTTTTGGAAAGCTAATCGTAGCCAGTATTAAAAGCGGCCACCCATGTCACTTACGGTGTGATAGTCTCACAGTTGAGAGCGGGCTAGACCCCCAACTAGGTATGATACTGAAGGGTCCAGATCGCTTCCAAGAGTGACGAAATAATTTTCAGAGAGGTCGAAATGTATAAATATGTGCTAAGGCAATGGTGTCCTGAAATATTTCCTGGAGGGCCGTAATGCGTGGGGGGAGGGGACTTCTCTCTGTTAGCACCATCCCACTTCGCAATTAGGTTTGAAAGAAAGCTGCGTTAAATCACAATGTACAGTCAGGGGACATGTCTCTTCTTTTAGGAGCAAATCCGTTCGCAGCCGACGTTTGGTTTTCACACTTCCAAATCCTACCTAAGGTTAAATTGTGGTTTATGTGAAACTACTGGCTGCTTACTACAGTATAGTCTGCATTAAACAGTTTATGTGAAGTTGAGCAGATGTGGGCTTAAGAAAGACTTTATCTTGGCTCTACTCCAGATGGAACTCAAATCAACCTTTATGTCTTTCCCACATAGAACATGTAGGTTACTAATACGCAGCCCCCCCCCACCCCCCACACACATATATACTTTTCGTGAATGCTCCCATTGACTTTCACTTCTTCACACAGTAAGTTTTGCTTCAGGGGTTTTTCAACCCCCGCCCCCACCCCCGCTTTTTCACATAAACCTCCGTTACTGTATTGTGGAAAAAAATCCATGCTATAAAAATTTTCTTGTTACTTTTGGTATAACATTTATTTATCAGGAAAATCAAACAATTTGAAATTCTTACCATAATTGTGTTGGGAGTATCTCTGTTCGCAATAAAATTAAATGAGTTGAGAAAGCCTCTAAGTGTTTAATTGTTAACTGAGTAATCATGGAATACATACAAGGCTATTACCCAGCCATATTATAGAGTACTGCAGAGAGAGAGAGAGAGAGAGAGAGAGAGAGAGAGAGAGAGAGAGAGAGAGAGAGAGAGAGAGAGAGAGAGAGAGAGAGAGAGAGAGAGAGAGAGAGATAGTATATTTCAGTCATTGTGTGTTTATTAATCACATCAAATTGCTCAAATAACAAATATTTCTTAATATTTTCTCTTGTCAATAAAAGACTACACTAGTATCGATACCAACATTTTATACTGAAGATGGACGAATTTTCATCTCAGCAAAGTTGAGGTTGCAGTAAAAATGACTATTCCAGAATATGTTCTCTCCGTTACCTCCGTTGTAGTCACCATTTAGGTTTGAAGCAGTCCCAACGTTATTGCAACTACTTCGTGTTTCAAAAATATTGCAAGAACTATCAGTAGAAAAGCACTCTGTACAAAGATAGGGGCATGCTGCTATGTTGTACCACCAGGCTCCCCTGTGTCCTTCTGCAAAGTTTTGGACGCTGCATCCATCATTGTCCTGATCACGTGTGCTGAACTTTCCACCGTTGACGCAACTGGCCAAACCATTACCTGTAATATAGGAAGGAAAACCGTTATTTCAAGCAGCGTGCACCTCACTATAGATAAACAATGTTAATAAACAAAAGACAATAATGAATGAATGAATGAATGAATGAATGAATGAATGAATGAATGAATGAATGAATGAATGAATGAATGAATGAATGAATGAATGAATGAATGAATGGATATTTGGAGACACAGGTTGTTTTGTGACCATAGTTTCAGTCTTTGTGTACATTCCTGATAGAGTGATAATAACATGCGATCTGACACATGCATAGTACATGTCATTAACAGTACATCTACTACTAGGCATTCACTTTCAAGACAGTTGTAGAATAAGAGTTGAAACCCAGAATCTGCAAATAATTTGAAACTCTTCATTGAGCAAAATATTTTGTCAGTTTAAGAACTCCTATGAATACGTACAAGGAAACAGAATTAGCTCCAAGAGTTTGGGAAATACTAAAAGCAATTCAAATATTTCACTTCATTGATTCACTTCATGTTAGGCCTAGAGAAACGTAGAAATCACACTTTAGAAACGGCACATAGTTAGCCGTTAAAAGTCTATAGAAATACAGTTGTAGCTTACGTCACTTTTACCACTAAGTATCTAGCTCTTTCAGACTTATTAAATGACCGATAGCATATCAAAGTATTTATCAGAACTCCTGATTATTGTTAAAAATAATAGGTACTTATTAAATTGTCAAAGCTTTGAGTCTAGACAATTCATCAACTTAAAAATCTTCTCTTATGTTTTAAAGTGAATTCATACCAGCATCTCCACTGGAAGCCGTAACGTTGAGTTGGTACTTTGAGCTTTCATCGGTAATTCGAAAAGATGTATATTCAGTGTATAAAGTTGTATTTGAAGATGTTCGAATGTCCACTCGTAATTTGTAAACTGCCTGATTTGTAAGTGTGTAGATTTTCTCATTTCCGAGCCAAAGATCATGACCTTGTTCTACCATACCAAACCCGTGCTTAAAATCATCCCAGTCTCTATAAAAGTCCGTCAAACCATCAGTCCGACGCTGCAAAATCTAATAAACGAAGAAACAAGAAAATAGGAAATGCCAACAATTGTATGCAAAAGTATCTCGAGGATACGCCCTTTTAATATCATTTAGAAATATTACTACGAGTAAACTCTTTCCTTCGGACAAAACCTGCACTATATCATGCTCAATTTAACTTGAGACCACAATATCTTGATGACAGATAATTTTTAACTTTTAGATGGTCATCCTATATTCCGATTAGTTTACTCCAAAATGTGTGAAAATAAATTAGTTTAAGCGTTGAAAACAAAGGACATTGTGTCGGATCCATGGCACTAAATATCACAAGTTAAGAATCTGTTGAATGCAACCCCGCCTGTTGCAAAAAGTTTGTATCCATATATATGCTGTCTACATGAGCAATTACTTCACTAAGTGAGCAAAAGAAGTCATTACTCTTTTCAGAGGATAAAAGCAACTTACAGTCCATCCCCCGCCAGCTGTTGTCATGTCACAAGATACATTAAATGGTGATCCAGACCATCCTGTCGGTAGTATGGTGTACACGCCATCTTGTCTCTCTCCAGCTTGGTATGCATCATAGCAATCAGTATACAACGCATTACAGGTTTCACCGTCTCCCTCGTATCCTTCATTACAATAACATTTTCGTTCACCATTCTTTTCTTTACATGTGGCATCAGGACTGCATTCATAGTTACGGTTACAAGAGAGTTGATTGGCGATACAGGTACAATTTTCTATGCAGGTAACGTCGATATAGGACTCACCATTCTGTAATGACGTATTTAAATAAACGTAAAACATCGTTATGTGAACCCTTAAGCCAATGATAATGCCAAACACTATTTGTAACCGTATAGAGTACACCATCTCGTTGCATATTTGCCACGAGAATGCAATAACCATGAGAAACACGCCTGAACGATATTACTGGCTTCTTACCAAAATGAATGCATCTTTTTCGCTGACAAAACAGCCATCACGTTCACATAGTTCGACACAGTCGGCAACGCAACCTGTCATCCCCTCAGGATCATCACATAACTGCTGGCACGAACATCTTTTATGTGTCATTCTGGGTAAACAGGTTGACACAACACAACCTGTATAGATAAAGTACTCCGACTTATTGATTGTATGATAATGAGAGCTGCTTAAATGACAATACAAACAACATCCTTAGGATTTCTATCAATCCTGCAATAAGGGTGCTTGTGGGTACATTGATTTTGTTTTAGATGGACGGAAATCAACTTTATCGTTTACAATATGTAAATGTGCGTATTACACCTTTTATTTCATTAATCAATACTCACTTGAGTTGCCGCCATACTCTTTAGCCAAGACTAGCGCATAGTGACTTAACTCATCGCTGATACGAAATGAGCTATACTTGACATAAAACGATGATCCATTAGTCAATACCATGTCTATACGGAGTTCGTAGACTGCTTGATTCGTTAAGTAGGATAACTTGTCATTACCAATCCAGAATTCAGCAGACAAAAAACCAAATCCATTTTTGTAGTCTTCCCAACTTCTATCAAATGTTATGGATTCACCAGTTCGACGCTGAATTACCTAGTAGTAGAAATGAAACGATAAGTGACACCAATTAATTAATATCAACTAACGATTAATCGTTCTGAATTCGTGGTAGAGAATTTATTGAAGGACCAGATTTCTCACGCCAGTTGCATCTATTCCTCCCGATTTCATTTAAATGAAGCGATTGATTTTTCTTCAAGTTAAAATTTAGTTCAACGTGTTCTTTTTCTTGTACCCAGCAAGGTTATTCCCGTCAAGAGCAATTGTAATAACTTACCGTTCTGCCGCCAGATACAATGTCGTTGTCACAATATACTTCAAAGGGCTCTGGATATCCATCTGGCTTGATGGTATAGACACCGCTTAAATTTCCCGACGAACACTGATCAAGAGCCTCCTTACAGTCCCTTGGAATTTCCGATTTTTGGTAAAAGAAATAAGATGATCCTTTAACAAAGAAGCCAGAAACAGCAAGCATTACATAAAATAGTGTCATTTTTTGGTATGCAATGGAATACAAACGCAAAAAATTAGGTGTAACCAAGTAATACACAGATTTAAAGATGAAAAATAAAAAGTGGGTGGGCGAGGGACTTCATGTGTAAAACTGGAGGGATATATTATAAAGTTACTATTAAGAAAACCAGAACAAAGCATCGCATAAGAAGCAGGAAAGCAGAAAAGGAAAACGTGTTAAAATTCAAAAGGCGTATTCTATTTCAGAAAAAGCTAAAACGTAACATGCATGTAACAAAAACAAGTTGCAAAAAAAGTCCTGCCTAAATTGAAGGGTACAGCCATGGACTAAGCAATCTTTAAAACATACATCAAAGGGTAAACAGGTAACTAGTTAAAGAAGAAATACTTTAGTTAAAAATGTCTAAAGATGTTTCAGGGTTCAATACAATCCGAGGAATATGCTCAAAAGAAATAAGTGTCGCTGAAATTTGTTACAAAATTAATCTCTAGCTTTCGAATACATGCAGGTACAAAGGCTTTATACTGTACATATACGAACTTCCCTTTGTTGCCCGGAAATATCTTTCTGCGTCACAAAAGAAGTATAATTATTTGTAGGAATTCGATGCTGAACAGGAACTCAGTGTTACAAACTAACATGATTAGTATGGGTATGATCAAAATATTTCATCGTATTTTTGACCCGACCATCCACTTTCAAGCACAAAAAAATGACTTCAGCCAATAAACATTAGATGTTGCAAAATACTCGCAATACATCAGGGAGCAAGAAACTTCTGTTTAGATTTCTGGCTTTATCAATATGAAATTCAAACTTAAAGCGGATTTGCTGTAAACTTTCAGCCATTGCACAGCCACGCTTTATTCCGATATCACTAGCGAAGTTTTACATATAGTCAGACTAAAAAGACACCTATTATAAAACGGTATTATATAATCGAAAGAGGGTGTATTTTTCACTGAAGGCCAAAAACACAAGAATTCAATTTTATCTATCTGTTAGCAACATAGTATCATACTCTTCCGTTGCAGATGGAAGCATAGCGGTCTGAACTCTGCTAATATTTTACAAAGCATGACTAAAAGAGAAAATGATCTAATTCTACTGCAGAAAATCTGAGGTATCCACAATCATTTCATAATTATGTGAAAATGCTGAAAAGACCCGAAGAAAGGCCAAAAAATGTTGACCCAACTCAAGGAGACCGTGAGCCCCACTGTCAATACTCTTGCGAATATAAGTAGTTATCTTTTTTAGTGGTTATACTTTCCAGTACCAAACCGTGTTTTCCTGTAATGGACAGTACCTTATTTCTTCTGTATCCAGTGATAAAACTATGAAAGGGGTCTGTTAAAACCAAGTTTATCAAAATTTAATCAAAGAATCTTTGTGCTGGAAAATATAAAACTGGCACGTAAAATTTATCGCGCTCCCTCCAGACTTATGTAGGACATGATATGTGTATCAAACTAATTTTAAAAATTCACAAGTTTAACAGCAATAATTGGAAGTAAATTTACAGTATCTAAGTTTGAGTGCTGTAAGTTTTACACTCATTTCTAGACAACTTGAAAGATTGAAAAGTTATGTAATTAAGGGGGAAATCATTTCATCAGAAGAGCCTAGAAGGGTTGTAAATGTACACAACAACAAATCATGGTGACAGTTTTTAAACAAAACACACCTTTATTGTGACCAGGAAAGAGTGGGAAATATTCCACACTAAAAGCACCTCATGAAAAAATACTCTAAAATGTTGTTACATTCACCCATCTTACCGAGGTTGATTTTGGCAAAGCATTGTATAGGGAAAAAACTTAACTCAAAATTTTGCATGTATCAAAAAACCTAAAGTTACCTCACTATTCGTTTAAAATTGATTTGTTAGGGAACAAGAATTCGCAGATTATTTTGCCTGTTCGCACAAACCTTGAAACAAAATTCTTTCAAATGACGATAAACCACACCTAGAAATTATTCAATACATTTTAAATATTTTTCGGTATGACTTGAGAATTTGAAACGACGAAGTAAGCAACAGGCCTATAAGCCTGAATTAAGAATGAAAGCCAATTTTACAGGTTTTTTTTAAAAAGCGTGTTAAATGCTCAATTTAGAAACAAAAGAGCGTTTGACCTCACACAAGAACAGATTTGATTCATTTAGTTTCAGAAAGACATGGGAATATTTTAGTTTGGCGACCATATGATTTAATTTGTGTTGTGTTTTGTAACCACGGTTGTGAGTCATCCAAAGATTAATATAATTGATAAAACCATTGTTTTAAAAGATATCTTTTTATTGGCTGTCACTCTTATTTTTTAGGAGGTGAAAAAAAGAAATACAAATTTTTCAGTGACTGCTTGTCAGTCAATATTCACAGTGATGATTACATGTAAGCAAGTAGAACTCTACTCATCATGGTTACGCAGGACCATAGTCGAACACAAGACCATATGAGGAGGAAGAGGTTGTCTACTTGGTAAGTAAGTGGTAAAGTTGTAAAGGGTTTACTAAGTTGTCAAATGGGATAATCTAACTTCTTCTTTCTTATTTAAAAACATTAAGAGGTTATTTGCAGACTTTCGGGAGAAGAAGGGTACACCAGTGCAAACATTGGGCAGAAATAAATCCACATTAATTACCCACATAATATGAGATAAAGATATTTTCTCAGTAGTTTTCATTAACAAAATTTGTTTCGTTAAAGGAATGTCTCTAACTTCTACTGAACAGTGTTGTTTCTATATTTAGTAAATAGCTTAACTAGATACAAAAAAGTTTCAAAAGTGAAAAGGGGCTTTGTAGATTTTTCAGAGAGACAAAGAAGACATACGCGTGTTTCATTCACTCATAATGAAAAATGAAAAGAAGTTAAGAATGTTTTTCACCCCAAATTGCGTCTTATCCCATTATATGATCAATTTCATTTCTTTGTCGATAGAGCATCATGGGTACAATTAGATATCCATTGCTAGAGGGTGGGGCAGGTTAATCCTCATAACGTTTTCAAAATAGTTTGAGATATCCTTAAAGTAAGTTAATACGACAATTTGCTTTTGAGTGCAAATGTCTGCACCATCTGCTGGATGGTACAAACAACATCACTAAAATCCTTTCCATTAGAAGAAGACACTAATCATTTATCTTCTTTTTCATAAGTCAGCTAAAACTTCTTGAAATATTGAATGTTGATGTGCAATTCCTGGCAAAATCGTTCTCTAGGAGATATCAACAATTCAAAATTGTTTTACGGAAATTAATGAAGTTGAATTCTGTTAGGGGATTTTTTAAGGTCTACATGATCAGGTATAGAAACACGTTCATACGTGTTCTGGAAATATGAATAGGGGCACAATCTTATAGTACACGTTATCACGTTGTTTGATATTACGAAAAGTTAAAGTAATTTCAAAAGAACGTAGAATAGTAAAAAGCACAATATCATGTTAAAGAAATTCGTTTCTCTGTACATGTATTAAATTGGTGAATGTAAAGTATACCTCGAAATTAAAAACGCTTTTTTTTTTTTGAATAAGAAATGAATACAGATTTGTGCCAATTGGGTTGGCAGATGCCTTAAGGTCCAATAGTTTTCTTTACCTGCTTCTAACATGTACTTTGATTCAGGACGCGCCATCTTATACAAGAATTCCCATCGTTTTAAGGGTTCGTTTGCCACCATTACTTAAAATCTGATAAATTACTTTTTTAGTGATAAATGTGTACACATTTTTAAGTTTTTTGAGAACAAAATGAGGGTTACCTACTAACTATACATAGTGTACTCAACTTCTCGGCGTATAAAAGTTTATCGATAGGAGTCAAGATTAATATTTTTCTCACAAAAAAGGGGGTTTAGGAGTAAGTGTTTATTGCATACCTGTAGTTTCAATGATCAACCCAAAATACACTCTTTCTCAAAGAATACAGTGCAGTGGTTTAATGTCAGAAATAATGGGCGGGGGGCAACGGTACCACGACCAGCTACAAATAATTTTGAAATAAGACATCAGAAACAAGGGCAGTCTGTCATTTTGTTAAAATCTAGTATTAAATCAAATTTTGTTCACTCACCCTCTTGCGTTGATGCACCCGTCGAATTTAAAAGACACAATAGAAGCAACAAGAATATTTCGTCTGTAAGTCGGAGAGGGCTCATCTTGACAGTAACGGCAGATCTTGAATAATGAAGTCAACTTACAATGCTGCCTTGATTTATGTGGAGTCGCGTATGGACTGACAAATTCTACGGTGTATTACAAGCTTCGCAACTGAAGAATGGCAACACTCTGAAAGGCAACTAAAAAGGTTACGTAGCAACTCCGTTTCTTAACATCATAACTAGAACTGAGGTGGGGTTGGGTAGTGTATGAGATTCCTTCAAACGGATATCGCACAGAGTTTTCTAGCTATAGAAATAGGGTGAAGGCTGTCTCTTCCCTAGATAGGTATGTCAATGTCAAAGTTAGACATAATGACAATCAGAAGGTGTTGTAGATACTTCAGTTAGGCGATTTCTCCAAAATTTTATATTTGACAAGCTTTGTAAATCCGAATTGTTGAAGGTACATGAAAAAAGGTTATGACTTAATCTAGGGAACTAACTTTATCGACCCATTGGGATTTCACAGAATTTACCTCTTTATATTGATCTTGGCCAAACTTACACCAGGCCTGGTTTCGCAAAAGAAAGGTAAAACTATAGATAAAACCTGTCCATTGATCTGACTGATATCAGATATCCAGTCTGAAAAGTCCCTTAACTATGGAATGACTTGAGCAGAGAACTATGGTTGCATTTCTGGCAAGAATGTACTCACCCTGTTGTGAGCTAAGGAAATAAAAGTAGCTTTACTAATCTATTTCAGGCATAAAATGTGAAACAGCATATACAGTGTAATCTAAGAATGTTTTAATCAGTGGTCCCTAACCTTGTTTAGCGTACCACCCCCTTTCATCAAAAGATGTTGAAGAAACGTCCCCCTCCGCATACTTAACATAGTATTGTTATGAATGAAATGACAACAATTACAAACACGTGTTGAAGTAGAGTTACACATGCATTACTCTTTGCGTGCGAGTCCGCTTCAGGATAGCAAAACAGTGGTGAGGGCTTACAAAGCGCCTCCCTTTTGAGATGAAAGTGTGTGTTACCCCGGGTTCTTTGCTTTCCTTAAAGGTACATACCATAAAGGACTAGGATACAAGATATGAATGAGAACTCGAACATCCAACATAAGTTTACTGAATACAAACTTATTATTTACTAAATGAATACAAATTGCCTTTGACTTTTCTTGTAATCTAAACTCTTGCCCAAGTACATAGTTTCGTTCTTTTCTCTTACGTACCGGTACTGTTTAATTATTTTCCCAAAACAAGGTGCGCGTGTTCCATAAATTACTTACCATAGCTCTTTTAAAGAGCCTTTGAAGTGACTAAGTACAGACATTTGGTGTCATTCTCTGACCATATCTATCACCAAAAATAGCCCTTATATTAAAAAATACCGCCCCATGAAAGAGAAATGCTAAGACAAAATGGTACCCCTTCCAACACAAGAGTTCAAAAAGTGAAAGTACATTGACTCAAAAATGACGACAGCTCCGGAAATCAACTTCGCAGTGAACATACGTTAAACATACCTTGTACTGTTGATGTTACGGAATCTTGCACAATATGTGTGTATCAGAAACTCCTATAAAGATGATGCATAGCTTACTGCTCTTGCAAAGAAAATGTTTGGTATAACCATCAAAGTTACATCTCTACGAAACCTTCGTTTGCCTCACAGGACCAGTGAGAAAAGAGAATTTTCAACAGTCTGAGTTCTGACTCCCCAATCTTCATTGGGTCAACTGGTTTGATACTAGCAGAGAGTTGCCACGGACTCTCTGGTATAGAAGCAGGGAGTTGCTATTTTTCAAATAGCAATTCCCTGATACAAGCAAATGGAAGTTCCTTGGTACAAGGTTATAAACACAGAAAAATACCTCCCGGGGATATGTAATTGCATCCTTTTCTCCTACAGTGTTACGTAACCGTTATTATTATTATTGTTGGGGTGGGAAGTAGTTCTTCGTTCACTGGTGTTTATATGGGGGGTTCATATCATTACACAGGCCCCATATTCAACTGTACTATTCTCTATAGTGGCAAAAAACTTGGGTTATACCAGGGAGTTGCGAGAGCTCCCTGGTTATATCATGGAAGTACTACTACCAACACATTACGTGTCGATATATTATTGACACTTGTGCCAATGTCCTCCGCTACAATCTAACTTCGTACAAATCGGGCCCGAAAACGGGACCGAGGAAAGCTAACGGAATATAAAACAGAGGCAATTTTAGTTTGAAGGGAGACCAAAAGTTTGGTTGTCTAAGGCAGTATTCGGTATTTTTCTCAGAAGTTGACATAAAGTTACTATAAGAGCTTCAACCATTTCAAAGTCTAGTACGAGAGCCATTGTTCGATCTTCAAACTAACTTACTGTTGTGTTACGGGAATCGATTCACTCCAGAAAAATAATACAAGTCCAAAATCATGATTCTAGTTTCTGTCCATTTTATTTGGAGTCATTTATCGACGAAGAAGTGGTACAAAGTACGTTCTTAACAATTATTAGCTTAAGACAATACGGAAGGGATGTTTGTTTCGTTCAGTGGTCTATCCTCCTCTGTCTCTGGATTTTCCTGCTCTCTTGGGAGCATGGTCCCGCAGTGCTCGTGTACGTGTTTACGGGTTTACGTGTACGTGTTTACGGGTAAAAAACCGCCCAAAGTTGGTCAAAAGGATTCCCATTCTGGGTGAATTTTCCCCTAGTAAAGGATAATTTTTGACCAACTTGGGTTGTTTCTTACCCAACAGTTTAGAAGGTGGCATACGGACCCAACGTTTGGTAAAAGTTTACCAAACTGTTTTTAGAGTGTATTGACATGATATGAACATTACGAGGTAAGTCACACACTGCGAAGTTGAGTTCCGGAGCTGACGTCATTCGTGGGTCAATGTACTTTTCACTTTTTGATCTGTTGTGTTGCAAGGAGTACCCGTTTCGTTTTAGCATTTCTCTTTCATGGGGCGGTATTTTTGAATATAAGGGCTATTTTTGGTGATAGATATGGTCAGAGAATGACATCAAATGGCTGTACTTAGCCACTTCATAGGCTCTTTAAAAGAGCTATGGCAAGTAATTTATGAACCGGGGATGATTACATTTAAGCAAGTAGAACTCTACTCATTATGGTTACGCAGGTACCATATTCGAACACGAGACCATAAAAGGAGGAAGAGGTCGTCTACTTGGTAAGTAGGTAGTAAAGTTGTAGAGGGAGAACTAAGTTGTCAAACTATCCTATAGGTTTTGATCCTTACTTGTTGGACAAATACATACCATTACTTATTATATAAATTGAACTAAATTCTTAACGATTCAGACAAGCACTTTAACAACATAGGGCAGTCCTCCTTAGCTAAGCCTCGATATTCTCTTTTAAAGTCTACTTGGCCCTCTAAATTGTTTCGTGTTTTTAACCAACAAACAAATCAAATGTGGGGCAATTAAAACCAATTTAATGGCTGTTCCTTCTGTTTGTTAGCAAGGAACACAAGGTCTCTCCGGACCTACAACTTCACAAAATTCTCCACTGCTGCAAATTACTTACTTTCCTGCTGTTTCGATAGCCGCGAAGACAAGGCCTCACAGTACCTACAACTTCACAAAAATCTGCTGCAACTCAGGCAGCTATGCCTCAGTTCCTCTCAGTGCACATGTTTGGAGTTTTCGGGCATCCACACACAGGCAGCCCTGCTGAGCCATCTTTGGGTGTCTCACCGACTGAAGCCTCAGCTCTCAATGCTTTCTTCAAGTCAGCTTCTAGGAGTGCAGACTATAATGCACATGAACATAACAGATACGACATGATAAGTTGCATATTACACATTTCAACTACATTCTCTTGCCCTCACTCACAAGTAAGGCCACTGTACACACTTACACAAAACAAAATCTTGCACCCATGAATAAACTCTGTCTCCTAGAGCAAAAAATCACACAGCCTGAAAAGAGAGAAAGAGAACTCTTTGGGAGGAAGTAGGATAGTAGCGATAGCATAGGGCTTTGAGAGACGTATCCCACCCAAGCTGTCTTACAGGTAGATATAATGAGAAAGCCAAAACTGGGGCACCGAAAATTGCATTTTTGAAAATATGTTAACGTTTCAATTACTTCGTATTACACTGTTACATTGCAAAAGTTGTCAGTTATGTGACAGTTACCTACCATTATCACTTCTGCCAGTGTGTCTTGTTAATGTGCAGCAATGAAAAAATACACTCGAGGTAAAAGCGGAGGGACACGTTTTAGCCACATGGCCCCTTCGGTCACCCCCTTTTACTGTCACTGATGGGAATACAAGGGTCCTCGCTAGTAAAATAATTAAATTCAACACACTTAGATGCGATTTTGTGGCATCTGGCAATTAAGATAATTAACGGACTTTTATCTCTTTGTTGCGCTTCTGAGGAGGGAATGTTAGACGACGTCTTTTGGACTTTATATATCTCCTTATCAAGCAAACCAATTTGAAAGGTCAGCTGAAACCTTTTGGAATCTTGTAAGGCCAGGTTCAAATAAAGTAATTCACTTTCTAAAACGGCCTCTGCCGCTTTCTTAACGTCATCGCCCCTGAGGTGCTAAAACGCCATCCCCGGGGCGATAACGGTCCCGTTGGAAACGACTGTCCTACTTGCCCTATAGATTGTCATTAGTATGATAGGTTTGTGAGATAAGATCTCAAAAATTTTAGTCTTTACATCGTAGATTTGTCGGCACTTCGATTTACGGGAAATCAGTGGCGTAGCCAGAGGGGGGGGGGCAGAGTGCCCCCCACAGAAATTTTGGGGACGCAATGGACGATGTTGAAAAAATGAAGGAAAGCAAAAAAAAAAAAAAGAAAAAAAAAACGGCAAGAGGAGGGATGGGAAGTTGGCCCAGTGGGAGGGGGTAGGGATCTAGGTCTCGGGGTGAGGGATCTAGGGGTCGGGAATGAGTAATGACGGTGGAATCCGCAGCAGAACGGACGGCATATTTATTCTATGCAGGACGCATCGGCAATAAGCCCCCGAAAAGTCAATCAAAACCTTGGATATTAATGATGTCATCTCGTCTGGAAACAGTGCTGCGGATTTTTTCTCCTTTTTTCAACTGATTATGCTTTTGGGGACTGAACCCTAGCCCTTTTTTCGAACCCTAATCCTGATTTTAAAACAAAATAATTAAATCCCGAAAACGTATTCAAGGTTGTCAATATCATTTTCACACGGAGGGCGGGCCGCCCTTCCAGGGGTGGCGCCAGGTGGGGACAGGGAGCAGGTGGGCCATTTTTACAGTTTTGTCGGGGAGTCTTAGTCGTTACGATAAAGCATGCAGTCCCCGAAGGCGACGTTCGCCCCACCGGTTTACCTGTTTTTTGCTCTCAAGAGGACAACTTCCGTAATAAGAACCCAAAATGTTCGGCGCGCTACGCGCGCTGTGGGGTCAATCCATTTTCTTCAATATTTCCATTCCACATAGCTAGATAGCACAAGTCCTGTCCACCTTACCAAGTAACATGTAGGCAGAGTACACAGCTTATGTAGAGGTCTTAGATTTCATCCCATATCGCAATGGCTAGTTGCTGTTCTTTAATGTGTGTCATGCTGCACGGTCAGATGGTGAGCGAGTCCAGGTGGTTTCGATACAATGTATGTTATCCCCGATACGATCTTCAACCCCTACAGTTTTCTTTCTTTCTTTTTGTTCTTAATGATCACATACGTTTTTTTTTTTTGTGGAAGCCTACCAAAAATTTTCGCTCGCTTTGCAGTTTCAAAAGAACGATATCAGTGCGCAACTTGGCTCTTGAAGTGTTAAGTGATATTATGCAAAATATGCCTTGCAATGGCATTGGATAGTTAGGCTCCTTCTCACCTTGCACCTCCTCGACATAGTGGGTTGTCGGAACTTGGGGTCGCTGGCATGGCCCGGCCCCCGTTCGGGAAAAATCTGTGGCCACCCATGGTTATTTTACTTATTTTGGCTTTCAAAAGGATCATTTCTGAGATAAAACCCACAATTTTTGGTACGCTTTGCCCACTCTTCCTCGGTTCTGTTACCTATAGCTAAACATAGTACAATGTCATCTCATTTCCGTAAAACTAGTTAATGACTGTTCTCATATGTCTGCCGTAAGGTACGGCTAGTGACCCGAGGAGGGAAGTAAAATGTTAAGTTATGTCTGATAGGGCCCACCTGCCCGAACAATTTACCTATATAAGTTTTAAACAAGTACAGATTCTCTGTAGTGTAGCCTTACCCAAAAATTTCCCGCGCTTTGCAATTTCACAGTTTAAATTACAGATAAAAATGGGAAATCTATGTTCCTCTAGTATATACAAATTTTATGCAATATATCCAATGGCATGGTATCGCAAATAGGTTTTCTTCAAATCCCCCCTCACCAACCCCTCGACGGCATCGGGGTTCCTGGTCGCTGGCCTCTCCTTTGGGGAATCTGGCCCCCTTCGGGCAAATCCTGGCGCCACCCCTGAGCCACTCTAAAAACCCCTGTGGAGAACACTGGGATCTAGTATAAAAAGGAGCACCATTTTGCATCTAAGCCCTTCGAGAGACAACAAAAAATTTCAGAAGGGGAGGAGGACCCTTATACCCCTTCCCCAGGGCTGCGGTCAAAAATGGGGACGATGAGTCGACTTTGCCCCCTCCCCCCACATACACACACACCAAAAACCTCTCTACGCCCTTGCGGGAAATAGAAAAGAGAGAAAGGGAAGGGAGAAAAGCCTCTTACCATGGCAGTCATGAATGCTTTTCATACTTGGAATATGGATTCTAGTTATTGTAATAGAAAACTGTACTAGTCATTTTGGCAAAACTCAAAAGATCCCTTGAAGTCACCGGAGATTTTCGAATACCTTCAGACTGCTTCTAAACTTGATTTTTTAAGGAGGATAAAAGATATGTATTCCATACCACGAGCTTCATGTCGATACTATAGTTTGCAGTTTTCATGCTGTTAAGAAGAATGTTGCCCTTTGGTGAGGGTCGATGTTTATTTGAGGTCTGCAGAGCTCCCACTACCAAATGTCGTGAACAAGATCTTTCATACAGGGTTACCTTGCTAGATCTCATAATTCGCATGAGGATCCCCCCCCCCCCCGGGTGACCATAATAAACAAAATACTTGTAGTTGAGGTGAAAGGTTGTTTGAAGTTAACGGAGGTAACAGCCTGGGATATTTTAGCTAGGAAAACCTCGCGGCACCTCACACTTAAGATGTAAACCCTCTTCACTAAGTTCAACAAACTTTTTGTTTTTGGTGGAGAACAAAGAGGTTTTAACTTGAAAACTTTGAATTTAACTGTGAGAAATCTTACATACGTAGCATCTACACCATGCAGGCTTGCTTGCAAAAACCTAGTTGTATTTTGATGTAAGTCAAAATTCAGGCGAGGTCACAGGGTCAGTTGAGAACATCTCGAAAAACAAAGAAGCGCCACGTAACATGGTTCAACCCACCCTTCAGCCGAAACGTAAAAACCAATATTGGAAAATGTTTCTAAGATTAATAGGTAAGCACTTCCCAAGAGGATATATACTAAAAAAAATTTTAATCGCAACACGGTCAAAGTGAGCTATAGCTGTTTACCCAAAATGCAATCTATAACAAAGGCACACAATGCCCGTGTCACAACCCAGAGCAAACATGACGCCGCCCAGACATCATGTAATTGCAGGAACAAAGAATCGTGTATCCTTCGCGGTGAGTGCTTGGCCCAGTCAATCATATGTAAAACAACCGTGGCAACCGACCAAACTAGAAAAAGTTACATAGGCCAATTTATGCGGAGATATAACAATCATGCCAAATCTTTCCGCAATCCTAAATATCGAAAGGAAATGGAACTGTCCAAGTACATATGGGATTTAAAAGAAAATGACCAAAACTTTTCGATTCAGTGGGAGATCATGAAAAGATCCAACACAAACACACGCGGTTCCGGCATTTGCAATTTATGCTTCCAAGAAAAGCTAGAAATAATGCTGTCGAAAGAAAGCCTCATCAACAGTAAGTCAGAGCTCGTATCGACTTGTCGCCATGGATACAAGCCACCGAACCGTACCAAGCAGAAAGGGAATAAATCGTGTTGAAACTGTTCCATCTGGGCAATTGGCTGATGATCACGTAGCGTGAAACCCAGAATTCTAGCATCCAATTATATATATATATATATATATATATATATATATATATATATATATATATATATATATATATATATATATATATATATATATATATATATATATATATATATATATATATATATATATATATATATATATATATATATATATATGATTGGGCCAGTATTTTCCAACGTATGGGAAAGTCAACAACACGGTGTAAAATCCCTATCCCAATCAAATACACGGAGAGGTGCACCGGGTCTCTGCAACCTCTGCCAAGCCGAAAAACTGGCCACCATTAACCACAACTCCGCACACCTCCTCAACAAAAGATGTGAAATTCTATCACTATGTCGCCACCGTCACTCTCGCAGAAAAAAACATTCAAGGGTTGAACAACGAGTACGACAACTCGCAATCCACTCATTATATTGACCTCCTGACGAACGCACTAGCGTGAAACTCTTGAGTAGAGGTACACTGAGTTTTTACTGTAGTATTTGAGTATCATAAGCTCTTTTGTTCTCAAAATTGAGCACCTTTACCACCGAGGAGAAGACTCTGATAAAGGTTCCCTTTAAAGTGAGAAAATCCACAGGCTATAGAATAATATGCTATGTAAGAAACATTGTCAAGTATAAATACCCTTAATTTATATAACATGGAAGTAAGAAATAATATATGAAGATAAAGCATAAAGGTTCATTCATTTTTATAGATGTTGGTGAGAGAATACTGAGAACCTAGTTGATACATAAATTTCCCGGTGTCGGGGTACCAAGATGACCTGGATCTATGCCTTTATGCCATCTGGGAGGCTGAAAATAGTTTCTTACTTCAAAATGTATCGTTACATTGTGCCTGCCTATGGACTTCATTTAGTTCCACGAAATAGAAAAGAAAACAATCTTCCAATGAGCACTATTTCGGAGGTTTATGAGGATTGTAATTGTTCAAAAGTCTGGAGAATGTTTGTCTAATTTAAATTCAAACAATAGAAATAGGCTCTTTTCTTTCCCCCAAGCATGGTGCAAAACTCTGGGCTATGTTCGGTTAAAGCTTCATGAAATAACAACAGTTGCTCTCATATATTTAAACATTTTACGACTTTTCCAAACCTACGGTTTTTAGTTCAGAAATAAACCAATTTTGAATTAGGGAATGCACTATCATTCTGGTTTCTAAGTAAAGGTAGCACACCACTAATCCCCATGAATTTTTTTCCAATAAATCATCGGAACAAATTTTCTGGCACATTTAACCATTTTACTGAAGTGATGTACTCAATTTGTAGTATGGATTTGGCAACAAATGACGAAGTATTGAGTTTACTGACTGTTATTAAAATTCAAGGTATTTTAGGTACTTTGTAGGTATGATATCCTCCCGCAATGCAAAGCGACATGTGGTCATTTGCCAAAATTTGAAATCATTGCAAAAGAGCTAATTGTTTGGTTTATATGAGGGATGGCTTTTAATTGTTGGAAACTTCCACAAGAGAAAAAGAACAAAACAGATCAATGGATGGATAATAAGTGGTGTGCTACATGGATTGTGAATGAAAATTTCGATTTTGCTTTTGGTGAAAAGTTCTTTCTAAGTCATCATGGTGAGGAAAGAGCACCTCAACATACTGAAGCATCAACTCCAGGCTCGAGTAACTGTCGTTCAGAACATCTTTTTTTTCTTAAAATGGGCAATTCAAACTTTGAAAAAGACGGTAAACCATAAGAATAGATGAGCTGACAATTCAGTGTCACTTGGCTAAGATGTGGATGAGCCAGCCAGAGGGTTTCTGTCAAGTAGCAACTCCCTGGTATAACTAAAGAATCGCAGTTGCAGTTGTTGAGTTATAATTGTGATTTGGAAATATTTTTATTCCTTTAGTGCAGAGAGGTGGAAAGGAATACCATACCAAATATGAACCTGGTCTTATTTTTTATGACGCTAGAGCGGACATGATGTGGTCTTCGACATTCAAAAAATGCCCCCAAATGAGCCCACTGTAGTTACACGTTACTGTAGGAGTTGTAACTCTATTCAGAGTCCAAGTTATTAGAGCATCAGCTAACCGTGCATCTCTAAAATAATTCGAGATTCCCAAGCCCTCTCAGCATGTTGCCTATATGTGTCTCATAAACATTTCATAAAGGTTTCACATGACACATTCACATGGGATTAATACGGGGTGTGAGTGAATTCAACAATGTTAGAATCGGAATAAAAATCCTAATATTGCATCATGTGGGTTCAAAATTGAACATCCAAGCGGGATAAGCACCATGGGATAAGCATGTCATTCCAGCATGAGTTCCTTAGGAGACCTAAAAAGTGTTAAAATGATTAAATTTATCTTCGTTGCCTAAATAGGCCCAACAAAGAAAAAGTGTGGTTTCCCACGTGGGCTCAGTTGCATGGGACAAAAGACTTAGCGACACGTACCTTGAGGCAATTGAGTTATTTCACCAAAAGTAAGCAAACAACCGAAACTTAGTTAGGCTTTCGGCTTTTGTCAGGAGATGGGCAGGATACAAGGATATGATTAAGACATTTTAAGTAAACAAATAAATGGAGGGGAGTCACAATTTCTCGTGCAAAATACTAGCTCACAGAGAGGCTTGGAATGCTGCCAGCTCCCCCTATACCCCCAACGGATGTCTCATCTAAGAATCTCTGTCCATAATGACCACTGGAGGCACATCCAGCACCCTTCTCACAGCCCGAACGGGAATTGAATGTCACACCCTAGCTTTTCCACCTGACCTCCTTTAACCGCCCCGTCCTGAATTTTATGCAAATGAAGCTAACTAAGAATACACAAAAACCCAGTAGATGCACGTAGCAAAGTCTGTAAACCAAACAAAGCGTATTTACGTATTCAAATGACGAACATTGTTGCAGTGTACCTTATGCTGCACACAAAAGGTAAATGAACTTTTATAAGATAAATTTCTACAGCTGATCGATAGACTCTGGGAACCGTGTAGTTGAAGTATCTCTAGACTTGTGCCAAGGACCCTCATAACATAATGGGTCTTACACGGGCTCCAAATGGTTAAATATATTTATACCGATATAGGTTCAAATTAAGACTAGGGCTGACGTGACATTGGCACATTTACATGGGATGAACATTTGAACTTGACATGATTTCAACGTAGCTCATCACGGGCAAGTTGACTACATGGGCCCAATATAAAGGTAATTTTGACTTTATTGGCCTATTCAAACGTTATTAGCATCTAATAGTAAGGTGGCTTAGCAAATTTAACGTTACTGGCCTGACAAAAGTATCACATTTTGCATAGAGTTTCTTTCCAACTTTGAAAGAAGTACGTTTTGCTTTTCGGTATTTTCGCTGTTTGCCAGCTCCCTATTTTGTCTTATATCATGTAAAGTATCTGTTCTTTCAGCCATTCTAGAACGAAAGTGGGTATGAAAGAAACGTGGGGTAGAGGACTAAAGTTCAAGAAGTCATGCTACTTCTTAGTGTACCTTGGAATCGTAGCTTCTTCAGGGCAAAAGTCTTTTCTAAGTAACGTTGAGCCCCCTGTGGGCTGGGGGTTGTAGAATATGCCCACGGTATTTCCCACCTGTCGTAAGAGGCGGCCAAAGGGAAGGACTTGCACCGTATTTAAACTTTGCTTGACACTATATAACACATTTGTGTTAATGTGTCGTTAAATTTTATCTAACTGACTATCTAATCTAAGTAACTTTTATTAGTTTCCTCCTTTTGGTTCTTCACCAGGAGTCGAGGGACTTTAGAAAAATGAATTGCTCGTCAAGTCTTAGTTCTCATCAGGGAAAGCATCTCTTTTGGAGAGGTGCAAGGTTTAGTTTTTGCCTTTCGAACTAAAGATCCGTTTGGAAACTGCTCGCAGATGGTGTAGAACGCAGTCACGCATAACAGACTTATGGTGTGATAGTCTCATGGCTGAAAGAGTGTTAGACCCGCAGTTAGGTATGTTACTGAAAGGGGCCAGAGTGCTTCCAAGAGGGGCGAAATATATTCCAAGGAGCGAAAATGTGTAAATATGAGCTAAGGCAATGGCTTCCTGGAAACTTTCTAGGACGTAGGAAGCTTAAAAGGGGGCTGATCTGTTGGACCCATCCCATTCGCAATCAGGTTTAGAGAAAGGTCACAGTAAACCATAATGTACGATCAGAGCACATATTTTCTTCTGGGAGAAAGATCCCTTCGCGGCCGACGTCTGGCATTGCTCTTCCAAATTCAACCTGATAAGGTTAAATCGTGGCTTATGCCAGACTACTTAATTCTTTAAACATCGTAGTCTGCGTCTAACATTTCATGCGAATTTGAGCTGATGTGGGCTTAAAATACCTATATTTTCGCCCTCTTTCGGATCAAATTCAAGTGAAACCCATTTGGGATTCCCACATAGAACCTGTGTGTTGCTTACATGGGAATCACAAACATCACAGGTATATTCCATGAAATTAATCTATGCGGGACTTACTTAATACCCAGCAATTTGTTTGCCCTCGTATACCGGGCGTACGCAATTCCCACCTTGATGCCCCACATGGTTTCCTATAATTTGGTTCACCGTTTAACTCACGGCAAAAATAGCGAAAATCGTATAAGTTACGTACAGTATGGGCAGATTGAACAGCCCTGGTATACCGCATTGATTCCCACGAATTTCCAATAAAAGGTTTGATAAGTTAAGTCTTAAGATGGTGGCACAACCTAATCCGTCGGCTTGATATAGAAGATCACCGTTTTAAAGCGGCCAAATAGCACAGGACGAATATCAGTTTTCAATGTGGGACCCATGAAGTTGCTCATATGGATCTGATATGGACTTTATGAGAGAGTGATGGTTCAGGAGATCACAAGATTAAAACCTATAATGTACAACTTTAAATCAGCCGTGAATCAGCTAAAGGATAATAATCACGGAGACTGCATACGTAGCAGACAAACGACACGTACATAGTAGCTACGGCATGATCCCTGAGTAGATGTGAAAATTTATGTATTCTTGACAAGCTCATGCGTACAACCTGCCAAGTTTTGTGTAGTGGTAATGATGATTTACACTCTTAATAACCTTCCTTTTACCTATCTGCTGAACAAATCGTTTATTTTACGACCCGTCGTACCGTTTACTGTAAAAAATTTCAACATAAATGGCATCGTACTTAAAACATTATGGTACAATCTATTCCAGGATTCCAACGTGAGGAAGGAGTAGCCAACATTTGTTGTATAATTAATTCTTCCTGATATTTAAGTATGTATGTCCATAGGCGTAAATCCCACAGGGAGATATATCAACTCCCCCTACCCCCACACACAGTTCCACTCCCCCACCACACACATACACCTTTCGTGAATGTTCACTATTATACACTATAAATATTGCTTCAAGAGTCCTTCATCCCCTACTTTTTCACATTAATCTCCGCTACTGTATTATGTCGAAGATTCCATGCTACAAAAATTCTCCCCTTGCTTTTGGTATGACATTTAATATGGCAAGAAAGCAAAAATTTGAGTCGATGCCATACCTGTGTTGGGGGTACCTCTTTTCACAATTTCACAATAAAATGAAATGAGTAGAGAAAGTAATTTTAAAGTGTCCGGTTGCTAACTAAGTAAAAATGGTAAAAAAAAAGAAAAAAAAATATACAAGGCTACTACCCCCATTCAGCCATGTTATATAGTACTGCCGAGCCGAGAGACTATTCTCCAGTCATTGTGTGTATATTAAATGTATGGTCTGGTGACCAAATTTGATGCTTTCAAAAAAAGCAGAAAAATTTTCTGTGTTAGGCAGTGAAAACCCCATCTCAATAGCATCTTGCATTCGGAAGATACAAATTTTTGAAGAAATACTACATTTTCAGTTTCCCTAGTGCATGATGGGAAATTTGTGATGTCATCTGGGCAAATGGTTTTGATGTAGCTTTTGTATTTCTTTATAATGTTGATATCACTACATTGAATATTCTTTAACTTTATTTGCTGTACCATAAGTATGGAACAGTTTTTCACTATATCTACACGGAAAAATATCTAAACATTCCAACGGTATCAAATTTCAAGGACAAACAAGGTATCCAATTATAAAGAATAACAAAATGAATCTGAGGCAATCTGCCCACTTTGGATCACGTTTTGTGATCTCAAGGAAACTTGGAGGTATTTCGTATTAAAAGTAACCAATCTTTAGGAAGAGATATCTTGAGTTAGGAATGGAGTTTTGATATGGAGTTTGGATGACATGTAATGAAAAATTTTTATCTTTCATATAAGACCCCTACAAAATGCCACCAGACAATGCCTTTTGTTACGGCTTGTGGTCGCAAGTCAAACCAATAACAGCGAAAGATCACAGAAGAACGAGATTAAAATTCAACAACTTAATGATTATTTACAATCTCCTTATCTTACTTAAATTTACAATAATTAATTAGACTTACTCACAATCCTTTACTTAATATTTGCCTGGTCTGGTCCAAGGGCTGGTAGTGCATGCACGTTGACGATGGCACAGTGGTAGACCTGCAGCGTGCTGTAGCGTAGGAACTGGTTCCACGAGCGAATAATGACAAGGCTAGGTAGGCGATGGATGATAACAACCTCAATACACAGTGTAGAAACGGCGTAAGGCAATTTGTCACAAGTGTGAATTGTCAGTGGCTGGCCTCATATGATTCGGTCAACAAACGGACAGCAGAATAACGTCTGGACTCGATGGTGTCTCTCTCCTCGATAATAGTTGTTGAACTGCCTTTTATATGCTAGGCTTTTATTCGAGAACTCTCCAGAATTTAACAGAAACTTCTAGTGTACACAGTCCAGCAATTACGAGAACGTTCCTTAATAGAAACTTCTAGAACACACAAATTGGGACATAACGTAAACATTTTTCACTTCTAGACAGTTCTAGAAAGGCTGCGTTGAAGTTGAATTCTCTGGAACTTTCCATTCGCTCGTCGATGGATTCAATCCGGTGTTCCTGACGGGTCGTCTTGTAACACTTTAAATGCATTAAACCGTCCAAAAACTAAGCATTTTCTCATCTTTTCTCTGGTAAATAAAAGACTACAAGTCTACAACTAGTTTCGATACCAAGCATTTTATACTGAGGATGGGCGAATTTTCATCTCGGCAAAGCTGAGGTTGTAGTAATTACTACCATACCAGAATATGTTCTCTCCGTTACCTCCGTTGTAGTCACCGTTTAGGTTTGAAGCAGCCACACAGTTATTGCAGCTGCTTCGTATTTTAAAATAATTGCAATATCTATAACTATAATAGCACTTGTACAAAGATAGGACCAAATTGTTGCTGTGTTGAACCACCAGGCTCCTCTGTGTCCTTCTGCAAAGTCTTGGACTTTGCATCCATCATTGTCCTGGTCATGTGTGCTGCATTTTCCAAAGTTTTTGCAATTATTCAAACCGTTACCTGTAATGTAGGTACGAAAACCGTTAATTCAAACAGTGTGCACCCCACTACAGCTGTAGAATGTTAATAAAAAAGAATGAATGAATAAGTTAATTTATTTGAGGAGACATGTTGCTGTGCGTGCATTATGAATTCCCAAGTGAAGTTACAGTAGGCTCACAAAATTGCTGCCGCTTTTTACCACAACATTCTATCCTTTTTTTTGTGACCTCACCTTGTGAAAATGCATTACAACGTCTAAACTTGCACTTTTGTGTTTCTTAGGAAAAGAGCTAGCTATACACCTTATTATGGGGAAATTTTATTTATATTACAACTCACTATTTTAAAGCTAAGTGGGTGGGCTTATGAATTTATATGTGAAAATGAAGAGAGACATAAAAAAGTAAGAACTAAAAAGCCAAAAAGCCAGAGGAAAGCAATGTATGAGAAGTAAAAAAGCTGAAACGCAAAACTTGCTACAAGATTCAAAAGGAGTACTGTATTTCAGAAAAAAAGCCAAAACTAGCATGTGACAAGAGTAGCTGACAAAAAACGACCTAAGTAATTGAAGTACACAAACCAAACATAGAATGTCCGGAATCACGGACAGAACACTCCTTAGAACATACAACAAAGGGTACAAAAAGTTTAGGGAGAAAGACTTAATAAATGTCTAAAGATATTTTAGTATTCAATTCAATCCGACAAATATGTTCACAAGAAATACGTCTCCGTGAAATATGTTGCAAAATTAAACTCTAGCTTTTTAAATACATGCAGGTGTTTAGGCTTTCGACTGTACATATCAAATTGCGTGTGTAATCCAGGAATAACTTCCTGAATCGCAAAAGGAATATATTATTGGTAAATGTTATGCTGAACAAAAAGTAGGTGATATAAACTTACGTGATTAGTTTGTGTACGTAAGATCAAAATTCTTTATCAGTTTTTGTAACCCGACTAGCCACTTTCAAGCACAAAATAATGACTAATAAATATAAGGTTTTGCATTACACCCGTGATACATCAGGAAACAAGAAACTTTGGTTCTAGATTTCTGGCTTTACCAATATGAAATTCAGAATTGAAAGCGGATTTGCAGTAAAGGTTCGGCCGTAAAATACGCACGTTTATGCCAATATTCCTACCGAAGTTTTACAAATATTTAGACTGAAGGACCTCTAGTTAGTACACGGTATTATTACCAAAATGAGATGTTTTATATTTCATTGAGGGTCAAAAACACAAGAAAAATCATTTTATCCATCTGTCAGCAACATAGTTTTATACTCGTCTGCCGCAGATGAAAGCATGTAGGGCTAAAACTCTGCTGATATTTTACAAAACATGACTAGGAGGGAAACTGAGATCTACTGCAGAAAACCTGAATATCCACAAACATTTCATCTGTGACAATCCTGAAAAGACCCAAGGGAAGCCAAAAGTTAATCTCTTTTCAATATTCTGCCTGGGTAATTGGTTTTGACCCAACTCCAAGAGGCCGTTGTCCTTAGCCCCACGGCCAGTATGCTTATGGACATAGGTAGTATCTTTTTAGTGTTAATACTTTTCAGTACCATTGTTTTACTTAAATGAGCAGTACCTTATTTTCTACGTCTTTAGTGATAAATCTGCCCCAAAAGACCTATTAAAACTAAGTTTATGTACAGTTTAATCAGCGAATATTTGTCTTGGAAATATGAGAACTGTAAAATTTATAGTACTCCCTCCATGATTATGTAGAACGTGATATGTGTGTCAAACTAATTTTTAAAAGACCTAAGTAGCAGCAACCAAGCAGGGCACTTTGGTCAGTAGTAAATTTACAGTAATTCAATGTGAGTGCCGTAAGTTTTTAATCTCTTTCCACTGAACTTGAAAGTTTAAAACGTTATGTAAAGAAAGAATCTGCATCAGAAAAGCCTATCAAGGTTGTAAACGTACACAACAACAAATCATGACGACAGTTTTTAAACCTATACAACTTTATTGACACCAGGAAATTATTTCACACCAAACACATCTCATAAAACAAATACTCTGAAAAGTTGTTTTATTCACCCATCTTACCGAAACTGACTTAACCACACTAAGAAATTGACTGGTAAATAAATTTTAACTATTTTTTGGTATGACTTCAGAATTTAAAGTGGTGAGGTAAGTAACGAACATTCCCCATGATGAAGGGGCAAATGCAATCTATAACCTAATGAGAAGAAACTCTGTTACTGGGTACTCTGAAATAACTAATCTCATGGAATTCATTTTGAGCCACAACAATTTTCAGTTCAATAACAACAATTACTTACAGATAAAAGGGACTGCCATGGGCACGAGGACGGCACCGTCATATGCCAATATATTTATGTACCATACAGAAGAAAAAATTCTGAAAAATTTCTGAGGCTATATCTACATAAACCTATGTTCTATGTTCGATTCATAGATGGCATCTTTATGATTTGGGACAAAGGGATTGACCGTCAATCTGCAAACCTTTTTTAACCTTGCAAATAGTTTTCATCCTTCTATCAAATTTACTTTTGATTATTCCTTAAAGGAAGTGCCGTTCTTAGAGGTATTGGTGACGATCGAGGGCGGAAAAATCATCACTTCTGTCTACACTAAACCTACAGACAGAGAATACTTATCTTCATGTCCATAGCTTCCATCCCCGTCACACCAAAAATTCTGTCGTGTAAAGGCAATTCTTAAGATACCGCCGTTTATGCTCCACTGACAACACCTATCTGGAAAAAGCAACAGATCTCCTGTACTTTTTCCTTAATAGGGGCTATTCCTCCAAACTCTTGGACGGTTACTTCCAAAAGTGTTGGCCATACCGAGGCAACATCTCCTTCGGTAACGCCAGAAATCCAGTTGCGATCGGATACCCTTAGTTATCACATACCATCCATCCAACGGACCCCCTAACAAATAGCGTTTAGAAATCCTTGGAGATACTCAAAAGTGATCCATCCATTCATGAAATTTTTGAACAACCCGAATGGTTGCCTACAAACAACCCCGCAATTTAAGATCTATGCTAGTTCGCGCAACCCTGACTGCTGAGGAAGACCTAACACGGGCAACAGGAGTGGCAACAAATTTCGTTGCCAGGTTTATAAACACATGAAGCTTTCTCCCACTATATTTCACGCTGCTTCAGGCAAAACTCCAAAACCAGGAAAATTTTAACTGTGATGTTAGTAATGTTGTCTATCTACTTTTCTGCACGAAGTGCCCCCACGCTATATATACAGGAGAAACAAGCACCAAAATTTAAACTTCGATTTAACAGTCATAGACTTAGCATAAGAAACAATAGCCCTGGATTCCCCGTTGCCGAGCATTTTAATCTGCATGATCATATTTGTCAGATTTAAAATGTGTTTTGTTGTAGGGGAATTTTAAAAGCGCGCAGGAGAGATGCAATCGAGAACTAAATACGATCATCTCTCTAAAAACTCACAGGACGGGTTTAAACAGGGATTTGGCTTTTATGAGCGGTCAAGCAGTTGGTCTCTAAACGAGGGGCTTTTATCTATAAATGAGTGAGGCTAGTTTTCATTTGTCTTAAAATGTGGTATCCTTACAGTTACACAATAATAATCATAATGTTATGAAAATCTGAAAGCGTGCTGGATGCGTCATCAGCTAGAGCAAAGCGTCTTTTACGTATTCTACAGATTATTATCGGCGTCGCATGCAAACAGTACACTCGCAAGATAGCGGTAATGACTAATAGAATAATGTGACTAAAAGAATATTTTTAGGGAGGTTTCACCCACATAGACCGCAGAGGGACACATGTCACAGAAAAGGGTGTACACTCCTAAAATGCCCGTTTTAATTGAATGTACAAACATAACCAAAAAATAATAATAATAATAATAACAACAACAACAACAACAACAACAACAACAACAACAACAACAACAACAACAACAACAACAACAACAACAACAACAACAACAACAATAATAATAATAATAATAATAATAATAATAATAAAAAAAAAATTGTACCAGATTCTACATTATCAAATGACTAGACTCCGGACTGGCCCGGAATTGAGGGACTAGGAATCGGAATTGGCTCGGAATCGGAGGATACTGGACTCGAAATTGGCCCGGAATTCGGCTAGGTGGAATCAAATACAGCCCTGCGAACCCGCGCCGTCCGCATGCTACGTGTGCGATCTCTTACAGTTACATTCGAAGCTTTCTCAAATAAACCCCTTGAGCTCCAACAAAAAACAAGCCTGTTGAACTTAGTCAAGAGGATCTCCATCTTAAATGTGAGATCCCTCAAGGTTACCGCTAGCTAAAATATCGCATTTTAAGGCTTTAACCTCTGGTAACCTCAAAGAACCTTTGACCTCAACCAAAAGCAATTGGTTTATTGTACTCACTATGGGTGCATTCTTATGCAAACTACGGGGTCCAGGAAGGTATCCTATCTGTTTATGAAATATCGTTTTTACGACGTTTTCGCAGTGCGAGCTCTGCTGGCCTCGAATAAATTTTGACCTCCCCACATAAGCAACATGATTCTTACAATCAGCATGAAAACTACATTTTAAGTCTGGAATAATGTTAATGTTATCCTTTTTGAAACATTATCATCTTTAGAAGCAGTCTTTGAGACATTCGACGTTTTATCGCCGATGACCTCAAAGAATCGTTGAGTTTTCTTTTAATAACGTAATAGAATCCATATTCCGTGTATTAAAAGCATTCATGGCTGCTATGGTGAGGAAGAGCTTTTCCATCATTCTCTTTGTCTCTTTTCAATATCCCGGAAATCGAAGTGCCGAAATATACAGACTGATATTTTTGTGATTGCATCTGACATATCTCACATCGTCATGCCTATATAATGCAAGTAGGAGGTTGGTTCCCGAAGGGACTCAAGAGTTATTGCACCCGAGGGGGCTAGCAACGGAGCGGGCGATGAGCGCCAAGGAGGCTGCAGGGAGCGTTTTGAGAAAATGAACTACTCAATTTAAACCGGGCCTTACAAGATTCTCGAAGGTTTCCTCTAGCTGAGCTCTCAAATTAGTTCGCATAAAAAGGAGATAAACGAAGTCAACAAGTCGTGGTCTAATATTCCACTACAAACAGATAAAATTTTGTGAATTATCTAAGTTTACTACTATATGTCACGAAATTGCATCTAACAGTGTTTAATTTCATTTTGCCTGGCGAAAACTCTCGTATTCCCATCAGTGGCAGTAAAAGATAGGACTTAAGAGGCCATATGGCTAAAAGCGTTGTTCCGTCATTTTTATCTTGAATGTATTTTTCCTTGCTGCCTATTAACATGATATACTGACAGAAATGACAATGGTAGGTAACTGTCACATAATAGATAACGTGTGCAATGTAACAGTATACTACGAAACAAAACGTTAAAATATTTTCAAAAATGTAACTTTCGGTGCGCCATTTTCGGTTTTCTCATTATTTCTACCTGTAGGTCAGCTTGAGTGGCATAAGTCTTTCAAAGCCCCATCATGCGGCCGCTACCATCCTTCTTTCTCCCACCCACAGGACAAGTTCTTTGCAGCATCAAACGGAACTACTGTTAGTAACTAATGAGATACGAACTAGTCTAGGGCTTGATTTTTGTAAGCTCTTTAGTGCACATGTTAGGTTATTAGGCAAACGGAAGTTAGTCAAAATTTGACTGAGAGTGTCTCGTTCTTGTGACGACAATATCGTAAATATTTCACAGCTTCCCGGGGTTTTGCCCCGGCTCCCTTATTGGGATGTTGTCTCTGGGTCCCATTAGGGTCATTGGGGCACTTTCCACACCTCTGCGGGACCCCTGGCAACTGTTAAATTAAAAGTGCCCTCGACTCCTCCTCGACTTTCATTGATCGCGGGTTTAGGATTAGCCATCTTAAAAAAGGGAGGGACTTTTTTAAGTCCCTGCACCGGACCCTCACGTAAAAAGCAATGTATGTGTACGTCTAGCTCTTATTTCAACATGTTTATAATTATTGCCATTTTATTCATAACAACAGTACTATGCTAATTGGGGTTTGCCCCACCCCATTCGGTGAAGGGGGGTTGTACACTTGAAAGGGGTAGTACACTGAAAAAGGTCGGGAATCACTTATCTAAAACATTCTTAGATTACACTGTATATGCTGTTCCACATTTTTCTGCATAAAGTAGATTAGAAAAGCTCCTTTCATTTGCTTAGCTCATAATATGGGAAGTACATTCTTACCAGGAAGGAAATCACATGTCCCTGTCCTAGTCATTCCGGAATTAAGGGACTAGCACTAGTCAGACTGATCAAGGCATGTGGCTTATCTATATTGTTATCTTTCTTCTGTTAAAACAAGTTAAGTGTAAGTTTGAACTAGACCACTTTGAAGAGGTAGATTTTGTAATATTCCAGTGGGTCGAAAAAGTTAGTTCCCAGGATTAAGTCATAACCTTCGTATGATGTACCTTCAACAATGGGGATTAACATTACTTGTCAATTATATATTTCGGAGAAATCAGGTAACTGGAATGTCCATACAAAAAGAGTAACACGTGAAACACCTTCTGATTGTCAGTATGTCTAACTTTGACATCGGCATACCTATCTAGGAAAGAGACAAGTCTTCTTTCTAACTATTTCTATAGCTGGAAAACTCTGTGCGATATCCTTTTGAAGGAATCTCATACACTACCCCACTTCAGTAGTTGTTGTTCTGTTGAGAAACGGGGTTTCTACGTAACCTTTTAGTTGCCATTCAAAGTGTTACCATTCTATAGTTGCGAAGTCTGTAATACACCTTAGAATTTGTCAGTCCATACGCGACTCCAGGTAAATTAAGACATTGAAAGTTGGCTTCATTATTCAAGATCTGCTTTCACTGTCAACATGAGCTATCTCCGACTTACAGACAAAATATTCCTGTTGCTTCTATCGTGTCTTTTCAATTCGAAAGTTACATCAACGCAAGAAAGTGAGTGTACAAAAATTTGATTTAATACTAGATTCTAACAAAATGACAGACTGCTCTTGTTTCTGTTGTCTCATTTTGAAATGATTTGTAGATGGTCGTGGTACACTTGCGACCCATTATTTCTGAAATTAAAACACTGCACTGTATTCTTTGAGGGAGAGAATGCATTTTGGGTTGATCATTGAAATTACAGGTATGCAATAAACACTTAATCAAAAAACCCCTTTTCAAGTGTTAGAAAAATATTTATCTTGACTTTTATTGATTCACTTTCATACGTAGAGAAGGGTGAGTACATTAAGTTTAGAAACGTTAACAGGAAACCCTCATTTTGTTCTCAATAAACTTCAGCATGTGTAAACATTTATCACAAAAAGAATTGTAACGTATCACGTTAAAATGGCAAAGTACCCTTAAAACGATAAGAATACCTATATAGAATGGCACTTTCTGAATCAAAGCACATATTAGAAGCAGGTAAAGAAAACTGTTGAACGTTAAGACGTCTGTCAACACAGTTAGCGCAATTTTACATTCATAACTTCTTTAAACAGAAAAGAGTTTTTTAATATCGAGGTAAATTTCACTATTACCAATTGAGTATACAGAATTGACTTAATTTAACATAATATTGTGATCTTCAAGTATTCTACGTTCTTTTGAAACAACTTTAACTTTTTGTAACGTCAAACAAAGTGCTAACGCGCACTGTAAGATAGTTCTCCTATTCATATGTCAATAACACATAGAAACCTGTTTCTACATATGATCATGTAGATCTTACAAATTTCCTAACAGAATTTTCACATCATTAATTTTTGTAAAACAATTTGAATTGTCGCTATCCTTTAGAGAAAAATTTTGCTACCTATTGACCATCAACATGAAATGTTCCACGAATAAAACTAGAATTTTAGTGGACTTATTAAAAAGAGAAAAAGGTGCCTTATTAGTCCTTAAAAAAAGAAATTCGAGTGTTGTACCATTCAGCAGTCGGTGCAGACATTACACTGACAGAAACAATTGTCGGTAAACTTACATCAAGGATATCTCAATCTATTTAAAAACTTTATGTAGATTAACCTTTTATGTAGATTAACCTTTTTAAACAATGATTATATAAATGATCATATAATGATCAATTATATGAATCTTTGGATGACTCACAACCCTTAGTTATAAAACACAAAACAAATTAAATCATGTGGCCCACAAACTTAAATATACCCAAGTCTTTGTGGAACAATATGAACCAAAACTGTTCTCGTCGGAGGTCAAACCCTCTTTTGTTTCTAAATTGAGCATTCAACACTATGTTAAAAAACCTTTAAACTAATCGTTCATTCTTAATTTGGGCTAATACGCCAGGCTAACTTCACCTCTTTAAATTGTGAAGTCATGCCTAAAAATGTTAAAAGTGAATTGATCACTCAATTTCTAGAGTGATTTATCGTCATTTGAGAGAAATGTTTTAACAGGGTTTGTACGAACAGGCAAAATAATCTGCAAATTCTTTTTCTATAACAAATAAAATTTTAAACGAAAATTTTTCTGAGTGCAGTAAATTTTGGTTGTTTGATAGAGGTGAAATTTTGATTTAAGCTTTCTTCCTTGACAATTCTCCGTCAAAATCAGTTTCGGTAAGCTGGGTGAATAAAACAACATTTCAAAGTATTTGTTTTATGTGAGATGCGTTTGGTGTGAAATAATTCCTCCTTTTTCCTGGTCACAATAAAGTTGTCATCATGATTTTTGTTGTGTTCATTTGCAACCTTGATAGGCACTTCCGATGCGGGTCCTTTTCCCTATAATTACATAACTTTTTAATCTTTTAAGTTGAATAGAAATGACATAAACACTTGCTGCACTCAAACCGAATCACTGTTAATTTACAACCAGTTATTGACAAATATACTTTCCGTGTTTGTTGCTAGTTGTGTCTTTTAAAAATTAGTTTGATACACATATCATAGTTTACAAAAGTATAGAGGGAGTACTTTCAATTTTAAACTTCTCATATTTCCAACACAAACATTTCTTTGATTAAACTGTGCATAAATTTGGTTTTAATAAGTCCCTTAATTGCATAGCTTTATCACCGGAGACTGACAAAACAAGGTACTTCGCAAAGTAAAACACGGTTTGGTACTGGAAAGTATAAACACTAAAAAGATGCTACTCATGTCCATAAGCGTACTGTCCATGGGGTTAGGGACAACGGCCTCCTGGAGTTGATCCAAAACCAACCGGATTACCCTGCAGAACATTGAAAAAATGGTAAATTTTGGTTTTTCTGGGTCTTTTCAGGATTGTGAGAAAAGAAACGATTATGGATACCTCAGGTTTTCTGTACACTCTAAAAACAGTTGGGCACGTATGCCTCCTGTTAAACTATTGGGTAAAAACTAGCCAAGTTGATTAAAAATTACCCTAGTTGGGTTAAACATTACTAAGCAATAGTTATACTTTTGTAACCAACTTAGTTATTTTCTTAGCCAACAGTTACGCAGAAGGCATACGTAACCAACCTGCGTAAAAGTTTACCCAACAGTTTTAAGAGTGTAGTTGTAGGTCATCTCATTTTCCCTTCTGGTCATGTTTTGTAAAATATCGGCAGAGTTTTAGCCCTACATGCTTCCATCTGCAACGGACGAGTATGAACATAGGTTGCTAACAGGTGGATGAAATGGTATTCTTGTGTTTTCGACCCTCAATGAAAAACATTTCCTTTCGGTAATAATACCGTTTAATAACAGGGGGCCTTTTAGTCTGAATATGTTTAAAACTTCGTAGGGATATTGTTATAAAACGTGCTTGTCTTACGGCCGGACGTTTACGGTAAATCTGCTTTATTTTTGAATTTCATATTGGTAAACCCAGAAATCTAAAAAGAAGTTTCTTGTTTCCTGATGTATCACGGGTGTATTGCAAAACGAATATTTATTGGCCGAAGTCATTGTTTTGTGCTTGAAAGTGGCTGGTCGAATTACAAATAAAATAATGATAAAGAATTTCGATCATACGTATACATACTAATCACGTAAGTTTATAACACTGACTTTCTGGTCAGCATCGGATACACTAATAAAACACTCCTTTCGTGATTCAGGAAGATACTCCTGGAATATAAAGGGAAGTTGATACATACAGTATAAAACGTTTGCACGTGCATGTTTTTAAAAGCTAGAGATCCACTTTGTAAGAGATGCCAGTGCGATTTTAGTTCTTTTAAACATATTTCTTGGATTGTATTAAATACTAAAATATTTGTAGACATTTGTTAAGTATTTTCTCTCTAAACTAGTTACCTGTTTAAGGAGTGTTTAGTCCGTGATTCTGGCTTTTATAAGTTTGTGCTATGTACTTCAGTACAGGTAGGGCGTTTGTTGTCAGCTACTTCTGTCCATGGTGCGTTTTGGCCTTTTTTCCTGAAAAACCGTGCCCCTTTAGAATACTGTAGCACATTTTGCTTTTCTGCTTTCCTACTTCTAAAACGTGGGTTTGCTCTGGCTTTCCTACTTGTATCTTTTTAATGAAGTTCTTCACCCACCCACTTTTCACATTTTATCCTTAAAAGTGTGCATCACCTTTTTTTACGCGGGAGTTATTTCGCATCATAAAGAAAATACTGTGGTTTTTAAAAGTCCATTTTGTGATATGTAGACCTACAGCTTTTTTCTTCAGATATTCCATTGCATACCAAAAACTGACACTATTTTATATAATTTTATGTGTATGTGGCTTCTTTGTTAAAGGATCATCTTATTTCTTTTACCAACAATCGGAATATCCAAAGGACTGTAAAGAGGCTCGTGATCAGTGTTCCTTGGGTAATTTAAGGGGTGTCTATACCATCAAGCCAGATGGATATGCAGAACCCTTTGAAGTGTATTGTAACAACGACATTGCATCTGGCGGCTGGACAGTAAGTTGTTATAATTGCTCTTGAAGGGAATTATCTTGTTGGGTACAAGAAAAAGTATGTAAAGAACTGAACTTAACTTGTAGAAAAAATCAATTGCTTCTTTAACGACATCGAAAAAAGACACATAATAACTTAGATGTGTGGTCATTATTATTTTAAAGAGTATCAGACTCATAAAAGGTTGGCTAAGTGAAGAGATCATTGACATGAACAAAGATCTAAGTTGGCAAAACTAACAGCTTCATGGTAAGAAGTATGATATTGGAATCAGTTGAATAGATTGTCTCTTTCTCTTTAAAATATCGCATCTCAAATTGCCGTTAAGGTTTTAAGGCCAGGTAATCTAGGCATTTTATCACTAAACTTGGAACAAATTACAACAGACTTTTTACCACCACAAACATTTTAAGGTCCCGAAAATAATAGATAGTATCCAAAGTCCATTGAAGTGTATTGTAACAACGACATTGCATCAGGCGGCTGGACGGTAAGTTATTACAATTGCTCTTGACGGAAATAACCTTGCTTGGTACAAGTAAAAAGATAAAAAAGGAAGAAATGAACTTGTAAAAAATCAATTGCTTCATTTAAGTAAAATCTGGAGAAATATATGCAACTGAGAGGAAAACAACCAGGTGCTTCTGTAAGTTTTCTAACACAAAATTCAGAACGATTACTCGTTAGTTGATATAACTATAGTAGTGTCACACATCGTCTCATTTCTACTAGGTAATTCAGCGTCGAAACGATGGATCCATAACGTTTGATAGAAGTTGGGAAGATTACAAGAATGGATTTGGTTTTTTGTCTGCTGAATTCTGGATTGGTAATGACAAGTTATCCTACTTAACGAATCAAGCAGTCTATGAACTCCGTGTAGACATGATATTGGCTAATGGATCATTGTTTTATATCAAGTACAGCTCATTCCGTATCAGCGATGAGTTTAGTCACTATGCCCTAGTCTTGGCTGAAGAGTATAGCGGCAACTCAAGTGAGTACTGATTAATGAAATAAAATGTACTCACAGTAACAGGTTGTAAACGATAAAGTCGGTTTCTCTCCATCTTAAACTAAACTCAATGTAGCAACACGAACGACGAATCCCAAATGGATTCTCAAAGTAATCTTAAGGATATTGTTTTTATTGTGATATAACCACTTCTTACTATCCTGTCAGTGAGTCGGAGTCACTTCTATCTGTACAGGTTGTGTTGTGTCGACCTGTTTACCTGGAATGACACATAAAGGATGCTCATGCCAGCAGTTATGTGATGATCCTGTGGGGATGACAGGTTGCGGTACTGACTGTGTCGAAATATGCGAACCTGATGGCTGTTTTGTCAGCGAAAAGAATGCATTCATTTTGGTAAGAAGCCAGTGATATCGTCCAGTCATGTTTCTTATGGATATCGTATTCTCGTGGAAAAGTATGTAACCAGCTGATGTACTCTCTATATAGCAACAAATTGTTTTCTGAATGTACTGGCTCTATATACGGTTACAAATTTTGTTTGACATTATCTTTGGGTTAAGGGTTTACATTGTGATATTTTGACTTCATTTAATCAAATAATTACAGAATGGTGAGTCCTATATTGGCATCAGCTGCACAGAAAATTGTACCTGTATCGACAATCAACTCTCTTGTAACCGTAACTACGAATGCAGTCCTGATGCCACATGTAAAGAAAAGAATGGTGAACGAAAATGTTACTGTAATGAAGGATACGAGGGAGACGGTGAAACTTGTAATGCGTTGTATACTGATTGCTATGATGCATACCAAGCTGGAGAGAGACAAGATGGCGTGTACACCATACTACCGACAGGATGGTCTGGATCACCATTTAACGTATCTTGTGACATGACAACAGCTGGCGGGGGATGGACTGTAAGTTGTGTTTTATCTTCTGAAATGGGTAATGGCTTCTTTCGGTCACTTGGTAAAGTAATTACTCGTGTAGACAGGAAACATCCAAACGTTGTAAGGGATTGGGTTGCATTCAACAGATTCTCAACTTGTGATACTTAGTACCATGGATCGTACAAAGTCTCCTTTGTTTTCAACGCTCGAATAATTTATTTTCATGTATGTTGAAGTAAACTAATCGGGATACAGGATGACCATCTAAAAGTTCAAATTTGCTTTCATCGAGATACTTTGGATTAAAGTTTACTTGAGCATGATATAGTATAGGTTTGTTACTGTATGGGTGGGTTTTCTTGTAGTAATATTTTTAAATGCTATTAACAGGGCGTATTGTCAAGATATTTTTGTACACAATAGTTGGGATTTTTTATTTCCTTGTTTCTTATTTATTAGATTTTGCAGCGTCGGACTGATGGTTTGACAGACTTTTATCGAGACTGGGATGATTATAAACACGGGTTTGGTTCGGTAGAGCAAGGCCATGATCTTTGGCTCGGAAATGAGAAAATCTACTCGATTACAAATCAGGCAGCTTACAAATTACGAGTGGACATTCGAACATCTTCAAATGTACCTTTATACGCTGAATTTTCATCGTTTCGTATTGCCGATGAAATTTCAAAGTACCAAGTCAGTGTTACCGATTACAGTGGAGATGCTGGTATGATCTTCGCCCTTCAATAAAAGGACACTTTTTCGGGGGTAAATTGCCTAGACTCAAATCTTTGAAAATTAAACAAGCGCTCATTATTCGTTACAATAATCAAGAGTTCTGACAACTACTTTTAATGCTATTAGTGCTTTAATAAGTCTGAAGAAGCTATGTGCCAGGTTGTAAAAGACACGTAAGCTACACTTTTAATATAGACTTCCAACGTATTTTTAGATAATGTACCGTTTCTAAAATGTAACTCCCTGTCTACCTTTCCCCATGCCTGAAATGAAATGAATCACCAAAGTGAAAGATCTGAAATGTTTTTGTAGTTGCCAATTTCCTGGATCTAATTCTGTTTCCTTGTATTTGTTTAAAGGAGTTCTTAATCTGACAAAATAGTTTCCTCGATGAAGCTTTTCAAATTAATTACAGATTCGGGTCCTCTTCTTTTATTCTACGAATGTGTTAAAATGAAAACCCATAATAGGTGTACTGTAATGGAAGTGATGTATTCATTTTTTATAATTTGAATGCTACGATCACTTTATAAGGAATTTACACAAACTATGGTTTGTTCATTCTAGAAATCCTTTTCGATCACGTGGGTTAAATAAGCAAAAAATTATAATTGATGAAGCATTTACATAGGTAAAATGCCGAATGGGGAGAAATATTATCAATTAAATAGTGTCTCAAATATTAGCCTATAGGATACATTGCTTTACAATAGTGAGTTGTAAAATGAAGAAACTACTCCACAATAAAGTGTATAGCTAGGCTCTTTTTCAAAAACAAAAACAGGAAAAAGAATGCAATTTTAGACATTGTTGTTATACATGTTTACAAAGTGAGGCCACGACGATAGTGATAGAATGTTGTGTTTAAAAGCGGCCACAATTTTGTGAATATACTATAGTTTCACTTGGAAATTCTTAATGCTAATTCAACGTCTTGTCCCGTTATATAAATTTATTAATATATTCGTTCCTTCTTGTTTTTTATTAACATTCTGCATCTATTGGGATGTTTGAATTAACGGTACTCCTACCTACATTGCAGGTAATTCTATGGGTAGTTGCGTCAACGGTGGAAAGTTCAGCACACGTGATCAGGACAATGATGGATGCAGCGTCCAAGACTTTGCAGAAGGACACAGAGGAGCCTGGTGGTTCAATAAAGCAGCTTGTTCCCATCATTGTACAGAGTGCTGGTATAGTAATAGATATTGCAATTATTTTGAAACACGAAGCAGCTGCAATAACCGTGCGGCTGGTTCAAACCTAAACGGTGACTACAACGGAGGTAACGGAGAGAACATATTCTGGAATAATAATAATAAATACTGCAACCTCAACTTTGCCGAGATGAAAATTCGTCCATCTTCAGTATAAAATGCTTGGTACTGATACTATGGAAGTCTTTTATTAAAAACAGAAAAGTGAAAAAAATATTTAATATATGGACAATTTGATGGTATAAATATTACACACAATGACTGTACTATACTCTCTCTGCAGTACTACATAACAAGCTACCGGGTAAAAGCATTTCATGTATTTTTACTCGATTTTTACTCAGTTCGCAACCAGATACTTAAAAAGGCATTCTCAACTCATTTACTTCTATAAACAGAGATTACCCTCAACACAAGTATCTTGACAATTCAATTTGTTTGCTTTCCTGTCAAATTAAATTAAACCAAAGTGTC
Source organism: Holothuria leucospilota (assembly GCA_029531755.1). NCBI lineage: Eukaryota > Metazoa > Echinodermata > Holothuroidea > Aspidochirotida > Holothuriidae > Holothuria > Holothuria leucospilota. The sequence continues at coordinate 78,770,023 of CM055961.1, read as the reverse complement.
ACGAAAGGTAGCAAGGTTGCATGGACATGATTGATGCAAACATACATGCCAGACGATATTGATTTACACAAGCAATTGTTGGCTACTCATTCTCACGTTGCAAAGCTGAAATTGATTAATTCATAACATTTTAAGTGCGTTGTTATTTATTTTGGAAATTTATTTACAGGAAAAGTGACGATGGGTCGTAAAACAAACGTTTGTTTCCAGCAGATGCGTAAAAGGAAAGTTATTAAGCGTATAAAATTCTTGGCATTTATCTGTTTATACACATGAGCTTGTCGAGCATACATACGTTTTTGACACCTATTCAAAGAACATGTCGTAGTCAAGAGAATAACCTCATGATACGTAACATTCTCTCTAATTATTATCCTTTAGCTGCTGTAACCCATGGTTGATTTAACGTTGTACAGTTTATTTTGTAGCCTAGTGACCCCCTGAATCATCACACTCTCATAGAGCTCATATTGAACCCACGTGGGCAACTTCGTGGGCCCTTCATTGGAAACTGATATTTGTCCCACGTTATTTGGCCTCGGTTATGAAGGAAGTCTTTAATGAAAATTGGTGGGTATGAATGGGGTATACCAAAGCTCTATTCATCTGCCTATACTGCCTTAACCCGTATGGATTGATTAACGTTATTTTGCTGTCAGCGTTTAGGTTGACCATTATAGGAAACCCATGAGAGATCAAGGTGGGACCTTACGTGGGCATAAGAGGACAACTAATTATAAATTGGGGTGGAGTGGGGTATAAGTGAGCCCCGCATTGATGGATTTTAGGCAATATACCTGTGATGTTTGTGTTGCCCTCATTAGCAACCTACAGGTTCTCTGTGGGAATCCCATAACTCGTTCACTTACGTTTCACCTGGAGTGGGCCAAAATAAGGTCGCTGTAAAGCCCACATCTGCTCAAATTCACAAGAATGTTTAGAGTGACGCAGACTACAATGTATAAAGCATCACGTAGTCTTGCACAAGCCACGATTTAACCTCAGCAAGGTGGATTTAAAAGTGCAAAACCAAACGTCGGCTCCTATGAAATTTTCTCCTCGAAGGAGCTACCCCCTGACTGTACAGTATGATTTACCGTGACCTTCCTCCAAAGCCTGTAGCGAAGGGGTTGAGCCAACACAGCAAAGTATCGCCCAAAGTTTTCACTCCTAGAAAATTTCAAGGAAACCATTGCTTTAACACATATTTACTCATTTCGCCCTCCCTGAAAATATATTTCGGCTCCCTTGGAAGCAATCTGCCCCCTTCAGTACCATGTCTAGCTGCGGGTCTAGCCTTCTCTCAGCCGTGAGAACCATCACATCATAAGTCTGTCATGCGTGACCGCGTCCTAACTGGCTGCTAGCAGTTTTCCAAAAGTCCCTTCAGCTCGATGGTAAAGGGCAAAAGCCATACCTTACCCCAATGGGTTTTCCTCCCCGAAAGAGTTGTGTCCCCTTATGGCAAAATAAGACTTAATTTAAGGAGAAGCACTTTTTCCGAAGTCCCTCGACTCTCTGGCGAAGAGCCGAAAGGCGAAAACCAAACGTTACTGCTGAAAGACTTTTGCCCCTAAGGAGCTACGCGCCAACATACACTTAGACTTAGGATGACAAACCCGCTGACCTTCAGACCTCTACACCATGGATCTTTAATGCCTTGCCACTTTTCAGATTGGTTGAAAATGGCAAATACTGTGCATGATCTTAGCCAAAATAGGAAGTTTGAAGACATTCAAAAGGCCGGGATGTGAAAAGTACTTCTTTCAAAGTGTCCACGACGCTCTGGCGAAGGGAGAAACTAAACGTTACTCATGAAGGACTTCTGTTCCCAAAAAGAGCTACGTCCCGAACGGACACTAAGACTTAATATAACCAGGGAGGTGTTAGGAAGGAGACCCAACATTCTAAGACACTTTAAAACAATGTTTGTTTCCGATGGTAATCTTGATTTTCTTTTCAAAATGTCTATGACAATGATCAGGATCAAGAAGGATTTAGTGAACTATCATTCGAATGACAGTGAATAGGTCTACTCCCTACACTGACAAGTTACCTTTTCGTTGCCAGTCGTCACACAAATAAATGAAATTTTACACTTTTGTCGTCATTGGTCGCAAAAATGGCATTTCTGTTAATTTCATTGAAGACTTTTCACACAGCTAACATGCCGAGGATGTTTCTAAGTGACGAGGAAATTTACTAAAATTCGGAAAAATGATGTAGGCTTGAACAGAGCTTGAAGCAGACGACGCATCAAATTTGTAGGGACACAAAGGAAGCACATTAGTTAAGCTTTCATTGACAGTCGTTTCGTTAAAAAATCTTAATAGAAGCTAGTCCCCCGTCGGGAACAAACCTCAAATCAAAGCATGCTTTTACATAGGCAAATGTTTCAGGATTAGGGCAGATCATCTTTAAGAAGGAGGAAGTCAACAAGACTAACAATAGGAACAAAGGGACCTGTCAATCAAAGTTTGATACCTAAATGGTTTAAATCATTTTCAAGTACTTTTTGTCTGAGAGGTTTGGTTGTTGCGTCTCCTTCCTGACACCTCCCTGATATAACCGACCTCTTGACCATAGGCGTACGGGAAGACATTTCACGGGAGGGGGGCGGAGGGTGTTTGCCCTGATAATTTTGCAAATTGCCCTGATTTTCCCCTTTTACCACGATAGCACTCAGGACGGGTATGGATAAGTTCCCCCTCCCCCACAAACTATAAAGAAAGGTATTATTTCGGGAGGTTTGGTTTATACTTGTATTGAGTTCATACATCATTAATACATCAGTGAGTGTCGAAAATTGGTTTGCCCCTTACCAGGCGTTGTGCAACTAATAAGCATTTTGCCCTGTTGGCAAACGCCGCTGCCCGCCGCGCTGCCCACTGCACTTCCCCCTTGCCCTGAAAATACAAGTGTCAGTGCCCTGAAATAAGTATTTTCCCTGCTCTGGGAGGGTTGCAGCTCCCCCCAGACCCCCCGCCTCATAAGCCTATGCTCTTGACCTTCAGACCTCTACACCATGGAGCTGCCATGAGTTCCTCCGTTCTAGACTGTATGTAAAGAACAGATACTAAAATGGTTTTAGCCAAAAGTCCGAGAATCGAGGAGGAAGACAGACAAAACGCAGGGAAGCTTCCAATCTCCAGATCTATCCTGAATCCTTCAACAAAGCCAACCTTTACTGAAAATCTGAAGTTAGAGAAGTACAGAATAATGTGGTGTTACTTAATAGTAAAAGAGTATTATTTTGTCAAAGTCTACAATTCTAGGTGAATACAATGCTAGTCCATTGTTCTTCAGACTTTTGTACAATTTAACTTCAAATGGAGTTCGTAGATGTATGAATGCTTTTTTCAACTCCAATAAGCCATGAGAAGGGAAAATTCTTGTACCAAAAGGTGGCATCTCCTACTTGTAACTCACATATGGACCAGCGTTAATAATATCAATCATTGATTCCCCGTGCTGAGCTCGTGTTTGCACCAAACTGGACTCAGTTTGGAATTAGACGTTTTCTTCAATGTTTAAATGGGCTAATTAAGTCACAATTAATTTTATGTAAGGCCTATGAATTCAACTTGCCTATGTTAAACCCACGTTGAAGCCATCGCAAATTCAAATGCTCATCTCATGTAAATGTGTGAGAGTGAGACCTACCCAAGCCATATATGTTGGACCCATATCGGTCTAATATATTAAACCATTGTGAGTTCATCATATAAGAACCATTCCGGGATCCCATCAACAGTATGCTTGACACAAGTCTAGAAGTACTTGATCCACATAACTCCCAGGTATCGTGTAGCTGTAGAACTTTACTTCATGAATATTTGTTTGCATTTTGTCCAAAGCATGACGTTCGCAGCACCAACGTTCGTCACTTAAATAAGCTTTGCTTGGCACACCGATTTTGCAAAGTGTATTTATTTTTTTTCTTGCAAATTTTTATTGTTAGCTTCATTTGTATAAAATGAAGGATTTGGAGCAGTTATGAGAGGTCAGGTGGAAAATCTAGGGGGTGACATTCAGTTTGGTTCTAGTTGTGATAGGGGGCTGGGTGCACTTCCAATGGTCATTCTGAACGGACAGTAGTTGGACGAGATGACCGTTGGGCGTTAGGCCCCAGCAGCTCCTATCGTCGTTGTGAGGTAGTATTTCGGGAGGGAAATTGTGGCACCCCGCTACTGATCGTTTGACTGTTCTCAAAAGGTAGTAATCACCATCCTTGTATCCTGCCGGTCTCCCGTCAAACGCCGGAAGCCTGATTGAGTTCTGGTTTTTACTTTTGGTGCAATAAGCTCATTGGACAGAAGGTGGCGCTATGTCTTTCTTCCGGTCGTGTCTGGTTTACCTCAAGTTCTTACACCCATGTAAATCCGCCTATGTAGAAACCACACTTGCTACTTGTTGGACCTATGTAGGTAAACTAGATAAATTCTATCATTTGAAATAGTTTTGGTACATCTCATATAGTGCCTATAATGGAAACTTATGCTTATACACCGTGGGTGTACAATATTTGAACCCACAAAATGCTATATTGGATTTTTATTCCATTTCTAACATTGTCGAAATCACCCACACCCCATGTTTGTCCCACGTGAATGTGCCTATGCGAAACCGATATGAAATGTTAATGGGACCTATATAGGGAACATGTTGAAAGGGTTTAGGCGTCTTGGATTATTTTAGAGATAAGTACGGTGTACCTGCGGCCCTAATAGCATGGACTCTTGAGTGGAATTGAAACTCCTACAGTAAAGTCAGACTGCAGTGGGCTCATTTGGGACATAGCGTGACTGTCGAAGGGGCCATCATGTCCGTTTCAACGTCATCGAAAGTCAGACTGGGTTCTTATTTGGTATGGTACTCATTTGCACTTCTTTGCACTTAAATTAAGGAATAAAATGATTTCCAACGCATGTAACTCAACAACTGTACATGCCCGTCTTTAGCTCAACCACATCTTGACCAAGTGACATTGTCAGCTCATCCATCCTAACGGTTTATGGTCTTTTCCAAAGTTTAAATGCCCTATTTCAAGAACAAGGATATTTTTGTCGTAGTAGCCCCTATTTCGTCTTATCTTCCCCTAACGCACCAAACGCCGAGTTTACTGGCTGAAAAATATTACACCAACATGCCTATCTTCCCTCAGATCTTTCTTGTACAATACTTGTACAGGTGTTCAGACAGTTATCGACAATACAAATGAATGAACAAAATTGTCAAACTGTGACAAGTTTCTTTCTTCCAAAAGTGTTCTGGCATTGTACTATAGTCTATCATTATAATTGCTCGTAAAACCTTCCGGGTACAACTAGAAATGTATAAACAAATGTTTATTTCTTATTCTCGCTGCATTCAGCTGGCGCAAGTATCCACAACTTTGGGGTAATCCAACTGCTTTCAACCATTGGCACCCATAGAACTTGTAAGGACGTTGCTCGGTCATGGATTTTAGTGCTCTTTGCTTCCCTGAATTACTTTCTTCATCTAAAGAATAAACATAATCTCGCTTTTTTGAAGTCATTTGTTTGTTTTCATTTAAAGATGCGACGAAAATCTTTATAGCGTCAATCATCTTGCTTACGATACTAAATACTTTTACGGCTATCGTGTTTTAACTTCAGCAAGTATGGGACGTTTAACTCCTATGTGGTAGCACCAAATTTTTGCGCATATGACTTTGGAATTCCTCATCTTCCTTCTCTTTGCCACATGCATTCCTTACCTTACTATGTACACAACAGTACACATGTTTTTCCTTATTCAAATTACTAGTAATGGTAGCTTCTTGGCACTACTAAGAGAGGTTTGTAGTACAGCCATTAAAATAACATACTAAAGGATAAGAGCAATGAAAATATTTCAATATTGTTCAAAACGGCTATCGGAAAACCATTTTCCTTTGAAAACCCACGAAATCGTCAGACCCTCAGGAATTTCAAGAATGAAAAAAGACAAACAAAAATATTGGGATTTTACAATCAATGTGAATATTCCAAAGGTATGTTGATATAGACGGGTCCATGATCAGGCAGTGTGACCTCAATGAAACTTCAAAAACGGCTTTCCAGTAATTACTATGGATCCCTTTCAATGAAAAAGACATAGACCTCTCCCGAGAAAAAGTTTGAATTATCTCGCCTGCTAACTTCCAGCAAATCACGTCAAGAAGTGTTGGATTTCACACTTTTCCTTGTGAGGACCCCCATACCTTCATCAGTGTTGGTGAAGCGTACGGGGGTGTCAAGGGTATGGGGTCCACACATAAAAATTGTCCTGCCTCCAAAATCTGAAATGTTTTTCTTGCTTTGATCAGTTGATGTTCAAAGAAGCACCTACTGACGTAATAAACAATTGTAGAAAAACTGAAAAGTTGCTATGATAAACGAAGTAGGGTATTAAAATGTCTTCCACTTCAACTAAGTCTTTGAAGGTGGCTAAGGGATGATTTGCAGAGTTTCGATCTAGATATTGATTGGCCTCAGTTGGTTTGGCGAAGACTTTAGTGTCTAGGAGGCTACTTGCGCGAAAAGGCTTGCCTATGAATTTTTGAATATCGAGATATGTCACTTCCGTGTTAGAAACTTCAACTGTGAACTTAAAGTGTTCGTGTGCTTCGTTCAAAGAGGCCACTAGGTTTGAGAGTCCTTCAAAGCATGTTCTGGTGACCAAATTTGACGCTTTCAAAAAAAGCAGAAAATTTTTCTGTGTTAGGCAGTGAAAACCCCATCTCAATAGCATCTTGCATTCGGAAGATACAAATTTTTGAAGAAATACTACATTTTCAGTTTCCCTAGTGCATGATGGGAAATCTGTGATGTCATCTGGGCAAATGGATTTGATGTAGCTTTTGTATTTCTTTATAATGTTGATATCACTATATTGAATATTCTATAACTTTGTGTGCTGTACCATAAGTATGGAACAGTTTTTCACTATATCAACACGGAAAAACATCTAAACATTCCAACGGTATCAAATTTCAAGGACAAACAAGGTAGCCAATTATAAAGAATAACAAAAGGAATCTGAGGCAATTTGCCCACTTTGGATCACCTTGTGTGACCTTGAGGAAACTTGGAGGTATTTCTTATTAAAAGTAACCAATCTTTAGGAAGAGATATCTTGAGTTAGGAATGGAGTTTTGATATGGGGTTTGGATGACATGTAATGAAAAATTTTTATCTTTCATATAAGACCTCTACAAAATGCCACCAGACAATGCCTTTAAGGTGTGCCATTGCACGGTAGGATGATGTCGCCTCGGTAGCCATTTAACAATATTGAAATTTGTCGGTATAATGCAAATTTCTAAGTGATGCATGGCAATATCGCATATTTCCGGTGAGCCTGGCTTCCCATTACGCAATCAAGTTTTGAAAGAAAAATTGGCCATCAAATTCTTGTAAGAGTTAGTTTCCCTAAGTTACTGGAGAGGAGTGATATTTTTTCAGTATCGTAATAGCTTTGCGGGGCTTCTGCATATGCTTTTTGTGCAACACCCAAGGCTTCCCCTTGGCGATTGTTTGTGTACATAGACGTTACATCAATGGTAGGGGGTAGCTGCCAGGATTTTAAGAATGTAATTCGTGTCTTTCACGTAGGTTGCTTGTTCCATGACAATTGAAGGCAGGAAATAATCCACAAATTCAGAATTGTTTTCTTTGGGGGATCCGCTGCCGCTTGTAATCGCTTGTCTGACAAGTGTTGCACCGGGAGTGGTGCTTAACTTATGCACCTTCGGGATCACATATACGACCGGGGTTTGGATCTGGTGGGTATTGGGGTTGAGGTAATTAATGTCTCTTCATTAATTTTTGGTTTGAAAACATAGTCGAAGGGTTAAAAAGCCATAATTTTAGTTTTAGATGTTATGTCATCCTCTAAGTTCTGGTGTGATGGCTTTTCTTACTGACTTTCAATTTCGGCCTTAGAATCATTCCAACTGAGAATTGCCATACCCCTACCTTTGTGAAAACTAAGATTTCAAAACAATCTTGCGGTCTTTAGCTAACAGCGGTAGTTCGATTTGTTCAGTTTTTGACGTATTACTTTTGGCATTTTTAATGGATATTTCACCTAAATCTCTTTTTGTAGCTTCAAGATAGCCTTCTAGGTCCCGACTATACTTCACTTGTGTCTTTGTTCACTTCAGGAGGAGATAGATCACCCTTTTTGAGTCTGCTGGTTCTTTTTAAAAGAGCCATTTGGTTTTGTAGACCTTTGAAAGCCGGGTTTCGCGTCTACCTTTTGTAAGGATGGTGGCGCCGCTTTTCTACCTTCTTCTGTCTGTGGCTAATTCTGTCTTTGGTCCGCTTCGATGACCACCTCAGCAAAAGTTGGAATAGCTTCTTGGCTTCTGTAGCCTCTGTTGTGTTGTCGTGGCCAGAGTTGGCCCTCTCTTTCTTCTCCTGGAACCGACCTTCTAACGGTTTTGCCTTGCGGGAGAGTTCCTGTCGCCAAGATCGACAAGAATCTTGCCTGCTCTCCTGGGGTGAAAGTCCCTAATATCTCAACTCCTCAGAGCAAACCAGAGACCCAGGTAGCTTGGGGAGCTTTCTTTGAACCTGCGGGTGCTTGGGGTTGTTGCCTTTTTCAAGCTGGCGGTCTAGGCGCTTAATTTGTGACGTTAGACTGATGAGGGTGGTGTGAATTTTGGTAAGAGAGGCTGATTGAGTTTTAACCTCTTTGTAGGTTTCGTTCTGGAGCCGAATTCTGTCCGAGTTTTGTCTTGATGGGCTTTTCTGGCCGAGTTATTTACGAGTTTCTTCGCCTGAGGAGGCTTGGAGTACGGGTAACAGAGGAATCAAATAAAGTCTCAATGCCGACGTTTTTGACTCATTTCATAGGCATGTTAATACTTACTATTGAAATATAGTAATATTCGAAAGTGTGTCGCGGTCTATGTATGTTTGCATTCATGCGCTGCTCCAGACGAATAAAATGTTATGTGTGTAAGCTTTTATTTGCATTTCTCTCATAAAAAACATTGTGATGATGTGGTTTTAATAGAAATCTTCCAGATATTTTACCATCTAGCGAATTTTACAGGTAATGCATCTCCTTAGTTGTGAAGTCAATACAAGTGTAAAGGCCACGATGGTAAGAATTTGCACTTTCTAACAGTTTGGGAAAATCCACCAAATCGACAGATTTTACATTTTACTGTGTTACACATTCTTAAAACTTACCCTTTACATTGTGTCGTTTTTTTGTTTTTGTTTTTTTTTTTTTTTTTTGTGAAAAATAACCATCCAGACACCGAGATTAGCGAAAATGCCTTTGGTGGGTTATAGTTAAGCAGAACCCATATTGTGCCGTAGTAGTTGTGTACTAAAGATTAACAAAAATTAAAAGATATATTAAAACGAATTAAGTGTACTGCATGGAATGGTTGCTTGTTGAAAATAAAGCAAACCACCAACAGGAGATACATCTACACTACAGTTAAGTACGACAACGTTGATTCGCATGCAAGTAGTACGATGACTCCATCTTTTCACCTTAAGCAAAGATATTTTTATTTATCTGTAAAAGACGTTCATATTAAGAAAAAAAACAGGAACAGGAATAACTAAATATTATTATGTTTTATAGGCTGTTAATATTTGTTTTATCAGTAAACTGATTATCCTTTCAATTGTATTGGTACACCGTCAGCAGCGGTCACCAGTGTATACTGTATAGCCTAATGTCGAAAAACTTCAAAAAACGAGTCAATTCTAAAGGGAATTAGGCTACCCCAAAAGGGATCGACCGATGACGGCGAAAGCCCTGGATGAGACAAAATGGGAGATAGGTCTGGGATAGGACTTACGCACAGGCTGTGTTGTAGTACTCGAGTCACAGGTATTAGCCTTAGGGCCCAGAGTACTGACTTCGCGAAGGCCTAGGCTAATTCTAAAGGCTATGCGCTTCCGAGCCAATTCGGTCTCAAGCTTACTTGGTCCCGAAATAACTGCCAGCTCGGTCCCAGGCTAACTCGGTCACGGACCGAAGCCAACTCGGTCACAGTGTCGTTACGAATGTTTATGCAAGTAATTTTTTCTTTCATGAAAACTAGACTTGCTTATACTTTTTATTATTTTCAACATGAACACTAAAGGTAGTAGTTGATCATTTAGAGGGCATACATTACAAATAAAATACAAAAAGGACGCTGATCCTTATGGGCAATAAGAAAAGAACTATTGTTTGAAGGTTCTTTGATGTATTTTGATGCTACGTCATTTTGTGAAGCTTATGAACTACAGTTATCAAAAACGTTTGATATTTCCCTTACTCAAAATCTATATATGGATTCGTATCTGGATATATCTGGCTAATATAAAGTTTTATATGGCCATATTAAGCCAGATATGAAACCAGATATAAGTATCTTGATATGTTATGTCAAGTTTAAAATGGTCATGTCAAGCCAGATATAACTTGAACAATAACTATGCCAGATATACATACCAATTTTCATATGGCCATATAAAGCCTTATACAACTTGATGAAAAAAATGCCATAAATACATATCGAGTTTTATATGCCAGATATAACTTGATAGATGATCATTCCAGAAATGCATATCAATTTTCAAATGGCCATATCAAGCCTGATATAACTTCATAAATGACCATACCAGATATACATATCAATTTTCATAAGGCCATATAAAGCCTTAACTAACTTGATGAAAAAAAATGCCAGAAATACGGTACATATCAAGTTTTATATGGCTATATTATGCCAGATATAACTTGATAGACAACCATTCCAGATATGCATATCAATTTTGAAATGGCCATTTGAAGTCAGGTATAACATGACCATGCCAGATATACCTATCACTTTTTATAAGTCCATATCAAACCAGAAATTTACCAGGTAACCCACCATGCCAGATAGACATATCAAGTTTTATATCTCCATATCTTGAGACAAGATCATGCCAGATATACATATCTAGTTTTATATGACCACATCAGGCCAGATGTTACTTGAAAAAATGAACCTGACATGCAAATCAAGTTTTATACGGCCATATTCAACCATGTATGATTTCATTACAGAATATATGCCCCATATGGATATCAACCTTTATATGGCCATATCAAGCCAGATATATCATGATAACATACAATGCCAGATATGCATATAAAGTTTGATATTGCCGTATCATGTCAGATATAACTTGATTAAAGGCAGTAATAGATGTACAATACAGGTTTTATAAGTTCATATGAATTAATACTTTTGCGTTTATTTTGATTAATTACTTGTCCTACGTAAAGACAACTTTGTGATGTAGTAGAACGTACTTTCATACAGAAGTCATCAAATGCATACACGTTTATTCAATATCTATACAGTACTGTAAGTCTGTAAGCTGTATGTTCATGTGCCAGTTATGACTTCACTGTTGGAATCGCAACTTATAAGGCTGCAAGTACCCTACTCTAAAATACATAAATGGTCCAAGCCCACTAGGTGTATTAACCAAAAAGAGTATAAGTATAACCAAGAACCTGCTAAATGTTTAGCAGAGTTGAAGACCTGAGATGAATGTTTCAGGAAAATAAATGGTCAAAAGAACCTTTACCGTGTTGAATTCATCACTGAAGTCTAGATTATAGTATGTGGAATGTTGTATTTTTCAGTTTATCTACGAACAAGGCCAACACAAATGCAATCCAGCCAATAAGAAATCGAAAACGGTAATGTAATAATGCAGTAGATGCGCAGTCAATAAAAGGGTATTTAATTTATTGTATTTTTCACAACCGGTCTGCAATTACAGATGACTGATGTATATCAAGGCCGGATTAGCGTTGTGTGGGGCCCCCGGCACTTTCTATAGCGGGGCCCCTTTTACAAGTTTAACCTCCTTCCCCCTCGCCCACCCGCTTAAACAAAATTAATAACACTCAACAGATTAAATTTTAGCTTTTAACCGCTAATAACTAATAGTTGCTTTTACACATTATACAGTGTATACATGGCAGTTATTATACATTATATGCCAGAAAGTGTTAAGGCATGGCGGGGGTTGAAAAGTGCACACACATGAAAACGTAAGCCCGACAACCAGTAAATCAAAATAATGTGGGTCTCAATTCCCGCGGGGGCCCCAAAAGCGCGGGGCCCCCGGCATATGCTGGTTCTGCATGCCATGGGGTTAATCCGGCACTGATGTATATAACCTGTTGCTAGTAATGTCCCAAATTGAATTCTAAAACATGGGTATGCATTACAGTGTTTTGCTTTGGATTTGAAGCACAGAATGTGGTGTGTGTTATTTCAACTCTCATTCCGATATACATGAGCACAAAATTTTAGGAGCTGTATACGTAATTAGCAGACCCAAAAGTGGATCTGTAGCTCATCGTTCGTACTGAATTACGAAGGTGGAAGAATTTCTATGAAACCACGCCACACCCATAAATTCCCTTTACATACTATCCAATGTCTGATGATCATTCAGGGTCTCACTAAAAGACGTTTGATAAAGTTTAAAATAAAGAGAAAACTGTTACATATAGACCCTTTTCCATATAGCAGTCACAAAGGATTGTGGGATACACTTTTGAAGAGGGGCGTTTTTCTCAATGGCATTCTACTGTGGCCAACTAATTAGCGACGCACACCAAACTCCAATCCCACAATCGTTTGTAATTGCTATTTGGAAAAGGGTCTATTCACACTCCCATCCATCTCTATAAATAAAATTCTAAGAGATGACAGTCCTTTTCTGAAATCGATTTTTATCCCATTTTGATCCAAAGAGGCAACGGCGCGCAAGTTCATTTATACACACTGCTGGATAGTATGCAGCACGCACTTCGGTTTGCTCTTAAGGAGATCACCAATTCCTCGAGCAATTCATTCAACTGTCAATAAGCTACGCATTCTTGTTTGCTACAAATACTTATGCGTCTTGTACCTAGAAGTCAATTTTCTGCCACGTCTTTGGCGTACGTGCAAGCCCTTACGTCTCATATAAGGCCACTCCAAGCTCAACTTTGTATGCGCGGTCTATTACACCGTCTAGCTCGTGCCCTGGTTGGTCGAATACTATCACGTTATCACTAAATATTTCTATTGCTCAGTGCGTCTCAACTGTTGTCCTATCAGGGGATTGCATTTATTTCGGCAGAATTGTTATTGAGCCGTGAGGAACACGACTCTTGAAAGATCCTGGCTGCAAGCCTCGTCACGTACAATTTTAGACCTCCCTCGGAGAACCGTGTAGTCAATTCTGTAATTTAATTAGAACATTATTCATCTTTTTGGCCTGCCTTTAAATCAACGATAAATTCACCTTTTAGAATGGGGATCAATTAACTACAAGCAAAATCAATTTGAAATGTCTTCACCTTTTCTCTGTCCCTTTGGAGTTGACACCCCAAGATCCCCCAAGCCTTCGCAAGAGCGACTGGCTTTAGCACAACCATATATTACTAATGAGGATTCGTAAACACAATTAGTTCAACGCTTTACCAAGGATAGCATCTTTTTCTCTTATCCATGTTAGGAAAACTTCTCAGGGAGTAGGCGTGTCACCCTGCCTCATGACCCCCCCCCCCCCCAATTAAACAAAGACTAAAAATAAGTTCAAAGCTTTCACTGCCAAAGACAGCTGCACCTGAACGGTAACCAAATTGCACCGAAGCGACCTTACATATCACATCATCCCCCAATTAAAACCCCTCATTCGAGGCTACCGGGAGATAAAAAATCAGATTCGCGAGGGGTGAAAACTATCCTAAGTACGTCACTGGTCGCTGCCAAAACTTGTAGTCCAATAAAAGGTAGAGATCCATATCAAATGCGAGAGAACTACACATGAATTAAAGAAGGTACGAACTGTGAAGGACTTAAACCATATTCTTCATTCGAGAGCATGTACAGTTTCTGTTTATAGTAGAAACCAGAGCCATAACCTTCACCGGAAAAATGTTTTAAAAATTATCTAATCTACCATCTAATAAGGAATGCCAGAACTCATTGTCTTTTGCAATCTGTTTAATGAACAAGTTGGACGGATCATGCAAAGCACCTTCTGTATAAAATATAACAAATATGTTTGAGATGAAATGAAAAAAAGTAAAATGGTTTGAAAATAATGGAAGATTTCAAGTTAATTACAAAAAGCAAAATGCCCAAAGAAAATAAATCTGGACAACAAGATTCAATGCAACACGTGTAATTGCCACAATGGCCACTCATTTCCTTAATACGCCACTTGAGCTTTTGATACAAACTCCTTCTGTAAGTGAAAAAAGAACACGGTGGAATTTTTAGCACATAGCTACGTTTTAAGTTAACTTTGCTTTGTTTGCTTCTTATTACCAGTTTCACAAGATATATGCGAAAGGTTTATTCATGCTTTTCAGTTTCACAAAGAGGACAAAACTTTTCATGATTCTTCAAAGGAAACATTCTCTGTAAATTTTCTACACTTGTGGTTTCAAACTTTAAATAAGGTAACTCTTTCTACGAATTGACTGGGTCATGCTACGATATTTTGCATAAATTTTACAAAGAGTTTCCTCAACTGTTTAAAGTAAAGGTTTCCCTTTCCATGACTAGAATTAAGGGCCAGAGATGAAGTAAAATTTTACTGCTGCTTAGTTACTGATGCCATTCTTATTCATGTTCTTTTGCAAGATTCAACATAGCACATGTAAGTGTCGCAAATGCCACTCATTTATTAATCATCTTAGCATTTGAACTATCTTCGTTTAAAACGAAAAATGTTATAAAGAGATTACAAAAAAAAAAAAAAAAAATTGTGCAATTTTTATTTTCTGAACGTTTGGTAAAACACAACAGAAACCAAAACAGTCACCCTGATTTCACAGTCCTAGCCTAGAGTAATATAGTATTTAATCATTGTAATCTGCAATCTGATCAATAACGTTGGACGGAGTGTTAAAAGCACTACATGAATAGAACAAAACAAACACAGTTTATGGTCAATAAGAACAGCAAAAACCACTCGCATCTTTATACAGTATTTTGATGAATTAAATGATGATTACAAAATAGTGAAATGTGTTGCAAGTTGCTTGCCTAATTACAAAAAGCAAGGAGCCCAAATGAGTTGTGATATCACTGATTTACCTGGTTACTTACTTTTTAATACTTTTTCTCTGCTTATTATTACTTGAGCAACATCTATGAAGGGTCTGTCAATTATTTCATCACTTTCACTGGGGTATAAAAAAGAATTCTGTCTTTGGATCCTGTCCCAAGTCCCAAAGTGTACTTTAAAAGTGTAAAATATGACATTTCTTCGCCTAAACACTAAGAACATTGTCTACCTTTGGGAAAGGCTTACTAGAGATTTCAACCCCTTATCAAACATATCTTCTTTATGCTTCTGAAAATATGAAGAAATGGAAAATGCATATACCAGAATGCCAATTTTTGAAGTCTCCCTGTGTTCATCATATACAATCAATGCTAATTCATTGCACTGAAATTGAGTTGAAATAAATTTATGGCAATTTTTCATGCATACAGACTGAGCCAGACACAAAATGATTTGGCTTGTTCATGAAATGGATGTAATACTGAAAAGTACCAGGAACAAAATATACTGTTGAGGAGTAATAAAAACCTGGATTAGATTACAATTTAGTTATGAGTTTATATCTGTATTGAACAAAAGTTAAACTTTAATACAGTATTGCTTTTAATCTGGCCATTTAAGTTAAAGTGAATTCACGATATGTAGTTTTAATCATTCCAATCAGGGCATTTTGTGTAATTCATAAAAGCAAGACACAATATTAATATATAAGGCACTTTATGATGACCATTGCTAGACAAGAAATGAATACACTTAGTTTTTCAATGAAAATAAATGATATAAAGTAAAGAGTTGAGCAGCTTATTTCAATGCATTTAATTGAAACTGAAAGGAAATATTTTGAAACAGAAAATGTTCAATTGAAAATGAGTAGAGAGGTAACAAAGCATAAAAAGAATTGAATCAGAGTAGAATTGAAATCAACTGTTTTACATAACACTTATTTTATGTACTCAACATAGGATTTCCATATGCATAAATTTCATGTCAATGCCACCATACCTGGACTTGACCTCTGGTGACTTCAAATGAGCCAACTTTCACTAACCACACTATGATTCAACAACCCAAGAATTACCACAGCCATAGCAAGTATCAATAATGTCCATGCCTTCTAGTCTGACAACAGATGTGTACAAGCTGGCCACTGGACACATTTTCGAATAAGGCACATACCGCAAAGTGGTAGAAACAAAAGGAAACATTTCTTCATTCATTGAATACAAAAATGGTTCCACATCAACCATAGAATAATTAACATAGGAAAGAGGTAGGTAAGCCCACTTCAAAATTCCTGAATATTCCTTTCAGCCAAGTACAGTTAAGCTTAAACATCTGTCACTTGTAATGGACAATATTACCTGTGTCCCTTTCTTGTGCATCAGTGGCATCCATATTATTTTGGTCCTTCTATTTACATACGTTTCCTTATTAAATACCTGGAGCATTACTTTTTGAAACAGAAGTATTATTTGAGGTTTATTTTCTTCATGACAGAAAACTAACAACTGATAAAACCTACCATAGTGCCTTCATACAGTATACAAGCTGTTCCTTCACTTGAACACTTGTTGTTTGCAATTAGTATTTGTATTTTGGCAACTTCTACATGGATCAAACAGAAAACCCTCTGTAATGTGCATCTCTTTCTGTATGTAACTATTGTGTAAGCTAGTATATATAAAACATGTTTTTATAGTTTTTATGTTACAGACTGAAAATTTCATTGACTCCTTTAGCTGCCTCCAACTACATGTAAACAAAGGCTTTTGATTTAAAGCAAGTTTTGTGAATCATATAATATGACCACAATCAATATCTGGAAAAGCTCAACATGAATCAGTTTACATTCATGTCCAACAAGCTGCAGTTTAACATTTCTGTCTCTGTGACTTTCAACAAAATTTCCATATGAAGGCTTCAGATCTGCATCAGATCCCCATTTCATGTTCAATGTATTAGAAGGTGGAATATAAGCTTGAGTTGCTCATAAAAAAAGAAAAGAAAAAAAAACATTTGGACCCCTGAAGGAATGTGCTTCCAATTGAAATATTTCCTCCTTTGAAGTTCTTATCAAAGTATTATCTCCTAAGGCTATGCTACATATCATCATGTGTCTTTTCATGTTTTTTACAATTTGATTTTGTGGTGAAACTCTTCTCACAAAACTTACACTGGTAGGGTTTCTCACCTGTGTGTATAACTTCATGTCTTTTGCAGTCACGTTTGGAATAAAATGGCTTTTGACAAGTTGGACACTTAAAAGGTTTGTCACCTGTGTGGACCTTTTCATGTGAATAAACTTGACTTCTCCGTATAAAACCCTTCTCACAGTACCGACACTTGAAGGGTTTCTCACCTGTGTGCTTCAGTTCATGCGCATTACACTCATCTTTCCGTTTAAATGGCATGTCACAGAACTGACAATTGAAAGGTCTTTCATTTGTATGAATCCTTTCATGTCTTTTGCGTTGACCCTTGCATCCAAATGTCTTCTCACAGAACTCACATTTGAAGGGTTTCCCCCTTAAGTGTGCCCTTTCGTGTATTCTACAACCCACTTTCATGCTGAATGACTTGCCACAAAACTTACAGTTGAAAGGTTTCTTGCCTGAATGAGTCATTTCATGTACATCACAGCCATGTTTGTGGATAAATGACCTTGGACAAAAATGACACTTGAAAGGTCTCTCACCAGTATGAACCATCTCGTGTCGTCTACGTCCACCTTTAAAGTTAAATCTTTTCTCACAAAACTGACATTTGTAGGGTTTCTCGCCTATGTGTATTTTTTCATGTCGTGAGCAGTCCTTTCTTTGACGAAATGGCTTTTCACAAAATTGACACTTGAAGGGTTTCACCCCAGTGTGTATCATCAGATGTCTTTTACAATCAGATCTAGTGCTGAATGACTTTTCACATAAGTGACATTTAAAGTGTTTCTCACCTGTATGAGTCTTTTCATGACTGTCACAATAGGATTTAACTCTAAATGCCTTCCCACAATGTTGACATAGGTATGGTTTCTCACCTGTGTGTGTCCTTTCATGTTTTTTACGGTCATGTGCAGTAGTTAATAATTTCTTACAAAACTGACACTCTTTTCGTCCCTCAAAAGTATGTGTCTTTTTGTGTCTATTAAAGTCCACTTTACGTTTAAAGGCCCTCCCACAGAGCTGACACTTGAAGGGCATTCTGCCCGTGTGTCTCATTTTATGTCTCTCAAAGTTTTCTTTGCATTTAAATGGCTTCTTACAAACCAGACACCTGAAGTATTTCACACCTGTGCATATGACCTGATGCTTTTCAAATGAACTCACTGAAAAGAAACTTTTTTCACAAACCTCACATTTGAAGGATATTTCAGAGGTGCTAGTTCCCATCTCTTTTTCCAATTTTCCGATAGTATTTTTAGTACAATAGCTTTGGCTTTCTGTACTGGCAATTAACTTAGTTTTGAATGGTAATTTTTCATGTAATAAGCTAACATGTTTCCTTTGTCCAATATTAGAAAGATCTTCCAACTGTTGAGGTAATCTCTTCAACTTGACAGAATAGAAACCTCCTTTAACTATTGACTCTGTTATGGGAGTGCAAGAACTTATTTCATCTGATGATGAGGTACCAGCCACACAGTTTGCAAGATAGTCAATGAGGTGCACTTGATGGTGAAGGGTGCCAGATATGCCAGGATCTGAAAAGAATATAATTCCAACATCTTCAGCTTTGTTTTGTAATAAGAGTTATTGATGAGTTAACAATTTTGTTCCTTTGGTTTATACTCAGCTCATTCTACCAAACATAATTTTTTCAAACCTACAGTATTATTAAACAAACGTTTTTTTCTCAGAGGGCTATATCTTTAAATGAAGTTAGGTAATAGCTTTAAATACTAGAACAACAATGCTGTTGTGTAGCTCACACAATTTCTCTTGTCTGTCAAAAAGAAGAACTCAAATTTTATCACTTATTCATCTGCTTTCACAAAATCTCCTTACCTTTCAAAGGCAAAAGGTAAGAGAAGAGCATAATAATTCAAGAACTCACAACCAAACTGAAAAATCACAAGCATGGTTAAGGCATGTAAAGACTGCAACTGGCACAGTTTAATGACAGATCTACAAATATCACTGCATATTTTCTAAAATCAGGAAAGCCTGTAAAGGCTATATACTGTAATTAGCAGCAAGAGTGAAAAAAACTAAACTTGTATGAAAAAAAAAAACTAAAATTGTATGATGTACCTAAATTGTTCAAGTGTTGCAAAGTACATTTACTGTAGTTGCACCTACAACTCCACAATTAACACTGCAAACAGTAGGTCTGCACTGATCAAAACAAAACAGATTCAAAAAGCTCCTACTGCACTTGAACTCAAAACAGTTACTGTAATTACTTGACTTGACCAACTCAAATGATGCAGGAACAAAATGGGAGACATCACCACAATTTAAGCCTTTTTCCTTTCTAGTAAGCTCAACTGACCACACAATTACTTCAAGTTTTGTTACAAATCAAGTAGCTGCTTAATGCAGGGAGCTGCAGGGAGCTGCATGGAACTCCCTGCTTGATGAACTTTGATAATTTAGGAGGCCTAAGTAATCCCCTGTGATTGCACCAGGCATGAGCCTGACATTTTCGAAAAAGGAGGAAATTCACCTGCAAAATGACACTGACCCACCTCAGCCCCACCATAGTTGAGGCGAGGTGAGAAAATTTTCAAACTTTCCTGCTTAGATTGCAGGAAATGAACTCTAGGACACAGATTTTTTATTAACTTTGCCCTGTAACCTTGGCCTATTTGCCATCTCATTCCATCTGCTTAAGCTAATTGAGTTTTACATAGCGTAACGTTAAGCATATAGGCTAGTCTAGGCCTAACTTAGAGCAGCCTACCAGTCCACACTGTTAATGTTATAGCTAGGCCTAGCCCTCAGACTATGGGCTCAGCCTAGGCACGACACTATTGGTAGGCCTACGTGTAAACTATGCCTGTGTAACGAAACCTTAGGTCTGTCAATTTTTCACAACATTTTTTACAAGTCGAATCAATGCATATAAACGACCAGCAAAGGGCAACCGGTGATTCCAGTGCTCCTGGACTGACGCATATTAATGTTAGTAAGACAAGCTAAAGAGTTAGTCCTACATTATGATTTACGAATAAAGTCACCAAGCCGGTTCTTCACAGGGTTATGTTTCCATTTAAATACCAGATTACACACAGTGCATGAATGTTCCAGCCATGACTAAAGCCCCTTGTTTTTAACAGTTTTATCAAAGTCACAAATCGAGAATCCCTTTTCTCTTGGAATGGGATTTTGCAAATGAAACTCCCATTTACCACACACAACATGCATGCAGTTCAATGCATGCAATACGTATGGACGATCGCAGGAGGCCATCCTGGCCCTTGCATAGTATGCTAGGCACAATATCGATGCCCACATGGACAGCTATGTACGTAAGTTCTTATTTGAGAGGGGCCATGTGTACCTATTAGTACTATCCATCTAGCATGTAAAGATTACTATGAAGATGTAGTGTAGGCATTGCTACCATACGTACATACGCATGTACTTGCACTCGTACTTGATAAACAAAGACTGATGTGTAAATGGGTCAGATATCAAAACAGCCTGCATAGGCATTAGCAAGATAGCAACTGAACTCACAACCAAGTACAATGCTATGAGTACAATGAATAAACAGCTGCCTGTTCAGCAGGCACAATGAACTTGACCCTACAAAAATGGCTAAAAAACCAAACTTGGGCAAATGGGCAAGTTTTATTGCTCTATTGACAAACAAGCAGATACCAAAATTTCAGCCCAAAATCTCCACACATTTAAAGGCTGAAAACTTTTGTTGAACAGTTGATGCCATATGTCCCATTTTATAACCTCACACATGTACTGTGTTCAATGTGTGAGCTTAAAAAATAAGTAGCATCTGGCATCCACATGTCATTTTGTGAACCCATGAAAGCAATGAACACTGTTTAATACAGGTCTTTGACCCCTGGTGACCCCAGGTGACCTTTGACCTCCACAAAAAACAATAGGGTTCTTCCTCTCACCACAACACAATCGAATATTTAGTATGAAATCTATCCAGACTACCTACACTGAGATCGTGTAAACAAGGTTTTTAGACTTTGACCCCTGGAGACCCCAGATAACTTCTGACCTCTATCAAAAACAATAGGGCTCTTCCTCTCACCATAATGCATACATAAACTAAGTACGAAACCTATCGAAGCGTCCTACCTTGAGATATCACGAAAACAACTTTTTCAGACTTTGACCCCTGGTGACCCCAGATGACCTTTCGCCTCCGCCAAAAACAATAGGGTTCTTCCTCTCACTATATTGAATTCTCCTACTTTGTACAAAATCTATCCAAGCTTCCTACCTTGAGGTATTGTGTAAACAAGGTTTTCAGACTTTCACCCCCTGGTGACCCCAGATGACAACTGACTTCCACCAAAAATGATAGGATTGTTCCTCTCACCATAACACATTCACATACTTGGTATGAAATCTATCCACACTCCCTACCTTGAGGTATCATGTAAACAGAGTTTTCTGACTTTTAGCCCTGATTACCCCAGATGACCTTTGACCTCGGCCAAAAACAATAGGATTCTTCCTCTCACCATAACCCATCCACCCACTTAGTATGAATTCCATTCAAGCTTCCTACTTTAGGATATTGTGTAAACAATACTCCCCACCTTGAGATATTGTGTCAACAAGTTTTTCAGACTTTGACCCCTGGTGACCCCAGATGACCTTTGGCCTCCACCAAAAACAATAGGGTTCTTCCTCTCACCATAACACAGCCACATAGTATGAAATCTATCCAAGCTTCTTACCTTGAGATATTGTGTAAACAAGGTTTTCAGAGTTTGACCCCTGGTGACCCCACATGACCTTTGACTTCCACCAAAAACAATAGGGTTCTTCCTCTCACCATAATGCATTCAAATACTCTGTACAAATCTATCAAAGCTTCCTACCTTGAGATATTGTGTAAACAAGGTTTTCAGACTTTGACCCCTGGTGACCCCAGATGACAATTGACCTCCACCAAAAATGATAGTGTTCTTCCTCTCACCATAACACATCCACACACTTAGTATGAAATCCATTCAAGCTTCCTACTTTGGGATATCGTATAAATAAGGTTTTCAGACTTTGACCCCTGGTGACCCCAGATGACCTCTGACCTCCACCAAAACAATAGGTTTCTTCCTCCCAGCATAACACATACACATACTAAGTATGAAATGTATCCACGCTCCCTACCTTGAGATATCATGTAAACATGGTTTTGAGACTGACCCCTGGTGACCCCTATGACCTTTGACCTCCACCAAAAAAAGGAATCATCTACTCAATATGGGCAATCTACATGCCAAGTATGAGATCCCTCGCAGTTACCCTTCTTGAGATATTGTGTAAACAAGCAAAAGCATCACATACACACAGATACAAACACATGTTATCACCATCCCATAGATTCCTTACCTGCCTTCAGCAAGGAATCAAAAAATGAAGGCTATTAAGTTCAGTACCCCTGTATGGCTATGGAAGAAGTGACTAACAAAAATGTTTTAACCATCCAGTAAGAGCAAGCCGTCAACAGACTTCAAAATCAAACAGTATTTTTTCCTCAGCTTGCAGAAGTATAAACCTTCTTTCAACTATTATGCAATGAATACCTGTATCCCGAGATGGATCACTTCCTTCTTCATTCTTTACTCCATCTTTTGTTTCCTCTGCTGCCCATGGGAGTTTGAACCCTATAACAGATGAAACATGACTTCAGGGCATGAGCAATTTTTTTTGCTTGGAGACTGTTTGCACCTTTTGCTTAACTACACACCTTGCCTTCATAAACAATCTTTCACAGAGTCATATCTGGCCAGTTGACTATGAAAACAGATTCTTCAACAGTTGTTTGCCTTGCAATGATTTAAACATGAATATAATTTGGTTTATAAATTTGGTTTGGGAACAGAGTGTGCAGGAAGGCATGATCAAACTGCCTTCACCTAGTAATCCAGTCCCTAAGTGCCCATAGGGGAAGATACTGAAGTGGATTTGAGTGATGCCAAAAGCACTAAACCATTTACAGTACTTCTTCCACACTATTATATACTGGCCTTTTTCGGATTACCATAGCCTTGAGCTGTTTGGTGAACAGCTTTTGATGAACCTTTTCACCTGGACTTTACAACAAACAGACATAATCATGTTGCACCTTGAAGTCCAAACCTTTACTTACAAAACTCCAATGTCAGTTTCATCTTAATTGCAGAGTAGAAGTAACCTTATCTGGTTACATGTCCATAAACCATTGACTAATGGTATTGCTTTCTCTTTCCAAACCAATGCCCAAAGACAGTTACTTATTGCTTGCTTGATTATTCAGCCAAACAAAAATATGATGGAAATGGGTTGAAAACAAGAGCTCATAACACAAATACAAACACTTAAACATTTAACTAAGACCTAAAAGAAACGAACACTTAATGATAAATAAAAGGTTTACCCATGATATGTAAAACGTGAATGAAACAGCAACCTAAAAATAGTGAAAAATGTGTAAAGAAAATGAATAACCACAGACCTAAAACTTAAAAGCAGAAAATAGTAAAAGACTATACATTATAACAGGTTTCTGTTCTCCCAAACACTTACCTATTTCCAGAGATACATCACTTAATTCTTCTTGTTCCAACCCATTGTCAATTCTACCAATCAAAGGAGATACTGGCTCTGTTTTAACAACGACGCTATCTCCTACAACAGAATGAAAAAGAATTAATACATTTTTTGTACAGAATTTTCCATATTTTACAACCATACCTCGCCGAAGTTGAATTTTTTGGCGCTTCCAAATTAGACAGCTATGTAACTTTACTGAGCAATAATTCTCATTGACAGTAACTAAACAGGACTGGATGAAATGTTTATTTCCTGGGAATGGAGTGAAATTCTCCACAATGCATCTTGTATTTTAATGTACAAGTTCCTTTCCTTCCAATTGCCAAAACTTCCATTCAAATACCCAAATTTCTAAGAGAGGAGCCTCTCAGCTCCCCAACTTTTTTCCACACGTGGACAGTGATTCAATGATAATGTATGTAACTCATAAAGGATTAGATAGCCCAAAGTCTTCACATTTCAAATGATGCAACTTTTGTGACAAATCTTGTGATGCTTTGGCTCACATTTAGGGAAATAAAACTGTTGCCTTTGGTTTTGCATTAGCTGAAATGCTTTTAATTTGATAAAGGACATTTCCTACCTTTGACTTGTTTTACAATTTACACACTGTACACTGACCTCCCAGGTTTTTGTTTTAGTTGCTCAATCCATTTTTTTCTTTTTCTCTTTTTTTATTATTATTTACTGCTGGCATTCTGAATGTAGTTTAGCTGCAAAAAGATATACCCAAAAGCTTTTCCCACCTGTACCATCAGAAACGGTTTCTAGACTTGTTGGGCTGATGTTTCTTTCACAATTTTTCTCTTTCCAGACTGGAGTATCTTCAGGCTCTCTCTTGATGGACATCATAGGAGGTCTACAATGGTTCTTGGGAAAAGACAAACAAACACCACTGTTGAGCTATAAAATATTGTTGTGTAGAATGAGGTTTTTCTGCCAGGGATGGTGCAAAAGTTGTCACAAGTTAATTTTTATTATGGGGAGCCTCTGACAGATTGAAAAAGGACTGCACATTAGGTACTGTACCTTACAACCAAAGATTACAATCCTTGACTAGGAACATATAGGCTCAGAACTAAAATGGACCTCCATATCAGTATTCACATTTTCACCAGAAATAAGCCATAGAAGACGAAATAGAGCAGTAATGGGGTGAACTTCGATTTACGCCTCTTCCACAATACGGTCCTAGCACAAAAAAGGCCCTGAGACCATTCACATAGTTGGGCCCTCATCCAGTCTTCCCCTATTTCAGCTGCATGGCCAAAGCTACAGACAAAATACTACTGGTTTGCAAGTAAAACAAACACCTTTCAATGAACTCATCTTCAGTTATAATCATTTCAAAATTCCCATGTCTAAACTGTAACTAAGTAAAACAACTGTCAAAGCACGTACTGTAGAAAGCAATACAGTACCTTCTTGACGATGTAATAGCTATCAAGCATGTATAGTGTTGGCATAAAAATTTTACAAACAATGACAAAAACAGACTGCATCATACTCTAGATTTCTGCACACATACACACAAAATGTTTCCAACAACTATTTTAGAATGGAGAACATCCTCCTGATTTAATTTCCATTGTGCACAAACTAGCAATAAAGAAAACCATTTTAAACAGTAGTTTACTGTATGACTATATTAGTCATGCACTGCAAGGTCATGTGAGGTGGTTGCAAGAAAATGGTGACACTCATGCTACTGTAAGTGAATCATCAAGTTGCAATAGTGAGATAATGCATTCAACAATTTTCGGTGTGTGACCTCTTGGGACCTAAAAACTTTCACTTCAGTTCTCATTATAAAGTGCTCATTAAAAAGCATCAGAATTACGACATGCTTCAAGAAATATCATGGTCTTTTGTAAGCATTACAAAGAACATGTAAAAGTTTGCCAATTGGAATGTTTTACCTTTCAGTTGATTTCAGAATGGTGCCTAAGACATCACACTTGAAAGGATTTTCACCTACAGGTATGACTAACTTCATGATTCCTTCATCTACTCTTAGTCCTAAACTGACATCTGAAGAAGTTTTACCGACATGTGCCAAATTTGAATTTAACTGAAAGATCTCTTCTCTGTGTGTATCATTGTGTTTATTTATTTATTTTTTTTTTCTTTTATGGGGGGGGGCAATATCTCAGCGCTGAATGGCTTTCATAAATGTCCATTTCAAATGCTTGTAATGATAAAAAGAGCTTTCACTATGGTTAAGTTGCTATTTTGTTATTTCTTCAGGCCACCAGTGTGCTTACTTGGGACTTGTTCTTGATATGCATACCTTGTAAGCATTGTATGATTGTCTTCCACTTGGCAATCCATTGGAAGAGGACAGAGCATTTTCTGATGACAAAGCTTTAGCTGGATACATCTGACAATTATCAGAGTGTGGCATCTGACCTTTAAATTGAGAAAAGGGAGTTGGGTCACACAACCTTCACATGGAACAAAATTTAAGAAACATTTTCAAAGACACATTCACAGAGTGGGTTACAGTACACACAGTCAGTACCAAGCATGACTACACTTGGATCTTCTCAGTGGTATACATGTACAGTAGCACTGACACAGTCAAGCTGAAGCAAATTTTGATAAACATGAATGATGTCATAACCAGAATCACTTTGAATGCACTATATATCTACTGATAAAATTTACTTCACCGATTGAGCGTGCTTACAGTGTCCCAGCACATTGTTGCATGCTGAGTGCGCAGAGCTAAATGGGTTGCCCGTTGTCATGGTACACTTGACCTTATGACCTAACCAGAAGTACCGAACTTTCCAACTCGTCCATTCAGCTGAAAGCTTCAAATCTGTATGGCAACAACCCATACAATTACCATACCAGTAAAAGCTGCCTCAATTGAAAGGGAGTGTAGAACAAAAATGGGGTCATAATTCAAGTTTATAAAGAACACTTACACATGCCGTGTTTCTTCTGAAGCTCAGATCCACTGAAATTACCGCCGATCGGTGGTGTTTGAAAACCACAATACTAGATAACGTTCCTTACTGTTGCTCTTGTGTAAACAAACACACTCAAGCGTAAATAGACTTCTCTGTGGAAATACGATGGCTAGGCAAACATCTGCTGCAAGACCATTTCATGGCTGAGTGAACAGGTTGCTGACCAGACAGGATTAACTGACAGTTAGTTTATACTTGATTAAGCAGAAGTGTGGAGACAAACATAAGTGGCAAACTCAGTCCCCTTCGGCAGAAACACCTCATGAGAATAGTGCTCAAACACATCACAGCATACACCATGGGTGGAAAAAATTGGAAAACTGGGAGTCTGTTTCCTGGAAAATTTGAGCACAATTTTGGCAACTCAAGGGAAATCTACCTTTTTGTACCATATA
This sequence comes from Holothuria leucospilota, assembly GCA_029531755.1. Lineage (NCBI taxonomy): Eukaryota > Metazoa > Echinodermata > Holothuroidea > Aspidochirotida > Holothuriidae > Holothuria > Holothuria leucospilota. Next base: position 78,742,817 of record CM055961.1, on the reverse strand, counting down.
CAGGTATATGAAAATACTGAAGGCTTTGTGAAAAATCTTACTCCCTTCCTGGAAATAATTTTTTTTTCAAACCTGAACTGAACCTGCATGCAACGGTATTGTAACACATACTGTTATGCATTATTCAAACTCATTGTTCAAAGTTGGCATTAAAAACATAGCCCCCTGTAAAGTAGCTATTACCACCATACTCCCCAAATACACAACAGACTACTCTATGTCATTGGTTGGATGATTAACAAGAAGAAAACTTCAGGTGCTGAAAAATAATGTCATTCTATGGTATGATAATCTGTTATACTCACTTCTGTGATGAAATGTCATACAGCAACATGTGCAAGTACAGTATGGCACTTTTATTGAAGTACAATACAGCATCATACAATCCGGGCTGGAAATAATGTCTATTTCCTAGTAAGGGAGTAAAATTTTCCACAATTGTTTCTGCATTTTCATGTACAAAAAAGGGGAATTTCCCTCCAAATGCCCAACTTCCCCTCGACGAAGCCTCCCAGCTTCCCAACGTTTTCCACCCATGCATGCAATGTTGTCAAGTTCATACAGTTTGCAGTCTCACATGACCATTTATTTTTAAGATACTGTGGGATTTATGATTCTTCTTTTGTGGTCGAATATTCTGGGTGTTGCGGAGGGGACGTGCACAAATCAGTGTCAAGCGACCAGCATGCATCAAAGTAAAAGTTGTCTGATTTGAGAAGAGTGGCAAGGTGAAACTGATACTGGATCTATAAACCTATTAATACTCTTTCACCACAAACAGTTGAAATCTCTGCACACTGCTCAGTAATGATGAGAGGGTAAATTAAAATTGGGGGTGCAGTGTTGCGGAGGGGACAGTCAAATGTTGCGGAGGGGACGCGTGCAAATAACTAATATGTTTCCCCATATTTTGAGTATGTTATGAAAATGTAAATCACTAATATATATACTACAAAAATATAATTTTGTTTCAGTCATGGACCATTCCTGCACTCCTTGCTCCTTTTTCAACTTTAATGAAGACCATGGTCATCCTTACACTATTTTTGCATTAAGATAACTACTTAGCGCTTGCTTTTTCTGAGTTGAAATTGTTTTGGTCAAGATTTGTTCTTCTAAACAGTTTCTTGAGATAAGGTATTCCTTGTAGTTCCCAAAAGAGTCAGGTTGTATTTATTTAACTCTTTGTGTGCAAACTACCGTAGCATGTGGATGAACTGAACAAGGAAAGACTAGTTCATTTAGGAAATTTCATTTTACTGAGCCTAAAAGAAACTTACTAATGTAACTGGTCATACAGTACTTACAGGGTCAGTCCAGAAAGGAAGCCTTCAAAAAGTTATCATATTCCGAAGGTAAAGTACAGTATATGCAGGTTTCAGATTTTAATTGTGCCTTTATTCATAGTGAATATATACACAAAATGGACAATGCCTTGAAACTTTGTATTCAAATGCACTGCACTTTGCCCATAACTGGAGAATTATTTAAATCTCATAAAATAGAATTTTCTTCAAGTAAATGAATTTATAATTCATATCATTGCCATAAAGCTTTTCCATGTTGTTGTACTAACAAGGATTTAATGATAAATATGACTACTGTACTTCACAGCAGAAATTTTCTGGAAACCAAACCTATAGCATCCTTAATAGTTCTACTATTTGGAGTGTCCCCTCCGCAACACACAGTTAGCTTGGACCTTGGGGTCTTTACCAAAGACAATCACTAGCGAATTTAACATTGGAGAAAATACCTTTAAATGCTGTCAAACAGCATTAAAAAAATTCTCCAGACAGTATGCATGATTAAGAAATAGGAGGTAAATCATTTTGGTGTGTTGCAGAGGGGACAGTCTACTAAGGATCAGTGTGACGACTTACCATAGCTTGCCTATATCCTTCCTCAAAGCATGAAAGTTTCTTAATATGGGTTCCAAGGATGAATTTGACTAAACCAAATACCAAAACCTTCCTTAGAAACTGGACCTTTATCCTCCCAACCCCTTTCATCCTATTCTGAATGTCCCCTTCGCAACAAAAAGTTGACTCCGACCACAGCCCTCATACAGCACTTCCATATGTTGTGAATGGTATTTAGCCAAAGTAGTCAATCATCTATAATAGAACCCAAAATTTCATTTTGAAACAGTAAGTTACTGAGAAATGACAGGAAAAATCATATGCAAAATGTTGCGGAGGGGACATTTCACTCGGAGTTTGTGCAACGTTTTACCTCTGTTCTCCCTTATCCTTCCTCAAGTCATCTTAAATCAAGTACTTACATATATCCCTTGGCCTTTCCTCCATAGCCATACACAAGTACAATTTCCACCATCTTTAGATAAAACACAGGAGGATGTCAAAATTAGGCAAAATATGTCCCCTCCGCAACAAAGTTTGCAGTGAACTTTCCCAAATTTATTGCTTTTTTCTGGCAAAAAATGATGCCATATCTCTTTTTAACCTTAAGAAATAAAACATTTAGATGTTCTTGATTTCCAAAACAACAGAAATTTTTTGGTGAACAGTATTTGAAAATTGAGTGCCTTGGTTGACATTAGTGTGGAGTTGCCCAGTATACACCTCTGCTCTTTACCACTTTTCTGTCTCATTTCCTATTTCTTGTGGTAACAGTCCAGTGGCCTTTCATTCACTCAATACTACTGTAACCACAATACTAACCACAATACTAACCACAGCCTTCCAATCAAGGGAAATCTACCTTTTTGTACCATATATATGAAAATACTGAAGGCTTTGTGAAAAATCTTACTCCCTTCCTGGAAATAATTTTTTTTTCAAACCTGAACTGAACCTGCATGCAACGGTATTGTAACACATACTGTACAGGGATGTAGCTAGCAAAATTTGAGTGCTGGGTAATTGTCTGATCTGGGGAAAGCACCTCACCCCACCCCATGGCATCTACCCCCATTTTTCAGCCATTAATTTTTCATTTTTCCCTCATTTTACTGTAGGGAGTAAACTAAGGTTTAAAACATGTTGTCATATAGCCCCCTTGTTACTGTAGGACTTACAGTAGTGCTTTTAAATTGCATGTACTGTATGGGAATACACACACCTGATGAAAATATTAGTTAATTGGGAAAAGGTGACTTTTTTGCTGTGCTGGAAATCCTTCTCTCTGAACCCAAATCCCCACCAATCCTCTGCCTTCAGTGTGGGGGCAATCCACTCCCTCCCTGGATTAGTCGTAAAGGAACTTTTTCAAGGTCTTACCTATTTCCTGAGATGTATTTTCCTTCTTCAGTCCATTCTGATGTTCTGTGGTTGCAATGACAGGGTTGCCTATAAAAGAGTTACAGTTCAGAATTTATGAAAACATCATAAAGTCGCCATAGCAGGCTGTATTTTAGGCCTACTGACGCTACTGTACAGTATCTAAAATGGCTTTCATTTCTTTCACCTCTTCAGAATTGAATATTTTGTTTCCTTCCTTAATACCTGCAGTGAGTATATAATACATCTTGTATGTACATAGTTCATTAATCATAACACACTATAAAGGCATGGCTTAGGCAGCTACCACATACAGTATTTACAGTACATTGGTCTCCACATCCTTTTGAGTCCTTGCCCTTAAAAAGAGACATATACAGTATGGCTTCAATCTACAGTACACCATGCAAGACATTACTGCAGTCTGTACAGTAGCTATGTATAGCTACTGTACAGACTTTGGTACTCACTGCACAAGTGATGCAGGGCTAGCTACACTACTGTACTTGAGTGGCTGAGGTGTCCAAGTATTACAGTCAAACAGTTGCAGAAGTACAGTAGTTACAGTTATTAAACTCCAGTAAACTTGTGCAGCAACCAAGCAATGAGTCTGTTTGATTAAAATATTTCAATGCAACTTGCAAAAAGTCTGAAATGTAAACGTTTACAACCTAAACACTTTTATTTTGTTTCACTGTAATACGTAGTTCTAAGAATTCACTATTAGCTGTGTCTTACGGTGAAATATTGTTTAAAATGCATCCATATGGCATAGCCTACTGTATGAGCTATAATCATTATTGTAACACCATTTGGTCTCACTAAAAAACTACAGCAATAACTTTCACTCCTCAAAATATTATGCACTGCAAGAGTTATGGAAGTTAGAATTATTTGAAATTTGGAAGTTGGGCAAAAAGATTGTTTTCATCCAACAAATAACACAATTTCTTTCTGTGGAAACCTTTTCTACCTGGACTGGAAAGAAAGCCTCCCTCCTACCGTATTTTGAACTATCTATCATTATGTGTTTATATTGGTTTTATGAGCATAGGAATTTTCTGTGCAACAAATGTACAGTATTTCCCTTTAAGGGAATGATTTACTCCCATCCAAGGGTCACCACTCTGATGGAAGGATGGTTAACCCATCCAAATCTAATCAACAACAGTACAACAAATTACTACTACACACACAGGGTTCACTGGGTACAAGGCCAGATTAAGTGAAGGTTCCTAAGATGAAAAGTTTACTAACACTAACCCAACAAACCAACTGTAAATTCATGTGTGCTTCCCACTAGAGCAAAAGTTCACTGGGTTGATGGTTCGCTAGGCCGAAGATCCACTTGAACAAAAATTTACTTTGGGTTAGAGTTAAGGTAACAATTCAGGTTAAATGCAGAGCTAGCTTTCAGATTAGGTTAACCTGGATTAGTCTCAGGTTAGATTAAGGCTTGGTTCATGATTCTGGTAAGGGTTACATGGTAAGCATAAGTTTGTAGAACGGATTTTGGTCATAGTGAACCCTCAATCTAGTGAACCTTTGTCCTAGTGAACCACGATCCCATAAACCCTGACCATGTAATGCATAGGCGTAGGAAGCAGGGGGCTTGGGGGGCTTTAGCCCCCCAGTCAAAAATGTGGGGGGCTGAAGTATGCTTCTGCCCTGCAAGATCCAAGGGTAAAAAACTCTTATTTGTCTCTTCTGTAAGAAATGTCAAAAATTTTCAGCAATTTTCCTTGAAGTTTGTCCAAAATGTTGCACCAAATTGCAGCTGAGGACCCTCAAATACCCAAAAATTTCCAAAGGGGAGCTTAGACCCTTCCCTGAGGATGGCAATCCGAAACGAGGTTCAACCCCCCAGTCTCAAAAGTTTCCTACGCCTATGAGTTACTGTAATGCTAAATCTAACACTACCCTTGTGCAGCTACTGTAATCTTTGTCCTACTCCTATTCTTAAACACATAATCCTCACCCTGACCCTAGGTCACTAATTCAAACCGTACTGTAGCTCTAATATCAAACAGATTTTAAAGGTGACCCTTTAGTCTTTTGGGTCTCCCATGTAAAATTTCTTCCTAGTGAACCTTTAATCTAGAGAACACTGCCACATGAAGCTTAATTCAGTGTTGTATGTCCATGCAGTTTCATACAGTATTAACAGTGATCACGCTTGCCACTCCTCATCAGAAAATTTCAACATAATACTGTAGTTCTAGTGACACTTATAATGTACAGTATAACAAAAAGGATGACCAGTGACTGTTCTACAGTACAGTAGGCCTATGTCCCAATGCATTTTTGTTCTGGAACATGTGAGGGTCAGTGTAAGGATAACCTTGGGTCAGGTCAGCTTAAAGCTCTAGGATTTGCCTTAAATACTACTGTAGGCTGTGTCAAAACCTGGAAATGTCAGAACAAAGGGGTGTAACAAAACTACAAAGCATTCATTTATTATTTTCCTACTGTACCTGTATTTTCTAATGCTGTTTGTCTTCCAGTGATGTTTATCCTTCCATTGTAATTCTCATCCCTGATGAAAGTATCTTCAGGCTCCTCCTTGATAGAGAGCACATCCATCATATTACTACAAAAATTACAGAAAAAACAACAGTAGTTTAAGTTGCTCATAATGTACATTAAGTGAGCATGGTGCTTGAAATGACAACTATGCTTGATGGGCCATTACAACATTTTAGGAGTCCTGTATCCCCAGCTGCCTTACTGTACAAGTTGTGACTTTGAAGGTTGTAACTCCAGATGAATTCTTTCCCCTTTTGAGGGTCTGTCCTCTTCTCTCTTTGCTTGGATGAACAACATCGACAAACGCTAGATTAGAAGTTGACCACATTGCTCTCATACCTGTGAGCATTTACAGGTCAAATGCAGACCCACATCTTTGTGTGGATAAAGTTGGATAAACTCTCTCACTGTTTACCTTGTGGTCTCTTGGGGCATGCTTGATGGACTGAAGTAGGAAGTCGGGTAAACTTTAATCTCCCCATCTAGTTTTTCTTTTGCTGGGGTGTCAGGTGAAATTCCTTATACGGAGGGAAATGTGTAATGCCTACAATGACATACACATACTGCAGTTACTGACACTGGAACATAAGCAGCCATAAACTGTCTATACAAGACTGCAGTGTGTACTAGACCACTAGCTGTAAGTCTAGCACACAGCACATAGTACAGTATAAAGCATAGGCTCCAGTGTGCATTCCATGTGAAGCCAATACTGAAGCAGAGATGCATGCCAAGGTGAGTGAGTGGCTGGGCGTGAGATAATGGAAAGTGACTCATGATGACCATTTGCTGAGAGCACCAAAAATGTATGAAATGGCAAAAGAAAATGAGGAATAGTGTACCCCAGGCTACAAGTCCATGACAATAACTCTACTCCAATTTTATTGTAATTGTTTACAAAGACAACACATGACATGCAATCTATTATCAGCAATGCAATCAGGGGAGATTTTAAGCTTTGCCGAGAGAGCGACGTATATGCAACCGGAGTTCAGTACATGCTGCACAGGTACACCTGTGCGTAACAACATAGGCCTACAGCATGGTGCTGGTGTACTGTACCACGATCGTGACAGTTCAGCTCAGTGCAAGCCTGCAATGCATGATGTAGTGCTGTGACCTCAGTTCGAATTTCACATCCGGACTTTCTGGAATAATTTGACCCTCTATTTTTTCCCTCCAAAAATAAAGTAGTTAAGGCGTGTGATTGGGTAAGTTGACCTTGAGTAGAACTGAGGCGTGTGTCTCACGCCGGAGGCATGAGACTTGGTACTGTATGTCTGCTGAAGTAATGTCGAGGTGTCAGCTTTCACATGCCAATAAAACACCTAGGTGTGATTTACAGCATAACAGAAACTTACTGTACAGTACATTGTCTGCTGTACAATGATCACTCATCATACTGGGAAGCTAAAACTTTAAAGACATTCTTTTGTAAGGCAGGAAATAATCATACAGTTGCATGAGATTTAAAGGGCATTAAGCAGTTGCCCCAAACTTATTTTGCAACAGCAGCTCAGTCTCACAAATTTCTTATTTCTCTTCCAAGTGCAGTACTGTATCCTTCAAGATATTTTACAACTAAATAGGACTTAAATTTCACAATTTAGTGAGAAATATATTGTCACATGATCCTCAAGAGCCATATACTGTAGGGTTCACTACTACACTAATCCTTATTGGGGTGTCTGCATTTTTCTTTTAATGTTTACCTACAAATTACAGTAAGTAGAAACACATTTCACGAGAAAGTTGTAGCTACAGTGTACAGTACGGTTTTGACTTAATACTGTAGGCAAAGTTTGCAGTGCAAAAAGTAGTTGTTACTTGTATGCCAACATGTGTGCCTCCTCACATCCCCAAGCCAAGCCATACCTGCCCTGTGTGCCAACCATCTTCAATACAAAGTGCACAAAATGCACTGGCACATAAGTGTAGGCATGCATTAGGCTTCTCAATTGAAAGGGACCTAAAATATATTGGGGAGAATCCTTGTAGGCAACTGTATCAGAAAACTTGTGGTAGAATGGAAAAAAACATCAACTGAGCCAGTTGAGTTGTACCTCTCAATGGAACGTGTGAACTAACACAAATCTAAACTACTGTATACAGTAAATACTGTATGGGCATGTAACAGAAGTTGCATTTCTAAGGAAGGAAAGAAACTCACTACGAAGACTCCCTCAGTGCAAGGAGCTGCAACTCTAATGTTGTGTTGAGTAACCTTTCCAAGACTAATGACAACCCACTATCAATGTTAGGACTGCCATAACCATGTACTGTACAGAACAGGACTTCCTGTGGCAAGCCTTCCAAAGAGCCTGCAGAGAACCCTGTTTAAAAGACTTCATAGATGCAAGGGAACATTCTTCCATGGTTGAAATGATGATTGACTATCAACCAGGGATGTAGGTAGCAAAATTTGAGTGCCGGGTAGTTGTCTCATCTGGGGAGAGCACCTCACCCCACCCCGTGGCATCTACCCCATTTTTCAGCCATTAATTTTTATTTTTCCCTCATTTTACTTTAGGGAGTAATTTAGGGCTAGTTTTAGGTCTCGGTAGGCAGATTTGTGGTGGGCGGGGGAACGTGTTTGCCTGGAGTGCCAGGCGGAGAATATCAAGTGCTAGGTGTCACCACCCAGTGCCGCCCACCCTAGCTACATCCCTGCTATCAACAATTGAACAATTAACTGACTACAGGCGTACTGTGCATGTGAACAGGATAACACAATACTACAGTATAGGATGTCATTATTGGCACTGACATTATTATTGACCAATCAGAGAAGTAAAAAGCCTACCTGTAGGCTGTACTGAACCCGTTAAAATGTTAGATTTCCGACCTTCAAAAATTGGACTTTCCTAGGGTAGGATTACGGTATATGTCACTTAGGATTATATGTCACTTTCTTATATCTGTTTCCAACAAGCTGCATCACATGTCACAATCTGGAAAATGGCAACGTCCAGCCTTGAGGAAATTGGTGTAATAGAGAAGGGGAAATCTGAGGTTTCTAGTTAGTTTTAAGGAGACCAATACTTCATGAGATTCTGTGCTAGGCTTTCACAGTAAACCAATTATTATATCGATACCGGTTTTAACCAGTTTAGATTTGGTATGATTATTGCATGAGAAGAAAATCGAAAAATCGAAAAAATCGAAATAATCGTAAAAATCAAAGTAATCGTTAAATACAGTAATTGAAAAAAATCGTGGAGAGAGGGTACAGTACATTAATCATCTCTTAGACCAAAAAACTAAAGATTTTGTGACAGTTTGTAAGGCTAGACTGGGCCCCAATTTGGCACTCATGTACTGGTCATATACAGTACACACTGTTTGGCGATGCTTCATTCGGGGCTATGGGTTACTTTTAACAAGTAAAGTATGTGGAGAAAAAAATGATTATAATCAAATTTCGATTATAAAGAGTCCTATTATATAGATTGCCTTTTCTGGAAATATCGTGAAAGCCTATTCTGTGCCACATTTCTTGACGATGAACTATCACACAAACTTGTGAATGTCTGTGTGAGTGACAGACAGTGGCTACAGTATCAAAGTTGCTGAAGATGGTGAAAAAGAAACTGTTCTCTGGTCAAATTTGGAGTATTTTTTACTCAATGGGTTCTACCTGACAAGAGATTTAAAGGGAATTTTAACATAGCCTACAGTACTGTACATGTATACGCATAATGCAGCTTTTATGACCAAAACTTTTTTCTGTGTACTGTGCCTGACAGTCCACTCTATAGTCCCCCATCTCATTGGTCCCCCATTTCTCTTGATTTGTCTCATTAGTCCCCCATCTCATTAGTCCCCCTTTCACTATCCTGTCTCATTAGTCCCCTCTCACTATTCTGTCTCATAAGGCATTTGAGAGTTATGGCCCATTAAAAGTGACTCAAACCCCCCTTTAAGCACCTGTATAATTTCTGTCTTTCCTGTCCTTTAAAAGGCCAATATCTTCACAAGGGAAGAAGGTATAATGCTTAAAATACCTACCTGGGTTATTTTCTGCCCAAACTTTAAGAATTTGCAGTAAAAATCTCTGTACTGTATCTAGTGTGTATCTGAACTGCGCTATAATACAGTGCTGTCAGGTACGCTGAGGATGGATTATCTTCATCCTAATATTTGCTGTAGTGTATGCAGACCCAATAATTACAGTAACCTGAAACCCTAACCAGGGTTCTAGCTAGAGGATTGTGAGTGGGTGGCTTTAATGCTTTGCCAGTGTAATGTGAATGCTGTCCTGGGGGAGTGCATGGTCTAAGGAGAGGGGTGTCTCCCTTCAGACCTTTTTTGCAGGTAGAATACTGTACAGTATGCTGAGATGGCAAATGGTGCCAGCAATCTTTTTTCCTGTTTTTGAGCTAAATTTGTGTCAAGAATTGACCCCTATCATCGTGTTTGAAAGGAAATTTTGGCAAGTTTGCTTTTTGCAAAAGATAATTTTTTTAACATCGTATACTGTATCTTTGCCGGAGGTAGTCTGGTAATTCGCTCTCTATGCGTAGTCTGGCAATTTGCTCTCTATGCCGGTCGCCAAGCGTCAGTGCCGGCTACAGCAAGCCGGTGTGGCTAGAACCCTGATCCTAACCCATAACCCTATCCCCTAACACTATCCCCAGGGGTCGAAATAAGCCTTCAAACTTTGGGGGCCAGCCAGGCCCCTAGCTCATGGAATCTAGGGGCCAAATGAGAAGTCAAGGGGCCCAAAGCTAACAAATAAAAAAGGCTGTCAAAGTGTACAGGTGCTTTTTACGTGCTTGGAAACTTGTGTAGTATGGGTATAATTAATGTAAGTTGAGGTTGAAACTAGCCTGAAACCAATCTGTCCACACCCTCTGAGACCAGTACTTAACAACGGTACATGTATGCTGCATACAGTGCACATTTTCATGACAGAGAAAGTCTATACTGAAGGTATAGTAAAGTGGGGGAAAAAAAGACCAGGGGGTAGTTGGGGTAAAAAAAGACCACCCCCTTACAAGCTGAGGAAAGTTGATTTATATACCTACTGGTGAGTATTGGGCATTGTAGCTAATGATCTCCAGTATAGTATTATACAGTTTCAGGACAGGTGGTCTTTCTTGTCTCGAATTACCGCATCTCCGAAGCGAGAACGCAGAAAAATGGCACAGATGAAGTTTATGACATTCAACCCGAAGTTTTGCCTCACATGGAACCTGTCAGTTTAAGCGTGTTAATTTCCACAGTGCACCCACTTCTAAAGTGTCTCCACATGATTTAATATTGTAAGCATCCCCTCTATTTTATCTCTCCCAGAAAAGGCATGGTCAGTTTTTACCCCAGGTGAAAAAACGTGTTTGGGGCAAAAAAAGACCGGTCTTTATTTACCCCGAAGTGGTCATTATTTACCCCAGCTATACAGAATATTATTTATGTGAGTATAGATATAACATTTAATTTAATATTTCCAGTAGTACATAAATGTTCAAAACTATTTTGTTAAAAACATGCATGAATTGTTCAAACTGTTTCACACCCTGTCATATATTCAGACACTGTCAAATAGTTTTGAACATTGAAACTCCAACTTGCTTGAACACCTTGCCTTATAAATTAAAACCTTGCCCTATAAATTATATAACACCTTGCCATCTTTATAACTATGTATTTTGTATTTCTGTAATCTACTACCTTGTTAAGCTTGTCAGCATGAGAGGGGGAACGTTTGGCTGATTTCATGTGTAGCCACACAGTATTTTACCAAGTCAGAGATACAACTGGGCATCGGGGAAGGGGGTGGCACAGTGAAACATGGGAGTCTACACCCCCTCTCCCTTCGCACTGCTTCTACAGTACCACTTGCCATCAACCTTGCAGCCTCCTGTTTTCACATGTTGTTATTTCTTTCTGTCAACATGTTCTAGGCCTATGTAGTGTTCAATTCTGGAACTGGTGGGTACCAACCGGATTCATTTGGCAGACAAGGAACCACAATACACAGTCGTGTTAATGCATTCATGTACATTGACCAATATATTAGTCTACTGTAAGATTCAAGAAGGGTGAAGTAATTTACAGCTTTCTTCTGATGTTTTGTGATGTATAAAACACAGTGGTCTTTTTTTACCCCAGCATGGTCTTTTTTTACCCCAAAAGCAAATTATTTCGGGGTAAAAAAAGACAGCTGTTTTTCAGGCTTTTTCGTATTTTCGCTAACCAAATTGTATTTTTTTTCTTCGTGTGTTTGGAGATGTTCTTACTCTACAAGTGATAAAAATAAAAGATGAAAGCCACCATATGCCTATCTCTGCTTACACTAAACTTTAGGGAAATGGTCTTTTTTTACCCCATCTTACTATATTTCAAAATCTTCTCACTGGTATTCCCCAGGACCAGTAAAATGAAGGGCACTGAAATTTCCGTCAACCAATCAGTCATGAACGCTAACCATTGCCTGGGTGGCCTAGCCGTAGTACGGCAGGTTTTGCAATCCTCTCAGCCACTCATATTATCGTTTATTGTAATCTGATTGGATAAACCCGACATCATTCATTGTGCAGATTTATTGATGCCCGAACCCCGGAAAAAAAGAGGAAGAGGGTGCTGTTTTCCTGATCTACTAGTACAGTAAAAGGCTATTTCCTCTCCATCAGCATTAAAGTTCCACCAGTGCACATAGCTAGTTCTCTCTATTGTGTGCATGCTGCTATTTCACTCCCATCCATTCATTATTTTGTTGCTGTGTGCTGAATGGACTGCTTCCAGGCTATTGTTACCATTGTTAGCTGTTATACCGTACTTCAGGTACAGTATTGTCCATCCACTGTGGAAGCTGGTGTGGTGGAAAGTTGTGTTGTAACTTCTGGGCACTGATTCTAAATAAGTTAGTAAGTTAGATTCATGAGGTTTAACGGCCCAGTTTCCAACCAGTTGGTTCAAGTCCAGCCGGCCACAGCCTTTTTCCAGTGGCTCACTGGCTTGTTTTCTCTTACTCCATTGCTTATGCGGAGCATCACGCACAACAGCAGTTGGTTCCATTTTTAAAGTCTTTGGTATGTCTCGACCTGGGAATCTAAAAATGAGTTCTTCTTCTTTCGGAATACGGTGACACATCCAAAGGGACATTACTTCACCACGCTGTTACATGTTTGAAGGTGTTAAAAGGGAACAACAGGCCTACTGTATATACTGTAATAATGTAGGCCTATGTTTGGTAAATTGTTTCCCTAGCTGGAGAATCCTGACAGATTGATTAAATCCTGTTTCATATCATTTTGTAATTACCTGTGCATGTTATCTGTGTGCACTTGAAATATACTTTTTTCTAGTCAGCATTTACAGTATCATTCATGTAACTTTGGACTCAGGGCCTATAAATTCATTGTTTTTCTAATTAATTTTCTTTTCTTGCAGTTTCTCAGTGCCTTAGAGCCTAGCATAGACCTTATGCCAAATAGAAAGAGGGCACTTTGAAACAGCATTCTGGGAATTATTCCATGATCATTCGGCAGAAGTAGATCGTTACCATAAGGAACGTTGATCGTCACAATGCTCAAGCTCGCCATTTTGGAATTATCCTTCCCATGGTGCAAGGCTACAGTATTTGTCACAATGTCTATGGGTGCAAAATAATGGGTGAAACATGGAATACAAGTAACTTCGAGCCAAACACGGTGAAAATAGGCCTACAGTATCTTTCAGTTTTATGGTAGGGTAGGCTAGGCTAGGCCTATTTAATTTGTGGTACTGGTATAATGGTAGCGGCAACTTCATGTTAAATGTTTGGGCCTAAGCCCATGGTTAAGTAGTAAAAAAGAAGCCTACCCTAAGCCCTTAGGCTAAAGCAACAGAAAACACTTTGCAAGTCTAGGTTAAGTAATAATCTAGGCTATATCCTACCTACTGTCGCCGTCAGTGTCATTTCATCTACAAGCGTTAAGTCTTCATTGCATCATCTGAATGCGAGTACATCGTGTAAGTTCGTAAGCTCCTTGATAAGGCTCTGGCTGGTTGGTTACCTGTTGTTTGTGTGCACGGCTCAGTGCAATAATAACACTACAGTCATCAGCGGGCCTAACAAGAGGTGTCAGTCGTGGCAACTCTGCCGTGAGAAGCGTGTTTACTTTTACCCTACCGAGGTGCTAACTGCACCGGTATATAAACTGTATCGAGCAGAAGAAAGCACTCGATCAGCAAGGTTACCTCAACCATTGACCCGACGTTTCTTGCTAGCCCATTCGCTCGGTTCAGTGAAACTTTGCATAGCTTACCTACTTCATGACTTGAATAGACGAATAGATATCTACACAGTGCAGGGCGTTAGAGTTCCTATGTATACATGTTTGACAAATACCATCTCCCTGGATTTACAGAGGGAGGGTATATCCTGCTCTGTAGGAGGCTCAGTGGCGCACCAGATCAACTTGAACGGAAATCGCCCTCCCAGGCTCCGCAAGTAAGCTCCTGGAAATGGTATTGTCATGTATTTTGGGGGATGGAAATCTTCCCCCTGAACAAAAGTCTGATAAAATTTGTACATTTTCTGATTGTTAGATTGTTACCTTGTTCTAGTTTCTAGAACGTATACGTTCTAGAAACAATTTGCCCCAGCCTGCCCAAGAGTTTTTATTTATTTGTTTTTTTTTTTTTTTTTTTTTTCGTAGGATGGAAATGTAAGAATCATGCCAATGGACGAATCATGCAACTTCTTGGAAATTGGCCACACCCCAAATTCCAAAATAACAGATTTTCGACTAATTTTTTTTGTAATTCTGACCCCAGATTATAAAAGAACAGGTCAAATAGTCATTGTCGTAAAACCAACCTTAATTTTAGCCCTAACCATGATTTTGAAAACAAATTTAAAAACTTTTGAAAAAACGATTTTTCCATATCCATCCTACGAAAAAAAAAACAAAAAAAAAAAACAAAAAACAAAAAACAAACAAAAAAAAATAAATAAAAAAAAAATAAAACGAGCGGCCCGCGGCGGCGAGTTTTTTTTTTTTTTTCGTAGGATGGAAATGGAAGAATAATGCCAATGGACGAATCAGATTCTTCGAAATCGGCCACACCCCTATTCCAAAATAACAGCTTTTTCGAGTATTTTTTTCGTAATTCTGACACCGGATTTGAAAGAACAGGTCAAATATTCCTTGTCCACGTAACCCTAACCTTAAATTTATCCCTAACCATGATTTTGAAACAAATTTAAAAATTTTTGAAAACCCGATTTTTTCTATCGCCATCCTACGAAAAAAAAAAAGAAAACTAGCAGCCCACCCAGTTAGCCTACCTCTGTTGAAAAATACATTTTCATCAAGCTGGAAGTTCGTGGTACTACTCAACGCCCTCCCATAGCAGATGGACTTTATCAAAATTATATAATGTACACGTACCCTCGCGGGTAGCGAGTTTTCTTTTTTTTTCTTCTTCGTAGGATGAAAATGGAAGAATCACGCCAATGGATGAATCAGCTTCTTGGAAATTGGCCACACCCCTTATTCCAAAATAACAGCTTTTCGACTATTTTGCTTGTAATTATGACGTCGGATTATGAAAGAACAGGTCAGATAGCCCTTATCCACGTAACGCTAACCTTAAATTTAACCGTAACCATGATTTTGAAACAAATTTAGTTTTTTTTTAAAAAAAAAAAACTGTTTTTCCATCGCCATCCTACAAAAAAAAAAAAAAAAAAACTAGCTAACGGGTAGACTATACAGGGCAATGAATGTAGGCCTACGTATATAGCCTGTGGCGAGGTGGGGGCAGTATAGGCTGGGACAGGGTGAGAGGGGTAGGAAAGCCCTCCCCCTTTACACCTGAGATTCCCCAATCGTGCATGAAGGTTGGCCAACATGATGAGAAAAATATTCAAGTTCGTGAAAATGCCGCTAAAATTTTACTGTTCACATTATGATTTCAGCAAATCCCCAAACACCTGGAAAATCGCATATGATTTATAAGCCTTGGGTTCCCTTTTCCCTATTTTTTCCGCAGGAATTAGTCCCCCGATCCCCGCAGTAAACGCATTCTTTTGCGAGGTTCTCTTCATGACGATCGAATGAGCTGTGCATCCTTACAAGGCAAACCGCTGAAAAAAACCGTGGACACGGTAGCAGCGTACTTTTGGCTGCCGTTGATGAATACAAAATAACCTACTTAGGCCTACTATGACTATGAGACTATTAGCTAAACTCAATATGCGGATGAAGAAACTTTTAATTTAAAGGACTTGATATCATAAATATTCAACGCAAATGTAGTGAAACAGCTTAATTTCTCAAATATCCTCTTTTTTCACAAGTCAAATATCTTTCATCGTGATAGGCCTAGCTGTATCATTAGAACGGCTGGTCACGATCGAAGTGGCATTTTTACACCAACAAGGGGACGGACACTGTGTGTAAAAATGGTGTAAGCTAGTAGGATCACTTTTTTACACCAAAAGTAGAGAAAATACAAGTATTCACAACCTTGCGGCCCACTTCATTACTGCCGGTCCAGCTGCCAGCACGTACCCACGAGTTTAAGCCATTTTTACCGTTCGACTAGAAGACTAGTCGAACGGTAATGCGATCGAAACAGCAGTCACGTTTTGGAGAGGCGTTCAGAGATTTATCCCTTTCGATTGCGTTTTCTCGGTCGTTGTAAAAGCTGCAGATCTGAAATTTTCTGAAAATTGATCATTTTTACATCTGAAACAAAGGTACACAAAGCTATGCGTTTGGAATTTCGCTATAGTGTTTGCACAGGGTAATATCCGAACGATGAAAATAGTACCCGCGGAGCGGACTCTGCACATCTCTTTGAAGCTTCCCAAACATATGACTGAACAAGGAATATGCCGTACACCCTGCTACGTATGCAGTGACAATATAGTTCATAGTGCACTGTGTATTTCGTTGTCCCGGTTGCTTAAAACGATTCAATTTCCTTTCGAATATTGTGTTTGCTTTAAAATGCTACATAAATTTAAAATGTAAGTAGGATTTTTACGACATCTGCGTGTAATTATTCGTTCAGGACGTAATTTATGCAATCTTTTTCTTGTTAAGAAATCAGCTTGAATGAGATGTCATATATTGAAGAACTGCAGTAATTTCTGATATCTTAGCTGAAGTCCGACGTTGGTTGCGTTAATTGGGCAGTTGTCAGTTGAGGATGTTCGTTCGGGCCAAACGTTAAGCCTATTTTCTGCAGTGTTTCGCTAGCTGTTCCTCTTTCTTTCGATTCGTATTTCAGCCATTCGACGGCAAATGTAATAAATCTATTACATGTGTCTTCTGTAAAGGTTACTATAAATTACTTTTTGCCGATGGAACGATGTGCATGGAGCAAAATTCTGGCCACTCCTGACGTTCTGCGTCCGAGGACTCACATGGAGGTAGCCAAACTTGAGTAGTATGCCTAATTTTACGAGCCCTCTGATTGGCTGAAAGTCATCAATGAGCATTTTGCTCCCACTGTTCTTATTACTGATTGGCTGACTTTCCTAAGAAATCGTTTTAAAATTTGCCTTATTTTTCCTATTTCACCAGAATACCAATTTCACACATGTGGATCGATCATGATTCCTGAATCTATATATATTTTGTCACCCAGCTATTAAGGAATCGTGTTGTGCCGGATTCTGTTGCACGTAACAGCTGAAAAATCGCCGGTGGCTCACAGCGTATACCAGCTGCAGATCGGGGCTAGAGGAGGCTCTCCCGGCTGTAGCCCTCTTTATCGACACCACTTTTTTAGACGGTCCCAAAGCTCCTCAGTATGTAGTGCTTCAATCTTTTCATTGCCAGATGCCAGCAGGCGCGGTTCTAGACCGAGACTTTTGGGGGGGCTTAGCGGGGGCTTGAAACGGAAGAATACAATTTTCTGTCATTATTAATACCGACATTGGGGAATGATGCTAAGGAGGACTCCATCAGTGGCGTACCCAGGATTTCTTTCACAGGGGGGGCATGCAGTATGTTGTGTGATCACCGGCCTGGGGGAAGGGTCTAAGGGGAGGTGTCCCTCCCCTTTGAAAATTTTTGAAAAATTAGATGTACTTACATGCAATTTGGTGCCAGATACGCTACATTTTGAAGCAGAATTTGTGTTAAAAAAAATTTACGTCTTTTAGGAACTTAAAAAAAAAATTGGCATCAGGGAGGGAGCATGGCCCCACTACGTACGCCACTGATAGTAATAATCATAGGCGTATGGGACTCTTACAGTTTGGGGTCCAGAAAATTTTTTGCCCGAACTTCTCAAAAAGTTGCCAGAAATCCGTTGTAGTTCAGGTGCATGAAATAGACCACTAAACCACTACAGGCGCGCGAAGCGCGCGAAAATTTTTGCACATTTTTCGGGCGTTCGATCAAAAATTCGGGAACTCAGTAGAAAATTAGGGCAGTCTTTTCAATTTTACTTCATCTCTGCCGAAATTTCAATTTGAGTAAGGTATCAAATGTTGTTCATGTCTGGTCTACTGTTACAAAGGCATACTGAACTGGATTTGAGCAATCACTGGATTTGAGACCGACTTTTTGGCGCTCAGAGACCGACTTTTGATTTTCACGCCCCCCCCCTTCACACACACACCTGTATTTACGCCCCTGGGACTGGCGTCGAACGTAAGAATGCAGCTGGGTAAGCTAGTAGGCGCCCGCACTGTGCCTACCGTCGTAACACAGTACTAAGGCGAAGCGTGGCTGTCGTACTACATGCAGTCAAAACAACGGTGTACGTACGTGGACGTGGATACAAGAAACGTGATCACATGCCTATCTTGCATGACACATTTGAGAAACTAAATCCATTGGACTAAGATGTGCACAAATGTATTGGACAATTTTGTTTTTCTCAATACACGCAAATATAGCATGAAGATAACACACAACCTCGGAAATTTTTTTTGGGGGGGGGGGGGCTTGAGCGAATTTTGTGGGGGCTTGAGTCCCCAAGCCCCCCCCCCCCCCGTAAAACCGCGCCTGGATGCCAGAAATACCATTCAAGTGTATAAATTTCAAGTTTTTTCCCTTAGTCTACCCCTCTTTTAAGGCTTCGTACAATTGGCGCTCGTAGGTGCAAAATTTACCCTCAGTTATATATGGAACTAGCCCCTCTCCCCCTTCCGTGAATGGAATCCTGGATCGGCCGAAGTCGAAGTTTTCACCATCTGACCATTGGTGGTCTAGTTACACAAGCTGTCTTTTATCCAAAGTTCTTTCACCATCCACTTGTCCTCGGGTCAAGTCGTAAAAATATTACACCAAGTCAGAAATCTGTAGACATATTCATAAATAGCTACTGATATACTATCAACATTGTGGTGAAAAAGTGTTTTGTCACACAACATCAGTCACGGTGGCCTGCGTTTGCAATTTGAGGAATGACAGAAGGAGGAAACGGAACGGAGATATGTGCAGCATGCATAACAGGTTACATGTAGATCCATGCCTTGACCAGGGAGCTATAACGGGCAATAATGTAGCCTATACCTCTGTAATGTATGTGTTGTCTCTTTCAGTCCAATGCCATGTATTACTTCAATGTGTAGCAAATCGGTCCTTACAGAAATCAACTTGATGACAGCACAGCATATAATTAGACTTTGCAACGGTACCGGTAGTCGGAGCCAGTTAATCCAAACGCCGTATGTTGTGTAAACCATGCTATTATTTGCTTACTGATACTTTACAGACAGGTAAAGTACTCGGTAGTACCTCCATGGTTAAAGCAATGATGGGACTATAATCCCTTCAGAAGGGTAATTTGCTCTATGCATGGTAAAAGTGACTTTGGAATTTTGGAAACTCTTGCAAAGTAGCTTCAAAGTCAGTTTGAACCAAGAATATATATAGTCTACCGTTTACTAGCCCATGGAACACGTAGCTCCAATCCCCCTAACATGACCGAATATGCAGGGCATAGGCTAAATATCTACCAGACAGTGGCAACGAAACGCCGTCATATTACACAAAGAAACCCGTGAAAACCGTAAATGGAACTTGAAAGTGCCAGTGATACTTTCCGACGGTGATCTGAGTTGCCCATGGACTTGCTCTCAAACACGGCAAATACAAACCCAAACTTTTCGGGGTTTCATATTTTAGAGTTTCTGTTAATGGGTACGAGTTTCAAACATGTTCAGAATTGTTCTAGTGCGGGGGGGGGGGGGGACATGGGCTGGGCAAAATCTTAAGAGGGCAGTTTATGACAAATTCCAGGGGGTTAAGCAGGATAGTTCGTAGGCATGCAGATCCTTTCTTCGACACCCATTGCGGCCTTGAAGGCTGTGGGGTCTTCTGGCCGACGTGACATTTATGGAAAGTTTCTGAGGAAAATATCGGTGTTGCCTTTTATTGGCAAAGCTTTGAAATGATTAAACGGTTAGAAATTATTACTATGTCTTCCATTTCTGGACTTGGGTTTGGGTGTTGCCTATAAGGGCCACAGTGTGGAAAAATCTTCTCTTTGTGAAGTAGGCCTATTTGTGTAACGTGAAGGTAGCTAATTAAGATCCAAAATGGTGCTATCTTTTTCGACAGCTCTGCGCTAGTTCCATGTTATATCTCACTTTTAACTTGCCTCTTTTTCTTTTTGGTTTGTTGTAATGGGGGAGGGTGTGGTCCAACTTTACCCTCCTTTAAGAAACAGGCATCATTGTCAGGAATGTTGCTGGATACAACTTTGGTGCTTTCTTTAAGAAGCTTTAGAGCATTAAACATTCATTAAGAATTCTCATTATTTTGTGTTTGCTGGTTTTGAAATTGCACTTCGGAAGACTGGACGTGCACGTGGTGCCAACGGACTTCTTCCTCTAAGTGTGCTTTTTGGTAGGTCATCATCGGTTTGTCAAAACTGCCCAGCTGCCATGTTGGCGGGAATGGCCGGTGCCTCGAAGACCTCAAAAGTTCGTCTAAATATTTTTGGAGGAATTCAAAATTGAACACTGACGGGCTGATTGAACTCTGCAATTACCTGTACATACCGTAACCCCGCAGAGCGGACGAACTTTTTTGTTCGGGGATGATGGGGGCGGCAGCCACAGAGGCGCTACCCAGGCTACGTATACATATGGTTTAGCTAGGTGTGCCTTACTCTTTGACAATTGATCATTTTCTAAAATAATTGTTGTGTGTTACTGTTCTAAAACGTTGATTGTGTCACTCTACTGAAGTCACTGAGTCGAATGTCGATTTTGTAGCAAAAGATTTATATACGTAAAAAAAAATAAATTTTTGCTTGCATGGCACTACAATTGAAATAAGGAAAACAAGGGAAATGGAAGGGCGTAGCTAGGATGGGATTTTTAGGGGGCCTAGGTATCAAATGGGGGGGGGTCAGTGCACTGATGGCCGTTCTGAGGTGGGTCTAAGGGTAGGCGTGTCGTTCCCCCTCTCTGAGAAAATTTCCAACGGTTAGGTTGTCCTTGGATGCAATCTGATGCCGCTATATTTTTCATCGTTAAATGAATTTATGTTAAAAAATTATTCTTTGATTTTATACCTGCGCAAATTTGTTTTTTACACGTTCATTTTTTCTTAATTCTCACACGTTTTATGGAGGCACAAACTATTCTGGGCGGCTTAACAAACATCGGGGGTCTAGGCTACCCACCTCCTCCTGGTAGCTACGTTCCTAACTAGAAGACAATCACAGTATGCAAAGTGAAAGGTACTTACCTCTGTGATTGTATCCAGCGTGTCGTGCACATGTGCTGAAGATATGTCAAGGGAACTAGCATTTAACTTTAAAATTTATGGCAAGTAGGATTTCTGGACTAGGTACCGACAAATTGATTCCCGATTCAGGACGGTTACAATCAAATAGGGCTTATGCTTAGGTCATGGGTGCACTTATATGTAGGTACCATAGGGTTCCAATAGTGAAATCTAACATCGATGGTCGGAATTCGTAATCTCGTGGTGATTTAAAAATTATAATACGCTTAAAGCACTTGACTGGTGATTTTACAGACCTCTTCATGAAGCTCAAATGTTTCACAATCATTAAAATCACGGAATCGCGTTTTCCACAAACAAACTTTACGGCAAGGTTTAAAAATAACTTTTGACTCATGTGAGGGTGCCGTGGTTCCTTGCCCTCTGGGGGGTAATTCTAAAATATCAAGCGTCCATTCTCAATAAGAGTCACACTCTGGCGGTTACTTTATTCCGTAAATGCTTACTATCGGGTTGCGTTGTTTCAGTTACTATTCTAAAGAAATCGATGAGTACTGGCTATTTCATTGACAGCCTTGTGTTAGGCCTACTAGAAAGATAACGTTTCAAAATGCTGCAATCTTATTAGTGGTGACACATTTGTTATTGGAACCAATCTAACATAGGAACCACGCTTTTCTTTGCATGATTGTCACAGCACCCTAAAATTTGTGTCAAAGTGGAGAGAGCTTTGTCTGTTTGACACGTGTGGGAAAACAGGGCAAAGTACGTATGGCAAACCCTAGTGAAAGAAAATCAAATTACCAAGTTTACTCAGAACCACACCTCTTCATCCATTACTTGCTTTTGCCCAGTTTGCTGCATGTTATTGTGACAAAGCACATGGGGGGGGGGGGTTCTAGACACTGCCTCATGTCCAACCTGCGGTCATGCAGGTCAATGCATGACACTGTGGAAATGTGTGTCGCCCTCAATTGCCTACTTAGAGAGACACATTGCCATGCAAAAAATTACAGAAACTTAACAACTCTTTACACCCCACCATCATGTACCACAGTTTTACACAGTATTTCACCTGTGCTATTGGAACAATTTTGCTACAACTTTTTTTTTCAAGGAGAATAAGATATGCCAATTTTCCAAGTCCATTTTACATTCTCTAAAATGGGGCCAGAAACGTTGAATAAAATTAATTAACCTTATGCTGAGTGATTTTGCACGCAGTCCACTTCGATATGGACTTGTCCTTCTAGCTAACTTCAGTATGTGCTTCTTGTTTATAGGGGAATGACGTGGCAAGTAATTGATATTCCGGTAAGATTCACAAACGACTTTTTCATCGCTAGGGAAACTACCATTTGCAAGGTCGTGAGGATGCAGGTATCATCAGCGACTTACGCATTGTCACAAAATAATTACAAATGAACAAAAATCTGAGTATTAATTGCTATGCAATATAATAACGACGTTCTTCTCACATGCAAATATAATTACAATTGCAAAGGCTTTAACTAGTTTGTCAATTACCAATTGAAACTCAAATTAAATCATCTACAATAAGGGGCTACTCAAGTGACTTTTGGCTGAAACACTTCTGAATCAGTCAAGCTACAAAAATAACGGAGACCTCAAAACAAGTGTCCAGTAACAAAATCACGAAAGCGAGAGTCCACATAGTGTGTATCAGTCGATGAAAATATCTTAATCAAGCACAGCTATCATCAGTGGTTCCACGGTGAAATAACGGTACTGTTCATGTCTTATGGGGGAGGGGGGGGGGGCATCAGATAGAAACCAAACAGGAAAATACCTCACAGTTTCGGATACATCTTCAAAATAGGGAAGGCGCAAATAATAGAAAGTATCCATCCAAAACAACAAGAACACAAGTATGGTGTAATGGGATTTATCAATCTGCATGTCTCCTCAACAACTTAATGAAGAGGGATGATTTTCATCGACGTTGGCAGCATCAGGCCAGATTAAGCAGAATAGACCTTATGTATATGACGTCACAGAACAAAAAGTGCCCTCCAATGGAGGCAAGTGCGTTTTAACGTACACCAACAAATGCGAACAGCTGATTTGTGTACTGATCAGATAAGCGCGTAGTCTTCTACGAGTGCGTGCAAAGTCTACGCCGTTCGTACAGTCTCTTCATTGTTTACCACCAAAATGACACCCCGTGACGTCATTGCATAAGGTCTACAATCAGACGATAGATTAAAGGGGAATTTTCATGATCCCAGACAGTTCCAATTCTCCCAACTATGCATCTTCTAGCTCCTCCCATAACTGTATGAGGCTCTTTCTTGTGCAAGAATAAACCTGTTTTATTGCTTAAGGCCATGTCCTGGTGAGCATACAAGGCTATAAAATGCCTTGTGTGGAATGTGAGCTACTCTGCATCTTTCAAATTTTCAAACTTTGATGTCAATCAAAGAGCAGTCACCAACTGAGAATTTTGATATACATACACTAAAAATATACTTTGGGGTGATGACTGTCTGTCTTTAAAACAACAGAAACAGGTAACAACTTCAGCAGTTCAAGAGATCTCCTAAAGACTGTGCACGTTATAGGATACGAACTTCACTGAAGACTTTAACAGGCGCGTGTCCAAAGGGGGAGCGGGTCATGGGGGCCCGGACACCTCCCCCCCCCCCCGCTCGCGCCGACCTTAAGAATTTTTAGGGTTTTTTTTTTAGAGTTTTCGACCCAAAATAACCGCCTTATTTGAAAAATCATATCTCAGAAACTCCCCCCTGCTGAAAATTCTGGACACGCGCCTGTTTAAGAAATTATTCATAATGCAATCAGCTCTGCACTGGGTATCAATGTTGAATTCAATTGACTTCAATTAATTGAGATATACAGTAAACTTTCCAAGTCTTTAGAGTATCCTGGACCTTAAACCCTTGCTAACTTTGTACTTAGCAGGTAAAATAACTTCGGAGCTAGCAGGTAAAATTGGCTACGTCTCCAAGGCCTCGAGTAAATCTTGCCAAACTTTCCTCCGTAGCTTCCAATATAAAATATAAAGAAAAAGCGAAACAGCGTTCTGTTCGACGACAGCTATCTATGAGAACTATATTAAACAGTGACTGAATTAAGTTAATACAATGAGTGGAACCTGAACAGTGAGAGTTGTTACCCACTGCTCTCTAGTTTTGGTCAGTAAGCTTCCCCTTATTTGGATAATATCTATGCATCAACTCTACTACTTCAGAAAAACAATTGCCTAATTTTAGAAAAACGCCCTCGTTGTTATCTAGCCTTCCCACACTACCTAGCACACAGAAGAACCAGCTGCAGGCAAAATCTTTGCAGGCCAAGCGTAAAGATATCTCATAATATACCTCATGACTGACCTACAGACATTTCTCTAAATCAAGATAAAACTTTGTTCTTTAGAACAGGCCACCCCACCAACTGACCAATCACCACATAAAGGGCATACTAAATATTCAACAATGATACAAAAAATTTCGATGAACCGGCACATCTCCAACCAAGACCCATGTCAGTACTCATTATTTTATCTGGCAGCTGTCACGTCACCCTCACTTCATCACCCCCATTCGTAACTGTCCTTTACCCTAGCTAAATCCTACTTTCCTTTCGGGCAAAAAGACCCTCGCCCAGGTAGCAACCCTTTATGGACCCCATATGGGTAAACCCATATTGGGCCCATAACATTTTGCACCCAAGATTCACAAGGAGCCCATGGGCCAGCTCATATGCCCATAAGACCCATATAGTTCCATATAGTTCTCGGCCCATGTGGGCATTTGCCCACATGGGCCCCAGAACTATCCCATATGTGTCATATGGGCCATATGGGCTGGCTCATATCGGCCCCTTATGAATCGTGGATGCAAACCCATATGAATCTTGGGTGCAAGCCCATATGGGCTCCATATGTAAGCCCATATTGGGCCCCTAAGGAACCCATATGGGAATGTTGCCTGGGAGGGTGGCATTCACACAAAATACAAG
This sequence comes from Holothuria leucospilota, assembly GCA_029531755.1. Lineage (NCBI taxonomy): Eukaryota > Metazoa > Echinodermata > Holothuroidea > Aspidochirotida > Holothuriidae > Holothuria > Holothuria leucospilota. The sequence continues at coordinate 78,717,397 of CM055961.1, read as the reverse complement.
GAAATGAAATATGCCCACTGTAAAAAAACCTGTAGATTTACAAAACATAAAAAAGGAAATACATGAAGCTAGCAAAGAAAGTGCGGTCAATTTGTTACAAAAAATTGACAGCTTTTTAAATTTTCTGTTTCCTCTTTGTATTTCTTTATTTTTTCTGTTTTGTTGTGTTACTTTACAACGGTAGCTAACAGACATTTGTTCAGTGTGGAAACAAACCAAAATGCTGCAAATATGACAAAATGTCATAAGGTCACTCCAAGTATGCAATAAATTTGGTAAACGAGCTAAGCCACAAAGACAGGAAAACATTTACATAAACTGCAGCTTATGCATCACATTGCGAATCCTAGAGAAGTTAACCAATGCAAAAAAATTAAATGCAAGTAATGATAAAAGAAATGTAAATACAAATCTATAACCAACGTTTGCCATAATTACAACCACATACATATAACCTTGTAATGTTAGACACCACGTACAATTCAATTATTTTTTATCGTGATTATGTTGGATCAACAGAGTTCCGTCGAAACACGGCAACAAAACCTGTGAGAATGAAAAAGAAATGGTTAAAAAGAACCATCATTGAGCCGTGCGCTTAGAAGAAAGTGGTCTCGATCGTCGTAAGCTTAAAACTATTATTATAATAACATTAGTAAGTATCTATGTTTTAGTTTTTTGTTACAGAATCTCTAATGGACTGTGTTTAAAGGAAGTCAGTGGACCGTAACAATCGAAGGGCGCCCTCGTCTGGGTAAGCCTTCAACTAATTATTATAAACGTTACATTGATTGATTTGTTCTTTAACATAACCTAGTGGTCGGTTGTTACGTTGTTGGTGATGTCAATGCATGCTGCCTTTACCGATACCAAAGACGTAAACACCAACAATCGTCGTTTTGGTAAAAAAAAAAAAAAAAATCAATTGTCTTCAAAATGAGATATTTTACGTGCTAAACACTGAACAACGTAAATGTACCGTAATCTGTGAGTCGTATCATGTTTCACAAATTCAAAACGGGCTTCGTCCATTTGATTCATGTACTTATTTATTTTCTCTGTAACAGGCCTAAATCGGAGTACCGGCTGTAATTACACTATAACGTATGTCACACCTAGTGGAGTAGGAGAGTCGAAACCCTGATAGACGTACCCTATACGTACAAGGCGGCCGGAGGAAGGCGAGTGGCTACGCCCCCCTGTATTTCCAAAACTGTTATTGACTGCGCCTGAGAACGAACGGGAGTTCCTTGAAAAAATATTATTATCTACGCCTGGAGAAGAAGGTGGCAGCCCCCACCCCCAAACCATCAAGAATATACTTCCGACGGCCCTGTAGAGCCTATAGTCTTACCGAGACGACCCTCTTATCTTCCACTACGAATTGTGCGAAATCGTCTAGAGCCGATCCATCAGTATCACTCCTTGTAATGGATCGCCCACTCCATATGACGTTGTCACAAGCTATCAGCCCGTTTGGAGACAGCATCTTGTTATCCATGATGATCTGAGATTTGAAAAGAATCATATTCACTTGCTCTACTTTCACTGACCGGATGTATATATCTAATGTTTGCAATTGTATTCTGATATAACCTACATCGAAGGAACATTTCACTAGTTTTATTTGCAAGCAAGCTAGTGCATGACAAAAAAATTCAACCATAACGTGGGAACTTCCGAAAGTTAAACTTTTTTGTGCCTCAAGCGGTAGTCCGTGCATAGGCGTAGGAAGCTTTTCGAGACTGGGGGGGGGGGGGGGTGAACCTTGTTTCGAATCTCCGGCCTGAGGGAGGGGTCTAAACTAAGGGGAGGGGGACAATTTTTGGGGTATTTTAGGGTCCTCAGATGCAATTTGGTGCAGCATTTGGAAGATTTTTACAGAAGAGACAAATAAGGGGTTTTTGGCCTTGGATCGGGGGGCAGAAGCATTCTTCAGCCCCCCACATTTTTGACTGGGGGGTAAAACCCCAGCTCCCCTTCCCCGCTTCCTACGCCTATGCGTCCGTGGAGACTTCAATGCGAGGGGTCGTTTACCGTAGAGCCTCCATCTGCACCAAATCCTCTCGTTTTGTTTTGGAAGGTGTCTCGAGACACGCATGTCATGCATGATATCATGTTTCCAGGTTAGGTAAGTGTAAGAGACATGTCATAAGGTGAAAGTTAAAAGTCTTAAGACTAATTACTATGCATGATATCATGTTGTGAATTGGGTACCATCTGAACACTTTGGTGTGCCTCTAAGGAGAATTCTCAAGAGAATGGCGGGGAAGATTAAATTGCTCCGCCTTGGGGAAACCTGGAGTGTTGTCACGAATAGACTTTTTATGGTTGTTAAACCTAAAGCGAAAGGAAGTCCTTGTTCCACCTACGTAAAGACCCTCATTACATAAATTACAGTGAAAAATGTTAACAACATTACAAGAGTCACAATTTAGATTAGGGGGATTCATGGCAAATTTTACACTGGGGATGTTGATATGTTCTCCAAGGATAATGTGTCTGCAGATCTGGCAGCGTTTTCGGTTGCAGCCAGTATTGCCCTTAATGGTTTGACCAGTGGTGGGTAATCTGAACGGAAGTAAGGAGTCTTCTGATATTAGGGGGTTGACGGAGGGCCAGGAGGGGAGGGTTGGCAAAGATAGTCGGGAGAGTGGGTTCGTCTGTAAGGGTGGCAAAAGTTTGTTTCAATGTGCGAGCAAGTCGCGGGATTACAGGATGAAAATTGAAAACAAGAGGGATGCGTTTACTGGGGGTCTTTACTTTGTAGGATATGAGATCATGACGCTGGAGGGCGGCAGCTTTAAGTACACCCTTTTTGATAAAATGGATTGGGTAGCCATTTGCAAGAAAATACCCGGTGAGAGAAGAAATTGCGAAAAAAATGTAATTGAAAGTTTTTTCCAGTACCTTGTAATACTCCAGGTATTCGTCTTTGAGGCAATCAATGTAAATGAAATCAAACTTTTGTCCTTCTTCAGCCAGGGATTTCAGGATTTCGATTGCTTTACCTGAAATATATAAATGAATGTTGATGTAAATGTGTTTGAAAGAAGAAGAATATTCTTGTGGGAAATGGAAAAAAAACAGGAAAATCATTGAAGAAGTTTTCTTTCGTGTATCGATAAATCTATCGATCAATGTACCATTGCAATTGAAACAACAAAATTGAAAAGAAATATTTTTTTTTCTTTTAGGAAATTTATTTGAAACACGTTTTCTTTGTGTCCTACACCATATCGGATCACCATTTATACCACTTGTGGTAATTTTGTTCTCCTTTCTTTTCAGTCGTCACAAATGCTTCAGTCATTTCATACACATCTCAGTGGTACAGCTGCCTGGTTGTTACATTCATGACAAAAGGACTCAGTTTGATCCACGTAAATGCTTGTAAAGGTTCGAGCATCGTTTTATAACCTTACGTTCTTACAAAATTCCAGTCAGGCCGAACCGTACAAGACAAAAGACAACACAGTGTCTTTGAATCAGGGAGGTGTCTAACAAATCTCTGCTTGAAGACCACTTTACCTAAATCGAATTGACTTGGCTCTATTTGACCAGCTCAAGTCAGAAAATCAAGTCACAATCTATTTGGAGTCTGGTCTAACCAGGAAGTTGTTTTCTGAATGGAGATAGCTCACCAAAAATTCCTTTGAAGCGAGGTTTGCGTATTAAAGGTCACCTAAAATTCTTTTAATTATCTTGCTCTTTAGATTTCTATAGGAACTAAGCTGGATAAGATAATAAAAACAAAGAGAGTTGTCGTCTGCTACATCATGAGAAGAGCTACGGTAATTTTTTTTCCATTGCCATGGCATTGCCAGTTGCTTGAAAACTAAATACATTTTCTCTCTGGTGTCGCTTGGTGTCGCGAATGAGACCACATCGGTTTGACTTTTAAGTGAAATTGTGAACATAGGCCAAGATTTATGTCTGGATGATTCAGAAAACTTGAGGAAACCTTTCAAAATGCAGAAAAAAATTAGGCTTCTGTCTCTTTAGCTCATTTGTATATGGTCTCTGTAGATGAGACAGGGGTCTTTATATTGATCTAGTTCTATTAAACAGTCGTTGTGAGTTTAAGAAAGCCAGTCAATTTAAGGTTGGCGGTACCAACCTACACACCAAAGCATTATTCAATTTAAGCCCCTTGTTAAAGTATTAGTGGAGATGAATGATGGTCGCAAGGCGATAGTCATCAAATTGAAAGCATTTAAGTAAAGGGCTAATATATTTGTAATCTTTTCACACTTAAATAGGTCTTACAGTATTACCATAAATTAAACGTCTCGAACTATCTCCATTCAGATAGCAAGTCTCTGGTCTAACCACAATTGAAAGACAAGGTGTTTTAGAGCAAAAACAATGTTATCAGATTCAATGAAATTTAATCATGTTCAGAAGGCTTTCCATAAGAAAAATCCATGATAATGGCGGATACCAACTAAAGCACTAATGATAATGTGCTAATTTTCAGTTTTTGTTGCTAACTTGAGGAAATATGTCTATTTTAAAAAAATAATGTTCATACGTTTTACACTGAATTTAACTCAAATTCATGCAAAAAGCAATGCTTGAAATAACTTCACTTGACAGGATCCAACTGACCCTCCAAGACCTTCAAACATCGTGCCTTATAACGTCTTTACGCAAAACGTTTAATTACTCAAATCGTCTTGACTCGACCTTACCTTACCCAATTCGACTATAGGTTAATTGCCTCCAGTTAACTGTGTAAGACTAGGGAGGTGTTAGAAAACAACTCCCTGGCAAGACAGGACTCAACAAGATTTAACAATAATAGATTTAAAGGTGCTTCACCAAAATTGGCTCATGGGAAAAGACGATCGACTCAAGCTTTTACACAGCGAATACGCCATCCGCATCGTAGCATTTTCAAGGAACTCTAAATACTAGGTCATGGTATAAAGACGGCTAGAAAAATTTTTCTTTCAAGAAGACAAACTAGTTCAGTAATGGGATGTGGCAAAATCTTGATTTTATGTTTTCGACTGTGACAGGAAGACCACTGCCCTTTTTGCTAGAGCGCCACTTTAGTTTAAATTACTGCAATGAAATATGGAGGTAATAAACTCAAAAACTGATCCAAGGGAGCAAAAGCTCTAGCTACGTCACGGAATCAGTGCGGTTATGGATATATGCCAGACCAATTAACAGAGCTCCAAACAAATAAATTGGGTACAAGTCATAGTTAATAAATAGCTTAGGCTTTGGAAGAAGTACTCTGGATTATTCCTATTTAGGCCTATTAGGCTATTTAGGCCTATATACTTGATACTTTTATTTCATTTTTCTGAGACGTTTACAAAAATGTGGTATAAATAGGATCAGCAATTGTTTAAAAAAACATAATTGTCATTTTCGTTCCTACACACGACAAGGGAGTCTATTATGTAACAACTTTAAAAAGAATTGACTTTCATATTTTTTATACTAACTGGTATGAATGTCGTTATCTCAAGAAATAAATGTTCTCTTTTGCATAGATATTCTTAAAGTGGACCTAAAGTCTAGAATTACAAGAATATATATTGTAGAGGTTGGAAAAAGAATTCCATTCATGCAAGTCCCATTTTCATACTCACACCATTGCTGAGACATCAAATGTTGAAATTTATTCACTTAATTTGAAATAGTCGATTGCGCAATAGTTTGTGAAGTCCTTCTTGTAGAACTCACATGAACTGCCTATGTTTCCTTTTGAAATTAAAATGTTTATAGGACCTTGAAACAATTACAGTTCCCTTGCATGGTATGTAGTACGGAGAGGACTTACATAGCCAAGTCACCCTATAACAGTAAGACAATGATCACATTTTGGTGCAAGTTGCGGTGGCTTTGCAAAAAACAAAGAACAACAAAGACTGTAATTTGAGTAGTACAAGAATGACATCACAAATTATTGCGCAATGCACCATTTTAAATTGAGTGAATAAGCTTAAACATTTTATATCTCAGCTCAGGAATATCCTGTGAAGATGGGAGTTGGACCATTTGGTTGCATTTTCCAAGCTTTGTAACATATATTTTTGAAATTTTAGACTTTAGGTACACTTTAACGTATGGACGCTTTTTCACATAAGCCGTATGTGTGCTACTAGCTTTATCACAATGGTTTCTGCTTTACTTTAAGTATGTAATCCCCCAAGCCAATCATTTTACCTTCTTTAACGTCCACATTAAGGTCATGTTCCCGGGCTCTCTTATTAACGAATTCACAAAATACCGGCTCGATTTCGATCCCGGTCACTTTCCCTCCAGCTGCCATAACTTCTGCCATGCCCAATGCACCAAAACCTGTAAACGTCCCAACCTCTAATATATTCTTGGCTTTGATTAATCGAACCAAAAATTGCAGTAGTTGAACTGTGGATTGCAAGAAAGTGACTCTTTTAATAGTTTAAAGCTTAAGTACTGCTAATATCATGAATCTAGAACGGTCTTGAGTTATTCGAGAATACCATGTAAAAAGTAAACGCACACCTCCTATCTTAAATAATTAAATCATTAAGCGTAAAGGATCGAATGTCTATAATACAATTAATTCATCCTTTTGCTGCTTTGTGCGGTGTCAATTGCAAATAAAGGATTTCTAAACAAAGTAAAAAAAGGAAGAAAGAAAAAAATCGGAAACGGCACAAAATCCAGCCTGAGGAAATCAATATATCATGAGCAATATCATGATTGTTACAGGAAAGTTTCAGGACAGTCGTAGAACTAAGCACCTAAACCAACATTTCCTGGTGAGTTGTGCTATTTATGCAGTATTCACAGTGTTCTTGACCATAATTTTTTAACCTACAGACAGTCAAAATGTCATCTCCCGACAGACAGGAAAATAATCCGTTTTTAGCATAGTTTCTGAAGTTGACCAGCCACTATATTTACCGTAATATAGTAATCCCTACGGTCTTCTGGTGGTAATTTGTATAGGTCTACCCCAACCTGATTGGAAATGAAGGTAGGCATTCATCAAAGTTTTGTGCAAAATGAGCCTAATGCCATACGGGATGGCAACGGGAAAATGTTTCCACTTACTACACCCAATTACCCAATGTCTGAATGTTTGGGGTATATCATTTTCTCGCTATATTTCCGAAAAAACAATTGAAACTTTAGCTTTTCTATCAATTTTGAAATTTACATCATATAAGAGACCGCAACCGGCCATAGCCACCTTATGCATCATTCCATAGGTGCCCACTCTCCTCCCAAACTTTTACTTAAAATCACGTCAATTCCACATGATCCCCGAAATGGAAATTAAATTAAGAGTGTCCACAACTTTACTAACATTTTCCCAGTTTCAATGAAGCAACCATCAAAAGTTTGAATGAAATGCGAATTTTCACCTTGGCCAGGAAAACTAATCATGCGCACGTCTTCGTTTGTAAGTACGTTGATGAACTTGCCCTCCTTCGATAGCTTGGTAAAGTTAAAGGCCGACGTATCTTTCATAATGTTCTACAAGGTAAGAAAATGACGATATAAGATATTATATAATACCTTATTAATTCCTCAACATTTGATTTCGAGGATTGGTGGTCACACGCTCGTGTGTCATCCATCGTGGGATAGTCTAGAAAACCACAAGGTGTTTAGCCCTATCCGCTCCTTGGATCTAATTTTAAATTTATAGAATCTGGCCTATTTAGGACGTTAGGTGCTATATAAAACAAGGAATGAATGTTTTCCATTGGTGTGATTTGCCTCGTTGAATGGAACTTTTAATCTTTCAACGAATGAAATTATTCATACTATCACATTCACAAATATTCATTTTTTGGATAATGGAAAATCAGCCAACGGTTTCATAGGAAATTAATATATATATATATATATATATATATATATATATATATATATATATATATATATATATATATATATATATATATATATATATATATATATATATATATATATATATATATATATATATATATATATTAAGATTTCAACGGTTGCAATACTAAATAATTTTCAAAATTAAAACTGCAATACTTAAAAGTACAATTGACTTATAAGGACGACAAAAGAAGAAACAGATAGGAACACCCAACAATTAGGAACAATGTGTCACATCCAGTTAAAGACCATCGAAGTTGATCCTTTAAATAAAGTTATTCTTAGGGGAGATGATCATTTGTACAGGGGTTGAGTGTTTTAAGGGAAGTAGTTCTAAAACTTGATTTAGTACTTAAATGTAGTTCACATCTTCTGTGCAACACTGGTAAATAGCCAATCCCACTACTTAAGCGTTCATATTTTATTCAACAGGTGGTTAATATTTCTGTTTATTTCTAACTGTAATTAAGCTAGGTCTTAGGTCTGCTTTGGAATTTGACCGAAATGGAAAACCAAACATGTACTATACCGAGTAGACCTAAACTTTAAGGTGGTGAATGTTACAGAAGACGTCTATATAAATTATTTATAACTAATACGACTGTCGTCGAGTCCAAAAGCCTAACTCTCTGTCCAACTAGAAGCCCACGGCTCCAAATATAATCTTTCATCTTGTTATTAAGTACTACGTTCAGATTTTACGGTGGGCAGCACTGTCAAAATGACTTTACGTACTTCATCAATGAAGACGCACTGGCAACTATAAGTTGTTATTCTGCTACAGATGGGGGAAATGTTTTGTTGTATATTTACCTGATAGTAATGGCATCCAAGGCTGCCCCCGCCTCACTATTATCCCATTACGTGTTCGTTTCTGAATTAATTCTAAAGTGAGTCTTTTGAAGACTTGAACATTACCGACTGGATTAATTTTGCTTTATTGACTATGCTCAAGAGTTTCAAACTTCGCCTTTCTATTGTTTTAATTTGTTTCTTAAAGTAACAACTCCATATCCAAATGTCATTTGTTATGACCACAGTGATTTTTTCAGGTTGCAGAATTTGCATGATTACATGGGAAATTCAGCAGTACTTTCTGCACTCTCCCTATCTACCTCATACTTTCTTACTTTCAAGTTACCGGTTACAGAAGACTGCAGAACGAGTTAAAATGCAGGTGGCAAAGGAGGCTGTCTAGTTTGTTCATATGTTCAATAACAAGACGAAGGAAGGTAAATACAATGTTTGAAAATATCCCACACACGCCTCAGCCTTAGCTGTATTGCATGCAATGAATTGGCTTCGTATGCTCAAGGGATTTTAATAGAAAGACAAACCTATAGGAGTTGACATTTTAATGGACACCAGCGCCTGATATACATATGTCTTTAGTCAAATCAAATTTGAACAAGAGGTACATATACACCTTGCCGTTTGTCTGTCCGTCTGTCTGTTGGTCGGTCGGTCTGTCCCAGTCTGCTCAGATATTGAATATATTACGCACATCTTAGGATGTATTATTAATTTAAAAATTACCCAATAAAAATGAGACGATTTTAGAAGATTTTGGACGACGTTTTTCTTGTCTTCCACTGATTTCGTCCTACGCCTTTTGAACTCTTTTGGTGAAAAAAATCACTGCTTTCTGGACGATTCTTCAAGGTTACGAAGGAAGGATTTTTTTATTGCGCAATTGACAGACTGTTTCACCTTAAAATGAAGATTAACCATTTAATTATTGCCGCCTACTGCTGAGGGTCGAATTTAGTCGTTTCTTTCATAGCGCGAAGAAACCTTGAAGTTCACTATGGATCCTGTTCTGCAATGGTATTGTCCAGGCAGCAGTACTGGGACCATGAGGTATAACTTTGCTTGATGATTTTTAATGGCAGGACGGTTTGGGAAAATTTTGACAAAATTGTTCAAAACCAGTAATTTTTTCGTCCCATTTTTCATTGGGTAACTTCACTCATGTATAGATACGATTTATACTTGCATAAATCTGAGGACTAAGCAGAGTCGACCTTTCTATTGAGTAAGGATTCAAGCCTTTCACCAAACTAATCGTTTCTTTGACTTTCTTCACCGCCTCCTCGCAATCCGATCTTTCTTCTAGCATCTTAAGGGCCTCCGTCAACTGTATTTGCAATATGGCGGAAATACCTACGTCGTGTACAATGGCACTGTGACCTGCCGATAAATGATCATCTTATCAATAAACGACTAAATATGGCCCAAAAGAATATTGACAGGCAAACCTGAGAATTTCGAAATTTTTGTAAAAGTAATCCACAACGCGCAACTTTCAGAACCGAAGGAAGGTATGGTAACATTCCACTCCCCCTTCCACTTTAAAGGGAAAAGCGTTTCTGGTAAAGAATCTTTTCATATTTGTGAAATAATTATCTATAGATATCATATGGTAGGCATTCAAAATAATGTTGCTGAATGATATTCAATTGAAGAAATAAGAGCATCACACAAAACGTAGCTGCTCTGTGGCTCATGAACGATTTGTTGGCCCAAAATTTCAACAATTCAAATGATGCATTACACATATCTCATGCAATGTGTAATATTTGAGGAGAATAGACATTATACCACAGTTCATAGGAAGGACTAAATAGCTTACAAAGAGAGAAGCTGTTTCCCTTTAAAAGAAATGAGCAGTTACGCTAACATTTGAAACATTCCCTACATCTTACAAACTTCCTCTTATTTTTCTTACAAATATCTTTCATGAATTTTCCACAGACAAATACTTTATATTGAAGGTACACTAAGTATTTATTCTGCGTGAAGTGAACATTTCCGTGACAAAAATATCGATGATAAAAAAAAATATGAGTTAGGATACCAGGCAACTTGCATTCGAATTAAGGTGACTGAATTTTTCATTTAAAGACCATGGAAATACTACTAACTTGGAGTAATTGTTTGCTTCTATGGCGGGTCAGGCCTACATTATAATATGTGCTTAGTAAGTTAAAACATTGTACACATTTCATTTAATTTAATAAGTTTCTTCGTAACAAACAGTAGTAACAGCAATAACAAGTACTGTCACAAGTGTAGTTATATAATGCATGTAATTTTCGAAAAGGAAAATCTAAAAGTCTAAAAATGTTCCCGTCTAACAATAAGTTTCGTCACTGCTTCAGCACAACTCCTCCAGCTTACTTTGACTCGAACCCCAAGATCGGAACTCAACTGCCCATGATCATCAGTAACAGCGGAGCCAAAGTATCAAGCCCTTCGCCTACCCTTCCACCAGAAAAAAAAGTAGAATATCATGTGTTACCACTGCGTTTTACTTACTAGTGTTACTTGTGGTGGCCATTTTTGCGGTGTTTTTTCTTCTCAGTAAAGCTATCGGCAATGACGTAGTGAACTAATGATGAAGGGAGAAGACAAGTTGACTTGAAGCTGACAACAATTCAATATCTGAAAGCTACATTCACTAATTTAATTAGTAAGCTTAGTTGATGGAAATGAGCACATTTAATAATTTTCGAAAGAGTTATACGGTACGTGGAGGGCCCCAGAGCACCTTAAAAACAGGTTCATGATGCATTCATTAGTGAACGTATTCTAGCAATCAGATTTCCTTTTTGAATCCTACATCGCCACTGTATACTGATGCCCTTAATTGGGAGGTAGTGTAACTAAAATGTTCTTCCGAAGTATAACATAGACCTATTGGAGTTTTGCTGATCGGAAGCTTCTACCGTGCATAAGACAGGGTATCCTCATTAGCCAAATCCAATAGATGAAAAGGTAGACGTGTTTTAAGATTGATCCCAAATTCTGCAAGTATAGAATGTGTACATTGTGACCAACAGGGAGGTAATATGAATATCACCTCCCTGTTACCAGCTCCGATTTCAAGGCTTTTGATTTTTTTTTTTATCTCTGCTGACCACGCGTGGAAGCAAATTTTGCGAATACTCAGCCAAATCATAATTTTTGTCTTGTGTAACGACACGGAAAACGTCAAAAACCAGATGACAAGATAAACCGGGTTGCTCAAGAGCGGCGATTTGTTCTCAATATTAAGGGGGGGGGCATGATCGGATTTTCCAATAACCATGTATGAAAAATTACAGTCAATGGACGATTTCTCAAATATTGGGGGACATGTCCCCCTATCCCTCCGGGATCACCGCCCATCAGGTTGCTTTTCTATTGGTCGTTTGTATTCTCTAGTTCAATTGGTATAAACTACTGGGTAATCGAGCCAGTAAGGATCAATACTACAATAACACAAAGAACGGAAGACGGTGGAGCAACCATGATTTCGGTAGGTGGTCATCTGGAGCTTAACAAAATAAAGTAATTAAAAAGACTTTTGAAACCTAAGTATTAAAGTGACGATACTATTGTGAATGATAGTTGAACCCATAACTTGTAGATCGTAACGGTGCTTTACAAACAAGCAGATACAAAGTCTGTCGTCGACAATGAAACTCGTATTAATTATGATGAGCAATATGCTAATTAACAACATTAACGATCATCAAAACCATAAATGGCAGCTTTGCCACTCCAAACAGTAAAGTGACATTTAAGTATATTTAGCCTACGTCTACCCTAAAACTAAATTACTATTTATCACAACTGTAATAATAACATAGTTTATTAACAAACACTACTACTATACTAAACTATACTAAGCAATGGAGTAGGAAAAACAAGCCAGTGACCCACAACTGGAAAAAAGGCCGTGGTCGTCTCGACTTGAACCAATTGGTTGGAAACTGGGACGTTAAACCTCATCTAACTAACTACTATACTAGTAAAAGTTCTAGCACAGGCTAAGCGGTAACTAGACTGTAAGCGAAAATTAATTCAGCAAGAGGAAAATTTGTAAGGTTTAACAGTCAATATTTAAATACTGTTAATACCCTTAACTTGCAGAAAACTGAATCCCCAGAAATTTATGAAACTACCCCTTTAATCTGACCAACAATCTAAACCGGCATATAATTCAGTGTTAAGGAGGAACCTTTAAATTTAGGCAGGCACTGTTCCAAAGAGTTGCAAAAATAGTACCCTCAGTTTAAATGGGCCTAAGAGCTTTATTGTCAGAGATTGATTTCACTTTGGGAAATAGATGGGCATTGAGACAGTGTACATATATCAAAAATGTGGAACAGATATCAGTGGGAGAAACTTTAGTCAGTGACAGCATAAATGCAAGTTATCTAGCCAGCGTGGCAAAATATCAAATTTAAAAGCTGCTGTAACTTCAAGAATGGGGAGAGAAGACGGAAAGACACAAGGCGAGAGAGAATCAGTTTTGTAAAGACAGAAGAATTTCAAATCCAGGTTATTATTGAAGCGAAATGTAATTAGTGTGGTTTTGTTGAAATGGTGGAAATCTCCGCAGAAAAATTAATATTATGCTGTGCTGTTTAATAATAAAAAAGGAAAAAAGCAAAACGTTGATGTTAACCTTTTTTTCTGATTCCTTATCTTTGGATTTAAACTTTGGCCCTGTCATTACATATTAGACCTACCGACCAGGCAGCCCAAAACATTAAATAAATAAGCCATCTCGTTTAAAGGGGTGACCCAAACATGTGTAGCCTATTAATATTACTACTAAGGGTGATAATGTCTTTAGTAAAATCAAAGTAGCCTACTTGTATAGTTATGCATTATACACTATAATGCACATGCTATGAATTCTAACGATAACAGGGCGCTGCCATATTGGAAGCTGCTGGCATGCACCAAGGCCTTTTCGGAGTATAACCTGGCAGCGCGCCACTATATTCAACAAAAGTATTGCTACGTGGCACGATTCCGTGGTACGCATACATACCTTCAATTCCTACCACACCCAAATATGATTTTGTAACATAATTATTTTAACTTCCTAATCGATCCTAAATATTCTCCACAAACATAACAAAACATCGGGATCATAACCGCAAGACCCGAAAGAGTCTCATCGCGCATTTTAAGCACCCTCTCAAGCAGGCGCGTAGCTACGGAGAGGGGGCCTGCCCCCAGATGTTTGCTAGGCGCCCAGAAACTGTGTGTGTCCTTATAAAATTAGCAAGAATTAAGGACAGCGATCAATGCCGTGACCCCCCATTTGATACCTAGCCCCCCCCTTAAAAATTGATACCTAGCCCCCCCCCCCTTAAAAATTTCATCCTAGCTACTTCCCTGTTCTCAAGTGATTTCACACCAAGAGAGAGCTCCATAAAATTATCATCGCAACTTCTTTCCGTTTACGATATAAGTAGCCTACCCTGCCACGTATAAACCCACATACCACAATATAACCTCGTAACACAATATGGAAATATGACTATTGGTAATACCATGTAGGCCTATGTCATAGGATAGTTCAAAATGCCTATACAAACAATTTCCTAGGAGAGTGAACTAAAGTATTTGGGATAACTACAGGCTTAAAGTTAACAAAACTGAAACAAAATTAGGAAGTACCTGATCAGCTACGTAGTTCTCAGGAAAATCTTCAAAATATGACAATCAAGGAACAAATAGAATGATTCTCACAAGTGCGAGCGTGTACGTGACAACTGACCTGTGCAGTTAACATACCAGCAGACTCAGGATAATGTGCAGGGACGAAATATGAAATATTATCGAGAAGTCACAGTTTCCCATACAGGCTACAGCCCTTTTCTATTGCCTGACCCAGGTCATAAACCGGTGCCGGGGCAAGGACAACTTGAACCATATACCGGTGTCGGGGCAAGGACAACATGTGTAACACACCGAAAAATAGGTGTACTGCGTTGCTAAAGTGGCTTTCGTTTACACTTGGAAGCAGTATGCTTGGAAGCGCACAGTATATTGTAACATGCATGGTTACTATAATAAAATAGGCCACTTTGTACGATTTTTTCTTAAATTCTTCTATGCTGAAACTTTCACTGTTAGATTCGTACATAAGCTTGAGACGGTGCAGCCTGCACTATTTCAGAACTAGGGCGCGGCACGTATTTACAAGCTTCGTGTGACACCGCATGTTTTCGATAGACCAATCATGTTGTGCAAATGTAATGAATAACCAGTGTTCGTATTGTATATAGCTTTACTGTTGAGACGCCACTCAAGAAGGCGTGTCAGAAAGTAAGTCTAACCAATCACACTCTCTTAATGTACAAGAGTGAAATCCACTCTTGGACGATTGTTTACGGGGACCATTCCGAGCAGAGTGGAATTTCAGTCGATTTTCACTCGAGAAGAGAGTGATAATAACTTCTTAACTCCGAAAGAGTGCAAATGCCACTCGATGGAGAGTGGTATACCACTCAAAACAGGGAGTGGTCACTGTAGTCAATCTTTTTGGTAGATTTTCACTCCTTTACATTTAGAGAGTAGTAGTTCAAAGGTAATATGCTGTTTGTGAATACGAGCAGGCCAAACAGCTCCCTGGTAAGAGCAACCACGTGTTTTTGCTTGGCGCAGGAGTATCCGTCCGTGATCACGACGGTGGAGCTCACTGGCGGAGGCCGTTCTATTCAGCCAGCCTAGAACGAGACTTCGCAGGTCAGGTTGGTCGGTAGTGCTGTTAAGTAAGTTGTCCCCTGGGGACGTATAGCTCCTTTAGGGAGCAGAACTCTTTCGGGAGTATTGTTTGGTTTTCGCCCCTGGCTCTTCGCCAGAGAGTTGAGGGGACTTGGAAAAAAATTTTTGCTTGCTGTTCAGATACTAGACAGGAGCTGAGATTAAGGGTCATTGAACAGTTAGCTTCCAATTAATAAACACGCACATTTCATAGCGAGAAAGAACGAGAAAGACTTAAGCTAGGTTCATACTTCTCAGCCGACCTCACTCACCGCACACTCGCGAGTAAAGTCGGCGCAGAGTTTGTCAATCATCCATACTTACCCGCTTTGCGTGTACTGGTCGCCGAGTTTAAAACCAGAGGAGCTTTTAATAGCTCCCTGGTAAAACGGACACTTTTCACACCCGAACACGTGGAATTTAATTCATACTGTGCGGCCCAGTCGCGTAAACCCGTTCTGCACAAATAGATCCAAGATGGATCCGATGAGGACGTTTCTGTCCTACGTTGGAAGATTCCCGGGGGGGGGGGTGGGGCGACAAGGTGGTAGTAATTTATGCCGTTAATTTTTCCCGGCGTACACTGAGGCAAATTTCACTCTGCCGTGGCTGATACGCCCAGGCGTCATAATGACTCAGTTCACTTCAGATAGTTTCAAATGAGCCCAACCGGATTTGACCAGTTTTACCAGCATTTCGTCGTTGGTCATTCATCAAAGCACGTCCGTAACCAAAGGGGAGAGAGAGTTATAGGACACGAGACAATTTAAAAATTACCCTTTCCTTAATGCATTTTAGTAGGTCTCTCCCCGAGAAAATTTCTCCCCCTCGTAACTTTTGCGCCCCTTCATTGACTTGTCGGCTACGGACCTGCTCAAATGTTGAGGAGGGGGACAAATCATTACGCGGGGGATCACCATCCTAGTAGGAGATTCTAAGTAAGGAGCGTGTTTTGAATTGCTCTTTTTACGGTCTTTAGTTAGGTGGTCAAATGGTGTAATATTTTCCGCCACTTTGCCCCACATTTGTATTCATTTCTCCATGTGTTTAACTCTTGTGATTGAAAAAATTGGGAAGGTTTGCGCCCCTTATGCCACCTCCCTGAGGATGGTTAAAGGGCGTCGCAAGATCGTATTTCAGTTTACGTGAATAGATATCTCAAGTATCTCTACCAATTTTTGCTCTTCCTTCAAATCCGGTCAATCCAAGGCGAAGGAAGAGGGTTGGGGTGGGAAAGCTCCCAACCACACACGAGGGGGGTGGGGGGGGGGCTTGAGAATATTCCCTGCTACCCTTAGCATGAAATTGTCTAATGACCCTCAAATGGTAGAAAAGACACATCCCAAGGACGGGGATCTAAAACGTTCAGTTCCCTCCCAGCCGAGTGAACAGTCTATATGCGGTAAGTCACGGTGTACAAGTGGCCTATGGCAAGCCACGACTGTTCCTTCCATTTGGGGTATCTATGATCACTTAAACTACAATTGTATTTACAAATTCGCGTACTCTTTCATTTCGTTGATCAATTGCTCATCCTCCTATGGGGAAATGCCTTCATCTTGGCAAAAGCAGGTGTCTCTTGAATCAGTGTATTGGCTACTGTAGTCTGCTGTTTATTGCAATTTAAACACAAGTCAACCCGTTCCGCATAGGAAGTGCAAAGCGGAAAAAGATAAATTCAGTTCATCTCGAATGGATCGAGAACGGATTGTACGCGCGTGAACTGGAAACAGGTTGTTCCGGGGTTCCGCACACAATGCGGATCACAAGCGCACCGTTAAAGTTTACTGACCCTATACTTGCCGCAACTGTTGGGGACAAAATTTCCGTTCCGCATTGAGCTCGCCGTGTAAGTATGAATTGGGCTTTAGCTAAATTTTGTAAGTGTAAATAGCTCCTCTCACAGTTTATTTGCCGTTAGGCCGAGTGTATTTTGCAAACAGTATTTCGCATTGCGCAGTTGGGGCGCTGCGTCAATCAGAGACAAATAGTGCGGCGCAAGTTGCTGCGCTGCGTCCGCACGGGATATCTATTGCCGTGCAGTTAGTAAGGAGCTTCTGCAGATCAAGTATGTCAATTCGTGTAGTTAGTGCAATAGTGCGGAGCTTCCGCAGATCAACTATTCCAATTAGGCAGTTAGTGCGGAGCTTCCGCAGATCATTTACGGAGCTAGTGCGGAGCTTCCACAGATCGAGTATTTCAATTACGCAGTTGGTGCGCTGCTGGCCTAAATTATATTTATCACTGCTCAGGTAGGTGCGGAGCTTCCGCAGATAGACCCACTGTGCTGCGGAATTGGTGCGCAATGCTCCGTATTTACTTATCATCATTGTGTGGGATGAAAGAAGTAAGACCCTTCAACTTGCCGCACATCTTCAATTGAGAGTTGACACACATTCTCATAGCGCCATGCATTGACCTACAGCGGTTGAACACCAAATCTGACTGTACGGGAGGCTAAAAACCTGTGCTAAAAAAGTAACATATGGTAAACTGCGGTTGTGTGGGTACGTGTGACTTTAACTATAGAATAATAAGCTTGGTTTTATGTGGCGAAATAATATACACACTGTTAGAACACTGTTTAAAATTTTTAAACAACCACATATTAACCAGTGAATCGCTCAATGTTGTTTAAATTTCAAACAACCTTGTTTGAAATTTAAACAACATTGTTTAAATTTCAAACAACCTTGTTTGAAATTTAAACAACATTGAGCGATTCACTGGTTAATATGTGGTTGTTTAAAAATTTTAAACAGTGTTCTAACAGTGCAATTTAACGACCCTTGTGACACTTATTTAATTGCTCAGATTCGTCACAATAGGTCATTTTGATAGGGTTCACAAAAGTTGATCCCCATCTTCACCTGCATATGCTTCCATTCTGCCATTGTTTCATGCAGTTACAAACTTAGCTCTATACGTGTAAATTGGTAACGATACCATACGTATTTGTTACGACAATCGATGACTCATTTCCTTTCCAATGGAACTTTGAATATGATTACACATGCTTACATATAGCATGCCATAGAATTTTTGTTTCTTTGCAAGGTTTCTATTGACGTCGAGCCGACGATTAAAGGAACGATGCGACAGACTGAAACGAAAAGCTTAAGTTGAAACTATGGGCGTAGATAATGATGAACTGGTGACACGCGTCCCCTTCTCTTTAAGCTGAAGGGGGCAATTGCACATGTTATTTATATACTAATTTACATTTTGTTACAGAATTTTGATGCCTAGATTTTTACATTCTCCGTCAGTGCTCTTTCAATATTTGTCAAGAGAGTTGTCAGAGACATATTATGCATGCCAAAAACAATTGAAATAGACCTGCAGCAAGCACAACACGTGGTACCAGTTGAACTGGATTAATTATTTTGACCTATTCAAAACAAGGAGATGTGATCATGAAATTAACTTCTGATTCTGGATTGATGCTGTAGAGCTGATAGTTATTGTATAAGTTTTTTTTTTTTTTTGTTTTGTTTTGTTTTTGTTTTTGTTTTTGTTTTGTTTTTTATAAAGGTAACAATGTGAACACAGCTATCACGTTGCAATGAAGTTTCTCACAAGAATTACTTGGTTGAAGAATCATTACAAAAAGGGATCAGTATATGTGGTTTTCGCGGTAAGTGAATTCTTGAGAAGACTCCATTCAAGTGAGCGTACGTTACTTGAACACCGATTTCAAAGTCGATGCAAAGATCAGAGCTTGAAAATTACACTGCATCTTATGATTAAACGTTGACCTACAGGGGTTGTTCAGAGGGATGTGTAGCCCACCCCTCCTTGTGAAGTCATTACCATCGCCCTCACCTTTCTCTCTAAATGTAAAAGAGTGAATTTCACTCTTTGACGATTGCCTTGCAGTGACCACTCTCTGTTTCGAGTGGAATTCCACTCTGCCCGGAGTGGTAATTTCACTCATTTGGAGTGATTTGCCACTCCCATCAGAGTGGAATTCCACTCGAAACAGAGAGTGGTCACTGTAGGCAATCATCAAAGAGTGAAATTTACTCTTTTACATTTAGAGACTTGATATGGACCTCAGCGTCATTGTCATTGCTAGGGATCATTTCGCTTTCTTCTCTTTTTGGATTGTATCGTAAAGGTAATTTACTTGTAAGTTATTTTGTAACGCCAAAGATCAAGATGCGTCCATAATGTCATTGCTTCAGGTTAACAACTAGAAATACTACCCAATATTTACAGCACACATCTTTAACGTAGCGGACTATTCAGCGTAAAGTGTCGGATTTTGTGTTGTTTAAAATCGGTATTTTCAAAATTATAATAATTCTGCCTCGCCTATTGATAACGGTTAACTCATAGTTTCTTTTGTTCTGTTTTGTTTGTTGTCGGGGGATAAACAACGAGACTGTTTTTTTTTCATATGATGACAACCTATGATGAACCCTACGGCAACGGAGAAGCCATTCAGACTTGAATTTGAAAGATATAAATATAATGTGTAACAATAAAATATTAGGAAAATAATATTAGCAACAAACCTCTAGATAAAATGAAAACAGTAACAAGACACTGTAAAACATACGGTCAAGGGAAAATAAGCTATAACATTTTTACTCCCATGAAAGGATAGCACAAATGAAAAAGCAGCAGTCAAAGACACCTTTTACACTATAGTACACTCACCTCTCAACTTATAATTTCTTCACAAATATAAACTTTCGTTTTGGCAGAGTATGAGGTTGACTCGCTCCACAGTCATTCAGTCGTGGGCCAAGACATGCCCGTCTCTCTCCCGTTGGTCACTCGTGTAGACGTACTCGGAAAAAGACAGCCCAGAACAGCCTTACGTAAAATTTGGATGAACTAAGTGCTGCCTTTCGAGGATATTTTTAAGTCACCCTGGCTTTCTAGTCCCTAAGACGTACCGTATCCTCCCCGCAACGTTTAAGTTTCGAGACTTCCCGTCGAATGTTCCTTGGCCCGTGATTCGAAGCAAAATGCTTTTCTAATTTCCAGTCAGCACCTGACTACCCATTGTTCCCGCCCCTGTAATATGGAACGCCGATCGTTTAAATATATCGTTCGACTTTGCGTGCATACCCTATTTTAGAAACGAAACGGTGGAAAAACGAAACAGTAGACAAACGAAAACAGTAAACAAACGAAACAATAGGCAAACGAATCTGAAGGCAAACGAAAACAGTAGGCAAACGAAACAGTAGACAAGCGAAAACCGTAGACAAGGGAAAAGAGTAGGCAAAAAAAAAAAAAAATAAGAATGCACCTCTTTGATTAACTAATAAAGTAATGAGATACATATCACAATGTATTTACCACACATGCTCTTTTGAGAAATTTATTGGGGTATCACGGATAAATAAAGTGTTTATCTGGCGGCAAGAGCTGCTGTACATGTTGATATTTTCAAAGACTAACGTCGTCGAACAAAGACTGAATCACGACAGCCCGTCCGGACGGAAGTTTTCTTCGATGAGGTACTGAAGGCCTTGTAAATTGTAAATCACTCAACATTGGATGAAACCTCCATTTCGACTTGAAGTTGAACCATGTTTAAATGTAGTGGCGTAATAAAGGGGGCTACACGGGCCAGGAGGAAAGAGCGGATCCAGCCTCTAGCTCATGGGAGGCAGTTTGAAAAGGGCGTGGCAGCAAGTGGTAATTTTGCTTAATTTCTCAGGACGAAGTAGGGGCGCATTTTTTGGTATTTGGGGCGTCAGATTGGTCATGGGGGCAACTGCCCTAGCTGCCTCCTGGATCCGCCCTTGCCAGGGGCGCAGAATGAAGGCAGACGAAAAAAGAGAAAAAGATAGGATTTCAAAGATTAAGAAAAATAGAAAATTAAAGGAAAATGAAAGCTTGTGTACTTTTCGCGCCCCTCCGCATACGGTGAATTGTTAATTCGTGACGGCCAGAGCACTTAAATTGAACGGTATGATGCAGTCATGTTTTTTTTTTGCTGCAACACACTAAAAATGTCCTAGTCAAATTTGAATAGAATCTACTATCAATAGGGGCACGAACCGAAATCTTGTCTAATCTTTGACTTGATTCGGCTCGTACATGAAACAAATAGTTTCATTTTTGAACCATTTCTAGTCAATTTTGAAACAAACCTGGTCAAATACTTGACAAGATTCCGGTTTGTGCCCCAATAGACTAGATGTTTTTAGAGTGATGAATGACACAGCTGGACCTTAAATAAAAGTTTGCTGAGTTCCCAAAGGGGATGATCGAGCAGACAGGTAGTTCGTGTCCGGGGCTCTTGGGGCGCACGCCGAGTCACTTGACCCCCTTGCAAACAACCCTTGTGACGCCACTGCCCTTACTCAAAATCCATATCTGGCTTTATATCTGGAAATATCTGGTTGATTAAAGATTTTATATGGCCATATAAAGCCATATATAACTTGATTAAAACACAACCCAGATATGCATATAAAGTTTGATATGGCCATATAAAGCCAGATATAACTTGATATAATCGTGATCCAGATATGTACATAAAGTTTGATATGGCCATATAAAGCCAGATATAACTTGATAAAACTGTGATCCAGATATGTATATAAAGTTTGATATGGCCATATAAAGCCAGGTATAACTTGATATAATCATGATCCAGATATGTATATTAAGTTTGATATGGCCATATAAAGCCAGGTATAACTTGATATAATCATGATCCAGATATGTATATTAAGTTTGATATGGCCATATAAAGCCAGATATCACTTGATATAATCGTGATCCAGATATGTATGTAAAGTTTGATATGGCCATATCAAGCCAGATATAACTTGATACAATGCAATTCCAGATATGCAAATAAAGTTTTATATGGCCATATCAAGCCAGATATAACCTGATACAATGCAATTCCAGATATGCAAATAAAGTTTGATATGGCCATATCAAGCCAGGTATAACTTGATATAATCATGATCCAGATATGTATATTAAGTTTGATATGGCCATATAAAGCCAGATATAACTTTATTAAAACATAACCCAGATATGCATATTTAGTTTGATATGGCCATATAAAGCCAGATATAACTTGATATAACCGTGATCCAGATATGTATAAAAAGTTTGATATGGCCATATCAAGCCAGATATAACTTGATAAAATGGTGATCCAAATATGTATATAAAGTTTGATATGGCCATATCAAGCCAGATATAACTTGATTAAAACATAACCCAGATATGCATATTAAGTTTGATATGGCCATATAAAGCCAGATATAACTTGATATAATCGTGATCCTGATATGTATATAAAGTTTGATATGGCCATATAAAGCCAGATATAACTTGATAAAACTGTGATCCAGATATGTATGTAAAGTTTGATATGGCCATATCAAGCCAGATATAACTTGATACAATGCAATTCCAGATATGCAAATAAAGTTTTATATGGCCATACAAAGCCAGATATCACTTGATATAATCGTGATCCAGATATGTATGTAAAGTTTGATATGGCCATATCAAGCCAGATATAACTTGATTAAAACATAACCCAGATATGCATATTAAGTTTGATATGGCCATATAAAGCCAGATATAACTTGATATAATCATGATCCAGATATGTATATTAAGTTTGATATGGCCATATAAAGCCAGATATCACTTGATATAATCGTGATCCAGATATGTATGTTAAGTTTGATATGGCCATATCAAGCCAGATATAACTTGATATAATCGTGATCCTGATATGTATATAAAGTTTGATATGGCCATATCAAGCCAGATATAACTTGATTAAAACATAACCCAGAAATGCATATAAAGTTTGATATGGCCATATAAAGCCAGATATAACTTGATATAATCATGATCCAGATATGTATATTAAGTTTGATATGGCCATATAAAGCCAGATATCACTTGATATAATCGTGATCCAGATATGTTTGTAAAGTTTGATATGGCCATATCAAGCCAGATATAACTTGATACAATGCAATTCCAGATATGCAAATAAAGTTTTATATGGTCATATCAAGCCAGATATAACCTGATACAATGCAATTCCAGATATGCAAATGAGCATTTTGTTAGTTTGTTTTATTATTTATTTGATTTGGTTCTTGGATTATGCTTGTTACAAACTAAGACATGTTTTGGGTACAACATCACCTTCCCAGACACTGCAGTTATTTAGTGGCTACACTTCTGTTAATACCGCAGTGTACTAAGTGAACTTAGGCAAATAATTTGCATATTTGGGCGGAGCTTGTATCTAAACCTACAGTTTTCATGATTTAGGAAGTTGAAAGTAAAATATGCACCACGCAGTAAACAAAATTTAGAGTCAAATACGTAATTAAGTTTAAAATAAGAAGCCCATATCACTGTGATTACATAAAATAGGAAATTCCAAGGCATTTTTCTGTTCACTGTTATGAAATAAGTTGAATTTATGTACTTAAGTCAATTCAACCTAATACTTATATTAAAATCTAATTCATGGAGCACTTAAACATTGCTTTCTGGTGTTCAAAGTCTCCATGAGGAGTGTGGACTATAAGTCCTATGATTCATAACTAGAGCAGATCTGTGCCATATAAAGGCTTGATCCAGATAGAACTTTATCTGGCCATATATGGTTTAGATCTGGTTCTGGTTTAGATCTGTGTTATATCTGCCTAACTTTTTATCCGATCTGATATAAATTCCATATCTGGTGCAGATATGGGCCAGATATAAATTTCCATATATGGGCCAGATATGGGCCATATAAAGAGTGAGCCATATAAACTTTTATATGGGTCATATATGGCACAGATATGGGCCAGATATAAATCTCTTTATATGTGGCATATATGGATTTTCCATATATGGGCCAGATATGGGCCATATAAAGAGTGAGCCATATAAAGTTTTATATGGGTCATATAAGGCACAGATATGGGCCAGATATAAATCTCTTTATATGTGGCATATATGGATTTTCCCTATATGGGTCAGAAATGGAGTAGGAATATATGGGGCATATCTGGGCCATATAAAAGTGAACCTTTACCTGGGCCATATATGGCCATTTATGGCCTTTATATTATATCAAGTTATATCTGCCCAATTCTTGTAAAAGCCAGATATGAATTCCATATCTGGCCCAGATATGGGCCAGATATGAAATCCCATATCTGGGCCATATATGGATTTTGAGTAAGGGTGGTTAAATGCAATTACCGGTCAAGTAGCTGAGTAGCTCCACGGCAAAGAGCGGAGGAAACGTGAAATTTCACAACAAATATCTTACTAAATACTTTGACTTTCAGGCCCTCGTTTAACCATGGAAGGCAGAGGTAGTACTGCAGTGGTCAAACAGTAAAGTTGAAAATTGGACTGTGCGATCTGCGAAGTATCATGTAACTATCAAAGTTAGAACAGAAAACTGTACAGGTATAGCAGGGTAATTATCCCATGTTAGGGATAATGTAAGATTTTATGTCACGACTTAGGAGGAATAACCACTCAATCAATGTTTATCAAGAGCGGCTTAGGAAAATTGTGGCTCCCGTGTACATGACACGCTCAGATTTCTGAGATTGCATCGGGTTTCTATAGGGCAAAGAAATAAGACGTATTAAACTAAGACCCTATACTAGCTATAAAACTAAGAGTCATAAAGCTAAGATCCTACTAGCTATAAAATTTATAAAACTAAGACCCTACTTGCTTTAAAACTAGACCTAGGACCTACTAGCTATAAAACTCAGACCTAAAAAAACTAAGACCTTCTATACTACCTATAAAACCTAGACCCGATTTTTTCACATGAAACAAGAAAAAACACAATATCCGCATAGAAAAGGTACTTTCAGACGTTAATTGACCCTCATGTGAACTTTCTCCCACTTTAAAATGTCTTCTTTAATGAAGTGTATTTGTTAAGCGTCTAGTAGTGAAAATTCTGCCATCTCTGTTTTACAATGCAGTGGAGGTTCAATAAAATAGTAGAGGCTATCACTTGAAGTGCCATGTGTGAGTGTGGTGTGAGTGTCATGGCACTCACAGGTCCACAATTGCGGCATCATTTCTGCGCCGATTTCAATCCCCCGGCGAAACATTTATGGCCGCATTAATCCACCGAAACTAGACGTTGGTGCAGGGAGCACAGTCTATAGACTACTCATTTACTTACGCCGTGAAAAACAAATACCATGATCTGTCAATGCCATGAACGATTCCTAGACAACTTGCGGAACGGTTTATCAAATTTATCTCAAAATGCGTTTCTGTCGTCATAAATACATAAATTTATACCTGCAAATCTTTCCCAGCGGAATTAATCTTATCAGAGAGCTATAAATCTGTACTGCTGAATTTTCTTACCACGATATATACGCACAAGTTGAGCTTGAGTGGGCCCTGGTTTGCAATTTGAGTACCGAGCTGTGTATAACCGGCTCTCTGTAGGCTTTGCGCGTTGTATTTGAGGCTGCATATACGACTGAGTGTGCGTGCTTGAAGTATTTGATGGGTTCAACTTCATTTGCAAGGGAGCATGAAGTAGGTGACTGTCTTGCATCGAAACTTGACGAGCAGATGGTAACAGCAGTTATTGACTGGTTATTTGTTGGGGTGTTGCACGAAATTCGTACGTGGCTTAGTAAAGGTTCCTTGAACTCCCTTCACTTTACTGAGGGATCTATCAGGTAACAGAAGCCAATATTCTCAGAGGACAATCCAATTTCATGTGTGTGAAAAAAATCATAATGCTTGAAACCTTTGGTTTTTGACTGGATTATGGTGACGGAGCTCCACGTTGAAGTTTCTGCGCTAATTGCGTATAGGCCTATTGCACTACTGACACAATCTACCATTGTTACAACGATCATTCAGTTCCGGTGATGTTTATTCAGATATTACATCTACCCAGTGGAGTAGGGGTGCTAGGCCCTACAGCATATGAACCCGAAGATTTTATACTTGCCCGAAAATAGTAATTTCACCACCTGAATCTGCCACGTAGGCCTACGTACTTATACGTGCGCCTACAATGTTGCTCTGTGGAAATACGTAGGCTACGTACTGCTGCTCACTTTCATACACATAAAAGGATGAACTGGTCATGGTATTCAAGTCCCTTGACAATTCTGAAAACTTATCAAATCAGGCGCGTAGCTACGGGGGGGGGGGGGGGGGGGGGCTGGGCCCCCAGATGTTTGCCAGCTCCCCCCCCCCAATGTGCATGTCCTAATAATATGTGTAAGAATTAAGGCCGGCGATTGATGCCGCCCCCCCCCCCCATTTAATACCTAGGTCCCCCTAAAAATTTCATCCTAGCTACACTCCTGTATCAAATCATCGTAGCCTGTATGTGTATCTCTATCTACAGAAGTTAAACAAGTTATTTTTAAGCCGTTCATCGTAACTTAGAGGCAGACACTCATACCACCCCAAGTGCATTTCTGGTTAGGGGTAACTAAAATTCTCAACTGGTGACTCCTATTTGATCAACATATTTGGTAGGTGCTTGAGGTAACTTAGTTTGAAAACGGGGAACAGTCTGACATGGGGAAATTTGTCATTTTAAAACAGCAGTATACGTCAAGAATTACCTTTGCCTCAAGACATTGCACTTTTTCCATGTCTTCATATATAGCTTTCTGCAGAACAGTAGGCCTTGTATGCAACTTTTGGTTTCTGCAGAGCCGTTTACGACTAGTGACGTCAACAACCCGAGAATGTTACTGTGATTTTTTTTTAAATAGTTCAGTTCTACCATGGAGCTTTGTTATAGCTCCTCGCTTGTATTAATTACACAGGATCAACACGCTGTCTAATTGGGTTAAATGACTCATCTGTTCAGTAATAACATAGAAATCTCCTCGATTCTAACTGTGTTTTTCTAATTGTGCACCACCTATAGCATTGGCGTAGGAAGCTGTCTCGACTGAGGGGGGCTAAACCTTGTTGTTTCGGACCACTGTCCTGGGGGAAGGGTCTAGGGGCTGAACGTTGTTTTGGACCACTTTCCTGGGGGAGGGCTCTAAGGGCCCCTCCCCTTTTGAAAGTTTTTGAATATTTGCGGGTCCTTAGATACAATTTGGTGCAACATATATGGCAAATTTTAAGACAAAGTACTGTGAATTTTGGATATCTTTACAGAGGGAATATAAGGGGTTTACGACCTTGAATTGCGGGGGGGGGGGGGGGTCCTACGCCTATGTCACCTAGCAGATAACATGGACATTATAATGACCTACGTGTAGGCATTTTGCTCTCTTGAATATTACACATACCGTATTCATGTGACTTGACCAATTTTAACAATGTATCCGTAGTGCTCTTGCAGCTTTGCACACTAGAAGAAACCGTTAATAGTTACCATTAAACATTAACACTTGATCAAACAAGCTGAAATCACTGAACAAATGAGAAGTGTATGTGATCTAATACAGGCTCGAGGAGGCACACCACAGTCACTGCATGAGAGCCAATCAGACTAGTATGGCCCATTTAACACAGCTGGTTATAATCTATCATGAAAAGCCGAATCTTCACGAAGCTTCAATCCAGATTTGGCTGACATTTTCTACATCGTTAATCTCTTTTCTCACAGACGTGAGAAGGGAATGCAAACCAGGGTTTTTGCTAAACACTGTCATGTCTGATTAACCAGAATGCAAAAATGCATTGAGGTTTCGATGATATATGTTCTATTCCAAATAATGCCATGATGTCCCATATCTTTCAGTCACTGGTCAAAATTTCCCAAGAATTCCCAAGATCATCATCTGGGGTTACGAGAGGTCAAAAAGCAAAATTTCCCAAGAATTCCCAAGATAGTCATCAGGGCACCAAAGGACAAAATGCAAAATATCCCAAGTATTCCCAAGGCCTAACGTTACAGTATAGCCTAGAGGCTATGCTAAATACTTGGCAAGGCCCTAAGTAACATTAGCCTAGGTCTAGCCTAGGCCTAGCTATAAGTATAAACCTAGCCTAGGCCTATGCACAGCTGGTCACAGAAATCTCTCTGTAAATACTACAAACTTAGATGATGGGTACCAACATTTGACAGGCAATAACTGCTTTGACTAGCCCTAGCCTAGGCCATAGCTATTACAGTAACCTAGGCCTAGGCTTACCTCTAATAAGTAATATCAGCCCATACATACTGTACTACAATTAGGCTAGCCTGTACTGTGGCAGTTAGGCTAGGACTTAGTCAAAGGACTAGGACTTTGTCTAGGCCTAGCCCATAAACCTGGAACTCTGCATTAGATTTATGTACTGAGTCTAACGTTATTGTGTGTGTAGGCTAATGTTTGTTGTTGGTTCTGTAACAACACTTAGGCCTAGGCTAGGCCCTAACTGTTACTAGGCCTAGGCCTATGTTAAAACTTGATCTGCCTGGTAAATTTTCCACTAAAGTTACTCATACTACTCTGCTACTCTGAAGAGGAGCCATATTACAACATACTGTGATATTCCGGCTGTAATTTTTATTATTCGATTTCTTGGTGCTATTTTTCCAATTCAGTTACAGTCAAATCTAACATTAACGTTGGGCTACTCAGCCAGCTCAACAGACCTTGGCAGGAGTCTGCCACTGCACTCAGAAACTAGCTTTTAACACAGTTTTTGATTGGTTGAAAGTGGATCTGTTTACAACTGATCAACCAATGATATGGTAGCTTATGGAATGTCATGGATCTGCTGCAAACTATCTACTGATTGGTTTAACATCAACTTGTTGACAAAAATTTAACCAATAACATAACACCATAGATTACTGGGCTCAAATAAATACACTACAGTACTGTACAGAAAAGTGAAATACTGTAGTCTATTCTCAGTCTTTTGATATGTTGGCTAAAGAATAATAAAGTTCGTGAAAGGACCTATTTACTCATTCAAAATTTGGATTATCAAGGAAAAATCCGTATTCCCATATTTACAATGATTTTCCGTACTGAATATGGAGTCCGTGCTGGTTGGGAGCTCTGTCTCAGGGTTTGACCCCCAGTGACCCCAGATGACTTTTGACCCCCACCAAAAATGATAGAGTTCTTCCTCTTACTATAAGGCATCAAAATACAGGTATGAAATTTATCCAAGCTTCCTACCTCGAGATATCGTGTTAACAAGGTTTTCAGAGTTTGACCCCCGGTGACCCCAGATGACCTTTGACCTCCAACAAAAATGATAGGGTTCTTCCTCTCACCATAACGCATCTACATAATAAGTATGAAATTCATCCAAGCTTCCTACCTCAAGATATTGTGTTAACAATGTTTTCAGGGTTTGACCCCCGGTGACCCCAGGTGACCTTTGACCTCCACCAAAACATTAGGGTTCTTCCTCTCAACATGGGGGATCCATGTACCATGTTTGAGAACTGTCAGAGCTTCCCTTCTTGAGATATCGTGTTAACAAAGATTTCAGAGTTTGACCCCTGGTGACCCCAGATGACCTTTGACCTCCACCAAAAGTGAAAGGGTTCTTCCTCTTACCATAACGCATCTACGTACAAAGTATGAAATTCACCCAAGCTTCCTACCTCAAGATATTGTGTTAACAATGTTTTCAGGGTTTGACCCCCAGTGACCCCAGGTGACCTTTGACCTCCACCAAAAACAATAGGGTTCTTCCTCTCAGTATGGAGCATCCATGTACCACGTTTGAGAACTGTAAGAGCTTCCTTTCTTGAGATATCGTGTTAACAAAGTTTTCAGGCTTTGACCCCCGGTGACCCCAGATGACCTTTGACCTCCACCAAAAATGATAGGGTTCTTCCTCTTACCGTGACGCATCTACATACAAAGTATGAAACTCATCCAAGCTTCCTACCTCAAGATATTGTGTTAACAATGTTTTCAGGGTTTGACCCCAGGTGACCCCAGGTGACCTTTGACCTCCACCAAAAACAATAGGGTGCTTCCTCTCAATGTGGGGCATCCATGTACTACATTTGAGAACTGTCAGAGCTTTCTTTCTTGAGATATCATGTTAACATGGTTTTCAGAGTTTGACCCCCGGTGACCCCAGGTGACCTTTGACCTCCACCAAAAGTGAAAGGGTTCTTCCTCTTAATATGGGGCATCTATGTACCAAGTTTGAGAACTGTAAGAGCTTTCCTTCTTCAGATATCGTGTTAACAAAGTTTTCGGGGTTTGACCCCCGGTGACCCCAGATGACCTTTGACCTCCACCAAAAATGATAGGGTTCTTTCTCTTACCATAACGCATCTACATACTATGTATGAAATTCATCCAAGCTTCCTACCTCAAGATATTGTGTTAACAATGTTTTCAGGTTTTGACCCCTGGTGACCCCAGGTGACCTTTGACCTCCACCAAAAACAATAGGGTTCTTCCTCTCACTATGGGGCATCTATGTACTAAGTTTGAGAACTGTCAGAGGTTCCCTTCTTGAGATATCATGTTAATGAAGTTTTCAGGGTTTGACCCCCGGTGACCCCAGATGACCTTTGACCTCCACCAAAAATGATAGGGTTCTTCCTCTTACCATAACGCATCTACATACTAAGTATGAAATTCATCCAAGCTTCCTACCTCAAGATATTGTGTTAACAATGTTTTCAGGTTTTGACCCCTGGTGACCCCAGGTGACCTTTGACCTCCACCAAAAACAATAGGGTTCTTCCTCTTAATATGGGGCATCTATGTACTAAGTTTGAGAACTGTCAGAGGTTCCCTTCTTGAGATATCGTGTTAACGAAGTTTTTAGGGTTTGACCCCGGTGACCCCTAGATGACCTTTGACCTCCACCAAAAATGATAGGGTTCTTTCTCTTACCGTAACGCATCTACATACAAAGTATGAAATTCATCCAAGCTTCCTACCTCGAGATATTGTGTTAACAAGGTTTTCAGGTTTTGACCCCCGGTGACCCCAGGTGACCTTTGACCCCCACCAAAAACAATAGGGTTCTTCCTCTCAATATGGGGCATCTATGTACCAAGTTTGAAAACTGTCAGAGTTTCCCTTCTTGAGATATCGTGTTAACGAGCAAAGTGTCACAAACACACACACACACACATACACACACACACATACACACACGCACATACACACATACATACACACGCCATCATGACCGCATAGGTTTCTCTTTTCATCGAAACCAACAACCATTTGAATTCACCTTGGCTCACACCTGGTGTATTTAAGTTTATTCGTAGAACAAATCTATGACTCAGGAGTCGCTAATTAAGTCATTAGAAAAGATTAACATTGTCGTTCACATGGTAGAATATATACAAGGGAATTTATTAGCCCGAACAATATGCAGGATTTGCCCGACAGGGGGCCAAGCTCCCCAACGGGGGCGCCAGCAGCATTACACCCCGACAAACAGACAAAGGCGATGAGTTGCCAAAAGAACGAAAAATTCCGACCTTTTTGCAAAAAATTGAAAATTTGGGGTGTTATTCAAGAAAATCTGAAAAATTGGGTTGTTTTTTTTCAAGGAAAAGTAGAGTGGAGACTTCACTGAAGAATCTGAATCTTCCTATGAGCAAAATCAAGTAGGTCGTCGGGGTGACTGACGGTTATTGGGATTACTTATGATATCATGAAAAGATTAACATTGTCGTTCACATGGTAGAATATATACAAGGGAATTTATTAGCCCGAACAATATGCAGGATTTGCCCGACAGGGGGCCAAGCTCCCCAACGGGGGCGCCAGCAGCATTACACCCCGACAAACAGACAAAGGCGATGAGTTGCCAAAAGGACGAAAAATTCCGACCTTTTTTGCAAAAATTGAAAATTTGGGGTGTTATTCAAGAAAATCTGAAAAATTGGGTTGTTTTTTCAAGGAAAAGTAGAGTGGAGACTTCACTGAAGAATCTGAATCTTCCTATGAGCAAAATCAAGTAGGTCGTCGGGGTGACTGACGGTTATTGGGATTACTTATGATATCATGTATGGATTAAGCTTCCCTACGAAGTTGGAAAATTTCCCGACGGGGGCATGCCCCCATCTCCCCGTTGGCGCCACCCCTAAAAATAAGATGTATTATTTTTATCTTGTGAGAGA
This sequence comes from Holothuria leucospilota, assembly GCA_029531755.1. Classification (NCBI taxonomy): domain Eukaryota; kingdom Metazoa; phylum Echinodermata; class Holothuroidea; order Aspidochirotida; family Holothuriidae; genus Holothuria; species Holothuria leucospilota. Next base: position 78,684,933 of record CM055961.1, on the reverse strand, counting down.
TGTCTCGATAAAACGACGATGGTAATCTGTGAGAAATTTTAACCCATATAGTCCGTTGTAACAGAAATGGCAGTGATGTATGCTGAGATCATTGATGCAGCTGGAATCATCAATGACAATTACGCTGTAAGCAACCGACCAATTTTATGAGCAACTTCAACCCGTCATTTCAGTTTCTTAGAGCACTTCACAGTCTTCACTTCAAGTTTTTTTTTTTATAACTCTTTGAAGAAAAATATTCTTTGCACCCTATAACTGAAAAAAGTCCTGGTTTTGAGGACATTTAAAACAGCTGGGGTCATGAAAAGTTTTGGCGATGTCCCAAACCCGGTTTATCTACATAAAATTAATTTTACTGTAGGTGAGAAAACATGTTAAGTTTGACTATATGTATCATCACTACTGTAATTTGAATGCGTGAATTTATTCGTCCCCCCCCCCCCCCCCGAGAGATTTACATGTGAAAACTTAATATCGAAGCATCAAAGAAGTGAAACTTGGTAGAAAACGCAAAAATATCAAACAATCAACATGAATTGAATGCAATACAAAGCTGTTATAATTCAGACATTGAAACCAACCCCTTGTGGTAAAACAGTTTAAATACGACAGATATTACAAATTTTAAAATGAATCTATTTTTACCTCACAAAATATCACCAGGTTTATAACTGTCTTTTTATTTTTGGTTTGACGAAAACAGCTGTTACATAATCATAATAATGTATATGTTTGTAAACAATGCATATATTTATAATGTTCAAGGCATAATCTTTAGCAAACATCAACCGTGTATGAAAATCTAACAACTTGATGTCATTTCAACCAATCCAGGAAGGGCAATAGACCTTATGCATTGACTTCGCGCGTCATCGGAGGCGATAAACAATGAAGCACACGTACTTCACGCACCACGCAGACTTCCCACACGCGTGTGGTAGACTTACGTATGCGATTGTTTGACAAATCAGCGGTCTGTATTCGTTGGTGTAACTTGCAAAGTTGCAATAATACGCACTTGCCTCCAAACGTGGGTGCATTTTCTGCTCTGTGACGTCATATGCATCAGGTCCACTGAGCTATATAACTGGAGGACGTACGTCAATGCGGAATACGCGACGAAACTGAAGCCGACATGGAGAGTCACGTGATGTAGGTTAGCTTACTCAAGTCGATTCCATTGTCCATGAAACGCGCAGCTACAAGTGAAAATAATGTAATGCAGAATCATTGATGTACACGCTAAAGCAATCCTTTGTTACTCATTACGTCTCTAGTGCTTTTGTTGTAATTACTTAGTAGGACATCTGTACACTATGATTCATAATTGTGTGATCAAAAGATTGTTTTTCTTTTTACAAACTTTCCTTGTTTTTAGAAGTGGTCCTGCCTATTTGAAGGACAGCGCGTGCGACCGCATTTCGTATGGTGCGTCGAAACGCGATGACTGCGTAACATTCGCGATAGCACCGTCACTGAACAGTACACAGAGTAGGCGCGCTTATACCTGTGCACAGATAATCTGTACAACGCGTCGAACGCATCCTCTTGACAAAAAAGGCGCACGAAGGCAAAGTAACACGCGCGCACATGCACGCATGCATTTTGGCCAATGACGTGCCTCAGAGCTTCCTACACGGTGAGCGTTTGGTGCTCTGTATGTTATACGGCTATTGTGATGTATGCCTTTTCAGGAAGTTACTAAGGCAACTTTACCTCGGCGTGCATGCTAACGCGTGGTAGCCGGCAAATTAGCGTCCAAGAGGCTGAAGAGACGCTAAGGAGGACTACGGCGCGTTAGCATGTACATCATTGCCTAAGCGTTTTCACTTCTAGGTACGCGTTTCTACGGCTGTGGCGACTTGAGTAAGCTAACCTACATCACGTGACCCTCCATGATGGCTTCAAAACATTATTGTAGAATGATCCTTCCTAGCATATAGTTCAGTGATCAGGTCAATAATACAGAGATGACCGACTAGGGTGATAAGTGGATCGAGATATGCAACTAATGTTTTCAAACTGTTGACACTTCATGTCACCTGAGTGTGCAGGTTTCACAAGTCATAGCAAATACCAAACATCTTTTACTTAGACATTCCTATTTTTCCACCCCTAAACTTAAGATAGCCTGAGACAGTTGCCTACAGATTTTCAGCGTCCTTAGTTACAACTCACTTCAAGTCTTCGGGGCCTATAACCTTTTTGGGTAAATCAAATTAAGTCAAAATTACGTCTAAACTCAAAAGTGCTTTAGTTTAACAATATGACACACATTGCTCTTACATTTTTATGCGAGACTTTTTGTGCCTGAAGCTAATTTCGAATCGGTTACTAACCTTTTTTGTCCTACTTCCCCAATTCAATAAGGCTCTTTCAATAGGCGATTCTCCCTAACATCTCACAAAATGGATCACCAAAAGTGGTTTCATCATACTTCAAATCTACAACAAAGAGACTATAGCATGAGCACAGTGAGATATATCCAGAATGTAACAAAAATGTTTCAATCAATTCATTTCGATAGACTTTAGTTTCATCCAAATCTCCAGAGTCCAGGGGTTGTAAAGTATTAATGTTCCGGATCAATGTGATGCATTCTCATGCCATGTATGAGAAATTGCAGTGATTCCTACCTTGAAATATCATACTGAACTATATAACATGGTTTGCAGAATAAAACGATTACTTTTCACCAAACACAAAACAATAATTAATGTATAAAAGTTGCATATTGCATTATTGATACTTCCGTGTCACATTTTTTACCAAAAGTAGCCATGGACACCAACCAATAATGGCTCATTAAAAATAAAATGGACAGGTGCAACCTACATATTACTTTCATGAGATAGTTTGCTATAAGGTTTATGTACACAGATAGTACTTATGGGAACAGATTGTAGTAAGAAATGTAAAGTGAACTTTCAAAAATCACCATGTTCTTCAATGTGCCCCAACTTGATGGAATAAGCCATATGCTAAGTATGAAGAGTATGCATGCCCCCTACTTTGAGATGTTGTGTTAACGAGGTTTTCAGAGATTGATCCCAGATGAACCTAGCTGACCTTTGATCTTAACCGAAACCAATATAACATGACTTTTCCTCTTGAAATAGTGTACCTACATACTAAATATCATGAGTATCGGTGCTTCCTACCTTGAGGTAGTGTTGGTGAGGTTTTAGAGTTTGAACTATGGTGACCCTTACTGGCCTTTGACCTTCACTAAGAACACAAGGTCCAATATCTTAATGTAATACATCTACAGAGTTTGATCTCTGGAGACTTCAGATGACCTTCATTCAAAAGAGAGTATTCTATACAGTAAGGCATCAAACTCAAAATGAGGGTATTCCTCTCAGTAAGGCATCTACACACAAAGTATAAAAACTGTTGGAGTTTCCCTTCTTGAGATATTACGTAAACAAGCTTAGTATCACAAACATACATACACACACACACACCACAAGTACACCCCCTAGCACACAGATATAAACACAAAATTACGAATGCAGTTTTGTTGTTTCATCAAAACGAAGAATGATAAACATCCAAACCCACATCATTTAACAATGTAACATAGTTTTGGTAGGCTAACACTACACATAGCCAGTGTATATGGATAGAGATAAATCCAAGGTTTGAAAGATTAAGAGCTTTATAATAAATTATTTTATTTGCTTAGAGTTCATTTAACACATTCACACAGTGACATAATAACAAAATTAAATCTAGCACATGTAGCTTGAAGCACAAAGGTCTTTGTTCTGACATATACACCCATACAGGGTACAGGTACTTCTACACTTTACAGAACACATCCCAGCAAAATGTGATTATGGAAACAATACTTCCATATTGTGAATGCTGCAGTTCATCTGCACTCACTGTTCTTACATCTATATTTAAAATTTGCTGACAAATTTAGAGATTGTCCTCTTCAAATGAAGTTATTTATTATGGCCTGTCTTCCCACTGCAGTTACTGTACAAGACCTATAAAAACATCATCACTAACCTTACATTAATGTGTGCTGTTTTACTATACACATCTTAAGTACGTCTACATACTAGCTAAATAGTTTCACAAAAAGCCATAACCTGCTGGATTAACAACCCCTCATAGACACTGGGAAAAATATATCTCACAACCGTCGTTTCATGTATAGTACCTCACTGCTAAGTTTGCCAACTGACATGTGAAATACATGCAATCATGTACAAAGAAAAAGATAAAGGGAAAAAAACTACCCTCCACAAGAGGGTGCTTCATTATGAGTATAGTTATTGATTTCAAACTGCCATATCTCCCTGTCCCTCTATCCCCATGGGATCTCTCAAAGCTAACCTCTGGAGGGCTCTTGGGCCATGCTTACATTTCATTTTGCATGTTCTAAATTTCTTTCCTGATTGGACGATTTGTCACAAACGTTCTGTGTTGACTGTGCTAACAGTTTTCCTTTCTTTTTTCCTAATGCCACCATTCTATGGTCTATGTGGGGCACTATATGTTACAAACCTCTTTACCTGATGCCATTTTAAATTCAAGAAGATGATAATAATAATACAATGCACTTTCAGTGGGAGATGCTTCTGTCAATCTTAGGTGGGGGATCTCTACAAACTGCCCTATGAAAAGACAACTTTTTCCTTACAGGTTTTCCAACAGGTGTAGGCCTAGAAAATTCCCACACATGATATTTAAAACCCTGCAGGATAGTTTAGAAGTGTAGGCATTGCAAGGTCCTGCTGCAAACACTGCCTTTGAGTTCACTATTTTACGTGTTTGACAAAAGTAGCTAGGTATCGAATGACCATTTTTCAGAGACCAAGTCATCACAGAACTGGCAGGTAGGGGTAAATATTGTATTTATACTTTATCAATATATGGCACCCACATGCAGCATTATAGAAGGTGCTATATTATTAGTAAACTGATCTGTCTCACCAGTAACTGTGGTTATTGGCTTCAGGGACTACAGCAGTGCGACCTCTGAATTGATTTTAAGTTTTAAGAAAATGATATTCGACAGGAACAAAACGTAGCACAGTAGGAAATTAAATCATACAACTTAAGAGTCACTACTTGACTCCTTCTAAGTTTGCTCTCCTGAAGAAGTGCTAGGTCGCCTACGTAACAGACTGTACCTCATATTTCTTGTTCAGTCATATCTAGCCAACATTTATTTCGTGTGCCGTGTTGTCGACAATCATGCTATGCACATGGTAGCATATGGTTACGTATAGTGGTGCATTACGGCGTGGCTGTATTTGTAGTGACAAAAGCGTCCAGAACCCAAACAAAAATTTCAGGAACATGTTAAATTCCATAGCTTAAAAAACTGCCAATTCAATAAAATCAAGCTCGAAAGTGGTGGAGACAGTCATCTATTAATGGATAAGACTGGTGGGGAAATGTCTCAGATTACACCTCAGATCTTCTGAAATCCTTTTTTTTTCGGGGCCCATAAGGGAGCCCTGGATCCCTCGTTGCTACGGCTTTCGCGATTTGCGCTTGGATTCTTTTTGTCTTCACTTTTGGAAAGCTGCTGACGCTCATGCGGTGTTGATTGGTTAAGGAAATTAATATTTCTGCAAGTCTGCAGCTTTCGGTACTAACAATGTATTTGCGACGTTTTATGTGAGCTCGCTCTTTCCACAGCTCTGTTAAATGGAATAGAATCGTTCAATCAGCTTGAAGCTTTTTTCGACTTTTGGGAATAAGGAACTCGAACTCAGCTGATCCAGTTCTCCATCTAACTGCTTTTGAGAATAAAGGGCTTCCTCACATGCTGGCCAATAACGCAGAAAACACGCAGAACTGTTGTGACTTCATCCGTTTCAGAGTGGGGTTTTTGAAGGCAACCTACTTACTTTTAAATGCCAAGTGTTTCTCCTAGACCGCGAACCGACTCATGATAAACATCAAAAAGACCATACTGGTGGCTCTCGCATGCTAGACGCAAATTTGTAGACAGGGATAGCGCCAAGTGGGGGAAATGCAGGAGGCCATGACTCCTATCGCCGGGGAAAGTCCATTTTCGTCTGGGAGCGATAAAGTATGTAATTAGCCGACGACGACCAGCTGCCGCAACGAATTTCTTGATTTTACCCTGAGTAGGGCAGATTGCTCAATAAAAACCGCAAATTTCCATAGTTTCTTCAAAAGTGACCCCGCGCGCCAAAATATCCCGCTTCCCATCCTATATCGGCAAAGCGGCTGCCTGCTCAGTCAGGAAGCTTGGCCGTCACCTGGCGCCACCCCTGATTGTAGAGGCAAATTTGTCGTTAAGAGTGCGATTTCCTGCTATCTAGAACGCCTGGAAAGCAAATTTTTCTGACCTCAGTACCCCCATGACTAGGGCTGAGGTCGGGTTGCTCCTGTTAGACGCTGCAAAAGTGCTGATTGCCGTCTTAAAGAACCGCTTCCTATGAAAAGTTCGTACCTTTGCCTCTGCTTGCCGCAGAGACAGCCTCGAGACCTCTTACATATGGATTTCACTCTTTCCAATTATTGTCCTCTCCCTTAGACTGAGAGCCTCCCCTGTGGCCCTCGGCATCATTCCAGCCTCTCCATTTGGCCCTCACCCTCGAAAAGTTTGAGAATTACTGGACTACAGTGTTGCCTGGTCCAAATCATATGCATTCAGTCCATGAGTTTCATTGTCATTTGAAAATTGGACAGTCTGCATGAGAAAATTGTTCATGAGTTTCAAACCTGTAATATCCTTATGTGAGAAACTTACTGTCTTGTAAATAATGTTACCCATACAGCCAACTTAGTTTGACACTCGTGTACCTTTCCATATCTACCTTTCCATGGCTGTAAACAGTACAAAAGTTTTCTTTCCACAAACACATATTTATCCTGAAGGAGACTCCTGTGCAGGTCATTTATACCTGGTGTGTTCAGTACTAAATAATTGTTCACAAAACTCACAATTGCAGGGTTTCTCCCTTGCATGGGTCATTTCATGTCTTTCACAATAACTTTTCTGACTGAATGACTTCTGACACACTTTACACTTGAAGGGTTTTCCACCTGTATGGATTATTTCAAGTCTTTTATGATCCTCTTTTTGTGTAAATAACTTTTCACCAACATTACCCTTATTAAAGGTTTTCTTATAACTGTGGGTCATTTCATGCCTCTTACATGTCAGTCTCCTAATAAATCCTTTCCCACAAACCCCGCATTTAAAGGGTTTGTCACCTGTATGGATCAGTTGATGTCTTTTACAGTCCTGTCTCAGAATAAATGACTTCCCACAGAATTGACACAAAAACGGCCTCCCACCTGTATGCGTTATTTCATGTGCTTTAAGGCTATAACTGTAGATAAAAGACTTATCACAAAACCGACAGGTAAATGGCCTCTCACCTGTATGTGTCATTTCATGTGTTTTACAGCTTCTGTTGTCTATAAATGACATTTCACAGAATTGACACTTAAAGGATTTCTCACCTGTATGTATCTTTTCATGTTCTTTACATTGACTTTTTTGTTTAAATGACTTTTCACAGAACTGACACTTGAAAGGTTTTTCAGCTGTATGGGTCACTTCATGTCTTCTTAATTTCCATTTTGTGATAAACGACTTCCCACAAACTCCAAATTTAAAGGGTTTGTCACCTGTATGGATCATTTCATGTCTTCTACAGTTCCGTCTCAGAATAAATGACTTCCCACAGAATTGACACAAAAACAGCCTCTCACCTGTATGCATTATTTCATGTGTTTTACAGCTTATGTTGTCTATAAATGACATTTCACAGAATTGACACTTGAAGGGTTTCTCATCTATATGTATCTTTTCATGTTTTTCACAGTGACATTTTCGTTTAAATGACTTTTCACAGAACTGACACTTAAAAGTTTGCTCAGCTGTATGTGTCACTTCATGTCTTTGTAATTTCCATTTTGTGATAAATGACTTCCCACAAACTCCACATTTAAAGGGTTTGTCACCTGTATGGATCATTTCATGTATTTTAAGGCTATAACTGTAGATAAATGACTTATCACAAAACTGACATTTGAATGGCATCTCACCTGTATGTGTCATTTCATGTGTTTTACAGCTTCTGTTGTCTATAAATGACATTTCACAGAATTGACACTTAAAGGGTTTCTTACCTGTATGTATCTTTTCATGTTCTTTACAGTGACTTTTTTGTTTAAATGACTTTTCACAGAACTGACACTTGAAAGGTTTCTCAGCTGTATGGGTCACTTCATGACTTTTTAATTTCCATTTTGTGATAAATGACTTCCCACAGAATTGACACAAAAATGGCCTCTCACCTGTATGTGTCACTTCATGTCTTTTTAATTTCCATTTTGTGATAAATGACTTCCCACAAACTCCACATTTAAAGGGTTTGTCACCTGTATGGATCATTTCATGTATTTTAAGGCTATAACTGTAGATAAATGACTTATCACAAAACTGACACTTGAATGGCATCTCACCCGTATGTGTCATTTCATGTGTTTTACAGCTTCTGTTGTCTATAAATGACATTTCACAGAATTGACACTTAAAGGGTTTCTCACCTGTATGTATCTTTTCATGTTCTTTACAGTGACTTTTTTGTTTAAATGACTTTTCACAGAACTGACACTTGAAAGGTTTCTCAGCTGTATGGGTCACTTCATGACTTTTTAATTTCCATTTTGTGATAAATGACTTCCCACAGAATTGACACAAAAATGGCCTCTCACCTGTATGTGTCATTTCATGTGTTTTAAGGCTATGACTGTAGATAAATGACTTATCACAAAACCGACATTTGAATGGCCTCTCACCTGTATGTGTCATTTCATGTTTTTTAAGGCTATGACTGTAGATAAATGACTTATCACAAAACCGACATTTGAATGGCCTCTCACCTGTATGTGTCATTTTGTGTGTTTCACAGCTTATGTTGTCTATAAATGACATTTCACAGAATTGACACTTAAAGGGTTTCTCACCTGTATGTATCTTTTCATGTTCTTTACAGTGACACTTTCGTTTAAATGACTTTTCACAGAACTGACACTTGAAAGGTTTCTCAGCTGTATGGGTCACTGTATGTCTTCTTAATTTCCATTTTGTGATAAACGACTTCCCACAAACTCCACATTTAAAGGGTTTGTCACCTGTATGGATCATTTCATGTCTTCTACAGTTCCGTCTCAGAATAAATGACTTTCCACAGAATTGACACAAAAACGGCCTCTCACCTGTGTGCATTATTTCATGTGTTTTACAGCTTATGTTGTCTATAAATGACATTTCACAGAATTGACACTTGAAGGGTTTCTCATCTATACGTATCTTCTCATGTTTTTCAGGTTTGTCACCTGTATGGAACATTTCATGTCTTCTACACTCCCACTCCCATTCAAAAGACTTTTCACAAAACTGGCACTTTAAGGGTTTTTGACTTGTATGTATCCTTTCGTCTTTATTATGGTGTTGTTGTTTTCCAACTGATCCAGGTTCTGCAAAAGGCGTCAAGTGAGTAGTATACCCTTCAATTTCATCACCTTGCAATTAAAAAGAACAATAAAACAGGTAAAAGCAATAAGGTCATTAATTCACATAAATTCAACTGTGCCCTCACAATATCAATGTTTGTAGATGTAAGGTTTAGGGCTGTGAAAGTGTAGCAAAATTACCAAACATTTAATTGCAAAATTTTGCAATCGTTTAGCAATTAATCGCAAGTACCTACTGTATGATCAACATAGAGACTTTAAACCCCTTGAACATGATGAATACATAAAATGCATTAGTGATGTCCGAATTTCACTTTTTCAAAAAGAGTTAAAGTGAACATTAATTTTCTGTAATGACTGCAGATTGTTTTTTTTTTTATTTCGTATGTAAAAACTGGTTTTGCGACTAATTGCTGGTAGCTTTGCACTAAACGTTTATTACACATGCGATCGTTTAGCGATTAATCACTAAACGGTCACAACCCTAGTAAGGTTCATTCCTCCTTGCCAACAAAAATGTCTTTAAACAGTACATGGATACCCTGGCCACATGACCATAGAGTGGGCTTCCCTGCATTTTCCTCTGTCATTTCAGTTCTATTTTGACTTCAACATGCGTGCATGTCATTGAATTACTACTTTAGTCAAGCTTTCATCAGAAGTGGCATTAACATTGACTTCTTCAGGCCTTAGCACAGTGAGCAGCAAGTACAAAGACAGCTCAGTTACCTGGTATGCCCAAAGTCACTTCAGTCCCTAGCACAACCAATCCTGTCAGCTAGGGAACCGATTCTCATGTCAAGACTCTATCTGGGACAGGCCGGATGACAGAGTACTCTGAGAAAAACTAGCCTAGTGCATATTATTCACATCCATTTAAGAAACACAATGTATATGGAACATTTAGGTGTATAGCAGCAAATTAAAACCACTTAGTTAACCAAGTACACTACAAGCGCAGATCCAAGGGGGACGGGGGGCTTCCTCGGGCTCATCCCCCTTTTTTGCCACATCAACAATAATAAATACGCAAAAATTAGCATAATGTTAATCTAGAAGCATATTCAAGGGGGCTTCCAGCCCCCCCCCCCCCCCTTTTCGAAATTTCTGGATCCGCGCCTGCACTATGTTAAGGGAGTAAAAGCATGATTTACAGTACTTTTACTTTAATGCTAGGGTGAGCACTGAAGTGCACATGTTTCATTGATTTGTTCCCATGTGGTGAGCAATCTAATGTAACTGGCTTATTGAAAACTGTGCTCTTACTCGATGATTTATTCACACTTTGAATGAACAATAACATGAGCTGTCGGTATACCAATGCTGCCAGGACATACTGTACAGAGATGGATAAAATGAGAATGCCAAAAGGCTTAGTGAATCCTTGCCATATGGATATGTTGTAACAAACATGAATCACCCACATACATGACAATCATGAGATCCCTCACAGATACCTGTATCCTACTTGAGATATCATGTTAATAAGGTTTTGACCTTTTGAAATCTTGTGACCCAAAATGTCCTTTAACCTCCATTCAAAACAAAAGAGATTACCTACCCTATATGGTCATCTACATGCTAAAAATGAACAATAAATATATGAACAATCCACAGGCCAAGTACTGTATGACATCCCTCACAGTTATCCTCCTTAAAATATCATGTTTACAAGGTTTTGATCTTTTGACCTCCACAAAAAATTCTAGGGATCATTTACTCAATAAAAGCAATCCACACGGTAAGTATGAGACCCTCACAGTTATCCTTCCTGAGATATTGTGTTTACAAGTTTTTGAGCTTTTTACCTCTTGCTCTTGTGACCCCAAATGACCTTTGAGCTCCACAAAAACCAATGGCAAGTATCCCCTAAACACAAACAATCCACATTTCAAGTGTGAAATCCCTCACAGTTATTCTTCTTGAGATACTGTTTACAAGGTTTTGACCTTTTGACCTCTGATGACCCACATACCCTTGACATCCACCAAAAAACAATAGAGGTTATCAACTCAATATGGGCAGTGCACATGCTAAGTATGAGATCCCTCACAGTTACCCTTCTTGAGAAATGTTTTCAAAATTTTAACCTTTTGACCCCTGGTGACCTTTGACCTCCACCACAACATTAAGGATCATCTACACAATGTGAGGAATTCACAGGCTCAGCAAACGATTCCTAATAGTTATCTTCCTCGAGATATTGTGTTTACAATGTTTTGACCTTTTGACCTCTGGTGACCCCAAATGACCTTTGACCTCTACCAAAGGCAACAGGCTTTGTCCACTCAACACGGGCAATTCACATGCTACGTATATGATCCCTCATTCTTACCCTACTTGAGATAGAGCATTTACAAGGTTTTGGCCTTTTGACCACTGGTGACCCCAAATGACCTTTGATCTCCACCAAAAATAATATGGATCATCTACTGAAATGGGCAATTAACATGGTAAGTATGAGATCCCTCACATTTATCCTTCCTGAGATATGGTGTTTACATGCAATATTCCCAAGGTATTTACAATTTGACCTCTGGTGACTGCAAATGACCTTTGACCTCTACCAAAAACAGTAGGGATCACCTACTCTAATATGGGCAATCCACATGCTAAAGATATATAAAGATCCCTAGCTCACAGTTATCCTCCTTGAGATATTGTGTTTACACAGTTCTGACCTTTTGACCTCTGGTGACAGTGCAGTGCCGTTACGATGTATACACACGTAGCTGGGTAACTGCTAATCTAGCCTTATTTGACCAGTCGCTTTTATTACTTATATTATACGTATGTACAAACATCATAGGGCTTGCAAAATGGGTGTTTATTTTAATTAAGGTGCCAGACTGTGACATGACATTTATAGCCCTAATTTCATGTATCATAATTTTTTTATGTGAAACCATGGGTGGAATTGTTATATTTACTAGTTCATTGTAGGCTTAGGCCTAAATGATGTTGTACAAGTTGTTTTATGAATGCTCAGATGACGTTTGACCTCAAAATAGCCCCATTGCACGAAAATGATAGGTTTCACAGTGTAACATGAACACCAAAAATATGTTTGTCCCACTAAGACTACGTATTGAGTTATTTTATATCATTTATGGGTTTTCTATAGTTAATCTGAGAAGTCTGAAGCTAAAACCTCTTGTGATTACTTACAGGTAGTCAAGGGTTTCACCTCAATTCTGTGGTAAAAACAATACGTTCCACGTGTAACCTAGATTGGGAGAACACCAAAGTAATATTGTATGATATATTTCAAATCATAAACAAGGTGGCACAGTTTTACTACCTGTAAGTTACAAGCTATGTTAAATACTATAGTTCAGCTAAAAATGACAACATATCAAGTTTAGGAAGTAGTAGTATTTTAACTGCAAAGGTTCACTACTGTATGTAACATATTTCCGCGACACCAAAGTGGCCTGTCAAAATGCTAAATGGCTATGTTTTTCTTTTCTGTTCAATTGCTTTTGTCCAAACCTATATATGCATTAAACAATTGCACAGGCTTCAATCAACCACTAAAACAAGAAAGATTTAGTATTTACTCTAGGTAATTTTTGGAGAATAAGATACTGAAATTTCACACTCACAGTAACACCAGATGTTACATGTGGAACCTCTCTTTCGTCAAATCCCAGGAAAGAGAAAAATGTCAGTTTCTCATAAAATATGAGTTTCAAGGGTACAATTGATACCTCATCAACCATTTAAGTTAAATTAACTGAGCAAGATAAGTGTAAAAATAAGGGAAAATCTAATTTCTGCTATGGTAGTTTAAATGTCACACTTTTTGCCCCCAAAATTGCTAATTTTAGCCAATTTTTTCATCAAAATTGGGAGGATTCACTACAATGATACTGTACTTACTTTTTGGAAGATGTATGCACTTACATAAATAGTGAGGACAAAATGAAAGCATACTGTAGCAAAGACCATGTGGATTAAAATAGCAAGACAGTTGCCTTTAAAAGCATATTTTACCATTGGTACCCTAATTTAAATATAATCACCCAAATACAGTAGTATGAATGTCTGTTCTGTATCTTTACTGTACATCAGGGAAAGTCCCGCCCGGGCTGCGTAGTTTTCTTTTCCCAGGACGAGTCAGGCCAAATCTGGCCAATTGGACCAATCAGCTTCTTGGAAATAGGCCACACCTCTAATTCCAAAATGGCAGCTTTTCGGTTCTTTTTTTGTAATTCTGACACCGGATTTTGAAAGAATGGGCCAAATAACCCCTTTCCACGTAACCCTAACCTTAATTCTGACCCTACAGGTAACCTTCATTTCGAAACAAATTTAAAATATTTTGAAAACTGGATTTGCCCACGTTCGTCCTGGGAAAAAAAATAATGTGCCCGGGCCAGCACATTGGCTTCGGCTTTACTTTCAATCGATGACGGAAGCAATGTGTGAAATGTGTGAAAGTAGTTAAAGTTGGACGAAAGCCAGAATTCCGGCTATTGCCAGAAGTCTGGCAGTTGACCCTGAATATCATGTTTACAAGCAATACCCAAGGTTTTCACCATTTGACCTCTGGTGACCCCAAATGACCTTTGACCTCCACCAAAAACAGTAAGGATTGTCTACTCCATATGAGCAATTCACATGCTACTCTATGTATAAAAATTTAGGAGCTTATCTTGACCAATGATACTATGACTCTTGAACATCATACAAATCCTTGTCGCTCTGCAAATTGGCAACTGAGGAAAATCAGTCGAATGAGGAAGTACCTTGACAATAAGAGTTGTGAGATACTAGTGCATGCCTTTATTACTTCAAGGCTTGATTTTCTTAATTCACTCCTATATGGCCTCCCTGAGTTAGCTGTTCAGAAACTCCAGATGATACAAAACACTGCTGCTCGTATTGTTAAAAGAAAGGGAGAAACTGCCATATTACTCCAATCCTCAAAGAACTCCACTGGCTCCCAATCAGCTCTAAGATTCAGTACAAGTTGCTACTACTTGCCTTTCGGGTTTATGTCTTGGGCAAGCCTAAGTACCTTTCACAACTTCTCTTGCCATATATTCCAACTCGCCCACTTCGATCCTCCTGCAAATCATATTTATCTGTACCAAAACTATGCCTGAAAACCTATGACTGTAGAAGTTTTCAGTACTGTGCATCGTCTTTATGGAACAGTTTACCAGACGATTTACGAACTTGCTTGCAACTTTCTGTTTTTAAGAGTGTACTTAAGACTCATTTGTTTAAAACTGCTTATACTTAATGAACTTCTTTGTTTTCTTGTAAAGTGCCTTGAGCAGTAACTCTTGGAACTGATTGGCACTATATAAGCCTAATTTATTATTGTTATTGTTGTTGTTGTTGTTATTATTATTATTACAAGATCCCTCAAATTATCTTCCTTGAGATATCATGTGTACAAGGTTTTGACCTCTGGTGACCTCCCAAAAAATGACTCGGATCATCTACTTAATATTGACAGTGCACATAAGTATGATATCCCTCACATTTATCCTTCTTCAGATGTGTTTACAAGTAACTTTCCCAATGTTTTTACCACATGACCTCTGGTGACCCAAAATGACCTTTGACCTATACCTAAAACAATGATGATCTTAATGCTAACCCTTCTTTGATTTTGGTTCTTAACACAATTTTGTATTTTTTTTTCCAAGCATGTATGTTTTTTACCATGTAATTTATTTTCAAATCAGGGCCTTTTTCTTGACTTTATTACCCATACTGAGATTGCAGATAAAATATTTGAATTTTCATTTTCGTTTATACTGGTTTACACACCTTCTTTCTCCTGGTGTGAATATTCATTCCAGGTAGTAACTGTATTTCCACCTTCAGCTTTTTGTCGTAGGGAATCATCTTCAGTCACTTGTACCTTAACATCCTCTTTTCCTGTGGGTCAGGTTTTAAAAAAGAAATATACGTAGGCCAAAACATCTTTCTTAAGTTACAAAATTCTGATGTTTAATGCAAATCACATTTTTCACATATCAATTTCAAAGCTGAATTTTTGGTTCCATGACACCCCATAGCTACAGTACATAGAAACCAGAAAGTCTTACTTTCGCTGCAATGGGGACAAAGTTTATACAGTACTTCCTGCTCTTTTATTGTAAAGTTCTATGCAGGAAGGATACTTATTTTGGGGGTCTTTTTTCTACTTCTTTTTATGAGCTGAAGTAATTTAAACACACCTCCTTAAAATGAAAAGTACAAAGGTAAACCACATGCAGCCTCCAAAAAATAACATACAGTAGTTTTCATAGTTTCGATATAAGATTTTTCATGTTTATAGCAGGTGCCACCCAGCTTTACATTCTTTGCCACTTGGGGCAAACGGCTGCAGCAGTACTAGTGAATTTAAAGCTTTGCGAGCTTGCAGCCACTGATATACGTAGATGAGGTGCTGTACAAGTAAATCATGCAAAAAGCAATTACCAGTACAGTTCACAGTATGTACTACAACATACTACACTTGCAGTGAGTACATACTCCTACTACATAACAGTTGCCCATTTTGCCTGTACTTAGTGAGAATGACTTTGTACTTGTAAGTTTTGTACTACTCATATACTCACAGATTTGGAAGTTATACATTGGCTAATGCAAAATTTTGTACTCGTACTCTGAGACGTACTCGTGCTCACAACCAGAGACACTCCACCTGTACTCTCATAAAAATGTACTGACACTACAAGTCTGGTATGAACTACAACATACAGTACCACACTTGCAGTGAGTTCACACTTGAACTAACATTATTCACAATTGCCTGTACAAGTATTTTTGAGATTGGATTTGCACTTGTCCTGGTACTCCAAAATTTCGGAATACATTGCGGCTAACACATAGTTTTGTCTTGAACTCGTGAAATGACATGAACTTGTGATCATGTGGCACTCAACTTGTACTCATCTACTCATCAATGTACTCACACTTCAAGTGTGATGCATACATTCTATAGCTACAGCCTTAAAGGGAAATATTGCATGTGTTTTATAGAAAATATTCATACTTTTTAAACCAATATTTATAGATAAAGAATGATAGACAATTTAAAAAAGACATTGTGGTAGCTTTCTTTTTTAAGAAATAAGGCTTTTACAGGAAGAAATTCGGTTATTTGTTGCAAAAAAGTAATTTGTTCACCCAAACTTTCAAAAATTCAAGTAATGCAACATCTGTTACTCTTGTAATGCATGATATTTTGAGAAGATAAAGTTTTTGCTAAAGTTTATTAGTGGGATTGACCGGTTTAGTAATGATTTGAGGTACTTTCTGTGTATGCAATGTTGGTGCATTTTAAACGCAGTATTTCCCTTTAAGTGTAAATGAAGCCAACAGTAAGCAGAATAGCTGGCTATATTGGTAGGATAACATGTAACCACTGCATAGACTTAACCAGCTGTATTTAATATACTCGAACACCCCCACATACCGACCTCAAAAATGGCAAACCTTGAGGTTCAAGTCAGAAAACCTCGATATCACATTTCATACCTGGATATTTTAAACAAGTTTCATACATTATTGCAACAATTGTTTTTTAAACAAGGTAAATTTCAGAGTTTTTTGTTCCTCCTCTTAATAAAGTTAAAATGCCACCTGCAAAGCGGACTGTCTGAAAAAGTAGTCTTTTTCCTGACAAGAATACATCAGTGATTCAATAATAATTTAAGTAGTGATGGAAAGCACTGATCTTGGCCAAAAAAAGAAAATTTATCTGGCATTGCCCCAAAGGGAATTTCCATGTGTCATATGGATTTTCTCAGTGAGATGATGCCGGACTGAAACCGTGAGACTCAAGGTGAAACCATGAGAGTTGGCAAGTCTGCATACCTATTAATTCAAGAGATGAATCTCTGGCTTCTTCTTTCTAAATGCCTTCTCCCTTCCTTCTACCAAACAAGAAGATGTTGAAACCTCTGTCAAAATTATGACAGAATTGTCAATTGATGAAATAATTAAATATCAGTATGTTTCACTTGAAATTACTGCACGTGTCAGGACATTTTGCTTTTAACGTATATTGATTCAACAGTATTACATATTACAGCATTCAATCACACTACGTATACAGAGAATAAAACCCCTTTCACTTTACCTGTGTCTTCTAAATTTGCTTCAGGTTTTTCAGGGATATTGATCCTTATATCGCTTTCCTCATCCGAGATGAACCTATGGTAAGGTTCTTCTTTAATGGACACTGCATCCATTCAGGTTCTAAAAGAAAAATATGTGCAATCATTGATAGTTTACTGTATTGTAGTTTCTTAAAACAAACATTCATAAATACTTTTTGAGAATGCTGGCTTGTGATTGGTCAGTTACCCATGTTCTAATCCAGTGTAGAGACATAGGATGTATGGAGAGCAACTTTTTGATCAACATGATTGTAAACACAGCTCTAACACTACAGTAAACAGTTTGTTTGTATAGGCTAGGTAGGCCTAGGCCTCCAACTGTAATTTTTTTTCAGTAACTGTCCAAATTACAAATAATATATTTTGGTTGACGGCAATGTTGTACATCCAAACAAATAATCAGCTTCTAGGCTACAAACGATATTTCAGGCCTTTTCTGAGAAATTAAAGTGATTTCACGCTGACGGAGTAAGGTGTTTTACAGGCCTATAGGCCTAGGCTCTAACGTTAGCTTTAAAAGCGTGTCAAACTATCGTGCGTCCGCTTGATTTTGGTACATCGCCGATAAGAAGAAATTATACAGCATTTCTTACCTCAGTAATAGACCTTTATCTGGGATGGGTAATAATATAGATACAGTTGTAAAATGAGTGATGATCACTAACCTTAAAACTCATCTTTCATATTCCAGAAAGATAGCGTTGGCCCCACGTATTCTGTGCACTATATTTCAAAGAAATATAGCTCCAAAATCATCAAGGGAATTTTCAATCGAAGAATAGAATATATGCTATGGAAACGATGGCCGGGGGCTACTGTGTAATATGCCCAGGCCTAGGCCCTAATGACAAAGTACTGCATCAACAAACCTTATCCAAATTAGGGTATCCTACATTCTTTTTGTAAGAAAAGCTCAACGTCAGTAAACAGGTAAAGAAATCTGTCTGGTTTAAGTTCCACTCGTAAAGAACAAGCTCTCTGCGATCACATTTCCAACCACTAACGTTAGGTCTAATGTTAACTTACAGCACAAATCAAGCAACTAACGTGAGGCCCTAGCACATGATAACTGTTCTGGATAAGCACGCTGGTTTTACTTTGATCCGAAACAGTATCAGTATTGTCAGTACACAGATGTAAACAGTTTTAGATAACATTTGAAAAGTCTCCTTTGTATCACAAAATCGCAAGATGGAAATTGCTTGCAAATGACACTCGGGTAAGGACACTTCGTCTAGTACGAGTCTAATTCGAACTGACTCACCGTTCGAAAACAGCGTAACGATAAGTTAGTAGCCTAGGTTAAGGCTAGGCCAAACGTTGGCCTAACGTTATTTGTTTTCAACAACGTAGCAGCACGTTAGTGTGTTGAACGTCACGGTGAGAAATATCGCAAAAACCACATCTCCTCACGCTAGTAAGTCCTCCAAATGTGGTTTTAATGGAACTGTCAAGGCGGAGTACATTTCCAATTCAAGCAGAGAAATCGTTTCAAATATGACCTAGCTCAAAATATTCCAAAAAATCCAAATTCGAAAAGAGACGTCACAAAGTATGGCCATGTGTTTACAAACGACAAAGCTATAGCGTGCAGCTAGTTATATAGCCTACATATTACATAGCTCCATTTATTTCTATGCATAGCTCTTAATTTAGCAGGCAGCGTATACGCAGTCTTATGTGCTCTCTGCGAAAATTTAGTCAGTTTGGGAGAATAATTCATGATCAATGGAAAATCGTTAAAAAAGCAAGCTTTTCCACTTTTAAACGTCTCGAAATTAAAGTATTTATGAATGGGAATAAAGTCATGGTGCCCATGTCTCTACATCAGATTCGAACAGGCTATGACGTCACGCATATAGGCAGAGACCCTCGGCTTCGCCTCGGGTCTCTCAGCCCATATGCGTGACGTCATAGCCTGTTCGAATCTGATGTAGAGACATGGGCACCATTGACTTTATTCCCTAATTGTAAACAGGCCATTCTTGACCTATGCAGTTAGGCATTGAAAGTGGATGAGGTATTTAATTTCACTAGGATTAGCTAGGAAAGGCATGCTTACAGGAAATGAAACTTTTGGGTTCTTAGTCATGCACCTTCATTTAGCCTAAATTTAACATTTCTTTTTTGCTATATAAATACTCCATTGGTACAGTGTGTACTGTACCATCATCTCTAATGCACTTATCCATTGAATGACCCACCCCACTACCCCTGGGTATGCATGGTCAGTCAAATGTGGGTCACTGACCACTGACAGTGTGACTTACATCTCTGCCACTGTGCCAATATTGTCACCAGAGTGTACAGTATAGTGACAAAAAGGTGAATCATGTTGTACCTCAAATGTCAGTCACTTTACTGACCAAGGGGTGAATTGCTGTGGGTGATTTTGATGCCCACTGTACAAAGACAGTCTTCAGCATGACTCCACATACAGCTTTTGTGAGTCAATTGAATTGGTGACCCACATGTCCATCAAAATTGTAGTAATTATCCATCACTTTAGTGACTGAGGAGTGTGTCATTCTTCAAAAGTTTGTCAGTCACAGACGTGACCGACTGAAGAGCACATCAATGTACATGCATGTACTAAATTATTCCCAGAACCATGTAAGGGTGCCCTATTCAACTCATATAAAGTGCACAAGAAGTCTGCATTTCGTTCATTGTGATCATGGAATTGTGGAAAAACTGGAAATTATTCCCTCAAAAATCATCAACTATAAATGGACTCTAGCTGGCATGTGGCATCTGCTTCCAATTATTCCTTTCAAACATGTTTTAACTACCAGAATACAACTTCTAGCAGCATCTGTGCGATGCATGACCACTTATCACCAATACCCAACATAGCAGGGACAAACTACTGTAAATTGCACATCTCCGCAAAAATTTTGCAACAGCCCCACTATGGCCTGGCTATGGGGGGGGGGGCAGGCTGTGAGTACAACTGGCAAGTGCATTAACAAAACAATAACAGTCAACCTGACAAAATGCAGCATCTAAATGTTAATTTAATTAATAGCTCCAATGATGAAAACTTCCATGTGCATTGAGCCAGGAGTCTCAGGTACAGGGGTGTGAGTGGGGTCCTTCAAAAAAAGAGGAAAATAGCTGAAGCTTATCTGCCGAAGCATAGCTTGCACACGGCCTTCCCAAAAGTCCAGGGTGGGAGCTCCCAACAGGTAAAAGGGCAGAGCTCCACGAAAATTTCTTTGAAATATGGAACAATGAGAGTGATATTGCCTAAATATTTTACACCATATTTTTGTACAAAAGAAATTGATTATCATTTTTTGCCAAACATATTTATTATCATATGATCCAACTTAATTGGTAACATGAGCCAAAATGGCCATTAGATGACCATTGACCTCCAATTTCTAAACACCTGCCCAAGAAGTTACCAAGTTACTGAATATCACAGTAAACACCCCAAGACTGGCAAGGGATCTTCTGGGAACATAGTCTTTCAAACTTATTTATTTTCATAAAATGTCCCAAAATGGACACCTAGATGACATTTGACCTCAAATCCCAGATCACCACAGATAACCTGTTATTGGTTCATCTTTGTGCCAAAGTTTCAGTAACATTGCCCCAGCATGTGTCTATGGAGTATGCCTTGAACTGTTGTATGCTTCATCGTACAGTACTACATTGCCTATAGCTAATACAGCCAAATGCAATTAAAATAATCAAAGAAACTTCTAAAGACAAGTAGTGATGTCATCCTATCCATAAAAAACACTAACCATGCATAACACAACTTTTGTGAACAAATACGACAATTTAAGCAACTTGCAACGAATATTATTGAACCAAAATACTAGGCCATGTTGCTCTTGTAGGCCGCCTATAACTTGTACAGTAGATCAAATGCAGTTGCATGTGTTGGTTAGGTTGTAATGTGTACATATATGTGACACGATAGGCAATGGCGAACATGCCATTCCTCTCTGCAGTAAGTTGCCCCGTGTAGGAAAACCTCAGGGGTCGAAATTCCCACTGTTCCGCTGTTCCGAGAACAGTGCTTTTAGTGCCGGAACAGTAACTTCTCAAAAGCCACTGTTCCGTGGAACAGTGTTTTTCGACAAGAAGCAAAGTGCATATAAATATACACACATACTAATCTCTGATAAAGTAATGACGCCGTGAATTTAAAAAATCCACGTAAATTTTGGCTTAAGTATGAAATGCAATCTTGTTCCACCGTTATCAATTAAAGTCGGTTACACTTGCACGTGTTATTCCTAGTGTTTGCACCGGGTCCAAAATTCGGAACCGGGTACCCGAAGTCGATGGTCGGTCGGGTACCTGGGTAACCGAAAATATAACTTCCGTTAGGCTACGAGTTCGTTGTAAAGTCATACAGGAATAAGAAATTTTGCTTTGCACGTTGATATAATATCACACCAACGTATCTGACTGTACGTACGGGCATGACAACTGTTCTTAGGCATGTGCGTGATAAATTTTGCAGGAAAAAGTAACATGTTAGGTGTTCTGTCCCCTGTGCAATCTATGTTACTGTAGTGAAACTTTGGATCCGGGTAGCAGTTTCAGAACCGAGTCTTGACATCGTCGGTCTGGTACCCGGGTGCCCGGTGCAGACTTATTCCCTGTGCTGCATGGTACAGCTAGTACTGTGTAAACACACATAGGCTACTGAAGTTTTACTACCTAATGCAGAAAAGCTTTTAGTACAGTACTGTATGTCATTATTGCTCTGCAAGCGAGGGTCATCTTACATCACCCCTTGTTTTGTGTGGTATGTTCCAAATGACCTCTAACTATTCATTGAAATTCCCTCCACTTTATATTGTGTTTTTAGGGGTTTTTGTATTAGTATTCCCTCCAAGCTAGCAACTAAGCACCGAAAATTGAAACGACTTAAAGCAATTCTGACCTCTGACTTCTTGCAACCAAAGTCAAAGTTTGTTTTTCCCCGCAAGATCTTCCCATTGACTTACTGTGTGGAATGATACTTGAATCAAGGTGGTGACAAAGGATCTGACTTAGTGACGATTTCACGTAAATTTGCTGCAAGAAAAGAACATTAGTATGTGCACTCATATGTTGGAGAACCCACTCATTGATTTGCTATGGCAATAAACCGCAATTCAAAGGATGAATCAAGCAAAAATATTCCTTTACTGTGGAACTTTTTGCTCTCACTCAAATCCCACTTGCCTTGCTTGCTGTGCCTTCTGCATCAGTTCTGAGTGTATTTCATCCTACAGTAGGTCTTGGGACACTGCAATGCTAGGTCTCAGGACAATGCAAGATTATTAGCGATAAATATATATGCTTAAAAAATAAGAGCCAAAAGAAAATCAGGATATCCCACTGGCTAATCCCCGCTGCAAACGAAAATTCACCCTCTCCGCGTTACGGTCAAGTCATGCAGACGTCATACAACTAGAATACAGTAGACAGCCATTTGCACCTTTGCAGTGACACATGTGCACGAACTGTACGTATGCCGAGGTACTGTGCTCCCGAACAGTAAAATCTGATCCTGAACAGTAATTTTGGAAAAGGCGCTGTTCCGTGGAACAGAAGCAAAAAAATTAAATTTCGACCCCTGAAACCTTACCATAGAAACTTGCAAAAACACTTCACATAGTTCTTTAAGGGTCTTTTACACATGTCATGTACATAATTTGGAGGTTCTTGACCAAATGGGATATTTTGGATTCTTTAGACGATCGATCTTGGTTTTGCTGGCCTATGTATTGAGACATACTGTCTACAGCACACAGTGTATGGAGAAACTTATAGCTTGCGTGATCAAACCATGACTTTTGGGACTAAAATCACGCACCTGTGGAGTGAAAATTTTGCGAATGTATACTCACAGATTCCAACTGCAAAGCTCTCACCGCTATATTTTTGCAGCAAGACTGCTAAGATCAAATCTCCCGATCGAGATTTTTAGGGTTTTAATGTCAAGGCAAGCCCAGCTAGCTATGTGAACTCCCGTACAAGCACTTTGCATACAATACTGCAGTAGTGCAGTATATACGGTAGGAAAGACGTTCTGGTATCGTTTTTCCATTGACGGAAATCTTCGTTATCGATGCACAGTTACTTCTGTCAGATTTTTCAAAAAGGCGGAAAATGAAATCGGGAGGGAAAATGAAAAAAGCGGATTTCCGCTAAAAGGCAGAGATTTCACACCCCTGCAGGTAGTACCAGCTATTGAAAGCACATGCTATTGCTCTCCTACTCTGCAGTCCATTATTCTCATTTCAACAAAATGTAACTCACAATTGCAATCGTGATTACATTGCAATGTAATTGTAATCGTAATCGATTACTTTCATTTTTAGCTGGAATTGCAATCATAATCGTAATCGCAAAATCTGAAGCAATCATAATTGTAATTATTACATTCAGATGTAATTGCCCTACAGCCTGTAAATAACACACTGCGCCTTGACAAAAATCCTTTAGGCTGTTTTAAGCAATTAAGCAATTTAAGGGTCAGTACTTGTTTAGTGTTTACCATGGAAGCAATGTTCTGATGAAAATGATAGTCTCAAGAAATAATTGACAGAGACTGTACAGTAAATATTTTTACATTAACTCACATAAATTTGCAATAGGCCTACTGGTCCTGTAGTATAGCTGTGGATAGGCTAACTTAAAATTCGTCTTCATGGTTATATACCTCCACAAAATTTGGATATTTGTGCCAGACTGGAAAGTTTGCAAATTGCATCTTGCGAGGGCAAGAAACTAATTATTTCATGTCCGATGTGGGGCCATGGGTCAGGTCCATGTGTAGACCTTGTGGGGTCAAATATTGGTCAGGTCTTGCGGCCATACGGACACTGTCAGGCAGTGAGTTTGGCATTAGCTTTGTGTTAGCTTTCAGGTAGGCCTAGGCCTATTTTTTGCCTTGTTGCATTGCGGCTGCGGCCACTTTGCATTGCATGTTCGGCCAGATCTATGGCCAGCAATTTTTTGCGTGGCCAGGTGCCAAACGGCGCAGCAAGCTGTGGGGGCCAGATCTTGCACGCTCGAGGTATACTTTCCAGTCTAGATTATGTGTATACGCTATACTCTAGTCTAACACTTTAAAATGGAAGTTGTGTTACTGTCAGTATAACTATATATGAACTTGGACCACCTAATAATTGTACCTACCATGTAACAGTTAATGGTTCAATTTCTACTGTAGATGTTAGGTGGAAACAATCAAGAAGAAATTTTGCAGAAGTGTAATCTGTAAATTCCTCTGTAAAAACAACCCCTCTTTTAATCATGCAGGGTTGTAGATGTAAGTCTGACCAAAATTCAGAGAATTTCCCAGCTGGGAAGCATGCAATACTTGTAAGATTTGGAAACGAGAAGTATGTTAGTAAAGACTTTATACGTCCTATGTAGGTTTGCTAGCTGAAGGAAATCTTTTTTGACCAGCACAGCGTGGTCGAAGACCCCATATTTTCAATGGGCCATTGCATGGACTGTGTGTAGTTGTGTACAGGGAGCTACCATATCTGTCACCAACCTAGTCCGCAGCCTGCTGATGTATTATTTGGGTCCTTTGGGGGTTTCCCATACTACAGTACTGTAGGTCAGCAATATACCCATTAGCAAAACTGGGCTACTGCAGCTTCAAAAATTTTGAATGGTCTTGATCTTGGGGTAGTCCTTTCTCTTCCTTTGATCATTTTTTTTCCTGTTCATGACCACTTGTTTTTTTGCTACTATTGAAGAAGTTTGTTTGTTGGCTTGTTTTGTTTTTCTTTCTTTATAGGGAGTGCACATTTTCAAGCCCTCTGGGGTTTTTTGTGTTCTTCCTTTCGCTTATGTATGTACATAAATTCCTAT
This sequence comes from Holothuria leucospilota, assembly GCA_029531755.1. Taxonomy (NCBI): domain Eukaryota; kingdom Metazoa; phylum Echinodermata; class Holothuroidea; order Aspidochirotida; family Holothuriidae; genus Holothuria; species Holothuria leucospilota. The sequence continues at coordinate 78,659,449 of CM055961.1, read as the reverse complement.
GTCAAAGTCATATTCTTCATTTGTTTGTATATACGTAAAGCCAAAAAACAAACGAAACGAAACAAAATGAACCACGCACCAATTTTTTACTCTAATTTATCGATTTTGGCAAACCGGCCATAGAATTTATTGAAGGTATGATTTAAGTTACACTTTACTATTTAAGCATGCATGTTGTGCGTAATCTACCTGGAAATTACACCTTGGAAAATGTTGATAAAATACGATTCATCAATTGAGCTTGAGCTGGGAGGTACTGATCAATCGAAACCTGTGCTCGTACCTACACATGTACTGGGTTCTGCAGTTTAATGTTAAGTACCACACAAGCGTGCATGGATAGTCTGACTGCACTGTTTTCTATTGTTTATATCTTTTGTGATCAGAGCGAGCGGGGGCTGGCCGGCTCTCGGCCTAACAATAATCCCATCACCTACACAGACTTCCATTCAAATATCCATCTGGAGGCATTGCAGCAGTTATTGCCAACACTATACAGTCTACGTATACTGTAGGTATGTGTGTATTTGATTTGGTTTTTCTTACAAAGGAGTTCATAAAATACATAGGTCTAATAATATACGTCTCCTTATGCATACAAAATACCATTTAAAGAACGCATTAAATCACACATTTTCACATTAAAAAACGCAAAAGCTTCACACAGTCCATGGGGGAACACCCCCTCCCACAGCCTCCCCCCTTGCGTGCAAGCATGCTTGAGATTGATTGCTTAGCTCCCTCGCAAAATCTTTACCACTTTGCCACTTTCAAATGTTGGCAAGTATGCAATCATTGCAGAAACACACGTAGACGATGTTACTCTCACAGTAAGCACACGGGAAAATCTTTGTACAGCAATAGCCTCTGGAGGCCTAGTTCAGGGAACAAAGTGTACTGTACGTGAGAACTACTGTAGGCCTAGCCCTTGAACATGACTCAGCATTACGTTCTTATACTCTCAGGGCTCGAAATAACGGGGCCCGTGGGCCCGATGCTCCTAGAAATTCTCTCGGGCCCGTAACTTCTACAGGGAAAGGGGCCCGGATGGCTCATAAATATTTCAAGTCTAATTGTACAGTCTGCACGTGAACCTCTCCATCCACAACTCAACGATCTTATATCTCGCACAGCCTGTGTATTCTTAGTTAACGGTCACTGAAAACCTGCGAAACACACATTATTTCTGAAATCAGTTCACATCGCTCATAAAGAGTCTGCTTTGTCACAACACAAAAGATCACTCACGCAGACATTCAGCATGTCAGTCACAAGTATAAATGTAGGCGGAGCCTCACAAGATCACCTGACGAAGACGGTCGGCGGGAATTGAACAGTGCCCTTCATTTTACCGGGTAATAACTTCCAGAGTTCCGAGAAAATTTTGAAATTGTATACTAGCCTACATGCAACATGGTCTAAGAGGGTGTGGACAGATTGGTTTCAGGCTAGTTTCAGCCTCAACTTGCCTTAATCATACCCATACTACACGTTTTCAAGCACGTAAAAAGCACCCGTACTCTTTATCAGTCCTTTTTTATTTATAAGGTTTGGGGCCCTTGATTTCTCATTTGGCCCCTAGATTCCATGGGCTAGGGGCCCGGCAGGCCCACAAAGGTTGAAGGCTTATTTCAACCCCTGATGCTACATTCCATTTCTGGGCCCTTGCCTTGTACACACAATATTTTGACTCATTTGTTGACCTCCGTCAAGATCCTCAACCCTCACGTCCCCGAAATTTACCTTTTCTCACTACACTGTAGGCCTACAGTATATTTTCCACAGATGATCTCTGGCATCACATCCACCTACCTGTACAACATACTGTAAGTCTCATTGATAAATTTATCAGAACATAATGTTAGTCCAAAATACAGTAGGTACTTCGAAAACAGAGCAGCAGCTGATTTGTCACGCAGTTTCTATATTTTAGAAATGGATTTCCTGATTTACGTGTACATACGTAAATAAATTTCCTGGGATCCAGTGCCCATAATTTCCCAAAATTCACTGGTGACTGGTGTAGATGCAATATGGGAACAGTCTGACCTACTCACTGTTGGGAAGCCTAATTTAATCATAATGATCTCCTCTGTATCATCCAAACTTAACAAAATGTTTCCGGAAACCTTGGAAGATTGTCTGTCCAACTTTCCCAAATATCAAGACAAGTGGAAACACTGTTGTCACCTGACCTGGGTTGGTTGAACAGGTTTTAAGACCAAGAACGAAGGTCTGTTCGTGATTTTTGCCACGAAGTTGGTAGTTTTAAACACGTAAGGAAGTAGGCATAATTACAGTAAGGCCTAGGCCTAGCCTTAGTTCAACTTAGTCTAAGAAGGGTTGGAAGCATTGTGTTCTCATAAAATTGTCAAGTGAATCATATTAGCCTAGGCTGGTTCTTCTTCTTCTTCTTCTTTCAAATGCAGCACAAACGCCAGACAAGGCTATCCCGTGCTGTTGAACTAGGGCTAAGGGAGTCGGATGAATAGAATAACTAGCTATAACGATTTTGATCAAGGGCTAAGAGCTGGTTTTTAAAGCTGTCCACTGATGGGGCACAGCGAGCCTGTTCCGGTAATAGGTTCCAGCTAGGGATAGTTCTTGGATAGAGAGATTTCTGATAGCAAAGCTTGTTAGTGGAGGGATAATGGTATAGATACCTTCCACTAGTACGACGGGTAGTCCGTCGATTAAGATTTGAAGGGTCAATAAGATGATTCCTTACATTACTTGGAAGTAATCCATGCGCTTCTTTATACATAACAACAAGACAAGCCCTAAATTGTCGAGTGTCAAGGCTGTCCCATTTAAGATCTTTAATCATCTCAGAAACACTTGATTGGCGACTGTAGTTCTGGTTCTGGTGTAATACTACAAACAGTTCTCCGCAAACGGGATATACGGTTGTAGGTGTGTAACGGCTAGCAGACAAATCAATTTACTTGGGATCTCCTCAAGGACGACAAGTTCAATTTACATAGTTGGTTTTTGAAAGCTTCAAATGAAGGGGCCTCCCTAACTGCTGGGGGTAGACTAGTCCTTGAACATTACTCTATGCTACGTACACTTTGTTTTACTCCGCACTAGAGTCCTTGTCCTCCCTACACAAAAAAACCCCGCAGTTAAAGGTTTGGGAGGAAAATTTATCAGAACTTGATTGTTCCTACACTAATTGTCATTTCTCCGATTTTAAAACAATGCAGTTCAGTTTATTATCATTATATTGTATAAAAATATGCATTCACACAGCTCACAGGTGTGTTCTAAGGCCAAAACTCACAGAACTAGCTTCGTTGTTCTTCAAAAAACGGCAGCCATAATGTCAGAATGGCTCATGGTAGCGCTTCCACATTTTTATGTCCAATTTCCTGAAATTAATTGCAGGATTTCCTTAAATTTTGTTACGTTTTCTTGGTTTCAGATTTTGAAGTCAATATACAGGTTTGAGGTGAAGGTCCATTTCTAATATTATACAAATATTTTCTCCAAAGTCGAAAAATGTGCATCTACACGACATACTGTATCCTTTTGCATACTACCCTGGTTACAACTTTTTACAGGGAAGTCAGTCATGTGACTGCATGGGCACTATAAAATCTAGCCCTCAATCAGGGCCTAGTATACTACGCTCCGTAAGACTACACTCCGAATACAAGGCCCTTATTCTCTGCATAGGCATTTCCAGTAAATAGGATAACAATGATATATCACAAATTTCCCGTACCTTGCGATCACATATGACACTAACGAGCACTAAATACAATCAGCTACTTTTATATCTTCCTTTTTTGGCAACTTATAGAGCGTCATTCGGTTATTCTGCATGAACTTTTCAAGAAAATTGGTCTTATTTTCACCTGCGATGCGAGGCCTAACTCTTCTGCAGACGAAATGACTTCTTAATCCCATAATCCTACTCGGCATTCCGCTCCACAACTACACCCAACTGCGTATGCGAATGATCTTTATATCATACGTTGAAAAGTGTCATATTGTAAGAACCACCTCGGCCCATTGACGCGGATAATTTCCCATGACCCTACTCGGCTTTCCGCCATATAATTCTACTCGACTGCGTATGCGAAGAACCTTTATAAAGTATGCTGCAAATCTTTTAATACAAAAACATCACTTTGACCCACTGACGCAGACGGTTGAGCTAACGGTGGTCAAAGGTCACTGCAGATAGCTCTAAGCAGACGACTACTTGAAGGCAGCCTGGTAGTGAAATAATAAGTCATTTTTTCGTAAAATTTTTCAACATTTTCTCTCATTGAAGGTGTTATAGTGTTTTTATCGTTGTCAACTTACATCGGTGACAGTTTGGTGAGTAACCGAGCCGATTTATAGTCGTGAGAGCTTAAAGTGTTTGCCACAACGCCGCGGTTGTGGCTAAATCCTGATTTTGTCAATGTATCGCCTAAGGACCTACTACAAGGAGCAAAGTGCCAATGGAGCGTAGTGTGTAGGGCCTGATTGAGGACTATATAAAATCTTGTAACTGACTTAGTGTTAAGGTCAGTTTTAGGCTCCAACATCGAAATTTCACCTTCTTGCTCCCCTCTATTCCAAGAAAAACTGGTCAAAGAACGGATTAGGCCTGTACGGTCACGTTCAGTGACTTAAACTAGGCCTAACTTAGGGCCTAGGCCTAGGGTAGTGTAGGTACTGGCCTAGGCTAGAAATTAGAATTGAGTTAGGCCTAGGCCTATATAGGCTACCAACGGCTATGCACGTGGCTTTAGAGGCTACAGTAGGCCTAACGTTAAGTTAGATCACGCAATTTTACTGTAGGCTAGATCTCGACTGTAAAAAGCAAAAAAAGACTTACACAGGTTTCATAAGACTTTCAAATTAAAATCGAAGTTGAAGTTTCTATCCTTTGGGCCCTTGGGTGATTCGTGTGGATATCCATCAAAACCAAGTTCAAGATGCAGTAACGTTAGCGTTCCGTAACCATAGTAGTGGAGTCTGAAGCTAGTGATGGTATGATTGGCTCACATATATGCATTCAGCTTTAGATTCAGCCCAGCAGGATATAAGAAACATTAGGCTTTGTCAAGTTCGTGCGCTAGATTGCACATGCTGCAACCAGGGAGCTGTTAGGAAGGAGACACAACTTTCTATAGCACTTTGAAGCAATGATTGTTCCCGATGGTAATCTTGCTTTTATCCTCAAAATTCCTGTTACAATTAACAGGATCAACTAGGATTAAGGGACCTTTTGTTACAATGACAATGCATATCTTCTACTCCTTACATTGAACAGTTAACTTTTCGTTGCCAGCCGTCACAAAAGTATATGAAATTTTACACTTTTGTCGTTATTGGTCGCAATAAATGTCATTTCTGTTAGCTTTACTGAAGACCTCCAAGACAACTTACATTCCGACTGTGTTTCGAAGTGATGAGGAAATAGGCCAAAACTGGGAAAAAATGAATTAGGCTTGAACAATGTTCGAAGCAGACGACGCATCAAATTCGTCGGGACGTAAAGGAAGAACACTATGTAAACTTTCAATGACAGTCGTTTAGTGAAAAAATCTTGATTACAGCATAGCCCCGTCGGTAACAAACCTCAGATCAAAGCATGTTTTTACAAAGGTAATTGTTACAGGATTACTTGGGTGTGAAAGGGGCAGATATTTATTAGGAAGGGTAAAGTCAACAAGGCTAGATAATAGTTACAAAGAGACCTGTCAATCAAATTCCTGGCTACGCCTTTTTCAACACTGTGTGACAAGTAGCATCTAAACTCTTTTCTGGGAGTAAAATATTTCCCATGGAAAAAGTTGGGCCCCTAAAAGTTTTGCCCCCCCCCCCTTGAATTTTTTTTTCTGCGGACGCCCATGCATATAAGGACACCTAATTTTTCAAAAATTTCCAAAGGGAAGGTGAAATCGCCTCCCCTTAGACCCCCCCCCCCCCCCGGCCTGCGATCACACAACATAATGCATGTCCAAGAGAGAAGTTATGGCTACGCCAATAATTATTATCATTATTAGTTATTGTAACGACTCCCCCACCCAAAATTATAATCAATACGTTCAAGGGTTGTAACACCGCAGATGATTGTACATGTAATTGGCATGCGGTATGATAGGCCCTATGTGTCTATGTAATATGTAATTAATATGTTGAACGTGCGTGGAGCGCGCGAGAATATTTGGTTTTATTTTTCGGGCAAGCTGTTACAGCCCCCCTCCCATGGACGCCAATCCTAAGATTTTTTACACAGTAAATTTTTTACAGAAGTGGCCACGTCCCCCACATTCGAGTAAAGATTGACGCCCATTCCCCCTCCCCATCAACTTGGGATGCTACGTCCATGGTTGTATTTGACTGAACCTCCTTTACTTGTTTTGATCTCGCAGAATTCAAATTTCATCCTAGATATTTCTTGGCCAGTTAATAATTCTCACCTGAGGCTTCTGAGTATGTACATGTGCATGTACCCAGTGGCGTAGTCTCGGGGTGGCACGAGGTGGCACGTGCCCCCCCCCACGACAAAGCCGTGACGCCCCAGGAGTCCCCCTGTGAAAATTTTTGGAATGTACAGTTTTATGTAGAGGGAGAGTTAGAAATTGTGCCCCACCAGGAAAGGCCCCTTGACCCCCCAGTGCTCCCCTGCTCAAATAATCCTGGATACTCCACTGGGTGTACCCATGGAGACCGCCCGGACTTACCGGTCGGGATCGTGACTGGACATTCCAAAATTACTGACAAATCGAAGTCGGTTTAATTTAGTCTGAGGGTCGGAGAATCTTTTGACTCACGGACCCGGCGTGCGCTAGCTATATAACAAATGCCCGTGGATGATTCAGGGAGTTTCCTGGATGGTTCACCTAGTTTTTCCAACCAGGGGCTCAAAGCCTAAATAACGAGGATGGGGTGCCATTCAAAGTCCCCATTACGAAATTAATGAGCCTCTCTATCCCCACTTGAGTCTTTGGCCACCCTCTCAAAGAGGGTGCAGGCTCCTTGCTCCTTGCTCCTTGCTCTGCGACCAAGGCTGCTCAGCTGAACCGACTGACAAAGTCGGATAACTTCCTGAATCACATACAGGGGACACGTTTGGTAACTCCCCCTGAGAAGTTCAAAACCGTAAATGGAAGTTGGTCTCAAGTTCTTGAAGGCCTGAAACTTTTACTGTCCAAATTATGATTTCAAAATGCCCTTCAAGAAAGAAAAAAAAAAAAACTAAATTGCAATAAAGCAAGGGCGTAGGAGGCGGGAAGCTTTAAATGTGGTGCTGCAGAAGCTTGCTTTCGACCCCCTCCCCCGCCCCCATTAAAAACCTCTTATTTGTTCCCGTTGTAAGCCTAGAAATGTCAAAAATTTGTAATAATTCTCCTTAAAATTTGCTGACATGTTGCACCCAATGGCATTTAAATACACATATTGAAAAGTTTTCAAAAGGGGGAGGGGAAAGAGTGATCTGAAAACTGTTGTGGGGCTGCAGCAGCACTTTCCAACTAAATCTTGTACTCTAAATTATACTGGTCGTGTAATCGTTTGTACAACAAGAAGATTTCTAGTATGCAAGGTATTAGAAACTCTACTTCTAAAATGTTTAGAAAAAAAATCGGGTCGCTTCGCCCTTCCGTTACTGCTACTTGGCAAAATTATGCCTACAATCCTGGACAAAAATGATGGGACTCTTTCGTACAAAATTAGCAACTGCTTAGATAGATTCGCTGGTCTTCCGAAACCCCCCCCCCCCCAGCTCAATGTTATCCAAACCAAAAGATATTCAAAATTTAACGAATTTCAACATTGAATGTGGGCGAGGGGGAAAAATACATGGGACATGTCCCATGTATTTTTGTCCAGGCCTAGGATTGTAGCTATTTCCTATATTGACAGCTAGACTGATGGTACGTACTGTTCCAAAGCCCGTCACAACACTCCTACAATCATCCGTTCTCCCCATCACATCGGGCTGAATTCCCAGAATCAACAACTTTACCGAGGGCATAAGTCGAATAAAAAATATTATAAAAAAGTGTTCAAACCGTGATTTTATTGGTCACTCTATTTATTACCCATAAAAGGAAAAGGAAGTTAATTTGAATTCGTGTAACGGTGTCATCCTAATGCCGTGGTCACACTACAACGAATTCGGATCAGATTCCGATCCGATTTTTGTGAGTTTTTATTAAAATCTCCTCCATTTCGGGTCGGAAAGAACCCAAAATTTGCCAACCTGTTTAATTATATGATTTTTATTGCAGGACTACGAAAATCAGATTAATACGAATTATTTCGTGACGTCACATAGACAGACAGCTTTTATCGGACTACGCGTTTCCGATAAAAGCTGTCTGTAGGTGTGACGTCACGAAAAAACATTTACCATTTCATTTTCATAGCTCTCTGATGCAAATCATATATTTACACTGGTTGGCAAATTTTGGGCTCTTTCTGACCCAAAATGGAGATTTTAATAAAAACTCACAAAAATCGGATCGGAACCCGATCCGTATTAGTTGTAGTGTGACCGCGGCTTAATTCATGATATGGCTTTGTGACGATGACTCTGTTACAGTTCATGCAGGATAACTACTTATTTACGACACGAATATGAATTTTTGTTTAGATAATCATGAAAGATATTTGTAAAGGATATAAAATCTGTACTGTTTTGCAGGTTTTTTCAAAAGTGTTTGGAGCAACTACTCTTTCCCTCTAATGCCTTGATGATAGTCACCTGTTTCTTTCTATTGCCTACAATTTTAAAAATGGTCCAAATTTCCGCTGGTTTCGGTCCCTCGGGTTTGCATCTGAGCTAGGCCTGGGTCCTTGAGTGAAACCCCTCTTACACTTGCTTCGTGCTACGCCCGTCATTTTTTTTTTCTGTCGGGATTTTCTTCCCTTAGTCGATAAACACGGTACCCCCCCATTCAGAGTGCTTTGGCGACGCTCCTGTTAAACACCCCTAGGCTGTCATCAACACAGTGATTAGCTTTGTCGAAAGAAGTAAATTCAATGCCACCAGGAAATGTCCAGGTGGTTTCACTGGGATTTGATCCTGGGACTCGTATGTAAGGCTACAGTACCCACTCAAACCAACAGGCCGGCTCCAACACGGTGATGTTGTCCGAACCGACCGCGGTTGGATTAATGTTGTGACTCGCCGATCAAAAGACAAAGGCGGAACTGGAGATCATTCCGCGTTCTTATCAAGAGCGGGAAAGGAGAAGAAAAGTATTAAACCAGGCGCGGATCCAGGTGGGGGCGCACCCGGTGCACGCCCCCCCCCCTTTTCGATGACCAACGATTTTTTTTTACTCCGAAAAAATGAGGAAATATGGGAAATATGCTTGAAGTTCCCAGATGCTGGGAAATGGCGTCGAAGCACATCTAGAATTCAAATTTTCTTGGGGGCGGATCCCCAACCCCCCGCCTTGGCTTTGCGCCTTCGGCGCTCGCTCGTCGGCCTTCGGCCGACGGTGTATACGCCCCTTTTTCTCAAAATCCTGGATCCGCGCCGGTAAACGAAATAAAAATAAAAGTGGATCACCACGTGAGTCATTTAAAATGCCAGTAACGATTGTACGTATCTTAGAAATTATAGAGACTTAATTAGTTTTAAGACGACAGATTCTATCCTGCGAAGCAGACTCTGTGACAGCCTTTCTGAAGATAGCGCTCTTTCAGAAATCTTAATATCATAATACACCCTAGGTATACATTCCATACAGACTTACTTCATAATATGCCGTATAGGCTAGGGGTGATGCAGGGAAGTGTTAGGCTCCTAACAACTACTCCTTGGGTGATATACACACTCTTGCAAACGTTTTTTCTTTTCGTTTGACTGATAAAATGCACATACAATAGCCTACCGGGAGTATCTCTGCTCCCCGAAGGAACTTGACCGTTCGTCTCAGATCGAAGGGACACGTCAAGTGACCAATACTGTGCTACACGCGAAAAACGCCCCCCCCCCCCCCCAAATCTGCCCGAAGAATTTTGCAAGTCGTATCCCGAATATGTGTGTAGACCTATGTACATTAGAGTTGAGCTCAAGTGGGATCACATACAGCCCGAGTCTATAGCCAAGAGGGATGAGGGAGTTTTTTACCGAAACATAAAAAATAGATTAATTTCGGGAAATTGTAAAATATTATACGTGGTATCTTAGTCCCTCAACTTAATCGTTTTTCAAAGGAAATTAACTAGCGGCAGGCCCTCATGCGCACCTTTTACCCCTTTCCAATATCGAGATCCCTTTGTGCTGATGTGCTCCCCTCCAATTGGTTGCTTCGGCCATGTGCTTGCTGTAGCCTTGGCCCTGAATAGCTCGTGCGCCTACTATGCCCTCCGACTAAGTTGCTCGTCTCATCGCCGCGCCAGATCATGCCCGTTTAATTTATTGCAAGCTGTGGTGATATAATTACTTAACCTCAGGCGTGTAGCTACCGCGGAAGGGGGGAGGGTCTGGGCCAAAGGTGTTTGTTAGAACCCCCCAAATTGTTTTGTCCATGTAAAATGGCAAGAATTAAGAAAAAATAAATGTTGAAAAAGCACATTTTGCGCAAAATATGAAATCAACGAATAAGTTTTGAACATAAATTCAGTTAAACGATGAAAAATATAGCACCAGATTCTCGGGACCAGATTGCATTCAAGGATACCTAACTATTCGAAATTTCTTAAAGAGGGTGAGGACAACCGTCCCTAAGACCCCCTCACCAGGACGGCGATCAATACCGTGACCCCCCATTTGATAGCCTACTTAGGCCCCCGTGGAAATTTCATCTTCGCTACGCCCCCTGCTTAAACCCGCGTGAATGACGGACGCCAAACTTTCCTACAAACGTATAGTATTTCTCGCGAAGCTTCCTAAAATGCGTCGGGTCCAGGGGCCCGTCATAGTGGCCCTAGTTGTGGGGGTCAAGGAAGGAAACGTCCCGGAAGCCTCTGAGGTACTGAAAAACTGAAAAATTAAAATGAAGCATTTGTCTATCGTATCGTATTTGCACTTAATTTAACAGATCACAGCAATCACATTTTACTGATAACCTTTAGCTTTACTCAGAAAAGCAGGTCATTTTTATGATGAAGAGGGCGTGGCTTGCGGGTGGTTATAATGATAATGGCAGGGTTTGTACGAATCTGTGGAGCGTTTCCCTATACATCTGTAGGTTTCTGATTTACGTATGCAAGGACCACTATGCGTCTACAGGCGTATAACCCCTTATTTCATGGCTTCTAGTCACAAAGTTTGACGGGATGCTTTGAAAGAAATTTTAATACATGTACAACACAATGTTTTTCAATTGTCACTTGCCTTCCTATCTTTGTGCATCACCATGTATTAGTTAGTTTCCATTTCAGTTGCGTGCTGATTTTCATCAATACACAGAAAAAGCACGAAACTGAAATTTTTTGATATTGTAATTTGTATTTAACATGGTTCGTCTAGAAACACGTGTTCATAAAAAGGAATTTCGAGCATTTCTTGATAATACATATATAACACAACACTCGTCAACCTCACAGTTTATGCATACCAGCACTAACCCGGGAGCTGTGACCCTGGATAGCAGGGATCAGTTCTCTACCTCCTGACATCCATTTCGGAAGCTTGGACTAATATCCTTTTTCTGCTAATCATATTGCTTACTCAACAAATTACCTCAAGATTCACACTGAAGCACCCCCATCGGGAGATACAACTTTACTCTCTAGTTTGTTTCAGTACAAACATCAACGAGACCAAAGTTGCTATTGAACATTTTGTTAATAATTAGCAGGTCACACACCAGCTTTGGCAAGTAGACCTTCGACATGTCTCAGTGTTTCAAGTATAATCACTGAAGCTAAAGTCTGATATCCTGGAAAGGGGGAGGGGGAGGGGGAGGAGTATATCCCCCACTTTATGGAGATGCTCCCATTGATTTTCACATTTTCACATAGTAACTTTTGCCATAAGGGACCATTATCTCCCCACCCCCACTCTTTCACACAAATCTCCGCTACTGACTGAAACAATATATAGGCTCTTTTGTACAACTTTCTAGAATTATTTCCAAATAAATGTACAACCTTATACTGCTGGCTTAGGGGAACAGTATTGTATTCTGTAAAGATGAAGCTTAGAAACCAGGAGGTAAGCGATTTGATCCCTGCCCTGGTCACATGCAGTAAGTCTAAAAGGTTTCAAAAAGAGCCCAATTCATAATCAAAACTCACTGTTGAGTTCGTTTACCACACAACACAACATGGATATAAAGTTGTAATTTCATGTTGTCACATACCATCATAAAACTACCCTTCACAGCCTAAATTAAATAACAATAACTATAAGACCAAAACGGAATTATAACAACTCTCACTGGAAAATATAAACAGATCACATGACCCCTGTAATATCTTTTTGGCAAACCCCCAAACAGGGAAATGATCCAAACATGTAAAGCTTTATGCTGACTTTTCCCTCACTACAAAAAACTGAGGAGCTTGTAATCACTAAAAAAAAAATCATGGCCTCATTATGGGCTGTATTTTGTCACTCTGGTGCATTTTCGACAGGACTGTGCACAAGTGAGTCTTTTCAACTTGGAATAATCGATTGCATTTGCTGTTGTAATTTACCAAATGCTAAGGGCCATGGGCCACCAACTTTAATTTGGGGTCCTAACACTAAGACCTTATAGCAAAACCTTAGGTTGCAGCTAGATGATTCAAAAAACAAATTGCCATGGATACACACATACTTTTTTTACACATAACGATAGTAACATCAATTTAATGTGCCCTTGTTATATGCATTACAGTAGACCATGGCTGCAGCTGCTGCGGCTTTCCCTGACGCCCATGTACCATCTCTACTTTCACATGGGGCCAGAGAAGACAGCCAACATTGATGGGGATCTAAAATACACACAAAATAAAAAATATCAAGAAAAGAGTGCCCTGATATCCCCACATGATTTTTACCAGTCTTGTGGATGCATGTAAACAATTTTTACCTTGTGATCTCATATATTACAAATTAATGCCCCCCCCCCCTCCCTCCTTCAAACAGGAAGTTAGAAATGAGTATTAGGGTGAAATCACTTTGGAGTTGAAGATTAATACTGCTGGTAAACTTTACACACTGCCTTATTCATACAAGCAGTTGGAGCTAGTGATCATACTTTGATTAACAATTTAAAAGATAATGGAGGTAATGTATGGCAGGAGCTCTTGGATAGGCAGATAATTAAGAGAGAGTTTGAGAAGTTGACAGCAGACCTGGGAAAAAGAGGAACATTCAGCCTTTGTTAAAGAGGGCCAGTTAAATGCCAAACAATGTGGCTGAAAGGAAAATGACAGATTACCCTAAACATAACACAATTAGGAAAGCTGGCACAATAAAACCCCTTTCTTGAATAAAAGTAAATTCTTAAGTGAGAAAAAAGTCTCAACCGTTAACAGCACTGTTTCCAGTAGAACAGCATTTTATGTTCCCAAGCACTTTTGGTACATGACATCCTAACTTGCTTCTCTAACTCATTATCAACTTAAAATTGAACCACCTTCCAATGGTTTTAAAGAAGGCTTGGAGTAAACAATTATTTTTGATATGTGAAAGTGAAACTATATCTTAACATTCAACAGGTGAAATTTTCATTCAGGTCTGAAATTGTAAGCATATCATCAAATGAAGTAACTACATTTGTGAAATTTGAAGCAGATTGGCGTAATAAATTTATCATCACCTTACATTGATGAGTAATTCTTTACGTGTATTCTATGTTTTGCAATGTGTTGCTTTGACCCTAAAGGCCTAAACTCAATGGCATGAGGGCTTCCAATGTGCATTTGAAGTTTGTGAAATTCCTATGCTGTTCATTCATGTTCTCATAATGGATAACATACCATTACCCAAGAAGAAAAATGGTAATGAAGTTTAAGCAAAAGCAAAAATGAGCTCATTAATGTGAGGTTACGATGTTACATGTGCATGCTTGCTACAAGTCCATTTGAGACTGAAAATGTGACAAATTGATTTGTTGATATTGAGACTCATATGTCAGATTGAAAGGCAAATTCTACCAGAATGCTTGGATTAAGCACCTGCCTTACATATCAAAACTCCAGTCAAGCATAGATCGCTTCTTTTCATCTCATATAAACATGGTGATGTCTTTGGTATATGCTAAAAGAAGCCAGCTATGCCTTCCATGTATTATTCTAAATGATTCCTTTGCACAACAATCATCCTTTACCTGTAGTAGGTGTGACAGGTGTACAACTGGTTTCATGAGCAACAAATGCTTCCTTTGTAGTGAATAGTTTATGACATAACTGACAAAAGAAGGACAGATTACCTGCATGTGTCCCCTGGTGCATAAAACAATTATCCTTTGACCTAAAGGATTTATCACAAAATGGACATTTAAACGGCTTCTCACCCGTATGTAACATCTCATGCCTACTACGTTGATGCTTTGCTGAAAATGATTTAACACAGTACTGACACTTGAAAGGCTTCTCACCTGTGTGTTTACGTTCATGGGTCTTAAGACTACTTTCAAATCTGAAATCCATATCACAAAACCGGCACTTGAATTTTCTTTCACCCGTATGAACTCTTTCATGTGCATTGCAAACCCGTTGCAATGTAAAAGCTTTATTACAAAATGTGCATTTGAATGGTTTTTCACCTAAATGTTTACTTACATGCAATTGCCATGTTGCTCTGATTCTAAATGATTCCTCACAAAACTGACATTTGAATGGTTTCTCACCTGTATGAATAGTTACATGATTTTTGTAGCATTCTCTTGTTGTGAAAGATTTTTGACAAATCAGACATTCAAAAGGTTTGTTACCAGTATGTCTCGCTGTGTGACGTTCATAAACTTCTTTCGATTTATAAGACATGTCACAAAACTGACACTTGTACATTTCCTGCTCTGGTGGTGGTACATCTTGCAGTGTTGATTTACTTTCAAATTTTGAAGAGGGTAATTCATTGTTTGGGGGTTGGAAGCATTTCTCACCTTCATTTCTTTTATTTAAAGTTATTCTGTGTACAATGACACCGACAGGCTTAAGGTGAGGTTTCAGCCCTTGCACTTTTGCAGTAGAAACTTCGTGCTTGAAATTCTGAGTTTGCTTATCATCTTTCATTGTTAATTGAGAAGATAAACATGGATCTGTAGCACCTGATGATGATGATGGCAAAGTTTCAACAAGAGAGTTCTTATCAGCAGCGGGGATTTGCATCTGGTGAGAGCTTTCAGGAGACTCCAGCCGACCTAGAAATTAGAAGAAAAAACACACAATGCAAAACAAGGATACCCAGTAAGTGAAATGCATGATAAATATTTGGTCATCCTTTCCAAAACCTATTGTGGTCAAGACCTGTGTTGGTATTAGGCAGTGAGATTGTGTGCAGTGGTGTAGCTAGATATATTTGTGTGGGGTGGGGGGGGGGGCAAAAGCAAAAAATTCCCGACAGATTATTACTTTGAAGTAATGATGTACTATCTAAGGGTAGCACCACCATCATCTGGCATGTAGCGCGAAAAAATTAGATTAAAATATCTCCGAGATTGCCTTAAATGACACTTCCAGGCCTTGTCAGTAACCATTTCGATGTGTAATTCTGCTTAAAAACATAAAGTGTTGTGTTTCAAATGAATTGTTTTTATTTATTTCCAACACAGACTAGAAATTTCTGACAGAGGCCTTCGGAGGCTTTGTGGGGGGGGGGGGTGACCTCCCCGGTCCCCTCTCTAGCTACGCCACTGATTGTGTGATTCCTGCACTTTTCTCAACATTCTGCAAGTTTTAGAGTCACGTGTTAGAAATATCCCACACCTGTTGGGAAAACCTGTCAGGAACAAAGCTGACTTTTATGTTCCAACTAATCGAGATCCCTCCATGTGAACCAAAATCTGGCACCAAAATATTTTGAAGGAGAAATCCCCCTCCCCCTTACCCCCATCCCCTCCATACCCTATTGTACATAAGATTGTACATAAGAGACCTGTTTAAATATACAGTAAAGGCTTTTGTTCAGGACCACAGCTTACAGTCAACTTCTTTGCTCGCTTTGCACATGTCCCAGTGCAGAATGGATTCTAACAAAAAGGAAAGCAGCAATCTTTCCGAAATCATTAAAGTGTACCTAGAATGTAATATTTAAAACGACAAGCTTAAAACTTAAAAATGAATTCAAATGGTCTAACTCCCATCTCCACGTAGCATTCTTGAGCTGAGATATATAATGCCGAAGCTTATTCACTCAATTTAAAGTGGTAGATTGCACAATAAGTTGTGATGCCATTCTTGTACTATGGTACTCAAAATACTATCTTTGTTTCTCCGTGTTTTTTGGAAAGACACTGCAACTTGTGCCAAAATGTGATCACTGTCCTGCTGGTAAAGGGTAAGTTGGCTATACTACCCCTCTCCTTACAACATACTGTGCAAGAAACCAGCAATTTTTTCAAGATCATTAGAAGATTTTAATCTAAAAAGGAAACAAAAGCAGGTCATGTGAGTGGTACAAGAAGGACATCAAAAATTATTGAGCAATGGACCATTTCAGAATAAATTTCAATCGCTTATATTTCAGCAATGGAGTGAGCTGTAAAACTGAGAGTTGGATGAAAGAGATTCATTTTTGAACCTATAAAATTAATGTACTGGTTATTCTAGACTTGAGGTAAACTTTAAAAGATCATGAGAGCCAATACTAAGGATAGGGGGAAGTGTGAAATTAACTCTCCCAGTTTTCTGAATGCAGGGTAATTTCAAAGATTTTGCTTCTTAACCCTTTCAGTGCTGAATTTATTCCAATGCAACACCAGCAGGGGCTGAATTTTTTAAAGCCAAACTTGAGAGCAAGGACACACAACTTTCAAACTGATATTAGGGCCATATAACAAAAATTCTGTTACAAAAAACAAAGAGAACATCTTACTCTTTCAGATGGTATTTATTTCATGGTACTTAACATACACTTACTGCTGAAAATTGTTGTTTACTAGTAATCTGTTTATTTATGCAAATTTATGCAAATTTTGGTCATTTTTCAATATTTACTTTTCAACTGTTAGCTTTGCATAGCATGCTTATTGCCATTACTGCTGAAAACAAAAACTGAAGAAAATTCAATTATCTTTCTAATGGTATATGGTTTGTACACATTTTTCCAGTGTAAAACTGAAGTCTAGGCCTATTCTCAACTGCATGGCATGAATACCTGGTCAAGTTTTATTCACATTCGCAGAACTCAGGCCGTGTAATGTTAGTGCTGAAAGCAGCTATGTCGGTACTGGCCTAGCGTTAGAGCTTACGTTACCCACCACTGGACTAAATCACTGATTATCGTTATCTCCGACTTGCCTATCAACGTCCTACGTGTTCGATCCTTCGCAAGTAACATTCTCAGAATCAACCGTATAATCTCACTATCATGGTCAGCCGTTATTTCATCAAGGGCCTCTTTTGATGTGTAAACAACTTCCTACCTCACGGCGTCATTTTCAATCCTCATTTTCTCGAAATTTTCCATCCTAAATGTACCGCGAATTTAGTACCAATGTGTTGCTGAAAGTGTCTTGAATCAATGCATACAGAGTTCAATGACGTAATTACGTTGGGTGTACTGATATATTACGATGAACACAGCTTATCTCCGCAGCTGGATTTCCCGCCCGGAGCATACTGTGCAATTTTTTATTTGGCGGGATTTCCCGCCTGGAGCACTGAAAGGGTTAAGACTGTTGCAGTCTGTATCCCTAAACAGTGAGTTGCACATATTACTAAAACATCTACCATACTGCAGTGTCTAAAGTGCACATGGCTCTACCATTTTCATGCATAGAGTTCAAAAAGTGCTTATTATGAAGACTCCATGGTAAGGTACTCATATAAGAAAGGATGTTTCTTTGATCAAAGTGTGAATCAAATATTAATAACGCAATGGACGTTCACAGCTTAAAGCTATTTGCAGTCTGTGTTACAATATGATACTGTAGTGACCTTCTCACCTTTTGATGAGCTGCCCTCTTTGCTTTTCAGCACAATTGTGGAACCATCTTCACAATCTACAACTTGTTCGATGACATCCCCTGATTCATTTTTAATGACAATCAGTCCATTGTAGTCAATTGGAAATGAAATTTTCTCTATGAGGGGTGTAGAAAATGTTGATGTTTGGTCTTCTGAATGTATTTCCCTTAGAATAGTGAGCTGGTGAGGGCAAAAAGAGGACATCTAGTAGTGCAAAATAAAACATCTTCAATTCTTTTAAAATTTACAATTGAAATGTTCTTTGCCTTGAGAGCAACTCTAACTTTCCACCAGAGTACTTTGCTATCTATAAAAGAAAGGTTAACATATGTAGTGTGTAAACATAGTTGCACTTTTGTTTTCTCTTTTGAAGTTGGAAAATAATGAAAACCTTCATGAGCCATGAGTCCTGAAGTGTTCAAAGTGACTAACCCATCCTCCCAACAGCATTTAATCATATTAAACTTAAACTTACAAATAAATCATTGGAGCTCATACTATTGACGTAGGATTTGTGCTGACCTTGTAAAATATGATCAATGCAAAGTTGCAAACTAAAGCTTTTATCATAGTGCATAGTGATGGCATGGGGGAAGGGCAGGTGGAGGGGTAGGGGGTGGGGTATTTGGGGATGCATCCCCTCCATCTGTTTTTCATCACAACATTACAATGGCCTGTTAAGTCTCTCTGTAGGGGAAGGGACAAGTTTTTTTGTTTTACCTACAAACAAATAATGCCTACAGTACATCTTACCTGCACATATTAATAGCAGACTTTAATGATTATGTTACCCATACAAAAGGTGCACGGGAACTGAGTGTAAACCAATACTATACTAGAGCTAGCACTAAATTAGCCTATTGTTTATACTCTCAGTCTGCTATGCTAAACCACCAAAATTCATGCATTTGTACCTGACATTCATCCCTGTTCTTAATTTCCCTCAAATCTGTTTAAAAATTGAAAGATATTCACATAACTCACTGTTGTGGCTTTGAAATTATGCCATATTGTTCTTGTACCTTGGTGTAACTAAATATAAATACACAATTGAGAAGATGCAGTGAAGGTGAGTTCTTTCAGAAGTGCCCCTTCCTTATACTTTTGGGAAGGGAAATTTTTAGACCACAATGCAAACATGCACTGAGATTTGCACTGGACATTTTACCAGTTCTGATTCTTGGTATGTTCAAACCATGAACCACAATTTTAATCTCAGTTTTAAATAGTTAAAATTAGATAACCGTAGCCTAAGGGGTTAGTATGTGTTCTGGGATATGGATAGGGCATATAAACATAGCAGTCCTTCACCCCAATATCCACATGAAATGAGACCCATGTGAGTCCGTCCATTACTGAAAACCATATTTACGCCAGTACGTAGTGTGGGAACATAGAGTTGTTGGAACATAAAGATGTAATGCTCCATAATGTTGACCTACCATGTACTTTGCACAATCAACCAATGGCCCATGCTCAGCAGACTGTAACTGTATCTGCGAGCTCAACAGTTGAAACAAGTTCTCCCGCAAAATTGTCATTTCGGCTGCTGACAAGCCATCTTTTAATTCCTCCGCATATTGTTTATTCCAGGCTTCCTTCACCTGAAAATAAGATAAAACAAATGCACTGATCATATCTCTTAACTCTTTTCTGCAACTACTCGTGCTAAAAAGTATCAATTCATTTAATCAGAGTCACATTTTAAAACAATTTTGAAGAATATGTTCCATTAAGAATAAATATCGATGGAAAGGTTAGAAATTTTAGATTTGGTATGGCATCATTTTGGCTAATTAATATGCAAATGTGCAAATTTATGCAAATTATATCATTTCTGATGCATTTGTTCTGTTAATTACCATGAATAAAAAGCTTTATCTCCGACATGATGCACCTTTCATCTTAAAAATGATAGATGCAAAATGGGAAGGGTAGTTCTCCTCTCCAAAAGGAAGTGGAAAATCCCACTTGCCATCACCAGTTACTTTAATATCTTCACATCATACTGTACACATCTGCAGTAAATATACAGTATTTCTAAGATAAAGTACAGAGTAAAACTCCTTCATTTACACTGCTACATTTGGGAGATCTATCCATAAGAATCCTATTGACAATTTGACCTTCCACCCCAAAGATTGTTGCACAGTCCTGGACACAGGATAAGAAGATGAAGAAGTTTTTGTTGCAAAGCAATTGGAAATTGTAACTCTTTTCATAGTACAGGTATAACAAGACAATAGGTTTTGTGGAGATGTCAGTGTGCAACAGTAAGACTTTAGGACCACATACTGTACAGTACAACAAAAAGCTGACACAAGGTGTTGATGCAAAAAGGACTGGTGTTTTATAAGAGTTACAATCAAAAGAAAGAGGACATTTCTAAATATTCATGAAAAACACCACAATCAGTGGTGTGGGTAAAGGGGAGCAACTGTATGCGGACATTTTCCCCTACAGTCAATGCCCCTCATCTGTCTGCAGGCTGTCTGCTCCTGAACAATAGTATGTACAGGAGCAATGCACACATACAGTACTTTTCCCCCTGCCCCACCCTGACACCCCCCACCCACAATTTCCACTCTCCACCCACTTTTGAAATCCTGGCTGTGCAACTTGGCCAATACATTACCGCAATCCCAAAATAATTTTTTTTATTTTAAAAATGCAGGTACATCAGAAGCAGAGGTTTCATTTTGAAGCAAATTTTAAGAAAAAATACTATTTTTGTGAAATTTTTACAATGGGGAACTTGCTGACTGTACATTAGTGCACAACAGCAGTTTTTCCTACCAACAAAATTTGGTAAATGGTCACTCATTTTCAGCAAATTTCAACTGAGTGGGTCTTTTAACAACTGGGCCCCACGCTCTGGCACACGTACTGTACAGTAGCAAAGAACAGCAGACAACTAGCGTACCTGTGAAAACTTATCCAAAGTGAATTTGTCCCTTCGACTTGGAACTCACTTCCAGCGTAGCAGGTGATGGAGAGGTTTTTATGACATTGTACCATAGATGTTAAAGTAAGGGAGAATGATGTCAGGAGATCTGGACTGAAGCCACACAAATGGCTCTCTGTGCAGTAACAAAGCAACAGCACGCAAACTAATATTAAAACTACCGTAGGTTGTTGCTACTGCCCCAGTTATTGGTGGAGAAACTTGAAACTTGTCTTCAGGTTAGGAGCATACTTTATAACAAAACACTTAAGGTAGCATGACTTAAAATAGCTTTGTTGTGAAAATTACTCCTAATCTTTTGAAATACAGTACAAATGAAATTACATTTAACTTCTGAAGTTGAATGCACACTGTACAGTATGTACAGTATGAGGACACACCAATCATCTAGGATTTTGCCATACAGCAGAAATGCCCTCACTATTTTGTGGCTTCACTGCTTAAACATGCAGCCATGCACTGTGTCAGCATTCTTCCTTACCTTAATTTCTATGGATTGCTCTCTACCGAATAAACATAAAATAAACATACAATAAACATCCAGAGCAGGACCCAACAGCCCACTTAATGTTCACTTCAATAAACACCTCTATGAACATTCATACTACAGAATGTACCATTGCAGTTAGAGAATCTCCCACAGACTGTGCCACCTTGTGAATGCTAAAATCTTTTCCATTTAGTGTCTTCAGTTTTGGTAACATCAAGATAACAATGCAATGTTCAGCAGCCTGCAATAAAAACATGAAAAAGCAATATTATTGCATAAAAGTACTGTAATAATCGAAAAAGGTAAAAACACTGAGCTACTTAGCTTTCTATGCCTTTTCCTGGAGGATAACAATTTCATCATTGCAAAGAAACACAAGGTTTTTTGAACTCCAGTTTAAAACAGGATACAACAAGAAGGCATACAATTTAAATTACAAAAGCAGCTTTGTTGACTTGATCTGAGGAAATAGTTACTTTAGTTTCAGCCATGTTGACTCTTGCAATGACAAACAAGGAACACAACAAGAGTTGTAGTTTCATCTTGTATTCAAAAATTTTCGATCCACCTCTGACTGCCAGTCTAACTGAAGATGATCTAGAGGTGGATCGAAAATTTTTGAATACAAGATGAAACTACAACTCTTGTTGTGTTCCTTGTTTGTCAATGCAAGAGTCAACATGGCTGAAACTAAAGTAACTATTATCAGGACGACTCTGTCTACAATTAACAGAATTCTGTGGAATTCTCAGATAGGATCTGAGGAAAGTTCCATTTAAAAACAGAACTGTGCATGTTTGGAATAATTTACCTAAAAGATGTTATCAATAATTGGAGCATTTCGTTCTTTGAGAAAGGTATTTCTAAATTTTGGACAAATTTAGACATAAAATTGGATTATAGTTTGTACTATTAATATTCTACAGTAGCGTGTTACAGTGTCTTGATGTTACATAGAGGCTTTTGTGTTTGTCTGTAAACGAACATTCTGTACTTCATCAAAAACTTGCCAACTCTCACAGTTTCACCATGAGTCTCAGCGTTTCCAGCATCGTCTCATGGTGAAAATGTTAGAAACTGTATCATAGTGAAAATCACTTTGAGGCACCTAATAATTTGTAAAGACATTTGTACTCATGACAATGTACTCACACCACACTACATAGTATAAATCTTTTCCATGAAAAAAACACAAATTTTCAACTCACAGAAACCTGAGTGTATCTTATATCAAGTTTCTCCAGATTAGAAAACTGTAAAAGTGTTTTCACTGACTTGAGATGGTTGTGACTAATGTCGAGAACTTTCAGCTTCTTCAGACCAAAGTTGTAAGGCAAGTCTGCAATAAGGTTGTGTGACAAATTGAGTGATTCTAGAGCGACCAACTTGGAAAAGACAGTAGGATCCAACTTTGCTAGTTTTCGGTCGGAAAGATCAAGAGAAGAGACATCTGACAGTGCTGAACACTTGGCAACATCCAGTATGGCTTGCTCAGTGTAATTGTTGCTAATCTTTCTTCCATGAGATGCTGGTGGCATACTTATCCAGCCTGAGTGAATATCCTCCTGCATACTCATGACTGCACACTATCAACAGTCCTGGAAAACATAAGAGAATGGATAACTCAAATAAGTTTACGGTTTAATAGGATTACAGTAACATTTGGCTAACTACTGTACCCTGTAAGATCACATGTGATTCTATGGGAAGGCTGGAATGGGTGGGGGTAGGGGTTATCCCCCAAATACTTTCCAGCCCCTCTCCCCCAAATTGCACCCAATACAGTACAGTAGTTTGGTTACACCTCCATCTTCCAACAGACATTACTTTAATACTCACCCAAAACTAACCCTAACCCTTATCCTAACACTGACCTTTGTGTAAACTTTTTGGATTATAGAGATGATGCAACAAAAAGAGAGCTCAGTCCCCAATATTTCATCTTTTTTTTCTGAAAGTGGCAATTTTTAAACCATAATACACCCAAAACAGAATATCCAGATACAAATAAATTATATGGAAGCTTGTATGCCCTTTTGGCAATGTGGGAGGCATTTTGGCAAAAATTTGGTTGGCATCCTGCACACCCCTTTGATAGTGCCTCATACAGATTACACCCCATCCCAGGGTCCAGGGCCTTTGAACAGAGCAACATGCAGGACCTCAAAATATTTTGATGGCACTGGAGTAACTCTGGTATATCATATGGTCCTGCACAAACTTCCAGTATACTGTATAACATAACCAAAAACAGTAGGCCTGCCAGAAGGCACATGCATTACCAACTCATTCACTTTTAATACTGGACTTGGTCAGCACCAGCACCATAGCAACATACATACATAGCCTGTGCCCAAAAAAGCATCCCTTTTTTGGGCTGCAATTCTGGACATTTACTGTACCAGTCTGGAAAGTTTTCCTGGAAGTGCTTCAAGGTATAGCCCAGGAAGTTATTGAAGTAGAGTGCACTATACGTTTAACCGGGCCAATGTTGAAAACACCGTTAGAAATCATGCCTGACAAGCCAACGCAATGCAGAGAACATACCCTGTAATCTCAAAGTTTGTCTTTAAAAAGTGGACCTACTGTAAAGTCTAGAATTACAAGAATATACAGTATACAGTATTTTAGACTTTGGAAAATGAATTCATCCAATTCCCATTTTCATAGCTTACTCCATTGCTGAGAAATAAAATGTTGAAATTTATTCACTTACAGTAATTTGAAATAGTCCATTGTGCAATAATTTGTGAAGTCCTTCTTGTACAACTCACATGAACTGCTTTTGTTTCCTTTTGAAATTAAGATGTTTATAGGACCTTGAAACAATTACAGTTCCCTTGCATGGTATGTTGTATGGAGAGAACTTACTGTAGAGCCTAGTCACCCTATAACAGTAAGATGGTGATCACATTTTTGGCACAAGGTGCAGTGGCTTTCAAAAAAAAAAAAACCAAAAACAACAAAGACTGTAATTTGAGTAACATTACAAGAATGACATCAAAAATTATTGTGAGTGAATAACAGGGTTTCCCCTGGGTTTTAGAGAGTGTGAGGTGGTATATGTCTAATAGTGAGGGAGAACTATCAATACTTCTATAGCTAGTACACTACAGGTGGCAAATATAGCAAATTTCTGTGAGGTGGTGGCCAAAAACTGTGAGGTGGCTGCCTTACAAAAAGGATGCCAGGGGAAACCCTGAATAAGCTTCAACATTTTATATCTCAGCTCAGGAATGTCCTGTGAAGATGCAAGTTGGACCATTTGGTTGCATTTTTCAAGCTTTTTTTAACATATATTTCTGAAATTTTAGACTTAAGGTACACTTTAAGCCTATGTCTGGACTACCCATCGCAGGGTAACCCTTTCCTTGTCACCTACAGTAGTGTGGAGTTAGTTTGTTACAGTAGATAGGATTTAACAACACACCAACACAATTGTGTTATATAGTGTCAGCTACAGTAGATACAGTAAATACTGTAGGTAAAGTTCAAATATGGTTCAAGTTTAAGTTTGGTTTCAAATGCAGTTCAAATACAGTTCACGTCCTTCCCTTTAGTTGCCTCTTACGACAAGCGGGGAATACCATGGGCATATTCTACAAACCTCAGTCCACATGGGCACTGGGCAATTACAGGTGCACCTTGCCCAAGGGTGCCCAGAAGGCAGTTGTGGCAAAGGGTAACCTCATTATGCCCATGTTTAAACAAACTCCACAACCGCATGCAGTTTTAAGTCCTACCCAGGACGTACAGTAGTGTGGAGGTGCCATCCTAAAGAAGGGGTCTAAGTGAGGGTGTCATCATACAGTATTTGAGAAGTTTTTGTTCAGTTAAGGTGGCTTACTGTAGATGCAAAATGGTGCTTTCAAAAAGTTTTGAAATGTTCTCACTAGAATAATTCTATCCTCCTCATGGTCATCAGGCATGGAGTTTAAACCATGGAAATTGTGTGTGCAGTGAAAAAGTTTTGCCATTAGATTTGTAAATTCAGCACCCACATTTGAACATAACATACATGTTTGAAGTGTTATTGAGAAAAAAGATAACTGAGAGTAGAGGTGCATGAAGCACAAGAAAAATTTTGATAGCTTGCAAAGGATTTATGAAAATTTTGATAATTTGCAAACCATTTGTGATAGAAATTGAATTAAAATAGATCCATCACTCAATCAAAAACACACATCATCCTCCCCTGCACAGAGGTAAAACTTACAGTAAGCCTACGCCTTTTAGATTCATTAAAAAGAAAAATTTCAAAAATCGATTGGGAGGAGCACCCCCCCCCCATACACACACACACCCCCTATGCTGGCAACACTGGTCAAGCCTTGTTTTTAAAACAAGCTACCCTGTAAAGCTGACCGCACACAGGTCTGTAACTAGTACAATATCTGATGGCAGAAAATTCCAGCGTGCACACTCCATTGTTCGATGAGTACAAAACTCATTGCAAGCTTGTATTGGCTCTTAAGCTCTTAAGGAATGCACATGGATGACAGAAATCCCAAAACACGAAACAGAAAACACGTTTTGTGTTTACTCACATTGATATCCGTGTGCATTGGACGAAAATAAAAAATAGCGAAACACTTTTTTAACAGTTAAACACTTCTTTAGCTAAACCCGTTTCGCAAAACTGTTTCCGGAAACGCGGTTTCGCGAAATGCTGTTTTCTGTTTTTGTCCAATGCACACAAACATCAGAAAACACCAAACGTGTTTTCTGTTTCACGTTTTCTGTTGTCTGTGTGCAGTTGGCTTTAGTTTGGCTAATTTTGAAGAGTGGCGGTGAGTCATCAGGCAAGATAAACAACATCACAGCATTTTAGCACCGACTTCACAAAAAATCCTTACTTTTATGCCTTGTCCATACACTAACCTTTGACCTCTTTAAATACTGTATGCACAAGGATTGCAATTTCATGATTTTACTGTATATCGTTGAGGTTTCAACACCTTACGTACAGTAAATGGGCTGGATTGAAGACTCTATACATACAGTACTGTAAATAAGGCTACAGTACAATTAAGTCACTTTAAATAAGGGAAAATGCAGTTCCCCAACCTGACTTAGTGTTCAAACCCCATCATCCTCATTTAGGAATGGCTCTTACGTGTATCAATCACATGACAATATTTTTGTTACCTGTTTGTTAAATTTATGCAGAATAGCTCACTCGTTTACCTTCAATATTCAATGACTTTATACAGAAACATTATGAAAGATACTTGTGAGTGAAATACTGTAATTGAGGAGATTTGTAAGATATACTGTACTTACATGTAGCAGATTTTTTGAAACAAATTTGTGGCGACTAGGGCCTACTTACAGTACTCCCTTTAATACTGTATGCGCACAAAATCCTATGTATGCACACTGCAGGTATACATACCTGCCAACTCTCACGGTTTCACCGTGAGTCTCACGATTTTGTAGGTCATCTCACGGTCATATCTCCAGAACTCACGGTGAACTAAGGTAGAGTCGTTGAAAAATATTGCGTTATTGCAAATATTACATAATTCAGGGATGTAAGCATTCCTTATTTTTAAAAAGAATTGGCTTAATCCTCCGTCTTTCTCTTGTATTTCTGTTATAATTTTTCCAGACCGGAAGTACGGAAAATAATCTGGAAACAGTGGATGGAATTTTGGCGAAGTGCAAACAGAAAAACGTGCAAAAAAAAAAAAAAAATAACAGTGTATCTATAATGAAGCATCATGTAAACTGAGTACCTGCTCAAATTAATCTGCTACACAAGTGAAGGCTTGATCTTAAGATGGCATCATGAATTATCTTAATTTCTTGTATTATGTTGACCATACTGTATGTGACACTGTTACGAGAAAGTACTCAAAACTTCAGACAATCCCCATGAAGACATGCTTGGACAAATTCTCATGAAACTTACACACATTGATGGCAAGATAGTTGGTTATCAGTGATGGCAGGGATTTGGAATCAAAGGTCATCTAGGGTCATTTGGGATTACTTAATCTAAAAGTAAAATGCCTCATATCCTTATGACATCTTTGGGTGTTCATTGATGTGATATACTTTGGCACTAGGTCCATAAAAGGGGCGATCAGAAATTTAAGGTCAATGGTCATCTAGTGGTCATTTTATGGAAAAACAAAAAATACCTTAGTTTCTACAGATGTATAGTAACAGTTTGGGGTGTTCATTGTTGTGATATAAGTTTGGTAATAGCCCAATAAAGGGTGTTCAAGAAGTTTATATGAGTGGTCATTTAGTAGTCATGTTGCGGTCATTTCATGGGAAAACAAAATGCATTGCCTTCTACTACTGTAGGGAAGATTTAGGTGTTTAACTTTATTGGAAGTTCTACAAAAAAGGTGTTCAGAAGTTTTTCACATCTTGCAGTGATATTTTTGTTCTCATAAAAACAACTGGGACTTGAGATTTACAGTGCACCAATTTGCACCTCAGCCCCCCCCCCCCCCCCCCCAAATGATAAGGGATAGAGGGAAGTCTGTAAAACAGACAGACACTGTTACACTTTACCTATTGTTTGTACAGTAATAGTTATGTTCAAAACATCTTCAGAGGTGCTTGTAATGCAATAAGAGGAGATTTGCAAGAGTTTGCTGATTTTTCAAAGAAAATTTTGGGGCGACTGTTCAAATATATAACAAAAATAAAAATATATTTTTTTATACAAGCAGCTGTCTACTCAGTCAGTGTGAATGTCTGTACATTTGGAATTTTAGATAAATATTTACTGTAGCCTAGGATTTGTAGCTCGACACGAAGGTAAGTGCCTATTATCTATTCCAGCGTATATTATCTATGTTAGATGACTAAAGCCTTCATTCATAATTGTGGCAGACGGTTTCCTAGTGAATCCTGTTGTTAAGGTAACGCTTTGTTACCTTAGCATTACATCAGTGATGTATGTGCATTAGTATACTGTAGTGTCAAACGTAGGTCTACAGAAGTTGACGTTAAGGATTGCACAGTCTATGCGTAAGTAAGGCGACTCAGTATGCAATTTAGTATCTCTTGCCTTGGCTTTGTGGCTCTGAAAGGTGAAAATAAATCTCAGATACTGTAAAGGTGACATGCCACTAATTTATAGCTCGCCAACTCTTACATAACCATGGTAACGGTAAAATAGTGTTCCTACAGCAACAAAAGTACTGCTGTTCCTTTACTCTTCGGGAATTAGGAGTGAGTGAGAATACAGGGCCTACCTTACAAAAAGCACGAAAATGTTGTCGCCATGTTTCACCCACTAGATGCATACTGCGCAACGACTGACCGTCAGAGACTAGGCCTACAGTAAACCATTTTGGACCTAACTCTTGCATTCAAATTGGCCAAAATTTTGTACAAGGCATGTATTAGACCTTGGTCTCTAGTCAATTAATACTCTTAGATACAGACTTAAAACAGCACCATCACTTTCGTCCACAGTCAGAAAAATATGGAAGCGTATTTTCTAGACTGTCGGGAAAATAGCTTTAACCTTATTTTCCCGACATACTATTCAACTTTTAGAGGCATTTAGGACAGTACCATCACTTTGGCCACAGTCACTAAAATAAGGAAGGAAAGTTGTGAATATCGAGTGAATAGCTTCCACCTAAAATAATATACTGTACTGCAAATATTTGTGCAATTTTTTTTTGAGACAACAAAAATCAGTTTGATACAGTAGTTACATTGACAGTGAATGTAAATTAAAATGTTCTGATGAATGTAACTCTGGTTATACAATGTACTGTAGGCCTACATGCACTTAAATAGTGTGGAACTACCTGTGGCCTAGATGGCTGCTGCTGCAACTTGCCGTTAGTCGTTACACCACGGACTTTTCTTTTTGCCTAGGCCTAGTAATAAAGTCCGTGAGTTACACCTACAGTATTCGCGTAAACGGTACCCACACTATGGCCTGCGTACGATGTATAAATAGAAACGATAGAAGTATAACAGCGTACGATATTAGACATAACATAGCTCAACAGAGCAAAATATGTACGAGAACAAATTTTGCATACCGTAACAATGGCGTACATCAATCTGTACCTTAGGAACATTAACGCGATGATTTGTTTATTTGTTGGAATCGTTGGCTGCAAGTTTTTCCTCAGTTCCGTACTGTGTTTTGTTGCCTTGTGAAAACACCTAGTCAGGGTAACGGACGAATAGGTAACTTAACTGACACGTCAATGTTTCCTCTAATAGTCAGAGTAACCTCAAGATAAGGGCGTGCCTTCTTTTGGACTTCTCACTATTTACGTAAGGTAGCAAAATTCCAGATTCCGCGCAAACCCAGTCACACGAAACAGGAGGGGTGGGTGGGAGGGGAAGGGTGGGGAGGGGAGGGGAGGGGATGGGCTATCATTGGTTACACATAATTTAACCAATCCTGTAGCCTAAGGCTGTCGCAAATGCAGAGAATTATCGAATGCGTTACGGTGGAAGATTGGCTATACTTGTGGCAATGAATAACGTTTCTTCGCGATGACATCTTCACCTCAATAATGAACAGTCGTAAATATCGTAAATCTAGGAAAGTGACAGTTGATCATTTTAGAGAGGCCGATTCATCATGATCAGATGTACCTTTAATCAATTTGAAAAAAAGTGTCCTGCTTAAAGTTTCATGTTTTTTGAAGAGACAATAGGCACTGTGTTATGGGCGAATGGTCTGAGTGTTTAATATGCATGTGTAATTATACCACAGTCTCAACATTTTTTAGACTGTTCCCGTTTCAATTTGAAAGTAACTCGTTTTTGTTACAATTATTTCCGTAAACTCAATTATTACTCCTTATACTGTTCTAATAGCAAGAATTTTACTTTTGACTGAAAAATAACTATCTTTCAGTATTTTAAAAGACTAATTGAAAGTGGATATACTACCGTACGGTACCTCCGTCCGAGATGGAGACCAGGGCATAATCAAATAGTAAGAGGTGTGGGTCTCATGAAAAGACCGCGACACATGCATCCTCATTTGCACACTTGTGAGGTTTTAGTTTTCCAAAGAGAAACAATGATCTCAGCTGATCTCACCAAGGATCCAGGCAGAGGTAATTCTTACAACATGCGAAGCGAATTGGAATGATTGCCATGTATAGGAGTTTATGCCAACTTACTGCTCGTAAGACGAACTTTTGTGTTATAACCAAACGTTTTACAGTAACAACAGCACAAGACTGAAATCTTTGACAGCCTGTCACATCAAAGTGAGAGGTGAACATCAGCTAGCCTATTATAAAGGGGAAAGCGACCTTATAGCAGTTATAAAAGTCCGCACTCCTCTTGGGCATAAATACGGTAACGCGATACTCTATAAGCTAATTGAAAATGATAAAAATTCAAACGTCACGTCTAATGTGGGACTATAAGTAATATTATCCAAAGCAAAACATTTAAGTTTCACTTTGTTTTGATATGAGACATTCACAAGTCTCAAAATGGGGTATTGGGTATGGAGAGTATTCCCCCTCCTAAGTCAAGGGATTCTCCCATTGGCGGATAGTCCGATCTGTTCACGCACTGGTAGACTAGTCTAACTTCTGCCCTAATGCCTAGTCCTTCATCCCACACTTATTCACATAAATTTCCCCTACTGAAGAATCTCCTGGGAGAAATATAAAACCCCAAAGTGTGACTTATTTAACATATTTCCAAAATTTAATTGAAAGCAAAAATTGAAACAAATAAAAAATCCCCTGTGTCACAAAAAACCGTTTTGTTTGCCTTATTTTACTGCGAAATTTAAAATAAAACAGTAACATACTAGTGCCGTATGTATGTGACGAGAGGTAGCAAATTTCTGAAATCATTAGTCTAATCAGTGGATTGTGCACGCACAGTTACGGTGGGGATCCTTCCTTTGTCACTACATAAAAGTGCCAACCGGGGAGGGGGGTCTAAGGGGGAAGGGGTGTCCCCTACCCTTTGGGAAATATTTGTTAATTTAAGGTTGCTTAAATACAAAATGGTGCTATCTTTGGGATATTTTTGGAACTGATCATATATGGCTGGAAAATGTCCATAATTTAGTGAATTCTAGTTTTTGGGTAGGTGAAGAGGAGAGTATCTTGTGTAACAGAAGGGTATGTTGTCAACAAACCTTTTGAAGCCCCCCTTTTGGCTACTTTACTGCTTTCTATGCGAGGAACGTTGTTACGCAAAAATACCTGCTTGGAGTCCACAGAAACATCTTGGACTATTACGAAAATGATTGTCCTTTGCTTCATTGTGCATTATAAAAGGGTATCTAAGGCTGGCAGACACCGGTATACTAGGGCCTCCTGGAAGCTCTGGATTAATTGTATAAAATGGGGCATTGTCGGACATGATGTTTATTACTTGACATCTAAAAGCTGCTATAGAGTATGACGCCGGGCACTTTGCAACTGTGGTATTTTTACTAGTGTTTGGACGAGACTCCAGACGAACAGCTTCCTGAGAAATGGGGAATGGGAGGGAGGGAGAGTATAAGTGTAGGTAGTGATATCAGACCTCCCTGACAGATATAGCAAAAGGGGTGAAGGACTAACAAGCGCGTTTCATAATAGTAACTGTGTATTGTAAGTGTATTAACAATCACCATCTATACCGATAATGGATGCCCGTGGAGCGCTCGGTAAAAATTTTCGAAAAATGTATAACGGCAAATACGTACTTTTAACCTCCCACATGACTGCTACAAATTAGATTGAAAAATCCCATATTGATGCGCTGCCCCTACAGAGGTTGGAGATGTACTTCTGTTTTCGGAAGTGTGGGATCGGAATCGTTCCTATATACTATTACCTTAATAATGGACATATGGAGTGCTAATCGGTTCGTGACGAATGCGTGCGAAGCGCGCCAAAATTTTTCATTAAAGGAGATTTTTATGACACAACCTGCATTCAGGCTCTACATCGATACACTTACAATTCCCCAACAAACCCTTACTCAAAATCCAGATATGGGCCAGATATGAAATTCCATATATGGGCCAGATATGGATTTCATATCTGGCCCATATCTGCTGCAGATATGGGATTTATATCTGGGCCAGATAAAAAATTGGGCAGATATAACCCAGATCTACACCAGAACCAGATGTAAGCCATGTATGGCCAGATAAAGTTTTATCTGGATCAAGTCTTTATATGGAACAGATAAAATTTTATCTGGACCAGATATAGTCCTTATATGAGCAGTATATATTTCCATATACGGCCCATATCTGCACCAGATATGGAATTTATATCAGATCGGATAAAAAGTCAGGCAGATATAACACAGATCCAAACCAGAACCAGATCTAAACCATATATGGCCAGATAAAGTTCTATCTGGATCAAGCCTTTACATGGCAGTATCCAGACCATATCTGCTCTAGTTATGAATCATAGTTAGGACTTATAGTCCACACTCCTCATGGAGACTTTGAACAGAGCTTTTTAAGTACGTAGAAACAGGCACTGGCAAACTAAAGAAAAATCCCAAACCCAAACAAAACCATGACGGGTCACAAACACAAATGCTAAACAAACCATACACACCGCGCAACAGGGAACAAAAGCGTCTTTTTTACTACTGAACTCCAGTAACTGCCACTGCAGCCAACCCCAAAACAACTCCCAACAACCACATACCACCCAAACAAATTCCGCTCACACGCCCAAAGGAAACACCACGCCCGAAGGCAACTCTACACCCCACGGCAACAACACGACTTTGAACACCAGCGAGCAATGTTTAAGTGCTCCATGAATTAAAATTTAATGTATTAGGTTGAATTGACTTAAGTACATAAATTCAACTTATTTCATAACTGTGAACAGAAAAATGCCTTGAAATTTCCTAGTTTATGTAATCATAGTGATATGGGCTTCTTATTTTAAACTTTATTACATATTTGACTCTAAATTTTGTTTACTGCGTAGTGCATATTTTACTTTCAACTTCCTAAATCATGAAAAATGTAGGTTTAGATACAAGCTCCGCCCAAATATGCAAATCATTTGCCTAAGTTCACTTAGTACACTGCTGTATTAACAGAAGTGTAGCCACTAAATAACTGCAATGTCTGGGAAGGTGATGCTGTATCCAAAACATGTCTTAGTTTGTAACATGCATAATCCAAGAATCAAATCAAATAAATAATAAACCAAACTAACAAAATGCTCATTTGCATATCTAGCATATCAAGTTATATCTGGCTTGATATGGCCATATAAAACTTTATTTGCATATCTGGAATTGCATTGTATCAAGTTATATCTGGCTTGATATGGCCATATAAAACTTTATTTGCATATCTGGAATTGCATTGTATCAAGTTATATCTGGCTTGATATGGCCATATAAAACTGTATTTACATATCTGGACTGGCATTTCATGAAGTTATATCTGGCTTTATATGGCCATATAAAACTTTATTTGCATATCTGGAATTGCATAGTATCAAGTTATATTTGGCTTGATATGGCCATATAAAACTTTATTTGCATATCTGGAATTGCATTGTATCAAGTTTTATCTGGCTTGATATGGCCATATAAAACTTGATATAATGTATCAAGGCATCTAAATCTGGCTGTATATCTGGCTTGATATGGCCATATAAAGACTGCATTTAGCCAGATATATCCAGATATAAATCCATATCTGGATTTGGAGTAAGGGAACGTTTATGCCAATCAAAAAGCTAGTCTTTTACCTGCAGGCATGGGCGACAGTCATGGGGGCGACAGGGGACATGTCCCCCACATTTCCAGGGTGGGGGACACAATATCAAATATCCGCCCCCACTTCGTAAAGAGTAGTGTCGTCAAATAGAGCCACGGTGAATCTATTTGGCTTTTTGAGTGGTAGGTATGTAGGTTTGTGTCTCGATGCAGGTTCTGAATGCAGATTTTGTCAGGGAAATCTCATTTGATAAAGTGAAAAATGTCGTTGCGCTTCGCGCGCATGCTTCACAGTTTGCATTCCATCTCATGCAGTCATGACCATTAAAATGATGATTATACAAGGAACTATTCTGATCACAACACTTTCCGAAAACAGATATACATCTCCGAACATCTGTATAGGGGCCCCTCATCAATATGGGATCCTTCAGTCTAATTTGTAAGCAGGATGTGGAAGGTTGAAACTTTAAAGCACGTACGTTGTTGCCGTTATACATTTTTTAAAAACTTTTACCGAGCGCTTCGCGAGAAGCCATTCTCGGTATAGATGGTGACTGCTAGCGCTAATACACTTACGAAGAAAAAGCTGTTTAACGCGCCTGTTAGTCCTTCACACCATTTGCTACAAGTATCGGGGAGTTATAACATCACCTTACTGTGCCTATTCTCTTCCTCCTTCCGATTCTCCATGATTGCTGGAAGCTGTAAAATAAAAAAATATCCCAAAGATAGCACCATTTTGCACTTAAGCAACCTTAAATTAACAAAATTTCTCAAAGGGGAGGGGGATACCCTCTCTCCTTAGATCCCTCCCCCAGGCGACACCTTTATGTAGTGACAAGGAAAGGGTCACCACAGCTGTATACAAAACGCAGAGCGCATAACAAAGTGCAATTTACTCTCTGTTGGAAAAAATCCAGCCAGTCCGAATCGGGGGCCTTCACACCAGAAACATATGACCCTAGCTACGGGCGTAATTGGGGTCCATGATCTCTGACAATGATCAACGCTGCGGAGCGGGGTTTCAGCTATTTTTGAACATGATTAAAGACAGACTGTCATCACCCCAAAGTATATTTTTAGTGTATGTATATCAAAATTTTCAGTTGGTGGCTGCTGTTTGATTGACATCAAAGTTTGAAAATTTGAAAGATGCAGAGTAGCTCACATTCCACACAAGGCAGAGAGAGTACTTTTATTACATTTTATAGCCTTGTGTGCTCACCAGGACATGGCCTTAAGCAATAAAACAGGTTTCTTCTTGCACAAGGAAGAGCCTCATACAGTTATGGGAGGAACTAGAAGATGCATAGTTGGGAGAATTGGAACTGTCTGGGATCATGAAAATTCCCCTTTAAAGTAACGTCTTGAAGTAATTCCCTGGACTCGGTGTAATTCAACTAGCAGATCATCTATGATGGTCATGTTAACTTTGGAATCATTGGCGTTGACAGAGGGGAGGCAGAGGGTCATGTCCCCTCCCCCCCCCCCATCGAACTCTGAAAAAAATTGTTAATGGAACACAAAAATTGGCTTCAAGTGATGCTAAATGATGCACCAGATTGCGTCTGAGGGTACTTAAATATCCAAAAATTTCTCAAAGGGGAGGAGTGTCCCTCTCCCCTTTGAGAAATTTTTGAATATTGGGGAGGGGAACCCCCTCCCCGTCCCCCTCCCCTTAGACCCCTCCCCCAGTCGGGCGATCAAGCCCCGCAGTTGTCCCCCTCCAAACAAGAATTCTGGCTACCGCGCCAGTGTTTGGAATCCTAACTCTTATTAGAATATGACAACGTCAGTCATCACAAAGAGGAGACACACTGAAGGGCTTATAGAAAGACACGCCCTTTTCAAAAAAAAAAAAAGGCTTGATAGTTGGAAGCTGTTATGTGATTCTGCATACTTGTAGAATGATAAATTACTTGCCAGAAATATATATGTGTATATTTGATTTCTATATGGTTATTCCTACATAATATTTCATAAAATACATAATAACATGTCTCCTTATGCATACAAAATACTATATAAAGTATTCACCAAATCACATATTTTCACGTTAAAAAACACAAAAGCTTCTCACCGTAGGAGGGGGACACCCCCTTCCCACCCACCCCCTCGCTCGCAAGCGCGCTAGGGCTCGGTCGCTTCGCTCCCTCGCAAAATCTACCGCTGCGCCCCAGGAAAAATTTCTGACTACGCCCCTGGTCATGTGTGTCCCCCCCACACTTCAATACGGATTGACGCCATGGACGTGGATCATGAGGGGACGGGGGGACGCGTACCCCTCACTTTTTTGGAAGGGGGGACATCACCGAAAAGTCTCCCTCACTTTTTCAAAATGATGAAAACTAAAACTGTGAAGAAGATAATATAACAGTAGATTACAAATTGACACAACATTTTAAAGGCAAGATTGTGCCCAAATATTGCACCATTTGCCACCTAGACACCTTCCAATATCCATTTTTGTTCACAGCGGAGGTGGCCCTACCCCATTTCCATGTTTACGGTCTTTACTCATTGCTCGAAATGAGAGACAAAATCGTAAAGTTACTTAAAATTGCTAACGCCGACGTACGTCAAAAATGGCCGTGATGCCCCTGTAGTTTACCGTCGGTTCTGTGCCACAAAATTCCACTCGCACTATTTACTAAAGCTCCTAAAACTAATTTATGCTAGTTGAAGAAAATATTGGAAAGGTTCGTTGAGAGTCGACTACTATGCAAGGACAAGGTGTACCACAGTGAAATAATGAAAAGATTGCTACCAGTATCCCCTCTATCAGACTTTCGAAAAAGCTCTGACATACACAGTCCTGATCACTTCCATATCCATATTTTATTAGATATGAGTAAACATGCTAATGTCAGGGGAGTAAATACGGAGGGGGACGGTGGCCCCCAATGAAAATCAAAGGTCGGTCTCTGCGCGCCTTAAGTCGGTCTCAAATCCAGTTCAATATGCTTTTGTAACAATAGACCAGACATGAACAACATTTGAAGTGAAAAGATTCCCCCAATTTTTTACTGAGTTCCCGATTTTTTGATCGAATGCCCCTAAATGTGCAAAAATTTTCGCGCGCTTCCCGCGCATGTAGTGATTTAGTGGAATCCAGTTAAGTATGTCTTTGTAACAGTAAACCAGACATGAAAAACATTTGAATTGAAAAGATTGCTCGAATTTTGTACTGAGTTTCCGAATTTTTGATCGAATGCCCCCAAAATGTGCAAAAATTTTCGCGCGCTTCTCGCGGATGTAATGGCTTAGTGGTCTATTTTATGCACCTTGATTGCAACGAATTTCGGGCAATTTTTTGAGATTCGGGCAAAAGATTTTCTATCCCCAAATCGGAAGAGTCCCGTTCGCCTATGATTATTACTACCGTCCTGTAAATTGTAGTTATCTAGGAAATATGGATCATACAGCTATATCAATGGGAGTCGGTCTCCAAGAAACGTAGTTGGTCTCAAAATAGTTCACCCCCCCCCCCCCCAAAATTCATGTATATACGCCCCTGGTATATGTAGTCTAACGATTTACTGTTCACTTACTTTACACAGTGTGGTCCTGGTTTACCCCAAGAACTAAGTAAAAAGTTCACTAAAGCAAGGAAGATGAAAAACTTCCTAATAAAGTAAAAATTCTTGGTGATATATTCAATTTAAATTTAGCCCCAACTGTAGCACCATTTTGCATCCAGCCCACCTTTCGTGAGCAACTTTCCAAAGGGGAGGGAGACACCCCCTCCCCCAGGACGGCGATTCACAAATGGTGAAAAGTCAACCCCCCACCATCTTTGGAGATGGATCCACGCCCATGATTGACGCCCCTGCCTGCAGGATTTGTAACCAATTCCTAACGTTTGCCGCTGTGCTTCTCCGGGAGTTGCTATCGGAAGATAGTCTACTGCGACTGATAATAAGAACAATGTTAAGGTAAGGTTTGAAGATCAGAGCGTGCGAAAAATTTTGATAGTTTGCGAAGGATTTGCAAGAATTCTGATAGTCTGAGAACCATTTGTGAGAGGAAATGATTAGGCCTACAATTGATCCATCACTGGGTCGACGGAAAACACACCTCACCCTACCCCCTACAGAAATCTATAGCCTTTTGGGATAGTTTCGAAATTTTCAGAATTTTTGAAAAATCTGTTGGGGGTCGGAAAGCCCGATGCCCCCCTTGCCGGCGCCACTGAGTCTAACTATCACATGCACATCAGGGACCGAATTTCTAAGAGTTAGGCAAACCTAAGTTTCAAGGTCCAGCAATGAAGCATACGGAGCAAAACGCAGTAAGCTTATACATTGTCAACAGCTGACAAGTAGTTAGGGTGGCCCTGCGTAAGGTGACGTTTACGATTGTCTTTTCACTTGTACGTCGGGGCATTAGAATAAGCTAAATGATCAAATGTGAAAGCATTACTATCGGCAGGGTTACCCTAACTATTTGATGAGTCATACCGTAAGTGTCGAAAGAGGGGATTCCCCGGCCTTGTAATCGCTTACTGTAGATATAGTGTCTGCGATTAGCACACATTTGAGCCGTTGACATGGTTGTACAAGTTGGGCGGCAGTACTTCTGCCACGGCTTTATATTTCTCCCACAATAGGGATTTGTCCGCCCTTGACAACTCCGTGGTCAATCGACGTTTGCTTACGGCAAGCTAGGTGAGTCAACTTAACCTCATTTCGCAAATGGAAATTCTCCGACATAAGTTGTTATATTGTATACTGGTTATGCTAGGTGACCTCTGACGCGTGTATTGGTTGGGCGACATCTAATTACTTATTGCTCCTCGTAATGTGCATAGACTAATGCTATGTGTGACTGCATGAGTTTTCAGCAGTTAGTATGTAGCCTAGCTCAGAAATGATAGGATAGGCTCACATACTTGAGAAACAATACTCAAGGTGTGTGGCAGCTGCTATAGTCTAAATTGGTTCTATCGATGGGTACTGTGTAAATCGTGTCCCAAAACTAAAATAGATATTTCAGGCGCGGATCCAAGCGGGGGGGGGGGGGGGGGGCGAATCGCCCCCCTTTTTTCGCCGCATCAACAATAACAAATACGAGAAAATTAGCATAATGTTAATCTAGGAGAATATTCAAGGGGGCTTTCAGCCCCCTCCCCCCCCCCCTTTCGAAATGTCTGGATCCGCGCCTGTATTTAGCCTGAGGCCTACTATTATGACCTAGTAAATGACGACAGAATGGTAAGTTGTTTCGTAAAGTAATCTGTTAGAATGTCACTACTTCGAAGTTGAGTATTTCAGGCTGATTTCCAAGGCTACTAAAAATTCCAGGAAAACATTAATAGTAATACTACTATTAGCTATAGGCCTATAACCTATCTCAAAACGTGATATTCTTCAGTAAGTGGGGATGCAGAAGGGACATGCTCTTAATTTCACGTAAAATGAAAGAGTTCTTTTAGTGCTGAATCAGTAGGCCCAGTTTATAGGTTTTTTTTCCACAAATTCTGTATGTGCCCCCCCTCCCCCCACCCCAAATAACAAGACCTTATCATTCGCCGGAGAGACATTCTACGGGAGACTGATTTTCTCTTGAGTAGCATGTTGAGTAGCATGTATATGGTTCAGTTACAGTGCATGTGAAGACGTCCTAATCGTTATTTGTATAATGAACGATCTGGCGGATTTTAATGACTGAAATCATATAATAGCTGAGTGACTAGGTTTTGAGTAAATTGGACCTAGCCTGGCCTATCTACCCTCCGTCGGCGATATATAGCCTATAGTGGCAAAAACTTAAAGGCAGTAAGCAGTCACCCCCGTCAGGGTGAGTTTGCCCTGTCACTCGAATTCATGAATGGCCTATTTTGATCTTGTGACAATATTTTTGTTGGTGAATTGTGAAATTCAAGGAGAATTATTTCTCCTTGCTTTACCTACTGTTTGTAATAGTTACGTTCAAAATGTCTTCAGAGGTGCTTGTAATGCAATAAGAGAAGATTTGCAAGAGTTTTCTGATTTTTCAAAGAAAATTTTAGGGCGACTGCCTATTGCCGTTAAGGAGGTAGGCCCTGTCAAATGCCAACTTACGGTGTTCGTTGGTCAAGTTAGTTTTTATGTCCAGGCCACCATTGACCACCGGGCATTAATCTGCAACCGGTAGACCCAGTCTTAAGCTTATAGTTTAGGCCTTTGGCGTTATGGTGTAGACTAGATCAAATTAAGAAGGAAATCAGAGAATTGCATTATTGGAAAGAGAGTAAGATCAATAATGAGTGTTACAGTTGATCACACAACCAGCGTTTAAGAGAACAACTTAACGGGGCGCATTTCCATGTTTAATGTCCCCTTCTGCTCTAATCCAAGGTCTGGCATACCGTACTGGTTCTTGTCTGACAAAGACGTAAGAGCGCTTAGTTGAGGGCTACATCCCGCCCCTCCCATTCGAGTCCCGGGAGGAATATCAGTGATTTTTGGCCAAAATTAAACGATATACTATACTTCCGGGAAACGTGTTAGTCTTCCCCTCCTCCATTGGAAGTTACACCTTACTACATGGATCTTGGTATGGGAAGGGAGCGCAGTTGTATTTAATATGAACGCTAGCTGTCTAGTTATCTTAGATAGGCCAGTGCCGCATGAAATGGAAACTTAAGGATTCAAGGATCCAGCCTTGAAGGTGGTGTTGTGGAGATTATCAAGCCTAGATGGCACGTAAAATATAGGTCCAACATAATATAACAGTGACTTTCCTCCAAAGGTTTCCTAAATTATGGGGGGGGGGGGCGACTCCAGATACACATTTATCCATGTTTTCAATCAGAGCACTCGAAAGTATAACGTGTGAGAAACACAATCACTTCGTCAGACACTTTAGTATTGTTATATCCAGGGCATGGACGGCGATCCGTCTTTGAAAGAGGGAGGGATATAATCAGTGGCACTACCAAAGCGGAGCGCCACCATCCGTGGCGTGCTGAGCGTCCAAAGAAAATTTCAGCCAAAATTACACGAGATCACTGGAAATTGTCCTTTCCACTGATACTATGACAACTGTGAGACCTTTCAATCTTTCCGTTCTACTAGGAAGTTTTCTTAATAACTAACTTAAACTTTTTACCTAATTTCGGAGTCTGACGATTTGATTTCATGGGGGGGGGGGGGGGGGTATATACTGTACAGTATCCCCCATCCAATTCCATGGGAGATATATCCCACATCCCCCCCCCCAATCGTCGCTCATGATCCAGGCCCATGTTTAGTAAGTATCTATATGAGGGTGAATTCTACCCCAGGAGTCGTCATGGCACTCAGTGGACGTGTTACTCACCAAGATTGAAATTCTTCCCAAGACGCCTCCCTAGATTCTATACGGTGCTTCCCAGGCCATATTAGCTGCATCTGTATACACTACGGAGTTCCCGCACTACTAGCTTTTGACATATTAGGGCAGGACACTACGTACAAGAAAAAAAAACAAACAAACAAAAACAAAACAAAAAACCAAAAAACGCACACACACAGCTATCCTCGCGTTGTTGTTCGATAGTAGTACCTACTTTACAGGTGTTAGTAGGTGTACAAGCTCAGGTGAATAGTCTAAATGACGGTGCCCGCTAATCTGTACCATGGAACTGGATCGATATAGGAACGGCTCTATAGCCTGTTCTAACTTAAGACCTTATGCGTATGACTTTTCTTAAAACAGAATGTGCGCCCTCGACAGAGGCACGCTGTTGCATTACAACTAAGGCCAAAACAAAATTAGCCTGCGGAGCAGACTGTAGCAGCCTTCTAAAAGATGGCGCTCTCTCAGAAATCATAATACACCTGTATATATCTCTATACAGAGTCTGCAAACCGTCCACAGTTTTCATTTACACGAATCCCCAAATGCGGGATATATTATTATTCATAGGAAAGTCACATCATAAGCGTACGAGGCGGGAGGGCAGGGGGGCATATGCCCTCCCAATTCGGGCAAAAATAGTGGATCCATTCGGGCAAATGAGACAGCCGAGAA
Source organism: Holothuria leucospilota (assembly GCA_029531755.1). Taxonomy (NCBI): domain Eukaryota; kingdom Metazoa; phylum Echinodermata; class Holothuroidea; order Aspidochirotida; family Holothuriidae; genus Holothuria; species Holothuria leucospilota. The sequence goes on along the minus strand of CM055961.1, from coordinate 78,617,300 downwards.
AAACAAATTATGCCTTTTTGGAACCGACACAACGGTATCAAAATTCGGGCAACTTGGTCCAAAATTCTAAATTCGGGCAAAAATTTTCCCTGACCCCCCGTACGCCTATGGGTCACATGGTGTTCACGGCTACTGACTATTCATGTTTATCATACGAATACCACCAAATCCGGACGTTTTGTTTTGTAAGGTGACACATTTGTGTCTCAAGACATGCATATATGCATGATATCATGTCTCTAGGTTAGGTTAGGGTTAAAGCAATCAGGAAAGGTAGAGGGTTAGTAGGATTGAGACTTCTTATTTGCCTGATATCATGTTACGGATTGGGTGCGAATACTTCTGAAGATACGGTGACACCTTAAAAAGGTACGTAATTATCATGTATGGGATAAAAATCGAGCTAATCCTTGCTGTGAAAAGTCAAGCCTTACGTTAGGAATAGGATCTTGTCCCAGATCTTGCCGGTTTGTGCAAACTGGCCTGTATATAGGCCCTCGCATGGACAAGACGACAAGGTTCCTTGCTAGCTGTATACATGTACAAGGTAGCAGCTAAGCCAGTAACTATACAGTAATAGCCGTACTGCACTGCATAACGTGTATACAAGTGAAAAGAGTTCAGTGTCTGCCGTATCGAAGCAACCGGTCGTTCATGTTGACCCAACCCTTACCAACGCTGATGACGTGTGCATTAATTATCATGAAATTATTTTTGTCTTGTAAATGAGATTTGCTAGAAAGTTGGCAGCTATTGTATTGTATTAAACTTCGTCTGTATACTGTACATTAGGTAAGCAAATATTAAGAATTGTACTTGTAGCTGATAAAACTAAACAATAGCCTGCTTACACAAAATGCACACAGTTTATCTTGTCGCATACGCGCATGAGTCACTTGCGCAAAACAATCTCAATTTTCACTGTTGGTTCTAACAGTGCAATGCGTTCGAGTGTAGGCAGGATAACGGGAGGGCGAAGGGGGGAGACACTTTTCCCCCTCCTTTTCCCAGATCTTAAATATAAAAAATAATAAGAAAAATGATAGAAAGGAAGCGAAACCAGAGAAATTATGCGGGAATTTTTAAAAATAAAGGAAAACAAATATCAAATACCAAAAATGCCAGAAATATTTTCTCGGCGCGTTTCGAGTGCACCGACAATGGAAACTAACTAATACAGCGGTGGAGCTCAAAGATGGAAAGGGGCAATTGTTGAAAAGTTTTGTTTGGTACCCCAATTAAATAAGAGTGACTGACAGAACTAAATGTACCACATTAATGGTCCTTTGAAATTCACACATAATTCAGAAACTTACCCGTGTATGGGAAACTCGAAACTCAGTAACTCAGTATGTATAACTAGGTGTCACGTTAGAACTGATGTCAGTAGGAAAGCTTTTGTGGAATTGCCTCGTTATTATATCCTGTAGGATGGCTTGAATAAATTACTACTTCAAACCCTTGCAACCCCTCCTGCTGTCCACTTTCCCCATCACTGAACAACCACCATGGTCATCAAATTGACCGAAGGTTACTATCTTAAATTTGCAATCTTCATAAGAAAATATTTCATTAGCATTTCAAATTATGTGTGGGGGACGCATTATTTTCTCAGAAATGGTCCAGAATGACCGCAAAAGCCATCAAATGTACGAACACTTCTCGAGAAGGACCGTCGGTCTCCAGCCTCCGGTTGGCGCCTTCGGTTCTCGAGGTTTAAAGATTTGCTGGCCACACCTTACGAAGATGCAGCCTCTAATGAAAATAGTTTCCGCGGCATTTTTAATGCGGACGCCTATGGCCATGTCTCTGTAAGAACTACCCAAAACAACATTTCATTGATTTTGGAAAGTATTATACAAGTATCTCTCAAACTTTGATCGTCCTTACAAAATTATACGTTCCCAATGTAGTTTTTCAAAATTCTTATTTTTCACAATAGGAAGAAACTTAAAGTGGTCCCTTGTCCCAGACCATCGACAAAAAAGGAACATAAAAGGACGATTGAGGTGGTTGGGGAAAGTAGGAGAGTCTTTATGTATAATGGATAATATTGCATTGAAAGTAAAGACAAACAATTCAAGGTCATAATGTCTTAAATAATTCCATATTCTTCGGCGCGCTTCGCACGCATCCGCTTTAAAAGCTGTTTTGTGCTTACTTCATGAATATGTTGCGTGTTTCATAACTTCTTAAAATTTCCATCGTCATTGTAACTATCTACAAGTCAAACCCTCTTCATCATAAAAAAGACCAGTTATTCTGAGTTAGGCTATTGTTAGAATGGTCAAAATGTGTTATTTGTGATCTGTTTAGTGCACATCCGATGAGTATTAAGATAGCCAAACTCTTTATTCTAATTTTTTTAATTCTTTAAATACCTCAGAGCCTCTGGTAGCGTTTTTCCCGGGACCCTCACCAGGGGCTCTCCGTCGGGTCCTTTCGGCTCCGTTTGGTATTCCACTCGGGTCCCCCCCCCCCCACCATTTTCATATCACATTAAATCCCGTTCTGCGTGTGAACCTGAACTACCGCGTCGCATTTTCAGATCTTCATGGGTCAGATCTTCAGCTTTTACCGATTAATTTCTGGACTTCACATTAGTTGTCGCAGACAGTGTTTTGAAAGGCGACCATATTGCTCTCTCAGCATGTTTTTAATGCAATAAACCTTATGCATTGACATCACGTGACGTCATTTTGGAGGATAAACAATGCACGTACGACGTAGACGTCGCACGCGCTCGTAGTACACTTACGCGCGTATCCCAGCGGTTCACAAATCAGCTGTCTGCATTTGTTGGTGTAAAATACACGCCTCCCTCCATCAGAGGGCGCGCCGTCTGCTCTGTGTCGTCATATGCATAATGTTTGTAAGGTAAAACTTACACTAGGGCATATTACTATGCTGTAACTTAAGCTTAGCTGTGTATGCTGTCATTCCACGAGAAGCTTTAAAAAATATCAGACCTCTTTCAAAGAAAAGGAACCACAACCGTCTAATGTGATCTTAAGTTGCTACGTTACAATGGAAGCTATTTTTATGATGTGAGTTAGGAATAATCGCTGGTAATGTATATATTAATAGGCGTGTGGCATGATGTTTTACAACGGGCGGAAGGTTGTTGCCCTTAAATTTTTCGTAATTGCTGAACAATACAGGAATGTTACCTTGTAAAAAAAGAACATTTTTGCCCTAAAATCGACGCGTTTCAGCGAAAAGGGGCTTCGAAAAAGGGGGGAAGGTGCTGCCGCCTCTAAACCCACTACCTCATACACCTTTGAAGACATTTTCCCTGGCAAGTAAGGGTGGACGTTCCTCAGTTCTTGTTAATTTAAAGTTGTCCTTAAGAAAGGGTATCGTATAGCCAAGCCATTCTCATCCTTACCAGCACCGGTCTCTTCCATCATCTTCATAGGCACTCAAAGTCGACACACACACACGTTTGGTGAAAATAAAATTGCATGGAACCTTATTCTAGCCCAAGATTTATTTCACAACACAATATAATCGATACCGTATTCACAGATGGTCATTCGATAACCTTGAAGATGAAAGTGAAAGCAGGGGGTCATTTAAAAGTGGAATAAGAAAGCTAATAAAGCTACCGGCTGTAGGGCCGGGTTTGTTGATACTGTGAAGAATTTTCGATTTCGGCATAGTAGTCTTAGTTGCTTGCGTTGTAGTTAATTAGGCTACAAAAAAAAAAAATAAAAAAACACCCGTGGCAAAAAATCCAATAGATCTTATGCATTGACGTCACGTGACGTCATTTTGAAGGTAAACAATGAAGCACACTGCACGCAGCACGACGAAGATTTCGCACGCGTGCAGTAGACTTACGCGCGTATCCGACCGGTACTCAAATCAGCTGTCGCATTTGTTGGTGTAAGTTGCAATGATACGCAGTGTTTACCTCCACGAGAAGGGGGACTTTCTGTTCTCTGACGTCATATGAGTAAGGCCTGTATACCACACTTGAAATACTGTGCAAAACTGTGAAAAGTCATGGTGGAACGTGAAGCTTAATTGTGTAGTTTTCTGTGATTTCTAGCATGACAATGTGTCTCTTCAATCCAATACCACATGTATCATCATGTCTCAAGACCACACTGTTCCTCTCCCCCCCCCCCCCCCGGTATTTTCATATGCTCTCTCACCTGTGTTTATATGTGTTCACATATAGCATGCCACATTGTTTTTTGTAAAGGTATGGCTTCGTTAGACTATGAGTAAACGTTAACTTCCATAGCATTATCGTCAACTAATTGTCATAGAAATCAAAACGTTTTAGTTGGTAAGCTTGTGGTTTTCATCAATTTTAATGCCAATTCTAAAAAAACAAAAACCCTTCTAAAAAAAAAAGAAAAACCCTGGCTACCCTCTAAAACCATTCTGTTCCTTTCAGAGGGCAAGTACCGTGCTTCGGATGTTCCATATTGGAATTCTATCCTATGCACTTATGTATGTCTTTTTATTTCATAGGAGCATGGTCAGTCCAGTTCATGGGTATTTAAATACCTCCTTCAGTTTGGCAATAATACTAATTGCACAGAGCTGATTGTATGCTAACGTTAATCTGCCTTAGGTTTAATACAGAACGACGAAATTGAAAAATGGTCTGAATGTAAAAACATTGTAGCGATAAAGGATTTCAAATGTTCCGAATGTAACCATAGACTTAGAAAAAATTGCGAACAATGAGAAAGTTTAATGATTTTTCACTGGGTTTATACACGTAGGTGATATACTGGGTGTAAGAAAATTTCAGTGGACTACAACTATTTTATCCATGGAATCACGAGCCATTTTCGAAAGTTGGGGATTTGAAGATATATCTTTCCCGTAATCAGCACCTAGCCATGCTACAAATTGAACATGCACAAAATAAACATACCGCAAAATTGCAAAAAAAAAAAAAAAAAACTTATGTAAATTAACCGTTTTTTTAATGCCCCGACCAACTCAAATTAATGGTCGGTCGATTTGAACTAAATGAAGTCAATAGCTCGAATCTTTAGCTGAACGAATAGGAATCCAATGCGTTGAGACAAGTTTGACTAATTGAGGTACTTAATTTCTTCGAATATGCATTACATTATTAGGAGAATCTCAGCTTACTGAACGTAGAAGGAAGTAATTACCCCAATATCTTTAAGGTAAACCAAGTCTGGAGTTTAACATTACGTGTATCCCCTTGTATTGTCTTAAATCACCTATTGTGATACAAATACTGTACCAAACGGATGTTGCAAATCTCAGATAAAACAATAGTTACCTTCTGTGAAATTAGCGATCCACAAACGAACTTAGCCACTTTATTGGAAAGAACCATCATGTTAGGTGAATTGCAATCTCCTGTTTTCGTTAAAGTGCACCCAAAGTCTAAAATTTCAAAAGTATATGTTACCAAGCTTGAAAAATGAACTCTGAAATTCCAGTTCTGCAACCTCCAATTTCACAGGAAATCCCTGTGCTGGGATATAAAATGTTGAAGTTTATTCACTCAATTTAAAAAGTGCCACTGCGTAATAACTAATTGTGACGTCGACTTTGTATTAGACAGATTGCAGTCTTTCTTTTCCGTTGTATTCCACATAGCCACTGCATCACGCGCCAAAACATGGTCATTGCCCTGTTGGTAAAGAATGATTTAGCAACATTCAAAACAAGAAAACAGTAATTTGTCCGAGGTCATAAAAGTATTTTAATTTCAAATGGAAACAAAGGCAGATAATATGAGTTGTAGAAAAAGAAGGGCATCACAAATTATTGCTTCATCGACCTTTGAAACTGAATGAATAAATTTCAAAAACTCATACCTCAGCGAGGGATTAAGCCCTGAAGGTGGGGATTGGATAAACTTGAACGTTCATTTTCCAACCTTTGAAATACGCATTCTTGTAGTTCTAGACTTAAGGTACCGGTGCTGTACGTGTAGGACTCGAGACCAGTCTCGGACTCGAGTCACCGTTTAAGTACTCGGACGCGTGACTCAGACTCGGTCTCGTACACTCCGAGTCCGAAATCGTGACTCGTATATAAAAGTACCGAGACCGGCAGCATTTCATGACACTTTTATGCGCTTAATTAATCCATCGCCAGCTAGAATTTCCATTGTTCTCTGCAGTTCCTGTATAACTCGACACGCCGACACGGTATCCACGTCTTTGTAACATACGCTGTCTAGTGGAGATGATGATATCCGTAAAATTTCTGCGGTCTGCCACGTAAGAAACGCGTGAGCTACGTAGGCCTTAATGTGTAGCAACTAATAGCATGTAACGTGCAAAGCTGAGGACGCGCTAAATGGTGTTTCAATCGATCGACATCATGTATGCATGGTTGCTGTGTACACTTTCAAACATAAAGGAAACTCCTACTCGAACTAGGACTATGTGACTCGGACTCGGAGTTGAACTCGAATACCAGTGACTCGGACTTTAACTCGAATACCAGTGACTTGGACTAAGACTCGGCAGGTGAGGACTCGGAGTCGGACTCGGAAGGTGGGGACTAGACAGCAGCACTGAAAACTACACTTTAATTTTGACTGGATAAATTTGGTGAGTCTCCCTGTATATGCTGTGGACAGACTTGTAGTGCGAGTACAATGTCATGAGTACAAGTACAAGGGCAGTGTCTGTGTTGTGAGCACAAGTACGAGTACGTCCTTTTTCACGAGTAAGAGTACAAAATTTTGCATTAGCCCCTATGCAGAGCTTTCAAATCTGTGAGTACAAGTACAAATTAATTCTCATGAATACGAGTACAGACAATTGTGCAAACCCATGAGTACGAGTTAGTACTCACTACAAGTCTGGCTGTGGATGAGCCAGGTATTCAATAAACCTGGTTGGAACGAAAGTGGTATTTAATTGGGGTGTTTTGTAGTAGGGTACTGTTACCCAGTGCTTAGACACTAAGCAAAACGCCACCATAGGCCAACGCTAAGTTATTGTACAATATATTTGGCGAAAAATACCTTCCCAGCCTTGAGAATTTGCAGATAAAGATGGCTTAAAAAGTTACAAAAGAAGCTAGCAGCCCATTTCTATGTGTCTTGAATAATTTACTAGGACTCAGAATAAATTATTCCAAACATAATAATTAATCTCTGTGTTACTGATAATGTTTACTTAAAAAAAACCAATCAGAGAAGTTTTAATGATTTTACCAAACTGGCAAAGGGGCATTCACTGTTATCAGGAATTATCGAAAGTGTAGACAGGTGAAAAAATTAATTTAGTGTCACCTTTTGAAATTTATTTTCAACTGATCTTTTGAAAGTAACACCTGCTGTGAAACTGACAGATGTGTTTGTAGACTGGCTTTCTATAAGCTCACATTGTTTTTACTTTCAAAAGCTGTTTACCTTTCGTGCTTTTGAAATAGCGCGCGATAGTTCCTTAAAAAGGTATCACATGGTAATGGGTAACAGGTCGTTGATTCGAGACGTGATATGAACTTTTGAGAAAGCTCGCTTTCCGTAAGCCGAGTTTAGTTAATGCTTTTTCAAAATTTGGTGGTCAAAATTTTCATTGTCTAACTTTTTTTCTAACCATATCTTCCAAACTAAACTTCCGGGCTGTCCTTGCTCTTTGTGGGAGGGGCGCTTTAATGGGAGAGGGCGCCTTAAAGGCTCTCTAATCTTAGGCTACCCCAGGCAGTAACAATTGTTCCTACTAAGTTAACTTTTAGCCCTCCTCCAATTTAAACCAACCTCTTGTCTAGTGCACCCCTACGACAGAGCGACAGAGCCACAGTAGCCTGCACTGAGTTTAAGTTGTTGGAGGCAATATTGTCAAACACTGCAGCTCAAATGTGAACACATCTGACTGTACAAGTCATTGTTGACCAACCAGAGTGAAACTGTATTATTTGAATGAATGTTAATCAAAGTGCAGTTATCGACCGTATTTAGAATTCTATGGCTATTCCCAAATATGTTTGGGCAGACAGCTGACTCCCTAGATTGTGGGGATGCGATATCCTCTTTAAAAATAAATCGTCTGAAACAGCTATATGAAAATATTTTAACCCCAAATCAGATATGTTGGCGTGTTGTTTTTCTCTTAATAACTTCTACCCATGGTTATAAACAGTTGGGAAAAAGAAAACGATTCACTGTGTCGAGAGCTTCTTTTCCTGTCGAAGGGAGTAAAGTTTGAAGAGATAATCCATAGCCTGAAGTTTACATATCCATTCATCCATCTCCAGCAAAGACTGTATTTGTCCGTATACGTCTTTGTATCCGCATGCGTTTGCGTTAGAGTAAAAATCGGTTACTTTACTTTTCCGTATACTCCTGAGTCCATTGATACGTATCCGGATTCTTTGTTTTATACATACGTGAAAATCAGAAGCGAGGAGTGAAGCCATTCATCGATTGTAATCCATCAGGCAATGGTAATTGCGGATAAAAAATAACCCGGAAGTTAGGTAATCGCCGCGGCGAGACCCATCAACCAAGTGGTCACACGTGCGTACACGTTAATTGGGCAGGGCAATATGCACTGTGAGCTCTGGATTATACGGGAGTAATTTTGTAAGAAATCGGGAACAGATAGCTTAAAAATTTCTGTGGGAACCTTTTTGTGTCCTCTTAGGCGACCATGTAACGGACTAGATCATCACATGGAACGCTCAATTTTTACGTTTACAAATACGCTTACGCACGCGAATGTTATACAGAAACAGACAAACGGATTCTTGACTTGTATTATGTAATCATACAGGCGAAAAAGCTCGAGTTCTAAATTTTTACCTCTTCGTCAGGGGTGGCGCCAGCGGAGGGCAGTATGCTCCCCGTCGGGGAAGGCTGCTGCCCCCCCCCCGTCGGGGAAATTTTCCAGTTTCGTCGGAGAGCCTTAATCCGTACGATGAAATATGAAGTCCCAACGACCTTCAGTCGCCCCGACGATCTACTTGATTTTGCTCGTAGGAAGGGCAGATTAAGTTCTTCAGTAAAGACCCCAAATTTTCCAATTTTCCTTACAAAAAACCCACATTTTTTAATTTTCTTCCATAAAATCCAAATTTGTCAAATTTTCTTCAATAAAACTCCCAAATTTCAATTTGTTGTAAGAAAAGCCAAAAAATTTTCGGCGTACTTTGCGCGCCAAAAATTTTGCGTTTTTAGTCCTTTTGGCCTTTGTCGGGACTTCTGGCTGCTGGGCCCCCGTCAGGGAGCTTGACCCCACTGTCGGACAAATCCTGGCGCCACTCCTGCTCTTCGTACATTTATATATGGCACTAAACTGGAATCCATTCACCATTTTCCTCCACATTTATCGTTTCAAATGGAATTAGGAAAGGGAACGCCCCTACTAACATTCTCTTTCCTTTGTTTGAACAGGGAGTTGCAATTTAGAAAGAGATACATCAAAAACTATAATTTATGGTTATCTGATTAGATCCACCTCATCGTTTGCATAGTTTCAATTCATGAGTGATTATTTGAGCTTAACACACTTCTTTTGTCTAATCCTTTTCAGTTGATACATGATACCCAAGTAAACCTTATATACACCTACTTATACCGTATGAATAAGATTAGGAGAAACTATGCTTGGTGTTACCGAAAGTCAAGAAAGGTAAACTGTCTAATAAATTAAAACGTCTGCAATTCCTAAGGAATCTAGAAAGACTAATTATAAGGAGAAGGTCTTACACTGGCACAATGCGTAATGGTCTAATGAGAGACGTGTAAGACTGTAATTTGTTTTAAGATTACATTGATTTCCGCAAACTTTCGCAATTTCCGAATGGAAAGTACATGATTAATATGTTACATAAAATTTAACTAGCCTATTGTCACAATCGTTGCATCGCGTTGAAAGCTGCAAATTGATTTTCAAGGAAAGCGACTGGCAATGCTTTATCATATAGACAAAATTTGTTGACATTTCTTTTCAACGTAGCAGACGACATGGACCTTTTGTTAAATACTAACAATAGCTTTAAGCCTATTGTATCTTCAAGTGCTATACAAAGCAAGCGACCTTGGCGGCAAATAGGTGGGTACAAAGGGGGGAGCTGCTGTTTTATCTCCTTCTAAAGAACAACTCCGTGTAATGAAGGCACTTGTCTTTTCCAATTAATTTTTGTGTTCCATAAAAAGACTCTTTAGACAATTCGTCATCATTGGACCGGAGTTTTTAAGTAATTTCCCCTTGTTACCGTTTAAGGGTAACACGACGAAGCAGTGTACAGATCAATGAAAGTAAAAGATTTTACCAAACGTTTATTTATACTGTTCAAAATTTATCAAAAGTTTATGACCCCTTTAATGAGAAGTGTATTAAATTTTCATATTTAGTTTCAATAAGTATTTTGAAACTACAGCGAGGAAGTGAAGGGGCTGGCTATGATGTGAGTTTACTCTCACTTTCACACTTTATTTGTTTTGTTTTTTTATAGGAAGGGTATCATATATACTGTAAAAATATCAACCGAGGAGCTTGAAACTTTGTACAAACTTAAGGAAGTTAATGGCTCTGAACGAAAACTCCTTGCTAGCCTCAGGTCCGTAGCCAGACTAGGTACTGGAGGGGGAGATATAGCTTCCAGTGGGGGCAAAAGAAAAATGCAGGGAGAGGCGAGATATACTAGAATACGTTAAGGCAATGGTATTTTTTATCTTGGGGAGAGTAGTGAAAATTTTACCATGGTGCTTTTCCCCCTCCCCCTGATACCGTTTCTCCATCAATATCTCGGCGCGGAGGACATTTCGTGAAATCATGGTTTAGCTAACATTGTTGCCTCCGTTACGGGCTTAGCTAGCCTGTCCTACATTAGGCAATCAATAAGTTTGTTGGCAGTTTTTAACATCCACAGTGTGAGTTAAAGTTTAGCAAAATCAACTGAAGTATTGCATTCACTTTCCAACTTAAAACAGGGCTGGGTTGTGACACTTTGAAAATAAACAGGCGGTTGATGTCGGTGCACGTGAACGTGACACCCGAGGCCCTAAGCCCATTTCATTCTCAAATAAGCCGAAGTAAAGTCAAACATACATAGTGCGATTTTGTTTACGCTTTAGGGCTGGAGTCGAGTCCACCCAATCTGAGTCGGAGTCCGAGTCCGAGTCCTTGGTATCCGAGTACGAGTCCGAGTCCTGATGTCTGAGTCCGAGTCCGAAATTTAGTCCTAATTAAGGCCCGAGTCCGAGTCCCCGAGTCCCTGTATCAATTGAACTTGTTTTGAGTGCAAGAGGACGAGAACTACAATGAAATAGTTTTATCCTAACCTTTATTCCTTCCCCCAGTATTAAAGATGGCCATAGATCCAAACAATAAGCAAACTTAACAAAACAAAAGACCACTGAATTCTCTCTTATGTCACAGACGGATAAGACGCGGATCTACAATTTCCAAAAAGGGGGCCGACCAAACAATAGAAGAGCAAAGCAATGCTTCACCGCACGCCTAGTGCACAAAGAGAAAAATCAGCTTTTCTAGCTTTCCAGAGTTTTATGTTACCGTAAATGAAATTGAACACAGTACCAGCACCAAAATTTGACTACTTTAAGATTCGTGGCTATGAAGAGAAGGGACTAAAGTCCCCTGAGCTCAACCTGGATCCGTGCCTGGTATGTAAAAGACGGCAGTGGTTACCTGAACGCACCCCCACCCTGTCCCAGGTAACCCATATAACTCAAGTTCACTCCCCATGGGAAGTGGTTGGGAGAAATTCTAGGAAAGTTCAGAAAATTTGTTCTTTGCTGCAATTTTCCCAGAGAAATCCCAAAGTTTTCCTTATTGCCAAACTCCCATGGACGATGGGTATTTTTTTTTCTGAAAATAACCCCTTGGTTTGATTTCTTCAAACTTAGAACGAGTTGCTTCAAAGTAGTATTTCAGGTACCAAGGCTTTGCAAGAGGAGCACATGGTTAATGCTGACTGCCTAAATGATTATGATGTTACAATACATGATTTGTCGTTATAACAAGTTAATCAGCTTATAGTCTTCTGAAAATTGCCCTAGGTCTGAAGCAAAAGCTTAATTACTAGAGCCCTGGACAGGCTGGGCGCCAGTATCTTATTTCGATCCCCGTCTGGTACACGGTTTTGGATACAAGTAACATTGAACCATGCTCAGACCTGAAGGTAAATTCTCCAAACATTTGATCACTGAATGCTTACTACAGATTCACAAGTGCGATCCCATGGACGTTGTGTTTCACGTTTCGTGCTGGATCCTTGCTATCCTCAAACAAGCCTTGGAGCAACGATATTGCACGTACACGTAGTGTACGTAATGATATTTTCATCAAAGGTTTTTTTCTCGCAGTTCCAACCTGAGTTTTACGGTTGCGGGAAAGAAAACAGTCGATCTCGGCCTGAGTCCCCGAGTCATATTGGTCGAGCCCGAGTCCGAGTCACGAGTCACTACAATTCGGACTCGAGACCGGTCTCGAATCATCCAGCCCTGATACGCTTTTTTAAAGATGCGACATAACATATCACGGCACGACGCGACATACCACGGTACGACGCGACATGATCTCGTAGGATATCGCGGCAATTTCATCTTTAGATAAATTGTAAGAAAATTCCATTGTCTATGACTCAAATATCGTCACTGCCTTAAGTGAAAAAGTTTGTGACAGGTCCTGATAAGCTGTGAGAGCTTACTCTGCGACAAAATATCTGTTGTGTAGTATAAGTACACACAGGTACTACACGACGAGCCGTAGTATCGTGGCATGATGTGTCTTATCGTAACACATCGTAGGCAAAATTGCATCGTATGTGCCTAGTTTAAGATGCTCTATAAGTACAAAAAAAATCACCCATCATCCTTAACAGCAAAAGAGGAGAAAAGAGGAGGGAGTTAATGACAGAAACAACAGAGCTGGAAAGTACTGTCTCGCAAAGCCGGGAACACCGGTTTCGTTTTTGCTTACAATAACAGTGCATCGTCGGAAGGGTGTAATTCTACGGAAGATTAGCTACGATTTTGTCAAGATGTAGGCTGTTGTAGATTACCGGCGCTTGTCGTGAAGCTTTTGTCATTTCAAAACGTTTTGCAGAGTACAATACTGAATCACAGACAATGGAAGTTTCCTCCATTAGTAGCTTTCTTACAATTTATCTTACGATGAAGCTACGTGAGATATCGCGAGAGAGCGTGTTGTGTCGTGTCTTGGCATATTGCGTCCAACCATCAGAAGTAGAAGGCAAAATCAAACCTTGTGTGCCGGGCGCTCCACGAGGATAAAACATCTGAAGTCAAAGTATACTTTCTGATTTTGCCAAATCGAATTAGTCTCATACAATCAAATGACGTGCCCAAAATACACTTCTGTTTCTCTTTACTGTACAGTAAATTCTAACGTTAGAAAGATGAACATAGTTTTTAAACACTAAATGCAGGTTATAAATTTCTAATCATTTCTTTTATCACTTGAATTCGTTAGAAATCGTCAAATATCTATTTTTAACCGGTGCTCTAAGCGGCATGACAAAAATGGGTACTGAAGCAATCTTCATATCACCTTGCACCCTTCATTTGTGCTGCACTCGCGGATATAGTTGGTAGAGCGACTAAAATTCCGTTTTAAGAAGAGTATCCCATAACTTGCATTACGGTCATGTTGTGTTGAACAAAACATACTGAGAAAGATCATCGTCGATCTCTATACAATGTGCTTAACATCTTTGTGTTGACAAAGGCAATTCAATTTGCAAAGATGGACATGGACAGGGCTCAGACGGAGAGTTTTAATTTTGATTCTTATAAAAATGAATAGACAGTGAAATATATGGAAGGCTAACATATCTTGTAGACATCTTTACAAATAATATTGAAAACGTTAGGTTTCCTTCAAGTTTAATTAAAATTGTTTGGAATATCGAGAAAGGTGCTTCATACAGTGTAATTTTCGGTTGAATAGGTGTATTGTGAGGTGACGAGTGGTCGAAATTGGTTTGTGCATAAAACTGAGAAAGAATCAGGCGTAAATGTACATCTGACAACGACAACTCAGTAACTACGAAATTTTCTGTAGAATTACTCTGTAGGTGCCAGGGTTCGTGGCAATTGGCTGGGCCATTAACCCCACTCGTTGTAAGGACCGCGCTCCCAACCCCCCTCTCCCGCCGCCAGTGGGCGCAACGACTGTGAAATCTTAATCTCCTTTCTCCATATCCCCCATGATTGTAACAACATGTGTTAAAGTTTGCGTGCACATTATAACTCTATTAGTTTTGATCTTTTCTGCCACCGCTGAGGTAAATTGATACAAGATGAGCCATCCAATGGCACAAATTGAAAAAATATCAAGTAACTCAATTTATGAGTAATCTTTTATGACCATGTACAAGTAACCTGATTAAGTCTAAACTGCTTTACAAGGAATCATTGTATTTTGAGAACAGTTATTTAAGACCAGCAAAATTGAAGAAAATTAAAAACAATCTTATTTTGAGAAATGTACAGTGTATAAAGTGTATAAGACATTTCATACGAGGTTCACGTTTAACATGTATTCTGGGAAGGTTGTTGCATAGCATGTCAATTATCGAATGCACCAATTGATATACGCAATTTTCTTTTCCAATTTGTACCTCTAACGAAGTTACTAACGATGTTTGTTATTACATATCACTGACCTTCATTAAACAATTTTCAAAAGTCTCTCCATACATCTGCTGGCAGTAACGTTCTCCGTCGAGTTTGTAGTTGGCAGTTTTTATATTCCGTCTTTTTCCAATAGTGTATGTATTCTTCTTAAAACATTAGGATAGTTTATCAGGTGCGTTGTCGGGCGAGAGTCAAATTACAAAGTTTATGGGGAAAGACTAGAATGTTTGAAATTTCAGTTTAGTATACACTGGTGGTGAAGGGCTCTTTAAGTTGTGCTGGTGTTACTAATTAATGATCTCATTCTGTAATATTTTTACTTCTCTAGTGCATGGGTCCATGGAGTTATTCGGGCTAATAACTCAAGTATAGGCGTAAGGCGTAGGAGGCTGTTCGAGGCCGGGGGGAGGGCGCTGAACGTTGTTTCGGATCGCCGTTCTGGGGGAGGGGCCCCCTGCCCTTTGAAAAAAAAAATTTGAATATTGAGGGTCCTTAGATGCAATTTGGTGCAACATATTGGACAAATGTTAAGGTGAATTGCAAATTTTGACATATCTTGCAAAGGAAACCAATAAGGGGTTTTCATTCTTGGATTGAGGGGACGGAAGCACAGTTCCGTCCACCACATTTTTGACGGGGGTTAGCCCTCCATCCCCCAGCTTCCTACGCCTATGAACTCAAGGATGGGTCATATAATATTTCCATAAGGTCGTAATGACGATCCATTTATGCTTTTTTGTACTTTGTTCAACATCACAATGATAAGTGTACGTGAGCGTACATTTATGTAAAGCTGAATCAAACTTTCAGTCATCGATATATCGAATGACCGGCATTCAAAGTTAATAGGCAGTCTGAGAATACTTCACCTTGTGATTTAATGTCAGATTCTTCATGAGATGAGAGAAGCGTATGGAACGCCGTTAGGTCCCTTGTAAAAGTAGAATCGGTGTTGGTTTACTTGATTAGTTTGGACGTTATGATGAATCTAGTTTTATTAAGATGATTTGAACGAGTACGTCTTCGAAGGTCTTGTTCATATCATCTTACTAAGTATGGATTCCCGTCGTGAAAGCCTTTCTACTTAACCTAGTTTTATCCTTCAACTTTGTTTGACTGTAGACTTATAATTTCATTTATTTTAATTTGTCGTTAAGTTGAAAACTTGGCCGACACTAAAAATATTATGGTGTTATTGAAGTTAGGCAGAGGTATGTGAATGGTACTACTGCATGTAAAATTTCGTGGAAACGAAAGACTTTACTTTAGGAAATGATCTTTGCAAAAACGTGTGAGCTCAGTCAGATAATTGAGGAATCGCCACCTTTAATAGGAAAGGGTAATTGCATTGCAGGCTACTTCAGTCCCTTGCCGTTTTCACCCAAGCGCACCTGTATGCTTTCGCTTGTATTCCTACATAAGTGTAAGCAGGGAGCTGGTCCGTAACAGCTCCCTGGTGTAAGGAACGGGAAACAGTATTTTGAACCGGGGTCAGCCAACGTACTTACATCATGCCTATATAGGATTTTGATTTTTTTTTATCTTAAGAATCAAATAACTTTATCACTTTACATAAATGGACTTTACAATTTATTTGAAAGTCACGACTGCACAAACTATAACTACGTTTATGTAAACAAACTGATTTTCCATAAACTGATCTAGTTTTTAAGACGCAAAACACATGCCAGATGACCCTATTCCTGTGGTGTATTTTACATTACACTTAGAGAAATGTTAACGAAAAACAAAGAAGGTGAGATATTCAACGTAGTTCAAGTAACACCTCGCAAACTACACATTGTGAGGTAAATCGATAACTGGTTATTTAATATATCTAGACGTATTTGTGACATAAAGATTTCCTTTGTTTCTGCGTTAGTGTGAGAATTTACGTCCGTACTCTGATTGCAATATGATTGACCATTTTCTCAATAATGCACACCAAATCCTTACGGTTTGTTTTGTAAGGTGTCACATTTGTGTCTCGAGACATGCATATTATGCCTGATATCATGTCTCCATGTTAGGTTAGGGTTAGAGACATGAGGAAAGGTTAGGGTTGGAAGTCTCGGGGCTTGTAATCATGCATCATATCATGTTATGGATTTGGTGATAATGCTAATTAAGGTGATTCATATTAATTAAACAGATTAAGTGACATTTAAGTTGCGACAGGTTCGAGTTGTGACTTTTCACCTGACGCCTTCTGAAACTTGGCTTAAGTTGACTTCGAACGAAGAAAAGTATATGACGAGAAGATTTATAGAAGGTAATGTGTTTCAAATTCATTGTTTACACCATTGTTATGTCACTTTCCACGTATGTTTTTTCCTGTAATTGCTATGCTTAATAACAATAGTTAATGAGTGGACGATAACTATTCCCAGATATGCATGTGTGAGATAAGTTTTCTCCCTATTGTAAATATTTCGCTTGTTCCATCCTTAGTTAACTTATGGTGTGTGAGTGCACATAGCAATATCTTTGTTGGCATTTCGTTGACATGTTGCAATTTAGGTTACTCGGTATTAAGTCAGAAAACGTTTGACAAGTGAATAAACACACTTCATTTACTTAACGTTGAACTGACCTATTGCCAATAACTCTGTAAAACATAATGTAATCCAATGGAGTTTCCAAGAAAGAAATGGACAAAAAGCCATGTACCTGTATTGACTTATCTGAATTTAGGTGACAAAAAGTGCAGTTCTTTTCAGTCTTATTTCGTAGTGGTTTCTGGACATACTTAAAAACTTCTTTTTGAGCTATTCAACAAACCTTTAAAAAACAGAAAGAACTTTTAAAATTATTATTTCCTAAGGTCAGGCCTCCATTTTTGTAGTTTAATGTTCCTTTCACATTCAACAACGTTTGTGATTGTTTGCTTAGTAGGCTATTTCACGCGTTTACGGTTTAACACATTTTCAATGTTATTTTTACTAAATAGTTGGTAGTTGGTTTCAAAAGACACAATTGTACAAAATATACCACAACTAAAAAATCGGACATTATTACAGGGACAGTTTGTTAATTTCAGGCGAAAAATATTTTTTATTTCAAAATGAAAAATTTCAAATTAATATGTTTTATGTAAAGGTGTGAGGAATGGTGAGGGAAGAAACGGATCTTGAGTGAACTAATAAGATAATTATTATTATTTTTTTACGTTTTTTAAAACATATAGCTTGCTCGGATTAACGTTTTTTATAAGCTTTGTATTGTGAGTAACTTCACAATTATTCAAAGCCTGTATTCGTTAATTAATTTTCTCTCCGCAAGAAGATAGTAACATTAGTTTTTTCCTAAGTATGTAAATTTACGACCAAAACATATGCACATCATGACGTCATTGAATGAAATTTTCTGTCTTTCTTGAAATAATGTAGATCAAATTATCACCTAATTTAAGCAAAATATTATATAGAACAGGAATCTACCTACGTTTTTTGCTTTGTATTATCTTAGAGGTTTTCTGTTTTTCACATCGTTAGGCTTACATGATATGAAATATTCTTTTTATATTTCAGTAGGTTCTTAATTAAATCGTAAAGACAAATTACAAGTTAATTTGGGATAATTGCCAAGAAAACGTGTAACTTTAAAATGTAGCACACACACACACACACCCACACACACACACACACACACACAAAGATAAAGTATTCTGCCATCTTTCAGTTTACAGAATAATTTTAGGAAATGTTAGTACAGGTTTAAAATTATTCGGTCATACCTTTCAAATTCCTGCGCGATATGAAAAAATTGGCGTATCTTACTTGAATTTGTATATAACATAGTTTCACACCGTTTTTATTTATAGTACATTTGTGTTGTGAGCTTAATCTCTTTGATAATTCAGAACCATTAAGCAGCCGTGGCACTAAGCTTCTCTGTGAGCAGAGAGGGTGAATTCCTTAGTCTGTGAATTTGTGATTTATAAATGGGAAATGAATTGTAATTTCTTTCGTTTTCTTTTGTTTTAGGGTATCTACGACAAAATTATCTTCTTACTAATCGAAATTTACGTGTGAACTAGAAATCACTCCTTTAGCAGTAGTTACGACCACCTGCTATCCAATTGCGTTGAAAGATGTATAAAGCATAGTCATTAACTAATGCGAGAAAATCTTACAAAGTAAGGGATATATTTTAGTAGGCGCAGCAGGACGAGATTAGAACTGCAGGTGTTAAATTACTTTAGCTTAACATGTCATTTATGCTATTCTTCTCACAATATTGGAACTTCGTCATATAAAAAGTTGTTTCCAATTGTATTTATTTACCGGTTAAGGGAAATTAAATCTTAACCTTGATAACTTAATTTTTGTATGGTAAATTGGTAATGGTTATTTTGCATGGAAAAAGTTACAAAATTCTTCAAAATTTGAATAAAATGAGGAAATTTTCGAAGATTTAAAAATGTAACTTTTTGAAAATCGATGTAACGGTGTTATTTTGCTTGGTAATCTTAAAGATTACAATGCAAAATAGATTGTAATGGAGTCATTTCATTAAGAGGCTTTAACATGGGTTTGACGGAATGGTAGAATTGCATACCTTCAATGCAAAGGATGGGTACACGTTTTTCCAAGTTAAATTGATCGTGCTTTATTTTCGGCTGTCGCGAATAAAAAACAACTTTCACATATTATCATATACTGATATACTGAAACGTGAAGTAATTTTATTAAAGGTAAAATGGGTTTCAAATGACAGCTGAGCATTTAGGCAGTTGATCAGTTTTGTGAAGACTTTTTTTTTAATTATATTGGAGTTGGCAATAGTTCCCAGGCTAGATTTTGTCGTCTGCTCTGAACCTCTGACAAACGGGACAAGCACTGTATAATCCCTTTTGATTAGGTGAAAGTGTGCTGGATTAAGGAGAGAATTTGGAGAAGTTATTATGCTACCATAAAAACACTTTCTGGCAAGACAAGACACCTCTTGGGAATCGCGGAAGATGTTTACATTCCTTGAAAATATTTTCTTTGCAGAATTCGAAATTTGGTAAACAGAATTATGGAACGCTTTATAAAAATTCTATTTAGTGCTTCGAAGCCCAGTATTTGTGTTCATTTAAGTAATGTACAATTTGTACTTACAGTAACATATTTGGCACAAAGTATTGCAATATACCAGATGTTAATTGCTGAGAATATATTTCCATTTTAAAAACACAATTAATGGTAGAAATTCTTACTTAAACACTACATACCATAAACGATTAGAGTGTACACCACTAAATCTGTAGAGGTGGTGCCACAGCGATATTCTCCTTCGTCAGAGAGTGACGCAGACGTGATAAAAAGGGAAAAGTTCTCCATAATTTTGAAGTTATTTGCATATTTTTCATGCATGATGTAAGTTCCAATGTTCAAAACACTTTCTTCACGTTTCCAGTAATTGCCTTCTTCTACAACACTACCACAGCAAAATGTGACTGACTCAAAACGCACAACATTGTGTGATAAACTAGTGACATTAACACTTTCAGATTCATGGAAGAGAAGCAGAGTACCAACGAAAACAAAATGAGTTAAACATGTGCAGTACGTATACAAATATGACAGAAAATGTGTTACAGTCCTTTTGCCATCCGCCATCGGATATATTACTGTGAACGACAGTACGAACAGATGATAATGATTGTCTACTTTTTAAATACTTTAATGTCCTATGTAGGCTATCAGAATGTCGATCTGTGTGCCTTAACGAAAAATTCACGGATGCAGTGTGAAACTAATTTGAGTTCAATTCCAAGGTTACTTCAGTTTTTGCTCTCACAAGCAAAAACTTCCAGTAAGTACCGGAGGAGTCCCCGTACATTGTGTCCAGTTACTAGCCACAATAGCTTATAGAAAGCACTCGCAAGTAGTCTATCAGCTGCTTTTGGTTTCGATGTCAACGAGTAAAACGAAACAGATGCATGTAGCTTGTCACGTTTAAGTGAGGTTGGATGTTTTTATGTTACGCTCCAAAGCTAGTAAACACGCAAACGCACAAAAGAAAAGGTGAAAGAGGAACCGTATTTTAATGACATCTTGGTGATAGTCCTTTTGTTTAGAGAAGTGTATTTCATTAGTGTACATGGAATCGTGAAGTGCGGACACGTCCTCTAATTACTCTTGTTTAATGGTCTGAATTGTCCTACCCCGCCTCTCCTCTGTTGTAAGTGTACTAGACGTAAAGCAGCTGCTACTTTTCTTTACAGACCCTATGCATCATTGACGTCATACCAGCGTCATGTAAGAGGACTAAGAAAGAAGCTAGCTAAACGACACACTATTTTGGTACACACAACACGCAGGACGTAGATTTCGAAATTTCCCGGGCCCAGGGACGTTCGGGGAAGAAGAACCATATGCGATTTCCTAGGTTCCGAGGACCTTGAAAAGTAATCAGAACAATAGGGTTTAAGTATTTTTAGTATTTTTTTTTTCAAGTAGGCCACGTATAATTGAGGGTTGGAAACATCAGGCCTGGGGAAACTGTCCCCCTCTCCCACAGGTTACGGTTGTACTGTAGCTAATTGCATGCATTAAAATGTAGTCGATCAGTTAGTCTAACCCCACAACTGTTAACATTTGTTCAATAATACTGAGACCTTGAAATATTAAAGTCTCACCTGTCCACGTCAAAGTACAGTAGATGAAGGACTGGTCGGGTGTAACACATGCAATCGTTCTATTTGGCAAACAAATCAGCGCGTTCAATTACACATGGGTTGCCTCGAATAGCACAAGCTTCGTTTTACATTATATCATCCCATGTTTCTTGGTTGAGAAGGTATGTAGTCGCAATTTGCTAATCAATGGACTCGTTGGTGTTTTATTACGCAAAAAAGTTGTTTGCAAGCAGTACTGGATAAATTTTAGTAAGCGTTCAATGTTGATATTAAGTTGAACTCTACATATTGAGCCACTCAAAAATATTTTTTTTTTCTGAAAGCGTCATAAATGCAGGCCCGTAGCCAGAAAATGTACTGACGGGGGCAGATGGTTTTCAAGGGAGAAAGGGCGAGATGTGTAAAAATGACTTCAGCGAATGGCAACTTGAACTTTTCTAGGGACGAATTTTTCCGGGGCTCGCTTTTGCTACAGGCTTGCATCAATGTAGGGAATCTAAACCTGTAACTTAATCAAACACGGACTGTTATTATGACAGATTGGCTAATCACTAGATGCTATACCGTTTTGTTATTTTCCTAGTTTTACCAATGTGTGTCGTTTAGTCGCAGTGATCCCTCAGACAATAAATAGACACAAATATCTTCCACGCAAATGCATCTTAGAGCTCCTTGTTTTTGTAACGGCTTTAGACAATGGGACTGGTAATATGATACACCACGCCTATTCAATGGAATGGTAGAGTAAGGAAAACAGCAAAGAAATTCCGACAACGACATTTCCGAGCAGTTAAATTATTGTTACATCCTTTGTATCTTTGCAACAATAGAACATAGTAAATAGGTAACGTCTTTTGGATGAATATTACAGTCATGATTTTTTTTTACGAGTACTTGTAGTGCTTTAAGACAATCCGGCAACTCAGGTTAAGAGTTACTAGTGAAAAAACAGTCAAACTAGACTAATACCAGACTGAGACGACGATTACCAGCTTTTCTTACTTTATTTATCTTCAGATGGAGCATTCAGCCCTTAAATATTATTCGGTGACATTACTGGTGAAATAGATGTATTGATGTTCTTCAGACTTGGCAGCAAAGTCACCCTACAACCAGACGACGTTTTTAGAGCAAAGAAAAACATACCATTGGTTACCCTTAAGTTTGCCCATGAAAAACCAGTGGCCCATATTTTGGATCGGGGATGAGAAGTAAGGTACGGACATGTGAAAAATAAATTGAATTAAATTGAACTGAATTGAATTGCATGGAATAGGCTGGAATTGAATTGACAAACTTAGTTATTGTGAAAGCTTTCTAGTTTAAAACAACAAGGCTTTATTGAGATTTCTTAGTTACAATCTTTTGAATTTTTCGATTTAATCTTTTAGCCAATATGGAGTTGGAAGTAAAAACTATTCTAATCCTTTTTCTGCTGGTAATGCTGGCAAAGAGGCTGCTATTTTTGGGTAAGTTGCAAATTGTTGAACATGATTTACAAACGTTTGAAGATATTATTTGCTAAGTAGGAATGAAGCCTCTCGAGTACATTTCAGAGTATTTTTTTTATTATTCATTTAAACCTGGGTTAAGGTTAAGGTCATCAACTTGTCTTTACTCTTTCCTCTCATTCTTTTCAAAGAATCTACCCAGGACGCTCGTTGCGATTCGCCTCAGTACCTGGAGCTTGGAAAATCTGGAACGATTATATGTGTCTTTCATAGAGATTTCGTCCGAGTACTGTGGTACAATACAACAGATTATTTACACACTAATCCGATTTTACACTATAATGGAGAGTCCATTAAATCTGGACTTGGGTATGAGTCCGGAGAATTTGACATTTTTCCAAACGGCTCTCTCATAATAAGCGAAGTGTCACTAGAACATGATCATACATTTAAAGTGGCTTATGTCCCTTTCGAAGACAGCCAACCAACACTTGTAGATGTTGAAATCATAGTATTGGGTAAGTCGTATCACGACAGCGTTGGACGAGGTGTGCTCGTTGTAAGATATTTCTTGTTACTGTCTCGATATTAAGCTGATTTAAATTTTAAAGTAAAAACACTCACTTAATCTCTCACAGATGAAGTATGAGTTTTTTCCATTTAGACGAAATTGAGAGTTGATATTATAGGAGAAGATCTGACCTTAAATGAACAGTTATTTTTATATATAATTGAAAGGCATGAGAGTTGATATGACAGTCCCTTTCAGTATACTGATCTTCAGATGATTTAACAAGTCCCTTGTATTATAAGTTAATGTTAATGAAAACAAATAGAACACCCTAAGGCAGGCTCGGATCCTTCGGGGAGGGAGGAGGTGGGTGGTCTAGAGACCCTATAGTGGGAGAGATTGGCCAACCATTGTTCTCAGATACGCATTCTGATTGGACGAAATGTATGGGCACCATTTTGGAGCCAAAGTACGAGCTTGCAAGATCATGTGTAGCCTACGTACATTCGAGAAGCCTGTACTGTACGTACGTACGGCCGGACGTACGCATCCTATGTAAGATAGACATGTTTTGTTTCCAAAATTGCGGCCAGGTTGTGCTGCATTTGGATGCACGAACAGACCAGAAAGGGTTACAAGTTGTATAGATTCCCATCCTGTACAAAAAGAAGACTTCAGTGGGCTGTAAAAGTTAGAAGGTTCAATTGGAATCCATCAAATAGCGATCGCTTATGCGACGTAACTTTACAGTATACAACTCAGTATACATGTAGGCCTAACGTTAGAGTAGGCTTAGCCTTAGAGTTAGATTACGAAGTTCTGTACAAGGCCTAGCCCATACCGTATACGGTGGTTCCATCTACAGTATTTATTCTGACTGCCTGATATTCCAACACATAAACCCAAATACAACTCCTAACCCCTTGGCCTAACTGGCTTACCCTAATCCTAACCCAATTGGAGAGTTGTCGGAACATCCCCACAGAGACGTTGGAATACCAGAGCTGCAGTTCCCAGTCATAGGTGTAGGAGTAGTGGCGTATTCAGGGGGAACCATTGAGCCATACCCCCACCCAATGCCGATTTTTTTTTTTTTTTTTACTTCCTAAAGATACGTAAAGGTTTTAACACAAACTTTACTGCAAATGGTAGCATATGTGGCACCAGATTGCATGTAAGGACACCTAATTTTTCAGAAATTTTCGAAGGGGAGGGGGCACCCTATTGGGCCATGGTTCCCCCTCACAGTCACTGATGCCGATGTTTTTGTTTTAGTTCGTAAAAATACGTCAATTTTTTAACACAAATTTTACTTCAAATGTAGCCTATGTGGCACAAGATTGCATGTAAGGACACCCAATTTTTCAAAAATTTATATAGGGGAAGGGGACACAATAACAGATCAAACATGGCTCCTGGATCTATTAGTAACATGAGAAAACTGAAACATTTGCGTAGCTTTGACTTTGATGAAGGTTTTTACATGGATTACACCCTGGTCAGTCACAATTTTATAAAACCTAGGCCTAGGCCCATGCGCGTCAATCCTTGGGGGGGGGGGGGGGTGGCAGGGGCCGGGACACGTTCCCCCACAAATTCTGGAAAAACATCAATTGACTTAAGATTTTTACACAGTAAATTTTTGACAGGAGTGGCCATGTCCCCCACACTCGAGTAAAGATTGACGCCCATGCCTATGGGCCTTTCCATGAAATAAAAGTCTCACTAGGAAGTGCTCCCCTGTATTTACCCCTTCCCCCCATACCTGTCCTGAATCTTTCACTAAATAATGAAAATCTTAAATGATTAGTTCAACTTGCTTGAACCCCCCCCCCCCCAAAGCACCATTTTGCATGTATGCCATCCTGCATCAACGTACTAGTTTTCTTAGAAAAAGGGGTAGACCCAGCCCAGAATAGACCCACCCCCCTCTTACAAGCACAAAAATAAGACACACTAAAATGAGATTTTTTTAAATAAAATCACTTTTAAAACTGTCAACATAGCATACACCATTCTGCATTTTCGTCACTTTCTATCAGCAAAAGTTACTCAAAATGGAGGGTGTTATCCCTCCCTCTGGACCCCTCCCAGGATAGCTTTTCTTGCACTGGGTGACAAACTAAAGGATCCGGCAGACAGAGGTAGCCAGAGTCAACCGATACGAATGATTGCCACAAGAGAACAGAACGCTGTAACTCACTTTGTTTTACATTTTGTACGGAAAACTGTACGCACACAGTGTATATATCTGGCCATAGTTAACATTTGGCTCCAAAATGGCGCCCATGAAATAAGTTGGCCAATCTCTCCCACTATAGGGTCTCTCGGGTGGTCTAGGCCACAGCCCCTTCATTTCGCCATGGATTTCTTTTTTGAGATGATTCCTTTGCTGCAAAGTATGTTAACTTACCGGTACCAGATGGTGGGGAATCACACCTCTCCGCTTGTAATTTTAAACTATTAGTCTATTTTGAAGGATTATTTGATCATTAACCTTCATCGAAAATGCAGAGTAGTGAATAGAAAAATATTTGTTAAGTTGCATTTTGATTCCTGAAACTGCATTTCAACGGGTTTAGTTTGAGAATTTTCCCGTGGATTAATTTCCAATCATCCCCTCCCTGTTCAGGTATCGTGTCTTTGACGCTATAGCTGCCGGGATTTGCTCTTAAGAAGTAAGCACCCCTTTAAAAAAATTCTGGACCCACTCGTGCTTGGAAAATGTTGACGATTCAAGCATATCTTGGAAAGTCGATTGATTAGCAAAGATATTTCTAATTTAATTCACAGTGAAACCTTCCGTCCCTTTCCCGGTCTTCGACTCATGTGACAATGTTGGTGCTAGGTGTTATTCGAGTCTACAAAGTTCATCTTCCATACAGTGTCTAGTTCATGGTGCTCGACCCAAAGTTACATTGATTTTAAAAAAGCGAACTGTAGATGGTGATGTGATTCTTTCCAACACTACATTGATATCGTCTGAAGGAATTGGTTACACGGCACGAATTACTACTAGTGATGTTTTCCACCGCACGTCGTCCATAGTTCTCCTCATTTGTCAGGCTTCTAGTCCACCAGGCATGCTGGAAAAGGGTGAAACTCTAATGTTGACGGAAAACGGAAATACCGACTTGCCACGTGAAATAATGACGAAGCATATCATGCGTTATTCAAGGATGGAATTGAACTGTTCACAAACAAACAAAGGGTTTGTTGCTTGGAAGAAAGCCATTTCAGTTGAAAGGGTGCAATATCAACTTTTGTTGTATTCTTTATTTATTGAGGACTCATTTACAAAAGTTATTGCAGATGATTTTAGTTTGGGAAGTAATAGTTCCTTGATTGTACCTTCTGTCGATTTGAAACACGAAGGGATTTACATCTGTACTTTTGGAGATGGAGTGATCGAAGCTGTGAAAGCTTATAAAGTTACTATAGCTGGTAAGTAAGACCCAACATTATGCCTGTTTAACATAAGCCAGTCGACTAGCAGTAAGTTTTAAAAAGGATTTTTTTTTGCAAAACTATCATGTAAATGGAACTATTGTTGATTTGTAATCTCTAATATTTTATACATTTAAGGAGGATAAGAACCTTAGTGGGCTAACCATAGTCCATGGCAGAGCTACATGACAACAAAACCTCAGTGGTTCAATATAAAATTTAGAAAATTGTTTTCATATATACAATTTTATATCTTACAATATCCTTTTCCTGTAAAGTCGATGGAAAACCCGTAGGTCGTCCATTTTGCTACCATTTTCTCAAGGACTAAAATGTTACCCTACCCCTTCACATAGTTTTCAAATTGGAAGTGTATGAATTTGATATTTCTTGGCAAAATGTCCATACTCTAAAATATGACAAAATTCCGGCAAAACGTTGTTGCAAGAATGATGCAAAAATCATCCTGACATAACACACTTTGAAAAGCGTATATTGGTCTGTAACTCTCTTTCCTTATAGCACATATTGTTATCTTTTAAAGGTAAGAAAATGAACGATCTTATGTGGTGGATTGGGTTGAAGTGAAGGATCATGCGTAAATTAATTGTAAACTCCCTATGTCTCAGAGCTAGATTTATATAGTATAGGTTAGAAAAATTCATCTGTCATAACGGTGAAGAGATATAACTTATCCTAAGTGTCTCTATGCTCCATTTTGTTGTGAGAGACCAAGCTGGTTTAGCGTTTTAAAGTCGATTAGGGTGTAGCCTACATATGGTGCAAAACTAAAAAATGTAACATTGGAAAAGTTTTATCTCTGCATTAACCAAAGATAACCCACTTGAGAATTGTTGAGTCATTTCAATAAATGCACATCACAATGGGCTCTGTTTGCATTGTGTATTTTACAGTTCACCATAACATTCAAGGTGCGACATGATGTTTGTACAAAAGATGTATAGAAAAACAATATTCATATTCGGATGTTTCATTTTACATTCAGGTATCTGCTTCTGCGTGGAAGCACAAAGAATACTTTTCTTCATTTTGTATAATGCATATCTTAAAATGCAGAAAATTAAAGTTAAGTTTGTATAAAGTTACAAGACTTTTTTCTATTTGCTAACCTTTCATTGAACGCCGTCAGATATAGTAACAAAGTTTATGGCAACTCACAAGGACTAAAAATATTGTCTACCATAATATGTTGACTTGAAAACGTGCATCTTTTTTACTTATGTAGTGTCTCCTGTTCCGCCGTACCCCGTCGTAGATGGCTGTGCCCACCATCCATACTGTGCATTAGAAGCTGAGCGTGAAGGCACTTTAACGTGTACAGTACACGGAATCCGTCCACATGTTCAGCTTGAATGGAAGACATTTTATGACAGTGATGCTGCCTCAATTTCGTTCACAAATCAAAAGATGACTGTCACGGACAACGGAGAGACATTTGATGTGATCTACTGGACGGAATACCGTGTTCATTTGAGGACACGTGTCAGATTGACTGTTGAATGTAAAGTGTCGGAAGACTTCTTCTCAGGCTTGTCAACAAAAATAGATTTGGTGCTTCTGCAAGGTGAGAGTATTGACTGTTTATGCTAGAGAACTTCATGCAATGAAATTGGCTTTGAGGTCAAAATTATGTGACATGGTTATTTCGTAAACTTTTTCTTGCATACTTAGACAGGCCAATCATATTGTCGGAAATGGCACATCCCTGACTTTAAGTTGAATCTGAACCTTTCTTACTTTTGATTTTCCACGTTTTATGATTTATTGATCCCTTGCCGAAGGCCGAAGGAATCTATGCGATGGTGATGTCGGGTGTGTGTGGATGTGTGTATATGTGTGTGTATGTGACGCTTTTGCTTGTAAACACGATATCTCAAGAAGGGTAACTCCGAGGGATCTCATACTTAGCAAGTACATTGCCCATATTGATTAAATGATCCCTATTGTTTTTGGTGGAGGTCAAAGGTCATTTGGGGTCGCAAGAGGTTAAAAGGTCAAAACCTTGTAAACACGATATCTCAAGAACGGTAACTCCGAGGGACCTCATACTTGGCAGAAAGGTTGCCCATATTAAGTAGATGATCCCTATTGTTTTGGAAGAGGTGAAAGGTCATTTGGGGTCAAAAGAGGTCGAATGGTAAATACGCTGGAAATTACTTATAAACACGGTATCTCCAGAAGGATAAATGTGAGGGATGTCATACTTACGATGTGGATTGCCCATATTAAGTAGATGATCCCTATTGTTTTTGGTGGAGGTCAAATGTCATTTGGGATCACCAGAGGTCAAAAGGTCAAAACATTGTAAACACGATATATCAAGAAGAATAATTGTGAGGGATCTCATACTTAGCATGTAAATTGCCCATATTAAGAAAATGCCTCTTAATGCTTGTGGTGGAGGTGAAAGGTCATTTGGGGTCGCAAGAGGTCAAAAGGTCAAAACCTTATAAACACGATATCTCAGGAACGGTAACTCCGAGGGACCTCATACTTGGCAGAAAGGTTGCCCATATTAAGTAGATGATCTCTATTGTTTTGGTGGAGGTGAAAGGTCATTTGGGGTCACAAGAGGTCGAATGGTAAATACGCTGGAAATTGCTTGTAAACACGGTGTCTCCAGAAGGATAAACGTGAGGGATGTCATACTTACCATGTGGGTTGCCCATATTAAGTAGATGATCCCTATTGTTTTTGGTGGAGGTCAACGGCCATTTGGGGTCACCAGAGGTCAAAATGTCAAAACCTTGTAAACACTATATCTCAAGAAGAGTAACTGTGAGGGATCTAATACTTAGCATGTGGATTGCCCATATTGAGTAAAAGCTTCTTATTGTTTGTGGTGGAGGTCAAAGGTCATTTGGGGTAACCAGAGGTCAAAAGGTCAAAACCTTGTAAACACTATATCTCAAGAAGAGTAACTGTGAGGGATCTCATACTTAGCATGTGGATTGCCCATATTGAGTAAAAGCTTCTTATTGTTTGTGGTGGAGGTCAAATGTCATTTGGGGTAACCAGAGGTCAAAAGGTCAAAACATTGTAAACACTATATCTCAAGAAGAGTAACTGTGAGGGATCTCATACTTAGCATGTGGATTGCCCATATTGAGTAAAAGCTTCTTATTGTTTGTGGTGGAGGTCAAATGTCATTTGGGATCACCAGAGGTCAAAAGGTCAAAACATTGTAAACACGATATCTCAAGAAGAATAATTGTGAGGGATCTCATACTTAGCATGTAAATTGCCCATATTAAGAAAATGCCTCTTAATGCTTGTGGTGGAGGTGAAAGGTCATTTGGGGTCGCAAGAGGTCAAAAGGTCAAAACCTTATAAACACGATATCTCAGGAACGGTAACTCCGAGGGACCTCATACTTGGCAGAAAGGTTGCCCATATTAAGTAGATGATCTCTATTGTTTTGGTGGAGGTGAAAGGTCATTTGGGGTCACAAGAGGTCGAATGGTAAATACGCTGGAAATTACTTATAAACACGGTATCTCCAGAAGGATAAATGTGAGGGATGTCATACTTACAATGTGGATTGCCCATATTAAGTAGATGATCCCTATTGTTTTTGGTGGAGGTCAAAGGTCATTTGGGGTCACCAGAGGTCAGAAGGATTAAATCCTTTTAAACACGATATCTCCATAAGGATAAATGTGAGGGATCCCATATTTAGCATGTGGATTGCCCTATTGAGTGGATGTTGCCTATTGTTTTGGTGGAGGTCACAGGTCATTTGGGGTCACCAGAGGTCAAAAGGTCGGAACCTTGTAAACACGATATCTCAAGAAAGTTAACTGTGATGGATCTCACACTTGACATGTGGATTGTTCGTATTGATTAGATGATATTTTTTGTGCAGGTCAATGGTCATTTGAGGTCACAAAAGGTCAAAACCTAGTAAAAATGATATTTTAAGGAGGGTAACTCTAAGGGATCTCATACTTGGCCTGTGGATTGTTTATTTTTGGCATGTAGGTCATTTTGGGTCACAAGAATTCAAAAGCTTTTGACTCTATTAACATGATATCTCAAGTAGGATAACTGTGAGGGATCCCATGCTTGTCATGTGGGTTATTCATGTTTGTTACAATATATCCATATGGCAAGGAATCACTAAGCATTTTGGCTTTCTGGTCCTCTAGGTTAAAAATATCCTGGTAGGAAATCACCCTCCCTGCAGGGGGCGCTCTCCGGAAGACGTGGGACCCTATTGCAGGCCATGTGGTTTTGCCCTGTAGAGATCAAGCAGCGGAGGGAAGCAAGAGCTCTGAGATAATTAATTAAAAAACGGAGACACTGTAGTATCGGCAACGAGGAGTGAGACTACATCTCCTCAAGTGTTTCGAGCCTAGGGCCATTTTTTCTTGATTTGTTGTAGTATATCTGGGATTTCATTTGGCAGCTTTTTTCCTATTAAAATTTTGGACCCTTCGAATCTTCCTCGAGTCATTTTAGTGCATGTCGCCGGTCGCAAATGGCCAGCGCGCCGCCACTTAAGAACTTAGGACTTAGATGATTTGCTTACCCCTTAGAGGTTGGGAGAGGGGATTGGCAAGACGGAGGAGAAATACCTTGCTCGAACAGTTCAGCGACTAATGAGCACATAATGTTTCTGAATACCTTCTCTATGTGAATGTATAAACCTTCACTTTGTGCCTTTAATGGTTACGAGGGAAATTTGCCGAAGAAATGTTGTTTCAAGACTTTGGAAACGAGAAATGCCTACTTCGTAAATTGCACATTATGCTACTCATAAGATACCTATAGGGATTTATATCTGGAAATATCTGACTAAGTCGATACTTTATCTACCCATATCTAGTCAGATATAAGTTTACATAACTTTATATAAAAGCCTCACTCCTAAGGGGGCTTTCCGCCTCACGGCGTCTGTGACACCGTTGGGAACGGTCTGTGCGTTTACGCCAGAAAACTCAAGTAGGTCATGAGATTTGCGCCCTTGTGTACGTTAAATGTTGAAGTTGAACTAGCCTACATGGCTTAAAAATTCAACGATATAAACTTGAAAAGGTGTGTGAAAAGATAATTTCTGAAAAGGGTTTTTGAAGTATACACAGCTCGGTCTGTGTTGCAAAAAGTATGCAAAAGCTAAAAGCAATGGGACAAAAACGCAGCAATGCACATTTTTTGCCAGACATTTTTGTCAAACATTGCACCATTTTGCATTTGCATCTCCCTCCCCTTAGCCCCTCCCGCAGGGCAATGATCACTAACATTCACTTCCGCCCCCTTACTTTCAAAAAGCTTCCTACGCTTATGCTTACCTGTTTATTTATCAAACAGACAGCGTCTACGCAACGGACAAGACCAACCTACCATCGTCGTACATGTTACCGCATCTACCCTCCGTCCTGTGTATCATTCTCCTGCTATTGCTACTGTGGGGGTTAAACGTATGCTGTAAACGTTTTTGTAAGCTATTCTTGCTTTTTCTTTTTCACGATTAGTTTTCCTACTCACTGCCAGTAAATTTTCTCCCTAGAGAGGAGACATAATCGAACTAAAAATCCCCAAGGATGTATTCGAGTCCACCCACCTCGGTTTCAAGCCAACTCTGATTCTAGTGGCCACTATTTCGGGCCAACTTGAGTCCAGTACCCTCCCTTCCGGGCCAATTCCGATTCAAGTGTTCACAATTCTGAACGGTCATTTTAGGAGTCAAATTCGTTGTTTGGCTTGGTGCTTACCCTGCAATTTTGACTGTGACCATTCATATATCAAAGTGTATACTAATAACATATAGGCTTGGGTAGCATCTAGGCCCTATGAGAATTTCATATTTTTGGATTTGGCTGTAATCGGCTCCAGTTACGAGTCCAGTTGTAGTCATTGCACTCCTGGCCAGTTCTAATTCCGGGGTCGACTCTGGGATAGCCCTGACAATATCTGTGTAATTTAGATTAAAGTTTACATCCTTTCCAATCACTTAAAGGGACTTATTGAGTTGTTTCATGAATTTCATAATTTTTTTGTCACACCTGTTGAGTTTTACTAACATCTTGATGGTAAATGATCAAACCAAGAGATTCTGCACTTCTAACACAGAACTACGCAATGACAGGGTAATAAACGATTAAAAACATTTATTGCAAATTCGTTACCAGACACTTTTTACCATTAGATAGTAGTCTTATGCAACCCCTGATCAAAGACACCAATGGGTGAAGCTTATATATACCAACTTGGTTGACAAGCTTGCAACTCCTCTTAGGAACGCCTGTTGTGATCAAGTCTTCAGTTTTATATACATATTGTATATTCACGAGAGGCTGGTCTATCAATGGCTTGGACGAGCATCCCAAACTACAAGCTCTTAAGCCCATAAAAACTACAATTTTTCATATTTTCAGTAACTGCAAGAAGTGAAATAGGGCTAATTTGAAACATTTTCATAATGTGATTTCCTTCAAACTTGTCACAATTAATGTATATCAACTCAATGAGCCCCTTTAAATATTGTCTTGAGTATTTTTATTCATATTGAGTTTGGACACTGTTGTTGATCTCGAATTCATTACAAGTGAAATAATATTTCTACACTATGAGATATGCATCAACAAATCCTTAAAGCGTGGTAAATTGGAATTAATACAATCAGTACATGCAATTCACAACCAATGCCGTATCAATGGTAACTTATAGTCTAGATGTTGGTAGATAAAATACTTTTGCTATTTGTTATTCTCCGGATTCGCTTCTTTTCCTTTAAAATTTAATTTATGTTAATGACATATATTTCAGACAAAAATAGACGACCTACTTCAACTTTCAACAGTGAAAATAATGAAGAGGTAACGAATTTTAATCTACTTTGCATTTAATTTTAAAGCTAGAGCCGCCTTAAGGTAAGGTCTTGAAGATGTAGCACCAGGCTCTCAGGAAAATAGACCCACCAATCTAATGAAAATGTATGGTCCAGCCCCAAGATTCTCAAGTGGCTGCCGGCAGGCCATTTTCGGCCCGTCACGCCTATTCTAATGCGGCCCACGGAAGATTCGAGAAGCCAGAATATTTTAAGGGCAATTTCCTGTTTGCAATGTGGAGCGTTTGGATGTAACTTTCTCCCATAGGCCAGCTGGTGATTCACACATGGTTGACCCCAAAAAGTTCACCTGCAAGATTATGACTGAAGTGGGATTTCCTCCATACTAGAGCATACTTGTGTACTAGAGCAAATTTGTGTTGAAGAGTGCAATTTCCTACAGTCAAGAGGGATTTGGATGCCGAATTTTCTCACCTTACTGGTGACACACGCATGTGCGCGAGGAACTAAGGTAGAAAATTTAAGTTTTAGAGTGCGTTTTCCTGCTGTCTATCGCATATAGAATGTCAAATTTTCTCACCTCAGTTGGGGGGGGGGGGGGCTGCGGTGGGTTGTAATCCCCTCCATACGGCCCCCATTGAGAAACTACCACCCAGATTGGGAATCCCTAGAATCGTCGCTACCTGCTGTTCAGCACCTTCGGAGCTTTATGTATGGGTTAACCCATACATAAAGCTCCGAATTACGCCCTCAAGAATGATCCCTTTTCACTTAACCCCGGATATACCCCTGATGGGTACTACAGCAGTTGTAATTAAGCATAAACTAGGAGAAATACGGCCAGCGACCGAAAACACTTGAATACCCTGGGTCTAACCTATCTCGTATTTGGTTGTCGGTGTCAAAGCTGGGTCTTCTTATATTCTAACATAGGCGTAGGAGCCTACAGCACCTCTTCTACCCACGAAACAAAAGTTTCTGGCTATATGTTGGAATATAGTTTTGGGCGGTGTGACGCTGAAAAAATGTAATTATCTTGTTTGAAGTGAAGCACAGATTTCGTAGAAACAGTAAAAAGACAGAATGATATAATGGAACAAAAAGTTTGTGTTTTCAAAGGATTTAAAATCTTTATTTAAGCGATAATTTTACATATGTGAGTGTTAAGTAACTCACATCCATAGTAGGCCCAATACAAGTTACATTATCAACATATATGGAACAAGAAGTTCTTCCTAACACAAAAAATAGCCTACGGAAATTAAAGCACCTTGTTTCTTATGTATTCCTATCTCCCACCATTAAATGATTATTGTTATTATTATTATTTGGGGGTGGCGGAGGGGACTGTTTAACTTACAGACAATAATAACTGATAATTCTTCTTCCTTAGAGTGTTGCAATGTTGACCTCACAACCATCTGGCCTTCAAAATATTAGAGGTAACGTAGTATTTTTTAAAACAGTGAATTAAAAGTTACCCCTAAATATATGACGTCTTTTATTCAGAATGTAAATAACCTTGACATGTTGTTATACCACTAACTTTGTGTTTATAAAAAATATGCCTTCCACTTCATTACACTGGTACCACTGTTAGTCTTTGTAACATTAGGGCTTCAAAATCACACAGTATTATGCTGGCATTGAAGACAGGCACTTTTTATCCCAGATACACAGGCACGGATCCAGGTGGGGGCGCATTCCCCCCTTTTCGATGACCAACGATTTTTTTGAAAAAATGAGCAAATAGATATGGAAAATATGCTTCCCAGATGCTGGGAAATCTCATCTAAGCGCATCTAGAATTCACATTGTCTTGGGGGAGGACCCCCAAACCCCCCGCCTTGGCTTCGTGCCTTCGGCGCTCGCTCGTCGGCCTTTGGCCGACGGTGTGTGCGCCCCCCCCCTTCTCGAAATCCTGGATCCGCGCCTGATACATTTTTGGGTAGTGGGAATCAAAGTTCCCAATTGGTGACTGTTTTCTCATTTACATCAAGCTCCCTGATCAAAGTCACAACATTCAAAAGATGCAGAGTAGCTCAAACTAGGGAACAGAGAGAGTTTTCTGATTATACACTAGGGCCTTATGTGCCCACTAGGATATGGCTACCAATAAATTAGTTGTTCGTCTGTACAAGGAGGAACAAGACAGTTCTGGTAGGGGCTGCTGGAAGTAACAAAATTAGGAAAATCGGAACCGTCTGGGATGAGGTAATTTGCCCTTTAAATGTACATGATGTAAACAGGGTGTCATTGCTGGTGCAAATTTAGTACTGATATGAAATGATTAAACTAATTATTCTCATTTTGAATTAAAACAGAAATTAAAGACCGATTCCTAAAGGAAGTTAAGGAAAAATACAAAGAGTTATACGACGCAGTTCAACCCATCCCGTACGTTAAAGACAAAATGTACTGCGTAGACAAGGTATTTGTAGAGGGCGGTATCGAGTTTCTAGAATCTATAGAGGACGCAGGACGTCATGAACTATGGAAGAGGTTGGAGAGACATCAAGACATCTTTCGCGCCTCATGTGTCAAGTCTCCAAGACGTATTTTGGAAGGTGAACCTGGATATGGGAAGTCTACTGTTACCCTTCAGATTGCATATGACTGGTGTAATTCGAAAACGAACTCGGTTTTGAAAGATGTCGAAATATTGATTCTGCTTCGATTACGGCAATTGGGGGGCGTACCTTCGATTTACAGAGCTATCAAACGATTCATATTACCTATGGATACAAAACTTACTGAAAGAGACATAGAGACTATCCTACACAGTGATTTCTCAGTTGCAGTGATACTTGATGGATTCGACGAGTACCCGGACCGAGATAGTGTAACTATTACTGACGTCACGACAATCATAGCCAGGCAAAAGTTCCAGGACGCTGAGGTTATCACAACGACAAGATCGTCATTTTTGCCGAAAAAATATCCTCCATCTACCAAGCGGATCAGATTGACTGGGTTTAATGCGAAGGCCCGTAGGTATTATATTCGAAAGGCAGTAGTCGGGGACGATGACGAAGGTGTTAAAACACTAGAAGGGTACCTAGAACAGAACCCGATATTAAGTGATCTCTGTCAGGTTCCCCTTCTTTTTGTCATTTTCGCTCATATGGCGAAGGAAAGTGAAGAATTTAGAAAATTAAATTCTGTCACGAAATTCTTCCGTTACATGATATCGTGTTTTCATTCTCACATGAGGAACAAAATGAAGGACGAGAACGTACGAAACCATGAACTATTTGAAACGAACCACAGTAAGCTTGATAGAGCAGCATTCGAGGCCTTGCAAGGAAGTAGTCAAAAAATTGTTTGGCCAAAAGACCAATTACGTCAACAAATTGGTAGAGAATTCTATGATCAGTACATACGTATCGGTATATTAGTTGAGGAAGAGGGTTTTGATTTTAATAACGATCCCGCTACTCCTATCACGGAACATGTACGGTACAAGACCGAAGTGCGGTTTTATCATAAACTCTTCTGTGAATGGTACGCTGCTCATTACCTCGCTGACTATCTTCAACAAAATCCAGATGTCGACTTAAGAGCGTTCCTTCAACATCTTGATCCATTCGATGTTCAATATATGTATCGTTTTTCATGTGGTCTGAACTCTGAGTCTGCTAAGAAAATCATCAGTTACTTGAAGAAAATCGAGGGTGGGGATAAATTTGCAATTCTCTGCATCCTTGAACAAACTGGGAAAATTGATAATATTAAAGAAACAATTCGTCAGTTGTGTTCTACAGGTTTAATTATCAGTGGCCATGAGAGCCTCTTACTTCAACGGTCTTCATTGCAATTGCTGGAAATAGCAGCTAGAAATGACGTAAGTACATTTTATATCTCCTGCATGTCTATAACTACGGTCTTTTTGTGTTAGTTGCAGTACCCATGCATCGCCAGGGAATAGCGTACTTTTATTTCGGGAGGAGTCGAGAAGGGGATAGGTGAAATCAGTTCGAGCTATACGGAATGTTTTTGGTGCGATCAGTTCGGTCATTTAAAGACTTTGATTCTCAATGATTACAAGGATTTTATGCAGAAATTTTCTGCGATATCTTTGATATCCTTAGTATATAATGGATCTTTAATTTCCACAAACAGACCTTAATTTCTTTTTCATTACAAACCTTTTACATTAATTACCTGCTTTCTGGTTTCTTTCTCCATACATAAATACTTTCATGCAGCAATTTAAACTAAAGAGAGGTTCAAAGTAAGATAGATTAAGGGGAAAAGCTTGTCTGCGTTTTGTTTCTTTCTCTATAGCAGGAATCACTTTCCTATTCCCCACAGATGCACATAGATTTGGTCGATCTTAATAACTGTCTTAAATCAGTGGACCTCTCTTCAAAATGTATCCAGCTCCAATCGGGCCTGATGTTCAATTCCAGAATTCCAACCAAGGAGTTAGGAATTAGTGTAACTAGCAGGGAGATTACAAAAGAAGAAGCCATTGCAGTGTTGGAATTCTCCTCAATGTGTCCATCACTAAAGAAATTAGTGTAAGTATCTGAAGACTAAACTTATTAACAGCTGAAATTGGTTTTCATTTTCCTTACTTTGAAAAAGAGTTTGTCAGTGTCCAGTAAGTTTAAATGTACTTCACATTTAGCAACGTTTATAGAGATACCACTGTTTTTCTTTAGTCATGCAATCGTACCCTTACAAAAAAATTGTGTGGCAAAAGTTCCAATACCGCACTGGACAAACCGTGTCATACGGTGTAAAACTATGGTTGGGTGTGAAAAATAGTGTTTTATGTGATTATTTGTAGAGCAATGTGTGATATTAATAAAAATTTGACCCGCTTTTTAAGGTGCCATGCTTTTACCTGCATTACCGCAGTTTGCCGCATGTGACAAAGAGTGGAGAACCAAAATACATTTTTACAAAGGCAAACATGTGGCAAAGTGGGGTAAAGTAGAATATTGTGTGTCAAATTGGTTCCAATCCCACATGTGTCACCACTCATTACCTCACTTTTCCAGTTATGTATTTTCCTATGCCCTGCCACATGTGATTACGCATGTTCACATGTGGCATGTCCCACATTTTTTTGTAAGGGTAGAAGTAAAGATGTTTGTATATAAGGAAAGACAGGAGCCATAATTTATCTAATGAATGTTGGTTTAGCTGGGGTGGGGTAAACGTTTACCGGCGCCGTCAGGAGGGAGGGTGATGTAAAGGGGAGTGTGTCCTATGGAAAAGTTTTGAGTATTTGAGCATCAATAGATGCAGCCGGAAGCTAAATTTTGTATGGTTTTTGAAAGACATTTATTTAAAAAGTTTGATATATCATTGTGAAGTTTGGAGGTATTTGACAACACCCTTGCATTCACTTACCTTACTAAACCTTCACACTGTTGCCACCTCTATTTATCTCCGATCACCAACCCCACAATAACTTAAGTGCACTTTAATGATTTTGTTTTAAGAAAAAATCACTACACATTATCAAGGGTGTGGATCCATCTCCAAAGGTGTGTGTGTGAGGGGGGGGGGGGGCTTTTCACCATGCATTTGCGAATTACCGTCCTGGAAGAGGGATCTAAGGGGAGGGGTATCCCTGTCCCCTTTAAAAAAAAAGGAAATTGAAATGTGTCTTTATGGCAAATGGTGCCATATATGGGCGCAATTTAACTTTTAAAATGTAGTGTCGATTCGTGATCTATGTTATATTATTGAAAAAGTGGGGGGGGGGGGGGCTTGTTGGAGAGGCCCCCTTCCAAATTAGTGAGGGAAACACGTCTCCCGCCCCCCCCCCCATGATCCACGCCCATGCATATTATTAACACAAACTGTACGTTAATCAAATCAATGCGACCATCAACTAGGAATTAAGAACACGTAGATGTGTAAGGAACTGTACCTATGGTCTACTCATTTCCTCATGGGCTATAGTGTCACTTTCGTCACTTCGGCACCTCCGGGACAGGCAGGCTACAAGCATTATTTTTCTTCTCAAGTAGCATATATGTGATATAGCAGGATGGTGGATAAGACCTCCCTGGTCATTACTATGTTTTTAACACAATACGAACAAGACAAAAAATATACAATACTGAGATACCCTCCCTCTGCCGCATGTTTACTCACCCAAAGTTTGCAGGTATAAGATCACTCGTGCTCGAAATCGTTTGTTATCGGTTTCCTCCTGGGAACCCTGTGTGGTGTGATCGTAAAAATGTTTATAGAGTCTTCAACGAGTTAACAAGGAAGATGGTTTTACAAATGGCTTTATCTGCCGTCAAGAGACACTACACAACTAAAATGGCAGAACTGTCGAAACGAATGGGGGAGAGATGCTCAGTCTGGAGTTGTTCTCCCTAAAGTCATTGCTAAGTGAGTCTTACAAAACGCCGATAACGACCTCAGAAGGTGCTAATTAAAAACATCAATCCAAGGAAAACCTTACAATAGCCCTGATTTGGTGTATGTTGTGCAGAACCTTTAATTGCATTGCTTTTGCTCCCTGGCTGGAACCTTCATAAAACCGACACCTCCTCTATCTATGCCTTGAAGTGCATACTCGTAAGCGTGGCTTAGGACCGACTCATGAGTGTTGTCATAACTAGTCGCATTTAAATTGAAATATATATATATATATATATATATATATATATATATATATATATATATATATATATATATTTCTCTCTGGTATTTTCTTCCAACCTCCCCTTCTTTGATAAGGGCTGGGCTCTGTCTTAGGATTGCTTTCAACTCGGATCGAATGTACTACTATTTCACCTTCTACACATTCTAACTTCGATCTACGAAACTCGACCTATATATATATATATATATATATATATATATATATATATATATATATATATATATATATATATATATGTATATATATATATATAGGCTATATAGGCTATATAGGCTATATAGGCTATATATATAGGCTATATATATAGGCTATATATATATATATATATATATGTATATATATATATATATATATATATATATATGAATTAAATTTGAATCATGCACAAGTTTAATACCAATTGAATATGGTAAGAAGGTGCAAAAACTTAATAATAGCACTGGCATCTTTCTGAACTTGATGCAGAATATTTCCTAATGCTCTTTTAAGGTATTATGGGTGTGTACCTCCAAGGATCTTCCAGAATGAACATACTTTGTCAGCTCTCAGATCAAGATCATCCCCAGGTATGTACGCGTTTGTTTACAACATTTGTTTACTACATTGCATATGTTCGGACAGCTACTAAACTTTTTTACGTAAGAGTTTCTGGAGGAAGCCACTTACACTCATCGAGGGCCCCGTACTAGAGGGTGATCATGGACGGAAGAAGAAAAAAAAACCTTGATGGTATAGATGAAGAGATTTGCATAATTTTTTTCGCTCAGACGATAACGCAGAAATGGTTTACAGTACTAATCTCCTGTAAATAATCCAGCTCGCCAATTAATTAACCACCACTTTACTTCCTCATCCGACTCACGAGAATGTGCCCCCAGTCTTTCGCCAAACTTCAAACGTGAAGTAACCTTGCTCTGCAGTCGGACTGAGCAAAGACCTGAGACGGAGACTTCCGAATCGAACAACACTTGTGTTGAACCAGGGAGTTACCACGGAAACTCTCTCTTCGGACAATCAGCAACCCATTTTTAGATCACAAGTTTGAAATGCATCGGCCTCTCTGAGAAAAACAGTTTTGAACAATCAATTAGAGTCACCAGAAAGTTCCTATTGGTGCTACCGGGATATAATCCGGGAGACTTCCACCGAGATATAATCCGGGAGACTTCCACCGGGATATAATCCGGGGGACTTCCACCGGGATATTATCAGGGAGACTTCCACCGGGATATAATCCGGGGGACATTTGAAATGCTTCGTAGCCGACAGTACTAACTATCGAACCAACTCGAGTCATGTTTTTAAAGAAAGCGAAGTCCACATAGTGCATTGTTTATGTTTCTGAGTATGCACACCCTTTTCACTCCATAGCAAATAGGCTAGAACCTACCCTTACAGAAAAACGTGTGTCAATTGGTTCCAAATCCTCAGGTTTTCTTACGTGTCTGCCATGGGTTTTCACAGGTTTTTGCAGGGAAAACTGTGTTTTCCCATGAAATTGACACAGGTTTGCCAGTTGCCACACTTTGCCACAGGTTAACCACAGGTTTGACACGCAAAACACGTGGCAATTAAAAATAATATTGACAAAGAATTCTGAGTCAAAACCGGTGGCTTAAAATTGAAAGCTAGAAAAGGTGTGTAAACCTGTGGCAAACCTGTGTCCAGAGGACGGGTTCCAAAACACAGGTTTGCCACCTAGGAACACGCGTGATTTCTTTTGTTTTTCACGTGTGATCATGCGTGGTAACTGACACAGATTGACACACTATTTTTTGTACGGGTATAAACAGACGTAACTATCTATTTGAAACAGACTTCGACATCATGTTAGAGGACAAACAATTTATGTAAAGTATAGTGTAGTTAGAAACCGCCTTACCTAAGTAGATGGCGCTCTTTGAATTCTATGATAATGTGATGCATACGATCTATAGGTCGCCACTTCCCTTCGTTTGGGTTCTCATTCAATATTTAAACTCAAACTGTCATTTCGGAGGGGGGCATAGATTGCCCTGAGGTGAAAAACTCAGTAACTGTATTAGGCTAGGTCGCTACCACTCGGGTGTAACACCCTTTGTATTTCAACCTACTGTTATATCGAGGCATGCAATTTCCAAATTTAAAACATGATTCTTTTACGTAAAGTAGTGATGCCCAAAGGCCGTGATATCACCCTCTGTGGGAGGATTTATCAACCAAGGAGGCGCACTAGGGTTACGGGGTTGGGTGGGGGTCGGAAAAATGAGATATTCAATGCGTATTTATTCGGCCTTATACTTCTTAGAGTCCCTTGATCTTTGTACTTAGTTTTGTAATAGGGAGGTAAACTAAAGTGAGCGAGTCATTGTACTTTTGGCGGTACACCCCTCACCTGGTTTTAGCTTCAAATAAGTGGTCTCGTCATTTATCTTGTATAAGCTTTGCAGGGCTAAGAGTGGTGTATCCATCACTTTCATAAAAATACAATGATTCTCCAAGTTAAGGAAAACTCAAATAAGAATTTGAATCCCTGTGCAACTGGCTGGGTGTACACAAGCAGTAACCGCAGCAGTATACCTTGACACGTGGGAAAGTTCACTGAGTTAATTCATAGGACCACCATTCGCAGTTGCCATGAGCTGCCATTTGCACACATGTTATCACCGTTTAGATCATTCGCGGATCACCCAGGAGGTGATGGAAAACCTTGCTTCCTTGTGGCAGCTACTGTACTTTCGTTTTCATACAATCCCTAGGGTGCACTACCAAGAATGCGCACGTATCCCTGTTCCGTTGTTGTGAGATAATAGATAATAAAATGTAGTAGTGATTAATTTCAAAATTTTAGTGAGTGTAATCTCATTTGTTTGTATCTTTTCGTTTCATTCACACCTTAAAAACATTTATCCAACGTCATTCACTGAGCAGAAGAAGATGTGAGGAAGCATGAATCACATTTAAAGATTTGCCATTTACTTATTACGTTTCTCATAGATAACTTACGTATTTAATATCAATTTACAGTCACAATAGGATGGCGGCTGTTTGATGAATGGTCATTGTATGTCCTCAATCTGACAACAGGTCGATGGCAGGTAAGACTAACATTACTAATTGGCAATCTATGGTTCTTTGAGTTAGTAAACTCGTATTTCTATAATGTTGCATAATGCATAGCAAAATTTGCAAAAAAAAAAAAAACAAACAAACAAACCAAAGTGCTCCCAAAAGTTGAGTTCTGTTTTCGACATTTTTATCAACAGTTTGACAATGTATCATTTGACACTGAAAAGTATAATTAAATGAACAGATCATATAGCACGATTTTCTTGGTAGCGTTTTCATGACAGTATTATTGGAAGGAGGCAATCCTTAAAACTTAGTTTGGTTGATGATACTTAGATCAAACAGAGCGGACTTTTAGAGGTTTAGGCCGAATCTTTGTAAATACGCGTTGACCTGGTCGTGTTATTCAAAGCACTATCATACCGATTTACTATTTAGCGTATTTACTAAGTTTTGTAGAACACTCCCAGTAACGATCTGTTTGGTGGTGGTCAGGCAGAGAATCTACAGATCATCTCAAACTCAATCGTTTGGATTTTATGAGAACGGATTTTCCCATAGGCGTAGGAAGCAGAAAAGGGGGGGGTATTCTTCCGCCTCCCCTCAGTTCTACAGTATTCTTTTTTCGCCTCCCCTTAGTTCAAGGACGAAGACCTTTTACTTGTTTCCTCTGAAAAAATGTCGGAAATTGGCAGTAATATTGCCCTAAAATTTGCCCCAAATATCCCACCAGTTTGCATCTGAGAACTTTCAAATACTCACAAATTTTCCATTGGGCCATAGACCCTTCCTCCAGGACGGTGATCCGAAACATCGTTCATCCCCCAACCCCCAATCAAGAACAGCTCCCTAGCCTACCTACGCTTATGAGTTTCCCAGGTCAACATTTTCTATACTCAAAAACCACTTGTTCCCTAGTTTGCTCCATATCAGTCTTACAGAATTGCGGTATGATACTTTTTCACCAAACTATTTTGTCACTCTGGCAACTCAGAAGAGGATTTGTTGCAAACTTCTTTGCAGGACGAAAACGATGGGTCTGAACCGACCGAGGCTGAATGCGGATATATGGTATGAGAACTGTTGAACCAAATATTTATATCTGTGAACGGTAGGAGAAATGCTATCCCATGTACAGTCTAGCATTTATACTACGGTGCAACACTTCGCCCCCTCTTTGGCGTACTGATGGATAGTTCAAAACCCAACTTTGGCGTATTGGCGTATCTGTGTTCGTTTACAGGTTTACAAAGTTACCGGAAGTCTTTCAATGGGAGGCTCTTTGCTTAATATATCGTTTTCAGTTTTAAGGTATGGAAAATACAATATACAGCATTTTCCTTTAACATTTGAATGCTGAGATATACAGGTTCGGGGTTAAATTGCATTCGTCACTATGGCAAATTGACCCAAAAAGTCACATTCGTCACTTTGCCCATTTTTCGAATTTCCTTATTCATCAGTACGCCAAACTGGGGACGAACATTCTTACCTTTTAAACATTTGAGGATGGTACATTTATAAAACAGAGCACGAGACTCCTTTCCTCTCAAAAGCTTGGGATACATAGTAATGGCTTTTTTATATAGTCAGAAGGTAATTATCACTTAGGGTGCATCCTTATACTTTGTCATCC
The DNA here is from genome assembly GCA_029531755.1 of Holothuria leucospilota. Lineage (NCBI taxonomy): Eukaryota > Metazoa > Echinodermata > Holothuroidea > Aspidochirotida > Holothuriidae > Holothuria > Holothuria leucospilota. Next base: position 78,572,538 of record CM055961.1, on the reverse strand, counting down.
AGTGTGGGGAAGGTCGTCTAAGGCCACTGTTCTTAGATAGATACAACATTCCTTATGATTTGACAATTGTTTAGTTTCATAAAGTGCTCAAAATGCACATGGTGTTATCATTCCGATGATTTAAAGTAAATTGGTTAAATAACTTCATCTTTAGTGTTAAATGTATAGTTTTTGTAGGGTCCTAAATACTGCGGGGTGTTCTTGTTTTGTCACATTCGAAGGGTTGTCCCTCACTTTGCTAAAATGAGGTGGCTTACATACAGTTCTCTTTGACAAAACTTAGCTCTGAAAACGTCAGGAAATTCCCATTATTTAGTGAGTGCCTATATGGTCTATATGGATTGAGGCACGGTACCTTTCTAGGCTGGCAACCAAGTGAGATAGTCCTTTGTCTCCATTGCTTGGCCATCTTCTACATAGAAAGTGTTTTGAAAGCCAGAAAAATGTTAAAACCTAAGTTATTAAAGGTCACTTTTACCGCAGAATTTGGTAAGATGAAAATTCCTGTTTGATGATTTTCTCCAGACTCATTTTAACGTTGGATGCAAACGATATCCTTCCCGATCTCAGATCAGGTGATGTAGACCAAGTTAGTAAATTACGGTGCGGTCCAAGCTTTTATTATGTCATCGTCGTCTTCCCAGACATGTTTGTTTTGGGAGAACAAAGCGAAGTATTGTCCTTTATCATATCAAAGTTAGTGCATTTTTCAATGTTTTAGTCCTCGATTCTTTTTGTTGTCCATAGAGGTTACTTCGTGCCCGAAAAAGAGATAAACAAACAGTCAAAGACTACAAGGACAGTGTAAGTATTAGTCGTTTTCACTTTGTAACAGCACGTTCTTACAAAATACATGTGTAAGCTACCACTTAACATGGACGCTATAATGTAGGCCTTGTCTATACCATGGAATTGTTATGTTTCTGGAACTGTTCCTGCTACTTCCCTGTAACATGGTTCTAGTTCAGTTTACTACGACCATTGCCATTTCGTATACCTACAACAGCATCCATACTAAATTCTATACTTCCATACTTAATGTTATGACCAGGATCGTGATCAAAGAGAAAACAATCATTTCCTGGTTATAGTAACCAAGAAATTCGGGTTAAATTTTAGAGGAGAAATGTCAGTATTTGACAAGGACTTCGTATCAGCAGGGAGGTGATACCTTGACAGGAGATCCAACTAAAAAATAATTTATTCTAATCCTGTTTGATCCAGTTAAGAGAGAGGAGATAATCATTTAATGACAGATCATAGGACTTCAGAATCTTCAGTTCTTTTGTCTAATACTTACAATTAGTACTACTTCCTGTCCCAGTCAACCTTTGTTTACGACTCTACTACGCTGACAATAAGATTATCAGGAACAATGGTGTGATGTTTAGCAAGTTACCGACAGCCTAGTAAGCACCAATGTTTTAAAATTCAAAACGACTGTTTGTCGCTACTAAGCCTAAAGATCCTTGTGGCGAAAACACTGCTTATGCTATTTGCAAATGCAAAAAAGAGGTATGAGGCTATAAGTTACTGTTTATTTTTCATTAATTTGCGCATTATTTCGCAACTTGAAGGTGATGTATTCGTGTTCAAAATGTAACACTGGATGACAATGGAGTATTTTGAAAGTGGCACAACGCGCCGAAAAGGCGCAAATTAATATGCAACTTGAACGACTGGCAATGTAAAATAAATGGGCAAATATTCATGTGCCGCTCTTCAAGATTTAGCAGACGACGTGAACCTTTGTGTTTAGTTTCTTAAGTACCTTTAAGCCTATTATATATGGAAGATTACTACAAAGAAGGAATTACAGTCGTCAACTAGCACAGTTCAAAGAAAGGATTGAAGATGTGTCTCCTGTCAAGGTAAAACCTCCCTGGTATCAGTTAATACTTTAATCAGAAAAGTGTTAATTTTAACCGGATTTTCCTGTTAGTTTTAATCAGGAAATGTTGGCTGCTCTGTGACTACGAATCTTGTTTAATTTAACCAGGATGTACTGATGTCTTTTTTTCAAAAGTCCCTTCGGTTAGAGACAACGTTACCGACCTCAGACGGGTTTTCCTCCCCGAAGAAACCCCCATGCAGAAGGGACACTAATATTAAACCAGGATGTTTCCAGAGTACATACAAAGTTAAAACAGAAGTTATCACTTAAATTGTGTAAATACTCTGAAGTGAGTTAAATAAATCTGTTCTCGCTGAGTCTATAAATTCATGTCACCTACAGAGTAGTTCTTAAGAATTTTGTTGTTCGTTGCCAGTAGCATTGTATGTTTGGGTTTCGCCTTTCGGCTCTTTGCCAAAGAGTCGAGGGTACTTTGGCGAAAGTACAACTTCGCTGTACGAGATACATATTGTGAAATTTCGTGTACTGTACTGACTGCACCTTATGGTTTTCTTTTCTGTAGGTAAACAATTATCGAGGAACTTTAAGGTAATTAAAGTTAGTCTTTAAGTGGCTTATAAGTGCAGCGAACCTTTTTCTTTCCAACCCGATGAATTCACCTCAAAGAGATTTACACGTCATTTGCAATCTATAGATTATTGATGGAAAAGATGATTGCTCTCCATTACGATATAAAACAATGATTTACGGGGAGAGATGGAGTAGTATGTGATTGTCTCTATGTAAGAAACTTCCCGAGGGTTGCTCCCACCGCAGGGACCCCAAATCTCTTTTTGGATGTTACGATCCCGAGAGGATACACTTATGACGTCACTTCAGTGCATTTTTCTGTTGACAAGCTGCAAGCCCCGTAGCTCTGCTAACGACCACGCCGTGTATTGGAAAATCTATTGAGTCGGTTTAAATATAAAATGGCTAGGTGCCCCTCTGATCCTCTGGCAGGGCACTATGTAAATTCCACTGTGTCCCTCACCTGCACATGCTATTTTTTAAGGCTACTCATCAACGATTAGTTGCAATGTGTGTGTTCGTGTGTGTGTGAGTATGTGTGTGTGGCAAGAGAGCTTTTTAATTGGTCAGGAGGATTAAAGCCGCTAAGAATGCAAGCTCGGGGCGACTAATTTTCGTCTTTGTTGTTGTTGCAAATTACGCAAGAAAAGGATTTCATATATTTACCAGATTTTGCGATGGTGAAATGGCAGGAAACATCCGATTTTTCGTGCAATATTATTAATTCCTATTTACTTACCGGTAATGCACACAACTGGAAACGGGTGCAGTTTCGGGGTTAACGAAAATCTATATTTTTGGAGAACGATGCTGTAGTAACTACCCCCACTATTTTTAGCTGTTAACACAGCATGATGCGTTTTCTTGTAATTGATACAGGCCAGGCGAAGGCACCTGACTAGGCGACAGACAAAGGCACTTGATGACATCCCTACTGACAACAGTGGGCCAAACGATGGGCCTGCCCAGCCAGTTTGATGAAAATCAACGATAAGCTGTATACCACACAGGGAAACTGTCTCCTGATCCATTCTAGACACGCTGGCAGAATAAACTTTTTTGCTGTCACATTGTTCACCGTAAAATCTGAATAATTTCTATGAAAGAATTATAACTATTTGCATCATATAATATTTAGACTACCGTTAGCATGACTTTGTCGACCAGTTCAATTCATCACACCTGAATCCAATCATGTCAAATCTCGAATCAGACTAAAAAGGGTCTTTTCAGTTAATTATTTTCAATAATTGTGACAGATGAACTAAATTCTGATGAAATTTGACTGACGAGCTAAACGTCAGAAGATGATGACGAGTGTGCTCAATTCTTCACGTTGACTTGTGGTTAAAATTGTAAAACTTCGTGTGCTAATGTCTCAAGAATCAAAACTAAGAACATGTGAATGCACATTTTACAGAATACGTCATATCAAAACTGAGAGGGGTGAGGGAATGGATGACGACTCAGGTGCTGGCCTGGGGGAGCTGTTCCAACGGTTAGGTATGCCTCTTTACAAATGTAAAGCAAAATGTGACCTTAGGTGCAAAATATTGGGTGCAATATATTTAAGGGGTACCCCAAACTCCTTCACAAAGAAGTTTTCACTCTTACTGTGAATATTTTCGAAATATGCATAATGTTTTTAAGATCACGAAGATGGGAGCTTCAGGTCACTTTTTAAAATTAATGAAACACTGTTATACGTGGTGCATACATACACATGAACTTGGGCGTTCACAGAAAGAAAGGCAAGCGGAGCAAAATATTTCACCGGAGACTGCATCCTAGCTCGTAGAATAGAGCAGGCAAACCTGGTAACGGCCAGCGGCACAGGCGTGAAGCGTGAGGTGGGGAAATAGGGCTTGGTGGTGGACGAAAAGTGGCCATCGTCATCCGAGGGCTACATTAGTGGTAGTGTACAGGACAAAGATCTGGCAAACCTAAGGTCAAGGGGAAAGTCCCCGGATGCTCTATGGTATTAAAAAAATTGTGACCATATTAGCACAAAGCTTTCCCCTGTCTGTAGTGGATGCACAATGCAATTTTTAATTTAAAAAAAAAAAACTCAGAATAAAGGTCACGTAGGAGTGGAAAAGAGGATGCTGGGAGGGTTCAGGAGTTTCAGACTCAATAAGCTGAAATGATGGCGCGGAAGGCATTGAGTTCAAAGATTGCCAAATGAAGTTAGCTTTCTGAAATTGCCAATAAACTATGACAGGAACACGAAATATGCCATTAGCTCCACGTAGTCACCATCATTTGGCTTCAGGTCATAAATGCCAGGGTATAAAATGTAGCTGTGTCACCAACTCACTCAATAACGAGGTGGAAATGTTCCTATCTCTTCACGCCAAAATATTGAGACACATTGTTCAGGTTGTTAGCTCCTTCTCAGATAAATACTTACGAATAAGTCGTGAGCTGCCATGGTTAGAAATTTGTATGACCATCGAAAGTTTGAAATATTATTGACGGTGGCTCACCTCTTCACTTAACCTCAAACTCAAGTTTGAAGGCCTTTTCATGTAGAAGAGTATAATACGACATTAGTAGCTAAAATACAATTTTGCAAGGGTTTTCATATTGATGAATGTGACGTTCAGCATATGGCAACAGTGAAGAAATAAAAATTTTCATGACCTAAACTAATTTCCTTCGTGCATTTGTTTTATGTGTGCTTGCCTCCTACACGAACAGGCTGAACAATGCAGCCATATACAGTTCGTTGCTATTTCCTCATAGCGGTTAGAAATTGTTGAGTGAAAGACACAGCCGTTTAAGTATTTTTGTATCCGCTAACAAGTAGAAACAGTCCCCTAGGTCCATGTATCCATAATCCTTCTTGTACGCATGACCAGCACTCTAATCACGTGAAACTTATCTACATGGAAAGTTGTGGCTAAAACACTCTGAGCTCAATTTCAACTGTTAAGTGTTTCAGTACTCATAATGTCGTTGGTCACACTCGTCGTTACGTATACGTGTATATTCTCTTTTCGCCAAGTCCCGGATGACGTCTTTAGTGCTAACATATTGGACCATAATTGATAGAGTGCAGCAATCAAAAAATCCACACATTAAGGTTCTGATAATTTTAAAGGAAAAAGGATTCCAAAGAGGGCCACCTAACCTTAAGATCACGTATTTTTGGCAAAACGTGAGATGTCTGGAATATAAATGCTTGATTCGTTCAAAGTCAGTTGACGTTATATAGGTTGCAAAGCACCACTTGCAGAGGAACTATCTGACAGTGATATGGTTTATTAAAAAATCTAAATAGTCCATTCTAAAACTGCGCACATGGACAGTTGGTCCTATTTTACTCAGACACCAAGTAATATCAGTAATTTGAAACACATTTGGAGGAGTTTCATATTAAAAAAATTCATATTAAAACGGCATTGTATAATGGTGACATCCACAAACCAGGTAACATACCAGCTTACTTTATTCAACTTACTGAAATTTATTTTAATGATAAAATGGGACACTATAGCCGTTTTCTCCATAAAATTTTTCTGCCACAAACTTCGATAACATTGATCGTTTGCTTTCATTTGTTACAAATTTGTCATTACCCACTCTACCTTTCAAAGTCTAAATCAGAACTTAAGATACTGAAATTGTCAAAGTTTTGATCACTTCCAGAGCAAATATGTGGGTAAGTGTTAGTGAGTTAGATGAGGTTTTGGTATGACCCGGCCAGGAGTCGAACCCCAGACCTTCTGGCTACAAGTCGGATGCTCAACCTCTTGACTATGCAGTCGGTCATGTGAGGTAAGAAAGTAACAAATATGAAAATTTGTATTCACACCCGACCCTTCTCTCCTCTTTGTGGTTGTTTGAAGTTTTTGTCATTTTTATAAGGAGATATTCTTATTATAGACTGTTTGATAGTTGTAAAATGAAGAAGAAAAGAGTTCAAAGTGTTTACAATGGATTTTTCTCGTGGCTTGATAGGACGCCACCAAATATCCCTTCCTGTACGTCATACGTGATAGTAGCTTGTTCCCATTGCCTATGCAAGCCAACAGAAACCCTTTTTTTCCCAAGTCGACCGGCGTTATATTCCAGGTTAGGTTATTGTTTGCTGTGGTTTGGTAGTATTTATATGCAATCATACTTTCAAATAGTTATCTTCTGTCTGTTGCCCACAATTATATAACTCTTTTTACAGAAAAGCCCGGGTGACCCAACTTTTCTTCATCTTAAGCGTGCTAATTGATTTGCCTGGTTGGCCGGCTAGTAATAGCTGCTCGTTTCTTGCATAACGCTATTAACAATGCGCAAAGGCCACTTTAACAGTGAATGCCCAGCGTGGGTGCTTGTGGTAGTCATTGCCTTCTCCACTGAAGAATTCATACAAATAATCGGCTAATCAGCCATGCCCAAGATTGTTGATCACAGAGATTATCTTCGATGATTGACAAGGAGAAGAGTTGGTATTCAGACTCTAACCTAGTTGTTCACCTTATGCGCTCGACAGACACAAGATATTCGAATATAGGTTTAGCGAAATGAGATGAAATTCCCGACATTTACTTGAAAGCCCTCTAAGCTCACCCCAGACAGTAACAATTTTCCCAACTAACCTAACTTCTAGCCCCGCCTCCAATTTATACAAAAACAGCTGTCTAGTAGTAGAACTCTTCCAAGACAGAGCCACAGTAGCCTGCACTGAGTTTCACAGTGCGTTGCTCGAGGCAATAGTGAAAAACAAATTGTGTGTGTGAATGTGAGCCTAATTAGGAACACAACTGACTCTCCAAGTTATCCTTTTCAACCAGCGTACTCGTGGTGCTATTATTTTTTTGAATGAATGCCAATCAACTAGCAGTCACCGACTGGGTTTAGAACTATGGGGATATGTCTAAATATATTTGGGGCATGCCAAAGCTCCTTTAAATGCATATATTACATTTATTATTAAAGATACTTGAAAAGGCAGAAAGGATTTACACTGCATTTAGCTATAAGTATGGAACTGACTGAGGAAGAGTGGGCAAAGCGTACTAACAATTTTGGGTTTTATCGCAGAAATGACCCTAACTTTTGAAATCCAAAATAAGTAAACCGACCACAGGTGGAGACAGAATTTTCCCTACTACAGTGGGCCGGGCCATGCCAGGAACCCCAACTTGAAGTCCCGACAGCCCCCTAGCTATGTCGAGGGGATGGTGAGAAGGGGAATGCAGATTAGCCTAACTATCCCATGCCATTGCATGGCATATTTTGCATAATATCACTATAACTACTTCTAGAGCCGAGTTGCGCACCGTGTTCTTTTGAATCTCGGTCACGAAATTCGCGCGCGCGAAAAATTTTGAAAGGCTTATACAACAACATAGCCTATGTAATCATTAAGCAGAAAAGAAAGACACTGTAGGAGTTGTAGAACGTATCGGAGATAACATGAATGTATCGAAACCACCTGGCCTATGTGGAATGGAGATACTGTTGAAACTGAAGTGACTCTACAGCGTGCAAAGCGCGCCGAAAATTTGGGTTCTTATTAGAGAAATTGTCCTCTTGAGAGTCAAAAATACAGGAATCCGTCGGGGCCAGTGGCGGAGCGTCCATACAGTCAGGGGGAGGGGCGGTGCCCCCTGACGGACTCAAATCGCCTCAGTGGGCGCCCTTTTAGGTTTTTACCGTATTGAGGCATATGGCATCTACCTACCTCAAAGCGTCCTTACAGGCCATATTTTCGCCCCCTCTAACAGAATTCCCTTGCTCCGGCGCCACCGTGATCGACTGGTCGGGGCCATGGCCATACGGAACCGTGTATTTATCAGGAGGGAGGTGATTTTTGCCCGACTCCAGACCTAATATAACTGTCCAATTTTCCGCCCGACTGCGACAAAATATCTGCCCGAATTAGTCAGCTTTCTGACATTTAGGGGCGGCCGCCCGCCCCCCCCCCCCCCAGCCACACGTACGGCCATGGTCGGGGCTACTTAGTCACCTTCGGGGACTGCATACTTTATCGCATCAACTATAAGACTCCCCGACGAAACTGTGAAAATTCCCCGGACGGCTGGTAGCCTTCCACGACAGGGGACCATGGCTCCTTGCCCCCAACCCTGATCAGGCAGTGACCTTCCTACCACATTTCGCGCTGTATGCACTTTTACAGGCTGCCGGTAAAATTTCAAATGTGAGGGCGTCAACATTATTAAGAACAAGTCGCGCGTTCGCTTACGACTAGCTAACAAGTAGAAGGTACAGCATTTCCACTTTTAAAGTAGGTCTAGGTATTAGTCCAAGCAATTTTTTGACATTCCCTGTTTTTGGAGAGTGTTCACTGCTTTTAAGTAGTCAAAAAATGAAATTTAAAGATGTATCATATTCTTTTTTGATCTAAGTTAAGCTTTTAAAATTCTAACTAGAGGTAATTATTCAAAAGATAAGGAACTTTTTGCTTATCTTAAGAGTACCGTTGTGATATCTGAAGTGTAAGGTGCAATTTGTTCAGCAAGAGTAACCACACGAGCGTACAACGGTACATGATTGTCAAAGAAACATCTGATCTGCCAAGAAGGTAATGCGTTACTGAGCCTATTTTCTGAGATTAATTACTTGATCATCACCACATTCTTCATGAAAAAGTGTAAGGTACTCATAAAGGGTTCTTATGGGAAACAAAATGGTACTGTGCCATTCATTCAAATTGGTTTCGTGGAACTACTATCAGTGGGCCTGTGTGTGGTACTGGTAATCTTCCCGCCTATCGTCGGTTGCTAGTACTACTGTTTAAGTTAGACTTGGGATATAAAGTTCTGCAGAATACAACGTCTCTCCTTGCCAACGTAGCAGGCTATATGGCACATTTCCTTTTCAGTCATATTCCCAGCGCCTGCTAAGTGAACACCAAACAAATTCTTTTGGATATTGAAATATGTGGCCTTGAGACCATACTGGAAAGTTCGTTTTTTCGCCGCCGAAGATTTACGCCAAAGGAAAGGCAAGATAAAAATTACGCCAGCCTCTGCTGTAGGCTAGGTGCGCCAAATAGAAATCAGGATGACAAAATACGCCAGAAATTTGGCGTGACCGCTTGAGTGCCACGCCGAAGATCTTCGGCGTAACCTACATGTTTTCCAGACAGGCCTTGAGACTGGTTGTCTCTAGTCAGGCCTATCCTAGTCCGCAGTCTGCTGACCTAGTATGGGGATTTCCATACTCGGTCAGCAATATACCCATTGTCAAAATTGGGCTGGATCTGGATCTGGATAAATACTGCACAACACTCCTGGTGGAGTCAAACGTGCAGGGTTGGGTGTGCGCATGAAGTTAGTCGTCCCGTCTGAGAATCCTCAAGGCTGCGCTCTTGAACTGCTTGGGGTCCTCGAGATCTGTTATGTTCTGGGGGAGAAGGTTCCAGTCCCTGACGGTCTGAGGAAAGAAACTGTATTTGTAGCAGTCCTTATTGGTTGGTATATGTAAAAAGCTATTTGAATGATGATGCCTAGAAGGCCGCCGGACCGGTTGAAGGTTGTTCATTGGCAAGGCTAGGAGACCCAATCTGGCTTTGTCAAAAATTGCTAGCCTGTTGACAGTACGCCTGACTTTAAGGCTATCCCACCCTAGATCTTTTAACATTTCAGTCACGCTACTATGGGGGGAATAGTCATTACAGACAAACCTAGCAGCCCTACGTTGAATTTGCTCATCCTTATTGGATAGGGAAACGGTGTAGGGATCCCAAACGGAAGATGAATACTCCAATAAAGGCCTGACAAGAGTAAGGTAGGCATTAGCTTTAACACTCCTGGGACAGGAGTATAGATTCCTTCTGATAAACGCCAGAGACCTATTTGCAGACGAAGTGATATGGTTAATATGTCTATTCCAGGTAAGATTGTTTGAAATGTCAACACCTAGGTAAGTATGAGAGGCAGTGGACTCAAGGATATCTTTGTCTAGAGTATAATTAAAAAGCTTGGGATTCCTTGAGTGTGTGATCCTCATAGAAAAACACTTTTTGGAGTTAAAGTGCATTTGCCACTTATTTTGCCACTCAGAAAGGGTGTTTAAATCCTTTTGGAGTTGAACCTGGTCAAGGTTATTCTTTATCTGTCTATAAATAACACAATCGTCGGCAAAAAGTCTGACTTCAGAAGAGATATTATCAGGCAGGTCATTAATATAGACTAAAAATAAGAGAGGACCTAAAACAGTACCTTGGGGGACACCAGAGATGACATCCACCCAATCCGAGAAATCACCACCCACCACAACCCTCTGCTTGCGTAACTTAAGGAAGTTAGAAATCCAAGTAAGAGTATGGGCTACCTCACCTTCAAAAATTTTGAATGGTTTCAGTCTTTCTCAAATTCACATATACTCCTAGGTAATTGACCTCTATGGGTCATGTTTAAGACCCATCATTTTAAGGATACTAGTTAGCACTCAGTCTCCAAAAAGAGACCAAAAATTTTGATTTATACAAACGATCCTGTTTTGATTTTTAAAACATTCTAAATCTTGTTACTAGGACGTTCACACTGTTGTATGCTATATAGCACGCACTGCTGTTCAATTGTGACATAGGCTAGTTCATAGCTATGGTTACGATCATGTACGCACATACGAGTATGTAGCAACAATCATCGCAGAAACGCACGCAGACGATGTTACTCTCACAGTAATAACGCGGGAAAAACTTTGTGTTGCAATAGCCTAGGCCTAGTTCAGGGAGCAAAGTGTACGTGAGAACTAGGCCTACCTGTAGGTACCCTAGGCTAGGCCTAGCCTAGTTGATTGTAGGCCTAGCCCTTGAACAGTGCTGTGTGTTTCCGTTATAGCCTAGGACTAGCCGAACTGTTATAACACATTCTTCTCCTTCTTTTGGATAATGGTGAGACATCCAATTAGCCTAAGGACGTTATAACACCACGTACGCACCGAGTGGTCAGTCAGGCTCTCAGAGAGTTTGTAATAGGCCTAAATTCCACTGGTTTAGGGTGACTAATAGCCCCCTCGATAAGACTGTCAGAGAAGTTATTCCAGTCCCTAATTGTATTGGGAACGAAACTATATTTAGGCCTAGGCCCATAGCAATTAGTACTGGCACTAAAGTGGCAGGGAGGGGGGGGGGTGGTAGTGCAAAGCATGCATATTACGAGTAATACGAGCTGGTTAACAAAGATCAGACAAAGGGATGGTCACCCCCAGATACTTAATAGAATCAACCCTCGTCAGATCAGCCCAGTTGAGAGTATACAGACACCAGATTGGAAAGCTTGCAATGGTGCGCGGGGGATATTAATAATGGCCAAGAGAATTGCGCAGCCGATACCATCTAAGCGGAGCACCACCATCATTGGCACAGAACATACCAGGAAAATTTAAGCCAAAACTACCTCCTAGATTGCAGGAAATTGCCTTTCCCAGCCAACTTGCTTGGTTGCTACCAACAAGTTTGTGCAGTTGCAGTTGTCAGCTGTTTAATTGCATGGCTGGCAACTTCCAAATTCATATTTTTGCACGGGGGATAATTTCCCCACGCAGGGCAAACTTTTCAATCTGGTACAGACATAACATTACACTTAGCCGGATTTAACTACACCCCTCTATCACAGCCCTTGTGCACTGTGTACAAATTTTTCACATCCCCCAGCCATAACGTCTGGGGACCTCTCACATGCTCAAATGACAATATTTTTTTACCAAACTCTGTCCAGCAACTCTCTTTCACACGATAGTCCTAGCCTACACCAGCAAATAAAACTTAGCCTAGCCTACCCTGGCAAACTTTTTCAAAAGGATTCATTTTGAAGCAGAAATCAGGCTATTTGTTGTGGTTAACAGCAAAGCATGTTTGCACATACAGATCTCATGTGGGTGACTTGGTTCTTTAATACGCATTTAAGTTTAGGCTAATATACATCTAGCCTACAATGCTTTTGGAAGTATGTCATTACATCTTAGGTAAAGTGTAGTAGTATGTAGCCTACGTGTGTAAAGCAGGGTTCTATAACACGAGAATAACCATAAATTAGTGTAGGAACACAGCGAATAACCATTGACTTAGTGTAAGCGACACTTTATTTCAGGGGTGTCAGCAGCCAGGGGGCCGGGGGGCATGGCCTCCCTCTTGGGGAAGGCTGCCCCCCCATTGGTGACATTTTCCAGTTTTGTTGGGGAGCCTTAATCCGTACAATAAAATTTGAAGTCCCAACCACCTTCAGTCAACCCTTACAAAAAACCCAAACTTTTCAATTTTTTTCCATAAAAATCCAAATTTTTCAAATTTTCTTTTATAAAACTCCCAAATTCTCAATTTTTTGTAAAAAAAAAAGCCCAAAATTTTCTGGCAAATGTTTTGTTTTTAATCCTTTTGGCCTTTGTCGGGACTTCCAGCTGCTGGCCCCCTGTCGGGCAAATCCTGGTGCCACCCTTGCTTTATCTATTGAGCCGCAAAACTGCCATACATGTAGTAGTGTACTGTACATTCTGTTTGCACTATTTTACAATGTAGACCTAAGTCACACAGCCAGTTGATTGACACAAGTGAAAAAAAAAAACCATTGCAAACAACACTTGTGTCTTTCTCTGGTCTCACGAGGGAGAACAACAGAAACGACTTTTTACGGTTCCCCCTTCAAGGGGATTACAACTCTCACGTTACTCATATGTACTAGGCCTACTAAACCATTTATGTGCCTTCTATCCATGCGGGTGTTTTTTATTTGCAATCGATATTCCAATAACATCTTTGGCCAAATCTGTTTACTGTAATAATGTTGAGTTACTAATATCATTAGTTACTATAATGTTGGGCGACTTGGATATTCCATACTGGTGCACCCTGTAGGGACGACTTGGTTACAGTAATTTGCTTCAGTATCTGTGAAAATTCCATGAATTTCAAAAAGGCTCTTGCAGGCCACCATACAGCCCTTAACTGTTTGTTGAATGGTTATTCGCAGGGATCACACAATGTAGGTATTGTTATTATTTCGTTAACTTATTTTCCTATTTTTAACGTAAACATGCCGTTACTCGTTTGTCATTCATTTTTGCTTTTGCCGTACAACGCCAAAATATCTATACAGTAGCATGACTTCAGTCATGTAGGAGATTTCCATGCTTGTTCATGACAAGTGTAAGGAAATTTTCATGGTGACTGTCGTCACTCTTTAATGAATGTTGGCCATGAAGGTACTGTACATGTACAGTAGTTAGTGTTCGACCGATTATGCCATAATCGGTAATCACCGATTACCGATTATTCAATTACACAATCGGGCCGATGCCGATTACCGATCACCGATTATTTACATGTATAGGAAGGTCATGTTTTCTCGCCGTCTGTCGCATATTTCTAACTTTGTACACACACCATAACATAACCTTCCACACTGGAGATGAACGGTTACGAATAGTTCCCTACGTTCCACGAATAGAATATTAAACGTTTTTGAAGGATTTCCTTTCCAAACACTATGATAAAAATCAACCATAAATACATGCTTTCGTACGATATCACAGGCTTTACGTTAGCCAAAGAGTCTGTCGGCTTACATACGGCTCTACCTACAGTAGTTCTATCCACCGATCATGTCGGAAGATTCCGTGCAAAGGTCTGTATTGGACTGTAGTAGTGCTATATAGTAGCCTATCCACCCAGTTTTAGGCAAAAATATCTAACTACTGTGGGACTTCGGGGCCACTAAACATTCCACTCAATTTGCCGATTTACTCATCCCATGCTCCCTTAACGATATGGATATATTTTTTGTAAAGCATCTTGCCCAAAACTTACGTCTTATGTAAAAGATTCTCCAAATGAAACGTAAAACTAATTCCCGATAAAGTCCCGTAATCGAAAAACTGTTGCCGTTCCAGCGTGAATTTAACACGGGGACCGTTTCCCTTCTTTCATCAGTTAGGAGCACGGACGGAGTTCATGACCAACATGCTGCGTAAATGCGCAGGCAATGCACTTAGCCTTGCATTACGTATTACACACTGTACTGGTGTGCTTTCGCAGGTGAACTTCAACTTCGCAAGAACTGTACGGCAGTTACGTGTGCGCATGTGCAGGTCATAGTTAATTAAAAACTTAACGAAAAGAATGTGGGAAGTGGCATAATTTATGCAGGATAATAAGCCTCGGGTTTCCAAAGTTGCTACAGTACAGTACGGGCACCAAATGTGTACAGATGATGTGGTTTGCACTGAAACTTGAAAAAACGTAGCGCGAAGTCATTTCTTTCTGTAGTACAATTTGTATCCAGATGTGCGGCATGGTCCATGGCATGCACACCTTCTACAGTAGGTAATACTGTGTGCCCTTTCATGCACCTGAACTGTGCTGCACTGAGAGTTACGGCAACAATTACGATGATTGCTATGATTTGGAGAGCTTAAAATGTTGCAAGTTTTGTGAGTATCAGTGCTGATATTTTGGGCGGGAACTTAAAGAAATGCGTGTTTTGGATAATTATAAAAATTTTTGCAGAAACTTTGAAGTGTATTTTAGCCCTGTTTCCAGTTTTCAAATAATCGGTGGTGGTAATCGGTCGGAGGACAAAATTTTACCGATGCCGATTATTTCCCGATTGTGCTATAATCGGCCCGATGCCGATTATCTAACAGATGATCGGTCGAACACTAACAGTAGTAACAGTACTAATATGTGAAATGCAATGAATTTACATACAGTACAGTACTTCCAAATGCATTGTTGACGTACAGTATACTATAAGTACTTCGTAAGAACCAAGTCACCCACATGATACTGTATCTGTATGTGAACATGCTTTGCCGTTGACCCGACACATAGCCTGATTTCGGCTTCAAATCACATCTATTTTGAAAAGTTTGTCAGGGTGAGAGTATTATCTGCAGGTGTATGATGTGAAAGAGAGTTGATGGACAAAGTTTGGTGAGAAAATATTGTCATTTGAGTGCATGAGATGTCCCCGGGCATTATGGCCGGAGGATGTGAAAAATTTGTACACAGTGCACAAGGGCTGTGATAGAGGAGTGTAATGGAAACACACAGCACTGTTCAAGGGCTAGGTTGATTGTTACAGTAGATAGGCAGTTCCACATCAAAGAGGACATGAGTGTCTAAATTTGAAGTTGATTCCACAATTTTGTTTCATCAGTTACAGGTTAGGGGGATACTGTACCAAACCTTATGAATCTGTATTGGTGTCACCTGTTTTCACTTACTATTTTACCATTTATACTGTACATGACCAGTGTGGGAAAATTGAGAAATTGCAAATTTTCTGTTTTTCCCACTACCTCCTGTACTGTAGTCCCAAAGTAAAGTCCCAACTGTATTCACCTAAAAGTGGTTAAGGATTAACACTTTGCACTTAAAATTTTTAATGCTTGGGAATGATCCTTCTCTAGTAAGAACAAAAAAATTGGTGTTTTTTTTCACCGATAGGTTGGGGCTCATCAAATTTACACTAAAAATTTCTGTGCAACCTCAGTGTTCTCCACTGCATGACTTTTAGTCCGGGTGCTTCAAAGATTAGAGGTTAATAGTGATCGCTATCTGTAAAGCGAGGGGGTGCTCTCTTTGAAAAATGTTTGATACTGTAACACAGATGATAAATTTAATTATGGCCTTCTTTGATGACTAGGTACATTTCTGATTATCATTACATATACAATGTTCACTCTGAAATTATTGCTGTTTGCTCTGTTTTAAGGTTTTGAATTGATAATTTCTGTCCAGGTGGCTCAACTTCTTGTCCAGGTGGTACATTTTTTGCTCAGGTGGCATGCTCAGCACCCTCCGCAATTTTGTCCGGGTGCAGCACCCTAACAAAACAGCTAGTGGAGAACACTGCCATACTGTACATTGAGCTGCACTGGCTACTGTAGATCTTGCTTGCTCATACAGTAACAGTCTTTACAGAGAGGTTCCAGACTTCCAGTACGGAGAGTTGCAGTATTGTACAGTACTGTAGGGTACAGTAAATACTGTTGGGGGGGGGGGGATGCCCACTAAACAGAAGGATCACTAGATCGAAGGTTAGCAAGACTGAAGATCCCTTGGAGGAAAATGTACAGTACCATGTGTCAGAAGTACGGTTAGGATATATAAGAAAGAACAATAGCAGGGCTAGTGGACAAACTACTGTAGAGAAGCACATGAGTGTACTGTACTTTGCAAGAATACTGATTTAAGAAATGAGCTACAGTACTGTAAGTTTGGAACAAATTTAGCATGATACAGTACTGTATTTAGTTCCCAGTGCATAATGGTTTGTACTGTACCTATGTACATTTGAAAATGTGTTGTTGTGCGATCGACAAGCAGAGGCTACAGTACTTCTCAATAATGAAAAAAATGTTTTGTGTGCAGAAATTTGCGAGTTACCGTAAAGGGAATGCTGCCCTGCATAACTCACCCCTTGCTCATACAAACTTTCCCCCTGGTAAAGTTGCTCCCTTTCATAGTTGACTATAGATAAATTTACCCACAAGCACCAAGAAAGTCATCCTCTCTTTTCAGTAAAACTTGCCAAAGATTCTCACGAGGATGGTTAAAATCTACCTGTAGCTAGTACTCAGAATGTCATTGGCACACTCCTATTACAGTGTAGTTATGAAGGTATCATGGCTTCCCAAATTTTCATGCCAACTGAAAACAGGAAACATTTTTTGTTTACTTGTCTTTTTATTACTCAGAATTCAGAAATATACCTGTTTGTTTTTCTTTACACAGGTTTAGAAGTCTAGCTGTCTTACAGTGAATGGTCGATGTACAGTATCAACTTCCCTCTCTTCTGCAATAAACATCCATCAAAGTCATGAATTTTGGCAGCACAGGTGGATTTTCTTTTGGGTCCCCGGCACCCACCACCACTAGCAGTTCAGGATTTTCTTTTGGTTCAACACCACAGACATCAAGCGGCTTTTCATTCGGAGGTACTGTACAGCATAGTACAAAAGAAACAATTGTGCAAATCTTTAGTTATCATGCTTTACATGACATGTCCATTGGGATGTGAGGTGGGGGCCAGTGAAAGCAGCAGTCCCCTCCCTCCCCCTCCAACCCTCGATGTTTCCAGGGGAAGTCTGGTTTCATGATTGTTTACTAATTAGGGAAAAATTTACAAGTTAACACTTTTGAAGTGCAACCACAGTTATGCTGTATACAGTACAGTGCAACCACTTTCCAGTTACTGTAATATGTCGTATGATGTTTAAATACTGTACATAGCATAATAGCCAGAATGTTGTGATCAGTTAGTCCAAATTTAAGATACTAGTGAATTGTTGCAACTAAACATATTTAGACAAGTTTGAATCTTTGCAGATCAAATGACTAAGTCTCAAGCTACAGCCTGAGGGTATTGCCATGTTAGGTCCAACATCATAGTGGTAAATGCATTTGGTTGTGTGCACATTACCTGCGAATTTAAAATATTGTTTTCAGATCAGTTTTGGCGGACACAGTACACTGATATCATATTCATAACTGTACTACTCTACAGCAAGTACTCTACATAAGCATTCAAGAACAGACCTACTGTAGGGTCACTTTGGGTATTCTCGGATGTCGGTGTTTTCGGACAGTCGTATATAATCTCGTGACTGAATAACAAAGTGTAAATGTTTTTTACACACAGGCAGACATTTCAGAGGTTTGTGTATGAAGTGTACATAGTTTCATTTGTAGCACAAGAAGCCAGCTGATTGTTGAGAAAATAGAACCTACAGTAATTGCAGCAATAATTTTCAGTTTGAAAATTCCTTGGCACGTTTCCAAGTGTGCAAAACCTTGAAAATTTTTATGGCGTGCTGTTAATTTTTTTAGACAAATTCATGTTATGAGAAATAAAGTGATTTTGATTGCTACAGTACACTGTTCGTAAAAATGTTGGTATGCACCAGACTGTGCTGTATACCTTCATGTAGTGTAACAGAGCAGTTCAAGAAGTGCTGTCCTAGTTGGGTGTTTACTGACAGTACACAAACCTACACATATGTCCACACTGATATGTATGCATACGCATGCCTACTCTATGTATGTGTGCGTAGTGGAAAAGAATGACGAGACCAAATGGTTATTAAGAAAACTTAAGTAAATTTGTTTGGATTAAATTTTGTGTTAAGACATTGAAAAAGAATTATAGGCTTAACTTCTCTATTGTTTGATTTGTATTTTTTGATCTTTAGTCCTAATAATGTTGAAATGGTAAACCGTCCGAGAATACCCGACTGTGTCCGACAACACCCAACACACACTTTACATTTTCAAAGTGCTGTGTTATGTCTGTATACGTATGCTTAGATTGAGTACATATCCACGGCACATTAGTATAGTTGTGTCTGTAGATATACCAGGTACGGTACTGTACAGTAAGCATCAGTGTAATGCCACTGTATTGAAAGCTATAGCGAAATAATCGTCAACTGTCCAACAATACCCAAACCTACCGTACTGTATTCAACAAGTATCAACATGTACAACACTGCTGTAAATAGTGGTTTGCATGTTGTACTTTTATGCACCAAAATGTTACAACAAGTAGCTCAATCAACAACAGACCTATACAACAGGTACTGTATCAGTAAAATACTGCTGTATAGTTTGTAGAACTTTTTCTTTCGACTGTGCAGCAAGTAAAGTAGCACTTACTGTAGTCTGAACAGACCTGTTCAAAAGTATCGGTGCAACACTGCTGTATAGTGGTTTGTATAGTGGTTGTTGTAAATGGACTATAGACCTTATGCATTGACATCACACTGACGTCATTTTGGGTGAAAACAATGAAGCACACATGCACTCACGGCGCAGATTTTGCCACACGTGTAGTAGACTTACAGTACGCGCATATACAATTGGTTGATGAATCAGCCGTCTGCATTTTTTGGTGTCACTTGCAATGATACGCGCATTTCCTCCATTTTCCTCGAAACCAGGGAGCACTTTCTCTTTTGTGACATCATATGCATTTAGGTCTACAGTATACAACATGTACAGTAGGAGTCAACAACAGACCTACAGTATGCAACAAGTATCGGTACAAAACTGCTGTGAAGTAGGTTGCATACTGTTCTTATATTGACATTGCAACAAGTATGTGTATGTACAACAACTACTACTGTAGTTTGCTTTTATATTGTTCTTCTATTGATTGTACAATTACTTAGTCAATAACAGACCAAGACATGAAATATTGGTGCAACATTGCTGTATAGTACAGGTATTTGATTTGTTCTCTAATTGACCATACAGGAAGCAGTGGTCAACAACAGACCAATATGTTTGGTGCATCTACCACTACCACCCAGGCCACCCAGCCATCTGGGTTTGCCTTTGGCCAGACTCCATCTAAACCAGCAACTGCAACCGGAGGACTTACGTTTGGGTCAACTGCGGCCCAGTCTCCAGCAGCATCATCTTTTAATTTTGGAGCAACAACTCAGGCAGGGAACAGTTCTGGTTTCTCATTGGGTGCAGGAACAACCAAGCCAGGGTTTGCATTCTCAAGCCCTAATCCTGGTGAGTAATGGTTCAAAAAATAAAATTTCAAGCCCTGACTGTCCTTGAGACCACGGCGCTGTCATTTGTACTCAAAGGGAGAATGCACTTACCCCAATAAAGAATTGTATAGTACCCTATCCTGTTTTCTGAATGGATCTTGAGAATCATGTGACAGTATTTTTCTCACTCATTTGTAAAATTTACAAGAAACAACAGCTTGGTTTACCTTGAATATGCAAATGCAATATTTATGTCCTAAAATATTATGAAAGATATGTGGAAGAGAAAAAGAAGAAATTTGTGACATTAAGCTATTGTGTCAAAATAAGTTTGGGGCGACTGCTTTTGACCTTTAATACAACTTTGGAAGCATACTCTTTGAGTAGTCAGTTTAAGGCAAAATCTTATGGCTACAGCCATATTTTAAGTAGGTCAGAGATCATGTAAAGCTAAGTTGTAATAGTCTAAAAAATGTACAATTGCATGAAAGCAAAAGACAACTGTTCTGAGCCAGTGGCCCTGTGTTTTTCTTTCCACCTTACTTCTTTATTCTCGGGTCGTAGAATGGCAGTATTGGGTTTGTACGTAGAAGTCTTAAGTTGAGTACCTCAAAAGAGTGGGAACCTGGTATCAAACATTGAGTTCTACTCAAAAAAGGTACAACTTTTACTCTTGACAGCGAACACAAGTGCTGGGCTGACCTTGGGTGGTAGTAGTATCCAGAAGCCAGCTTCTGGTTTTCAGTTTGGAAATCAACCAACAGCAGCTGTAGACAATGCTAAACCAGCAACAGCTTCAGCCTCTGGATTTCAATTTGGGACATCCACTTCAAGCACACCTGGTGGTGGTTTCCAGTTGGGAACTCCAAAAACTACTTCAGCTGCCACCACAGGACTTCAGCTTGGTGGGTCATCTTTATCCACCACCTCTTCTGCTGGTGGTGGGTTGACTTTGGGTGGAGGATCTAGCAGCTTTCAGTTGGGTGGACAGAGTAACACAGCATCTACATCTGGCAGTACTGGATTTCAACTGGGTACACCATCCACTACAACACAGGCAAAACCCACTTCTGCTACCACAGGAGGATTGCAGTTTGGTAGCAGCAGTGGGTTGCAGTTAGGAGGATTAGGAGCATCAACAGCAACAACCACAGCTGCTACCACATCATCTGGGCTTAGCTTTGGAACAGCAAGTAAACCAGCATCTACTGGAATAGGGTTCTCTTTTCCTTCTTCATCACAACAGACAACAACAGCTTTATCAACAGGTCAGTCACAAAATGTCAGATTATTTTTAGTAATTTTCATGATTCTTCAGGTTCATCTTTTCCAAGAAGGCTTTGTTTCTTTGATCAGGGTAATGAAATAAAACAAGTAAATGAATCAGGTATTGTAAATATCTCACTTGTCAGAGATTTGTTGTACAGAAAACGTCTCACATTATGGTAAGCTACTGTAGGTCTTGGCAATGCTTGAAAACTGAACATTACGTATTTGTATGAGACCATTTGGACTTGTTGTTTTCTTTTTGGCTGCACCACATCATGCTTTTTTGTTTTAAATTTGGTTGTAAGAAGTCATTGAGTTTTATTGCTGGTAAGGTGCTGAAGTCCTCCTCCAATGTGACATTTGTGTTTGAGGTCACCATGTGAGTTGTTATGTTTCTAAAGGAAACATTAGTGTTCATATTATGAATGGTAGTGTTGATGCTTACCTCTGCATTGAAAAATCAGTGCAAAGCCTTTAATGGCTTTAAATTGTGTTAATACTGTAAAAAGAGCAACATAGTTTTGCTTTTTGGGGCAATTTGTAACTCAGAATGTGATGGGATGTCAGGAAATTTATACCCCACCATTTCTTACAGGTCATGGTGAAGTGTTTTGTGCCTTGGTTTATAAATCTTTCTAGATGGGTTTTTCCTAGCCTTGTATGAAATGCATTCCCAAATGATATGTCCTGGCTGTCTACTGTAATTACCCTACAGTGCCATAAATTTGAAAGTGTCATCCTGAAGGTTTTTAGGGAGCGGGCAGGACCCTCTCTGCACATCATTTGCATTTATAATTAAGTGTCCAGTCTGGTGCAGTGGTTTGCAGTTTAGTTTATGAATACACTGTACGAATGTGTAAGAATTTCCATCTCTTAGACTGCATGGTCAAGTGGTTAGAGCAGCTCGAAGGTCTGGGGTTCGACTTCTGGCCGGGTCGTACCAGAGACTTTAAAAATGGAATTGCCATTGTGCTTGGTACTCAGCATAAGCAGTGGAGAAGGAAAAACAAGCCAGAGAGCCACAACTGGAAGATAGGCCGTGACCGGCCCAAATTAAACCAATTGGTTAGAAACTGAGCCGTAAAACTTCATCTAACTCAAACTCTTAGACTTAATCTAATTCACACAACATAGTACTGACTTATCGTCTCTTTTTCAGATGGGCAGGATTCCAAAAGTCAGGTTATTGACCTGGAGGGGATGGGGAGGGAGAATAGCTGTTGTTTTCCAGGTTGGGAAATGCACAACTAGACTAACCAAACATTTGTTCAGGTTTACCGTTTTGCTTGTGTTTAAGGTATAATGTTTACGTACACTTTTCATTCATCATTAGGTGGACTAACCCTGGGTAAACCTGCCACCTCTTCAGCATCTAACCCCCTACTTGGTGGATTGCTGACTTCAACTACTTCCACTGTGTCAGCAACTGCTAGTGCCAAGCCAACTCTGTCATTTGGAGGTGAACATTTTAATTTGAAGTAACTTTTGTTGCCATTTGGCTGCCGTATGAATGCCATAAAAATGCCAACTATAATTTGTGATTTGTGAGTTGAGGTATTTCGATAAAGTTATTTAAAATAAGAATTACGGAGAGATTTGTTTCAGAGTTGTGCTTGCTTGAAATGCAACGAGAGAAAAAAATGCAAATACATAGCATCACAAAGATGAAACCACTCTGTGAAACATTTTTTATTTCATGATTGCAATGAGATCTACCAAATTTATCTGATATTGCCCTATGGTAGGTACTTCCTCTGGAGAAAAACTCAAGCTTGATAGCAATTAGTTTGGAAAAACTAGCAAATCTGAGGAGGTACAGTAGCAAGTTTTGGTTTTTGGAGATAAATCTTGGCACATTGGAGGGAAATTTGTGCGTGGAAATATGAAAAATAGTGAGAAATCTGACCTGCTTCCTAGGAAGTAAATGTTAGCCATGTACTTTTGAATGTGGCCGAAGTCCGTATTGCTGTTGATGTTGAATAGGGGTACATGGCTGCATTCCTTTCACTAATGATATTAACCTTCATGTAAATGTACTCATCATCAAGATGCGCTGCTTGGATCCAAGTCAGCAATCATGAATACTGCAAGCTTTGTAATACCAAATCACCCTAAATTCTGCATGTGAATGAATCTTGTCATCATGATAACCTGTTTATTGTGCTAGAGACAGGTGCAATTCCTATCATGGCTTATTTTTGTGAACAAATGCCAGACTAAGTTGGCAGGCAGCTTGATGACAGATTTATTGTCTGAAAGTGGACCTAAAGTCTAGTACTACAGGAATATATATTTTAGAGGTTGAAAAATAAATTCCATTCATCCAACTCCCATTTTCATAGCTTACTCCATTGCTGAGATATAAAATGTTGAAATTTATTCACTTAATTTGAAAAAGTCGATTGCGCAATAATATGTGATGCACTTCTTGTACAACTTGCATTACCTGCTTTTGTTTCCTTTTGAAATTAATTTGTTTATATGACCTTGAAACATAAACCGTTCACTTGCATAGTATGTTGTACGGAGAGGGCTTTTATAGCCAAGTCAACCCATAACAGTTAGACAGTGATCACATTTTGGCACAAGGTGCAGTGGCTTTCAAAAAAAACGAAGAAAAAAAAAGACTGGAATTTGAGTAGCACAAGAATGACATCACAAATTATTGCACACTCTAGCCATCCAAATTGAGTAAATAAGCTTCAAAATTTTATATCTCAGCTCAGAAATCTCCTGTGAAGATGGGAGCTGGACCATTTGGTAGCATTTTTCAAGCCTTGTAACATACATTTTTGAAATTTTAAACTTTGGGTACACTATAAAGAGTTGTTTGCCAGTTCATGTGAATATAACTGATCTTGTAATGAGAAGTGGAAGTTGCTTGTTATCAAGATGATGCACTTGTGATCTCATGGGGACACACAAATTCCACTGTGAGAGATTGTAAATGAATGCAGCTTCATTATAGTACTGAAGTTTTGTATGCTTTTCATTTCAGTGTTAGAAAAAGTGTATATAAATATTGTTTAAATTTGCTGTAATTAATTCAAATCTTTAAATTATGTCATTATTTGGAAGTGAAATTTTGTCACATGTTTGGAAATGAGAATCATTCAGCTTTCAGACCTGAATTATAAAGCTACTGTACAGTATAATCTTGTTGGCAAAGGAATCTTGCAAGAAAGTTGTCAGTTGTACTTGTGGGGAACATTTTCAAGAACATAGGTAATGCACATTAGAGCTGGAATGACTATCTTATAACAATGACATTTTAATTATTGTAATTGTTGTTTAATTGTTGTATCTTCTTTTGTTCTAGTTTGAGGAATATTGACCAGAAACTCAAATGCTTTCTATGGCTAAAGTATTTCTTTTTTTTTTTACAGGATTGTCTGGGACCTCAGCAACTACAACAAGGTGAGTTATGTTTAGTAGATAGGTTGTAAAAAAAACAAAAAAAAAAAAAACAAACAAAGGAGCACCATGCAAGGTTTCTAATTTGCCTGAAAGTATGTATAATGCTACATAAATAATGCACTGTAATCTTTGGCCATTTTTGCACTGCAAATTTGTGTTTGGATAATCATTTTAATGCAAGGTTGAGGAAGACACTCTTGCCCTTTTAGCCTGGTAGTAATTAAAATATGTCTAGAAGGGTTTCTAGTGGGGAAAAGATATGAAGGTAGAAGGTGGATTTCATCACAGAAGGCATCTATCAGGCTTTAACAGGGTTCCCAGCCTTACCAGGAAAACTTGGAAAAGTCATGGAATTTAAAAAAGATGCTTTAAATCCTGGGAAGTCATGGAATTGGAGGCAAAGTGCTTCAAATCCTGGAAAAATCATGGAATTTGATTAGCCAAAGACAAACACGGAAGAACTGATTGCCTATGGTGGCTGTTTAGTGTGCTTAGTTGGTTGTGGTACATGAACTAAAGCATCTCAGCACTAAAAAGCCAAAAGGGAGTAGCGCCCCTTGCCTCCAGAGCTGTTTCTGCTATTACATCATAATTTGGCCTAAGCTAACATTATTGTGTAAGAGGAAAAGTGCTAAGTGTACCCCAAATAAAGATTCCAAAAATAGCAGTAACATGATTGTCCTGCAAATCGTTTTGTATATTTTTGACTAAGTTCTATAAGTCGGATGCAAGGATTCAACCACAATTCACTGACAGGCTGCGATTTGCTGACTCTGAAGGCTAGGGCTTACTCTGAAAATCCCAGGCTGAATGGAACTTCATATGCATGGAGTTCCATTCAATCTGCAGCTTTGTCTTTTATTATGGCTGTTATTAACGTTATAAACTTTGTGTTACAGCCTAGTCTTCCTCTTCCTAATTTGCTGTGGAAGATGACATCAAGACACAAAAAGATGTGGTTAACAAATTATCTGTCTCCCTGCAGAATGTGTAGTATAATGTACCATGTTGATAAGTGGGCTATGGATAAAAGGAGTTCTTGTAATCACAGAATCCGTTACACTAATGATTACTTTGACCATGTTGACTGTTACTTACTAAAACGGCATGACTTTGAATGGTGTGGGACATTCCCAGCAGAATGTTCCCATTTGCAGATGTATCAACTGGTATTTATATATGCAAACAATATAACACTGCATTTCCAGTTGACTTAAGGTTTAGCATGAATAAACAACCAAAATACTGTAAATGTAAAGTTCACACAGGCATAAGGGAAGGCTCACAAATCTAACCCGACAGACATCCCCAGTGATGTCATGCACTGAAGCATGGGGATTTCTGCCTGGTTGGATTTGTGATACTTCCCTAAGGTGAGGAATGGATGGCTGTAAGGGGTTGGAAAGGAGACCATTTTATGCCTTTGTGATACTTTTATATGTTCACATTAAACTAAGTGTAAACACTGCTGTAAACTGGTGTAAAAAGCACAGCTTTCAGTTAATCTAGTTCAGTACTGTAATTACTGTTCTTTTATCTGAAGTGGAAAGAAGTCAGCGTTTTCCTCGTGGAATTTTGAAATTTCATCTTGGAAAAATCATGGAAATTCCATGGAATTTTATTTTCTTGGAATGCTGGGAACCCTGAATTTAAATATTTAGTAGCTCTGATTATATCATTTAAGATGGACTTTTAAAGGTGGATTGCATGATTTGTAGAAGATCAAAATTTTAAAGGTTGCCCTCTATCATTTTGTTTTACAGTGCCACCACCACAACCACCACCACAGGTTCGGAGGCTACCATGACCTACAGGCAGCTGGAACAATCCATCAACAAATGGACAGTGGACCTTGAGGAACAGGAGAAGATTTTCTTGCAGCAGGCAGCAGAAGTGAACAATTGGGATAAAATATTGATTCAGAATGGAGAAAAGGTAATTTAAGTTGACATTTGACCTACTATGAATGTGATAGTTGGAGAAAGAAGCAGAAAATATGTTGCAAAGTTTGCAGCTGTTTTTTTAAAAGAAGTTTGTAATGCTCGGTTGATTGGGTCTCTTATTGTTGTCCTGGAATAACTCATGTCTCTACAGGTTTGTATAATATGTAAGATGAGTATTTCAACTCATTGTCCAGTCTGCAGTTAATAAGTGTCAATTCATATGGATATGGAAAGCTTGGGGGAATTTTCTCCTAGTGTACTGAAAGGGGCACAAATCCCTTCATTCACCCTGTTTGGTGAAACCCTGACTTGTTTTCAAGTGTAAGTATAATTGATAACCCAACAACTAACATAAATGAAAGTTTATTCTAAAGCTAACCTTTTGTGGAACTTTCTTCCACTGTGAAAGTTAAATAGTGTACGAAAAAGTTTATGACTCAAAAGAGGGTTGTTCAGAGTGAAAAGGGGTATTCAAAGTGTGATCCCCTTTTAGAGCTGGGGTGGACTACGTCACATTTCTTCGCCATCTCTGATCTCACTGAATTGGGATCAGAATGTTCCTTGGTGGAACTGGAAACTTTTGTTTTAATTATTGTACCAGCTTGAGGCTATTTCTCCTAGAAAAAGGATGTAAGGGTAGTAAGGCAAGGTGCATGCTTTGATCAGTAGAATTGTAACTTTAGAAAGAAGGCTTAAGTCTCCATGAAATGATTTCCAGTTGTGCATTTGTTTTTTCCTTTCTCTGCAGATAACCAGTCTTCATAATGACATGGAAAAGGTGAAAGCTGACCAGAAAAGGTGAGAAAAGAAATGATGATTTTGATTATTAAAGTTAGAGGAATTTAGAGGCAATTTACAAACAGTCGCCCTCCCTAATTTTTATTGACAGGGACAATATTCTTCAGTCAAAATCCAAAAACCATACCCTTGGAAAAACAAGCATTTTCTACCATTAGTTATGATAGTTGTGAAAGCTTTCCAGTGCTGTAAGATTGAAGTTGGATGTTATCCCTGCTAGTTGTTTCTAATGTGACAGAATGCAATAAAAATTTGACCGATTGTTAGGAGAAGTAAATTTGTTAATGTGTGTGTAGTAGGTTCTGACAGTGCCGGCCTTAATGTTCGCATTAGGCAGTGAGATTGGGCAATTCCAGCTTTCTTCTCAGAATCCTGTAAATTTTAAAATCAGGTGATGTACTTACAAAACCTGTTAGGGAAAAGCTTACTTTTTATGTTGCAACTAATCAACATGCCCCTTTTTAACCAAAATACCCCTCAAAATATTTTGGAAGGGGGGATCCCCCCCCTTTCTCCCCAGTTCTGAGACCTAGTGCCAACACTAGTACAGTAGACCTACTGTTGCATTCAAAGATATCATCTGCACAGTCGTCTGTGCGTTATGGCTTAACTTAATGCAAATACACGGAAGTGTGGTTATTCTTTGAAAAACAGGTGTGGAAGTCATGTGCCACTTTGATGAGTACACTGTATGCTGACTTGGTTTCTCTGTACACATGTAGATGCTTGCCATTGAACTGACTAAACCTTGAAGATTAACAGCCTTACATAAAACCTGTGTCGATAAGTTCCAAATCTTCTCCTCAGGTTTTCACCCGTGTCTGCCGTGGGTAACCACAGGTATTTTGCATGGAAAACCTGTGTTTTCCCTTGACATCGACACAGATTGGCCAGTTAATATACTTTGCCACTGGTTTGCCACTGTTTTGCCACAGGTTTTCATAGGTTTGACATGCAGAAAACATGGCAGTACCAACCAGTATTAACAAAGAATTCAGAGACAAACTTGTGGTGTTAAACTGTAGGACAAAAAAGTGTGTCACCCTGTGTCAAACCTGCATTTTCAGGTTTCCAAATATGCAGGTTTGCCACCCAAGAACATGCGTGTTATCTTTTGTTTTTCACACGTGATCCTGCATGTTCACAGGCACAGACTTACACACATAAACGAAGGCACAAAAGAGAGTTTGGCACTGTAATTGCACATGTCATTGGATTCTTTATAAACTTCCTTCCTGGAAAATACAAATGCATTTGGCACACATTATGCATAAGGTGGTGCAGGGATATCTCTTGTTCACCACACTGTTAAATTTCACTGTGTGGAGTATTATACAAAAAATGACTGTTTATGAGTGCGATAGTATAAATTCATTTCGCAAAATCTTCCTATGCCAAAACTTGTCAAGAGTTGTTATCAATACCAATGAGGTGCTCATTCAAGCATTTGTCAATAGCCCTAAAGGTTGACATTTGATGGCAGTTTATCTCAGATTATAAAACTGAAAGGTGATCTAACCTTCAATGACCATAAGTAATTTGATCCCTTTTTGCCAGTACTAATTACAGGGCAGGATTTCTTGTTTGTTGTAATGTAAACCCCACAGTGCTGGGCTACTGTTGTACCAGAATAGTCATCAAAGCTTTTAACAAAGCTGCTGCTCATTGGGGTAGCTAATTGAAGTAATGAACCAGTGGTCAGGTACTTTAACTGGGAACAGCAGTTTTCACCTTAAAACTGCGGTAGCTATGACTGATTCCAGCAAAGGCAAATTTTGCTTAATATGTTTCATGAGTTGAAAGATTGAACATTCTATTCAACAAGGCAAAGCTGAGTTGAATAGAACGTTAAATCTTTCAACAAATGAAGTTACTCATACTATCGCAAGAATGAAAACATTCATTATTTGTTTTATATTGCACCTGATCTAGTCGTTGGTTAAAGTTGTGTTTTGGTGGTCACAATATTTCGTGTTTGTCCGTGTGGTAGCTCCATGGTTTGTTGTTTGCCAGCGCTATGCATTTATGTGCCTGTTACGTACGATGTGCCGTGTGCGATCTTCAAAGCTGCATTGATTTATTGGGTTGCAGCATAGTTTGTACGTACTGCAGTGATAGATGACATCACAGCCGTGTGTTATACTAGTATAACACACGGCCGCGTGCTACACTAGACTATTGCACGATGGATAACACACGACCTTGATGATAGTGCCGAATCACCCATGGCATGTGACCACCGATCCTCCAATCAAATCTGGTGAAATTATAATAAGGTGTGATATAAAATCAAATAGTCGGTTGTGACAAGTCTCTGCTTGTGTACTATTATCAAATTTGAATTGATTTAATGTATTGATAAAGTCCTTTTTGTTAAATGTGCCTACATATCTCTAATCTCCCCATAGACTAAGTCATGAGTTGGATTATGTTGTAGCCCAACAGAGAGAGTTAGAGGATATGTTAGTCCAGTTGGAAGAATCTGTCAAGACTAGTGAGGGCGCCATGTACACCCAACATACAGATCTGGAGAGGGACAGGACGTAAGTATAAGAATGAAATACTACACTACAATTTTGTCATAATTTCATGAGACTGCAATACAAGCTGAAAGTTTTCACCCCTGCCCCTATTTTGCAAGAAATGTGAAAACTTGAAAAAGATTATTTTTACCTACAGTAGAATTCATTGCTATCTACTATGCTTTTATGCAGTGTAGATGAGTCTTGGAGTACAGTATGTCTTCCAACTAAGGTTTTGCACTTTTGCAAAAAATGATTAACAAAATGACTGATCGCTCAAAATTGAAGCTTGGAGGATAGGATGGGAGGGATACACATAAAATGACCTGTAACTGGGTTGAATGGAGGGAAAATTTCATTTGGTGGATGAAATATGACTGAATTTTAACCCAATTCTGCTTAACCCTGTTTATTGTAACTGGACACTAGGTTCCACAGAGCAAGTACTCAATATGTAAACAAGTTTTCAGCATGGCTCTCTATGGTAATTTCAATAGACCCCTTTCTAGATAGCACTTACAAAGGATTGTGGGACAGAGTTTTGGTGCACGTCGTTTTTGTCAATAGCATTTTACTGTGGCAAAAGACGACGCATACTGAAACTCAATCCCACCATCCTGTGTAATTGCTATTTGGAAAAGAGTCTATGGAAATGCCTTCATTGTAATAGTTTCTTTTCTCAAAGTAAGATAAAATGTCATCCAAGTGCCACTTCTCTGTGTTGCTAGGCTCTTTGTATGTGGAACAATTTCAATTTTTTGAACATAAGAATGAGAATTCTTTTCATGTAACATGGGATATCAACAGTGACATGCACAGTGTGTCACACAGGGTCAGTCATTATGACTGTATGCCCATTTATCATTATACTTTGCAAATAAGAAAGTTCCACCTTCAGTCCTGTTTTTAATGGATATGGTTTTAGTCTATGCAAAACTGTATTTATATCAAACTTCATTAAACTTGAACTCTACTAAAACCTCCGACGATGTCGTTAGGTGTCTCCTTTGAAGAATTGATGTTTTGACTGTGGTAATGGTAACGATAATCTTAAGAAAGACTATTGGAATGATACACTAATAGTACATTGTATTCTGTTTTAACCTTTAGGGGTTGTGAGATAGTGAGATGTTAAATGGATTGTACCTTTTACAGCAGTATGACACCCAGTGGTACACTCTTATTGTTTTTTAAATACCAGTATGTTTATTGCACTGAAACTGTCTGTTTAAGTTGGTTTCTCTCAGTGTACAGAAAAGAACGTCCATTCATCTTTCTCATATCCTACATAGTTATGTCCCTTCTATTTATAAACTAAGTTATAGTTTACACAGCATTTTGAATCACATTCTTTTAAATTGTTACTGCTAATGTCATAATTTTGTTTTTCTGTTTTCCTGAATGCTCCAGGAAATTTTTTAAGCATGCATGTGTCTGTCATTATTATGTCCCACAACAGGCCTGACCTTGAAGGAAATTTTCAGGTTGTCCATCAGATAAACTGAGACCAAATATTGGTCGTCTGAAATATTTTTTAGATGTCTGACTGAAAGTGACAAACAAAAGATGAACAATTGTGTTTCCTACCACTGCAATTGTAAAGAAAAGTTTATTTTAAATTGCGTATGCTTTAAAATGATCTTTTCCTAATATCTATGTTTCAGTGATGAATCACAGTCCATACCATTGTCTCAGTATCACTTCCTTAGAACTTTTTATGGCATACTTTTTTGCTGATGTGGTGAACTTTTAATTACAAACAAGATCTACTCGTCCTTCAGACAAGTTCAGGGAGAGAAAGTGGTTTATTTCCCATGCAAGTTTTACTCGTCTGGGAAGATCGATAAGTCACCCCTGCCCATTGAATGTGGTTTATATTTCTTTTTATTTCTTTCAGCTACCAGATGGCAGAAACTATAGACAGTCAGTTAAAGAGAATGGTACAAGATCTGAAAGAAATCATTGAACATATGAACACAACCAACACACCTAGGGACTCAACAGACCCTGTAAGTATCTGTACATGGAATGTTCACCATTTCATAGCTTTCTGAGCAACTTGGTGAAATCACGGAAGATAATTGTGTATTGTTTTGACTCACAGAAATTGAGAAAGCAGCTAAATAGGTAGGAAACATTTGGACATCTGAGTGATGAAATTGGGAATCTGCTTGGCATTTCGTTAATGTGTGACATATGCTTTGATGTTGTCCTTTATTTATGAGGTGTGGTGGAAGTACTTTCCACAGAATTTTGGACAATTTTCAGGATATTTCAGGGAAGACATTGGATGCCTTAATTTTCCATGTAGAATTCTTGGAACTCTCATGGGATGTAATTGCTTGTCTGGCAGAACACTTAGGATAGTTAAATTATCCTATGTACCAATAGTGCTGTAGCTCATATGATATGATATCACAGAACAGAAAGTGTGCCATCCAATGGAGGCAAGCGTGTATCATTGTAACTTACATTACACCAACAAATGCAGACAGCTGGTTTGTGTCCTGATAAGATATGCACATAGTCTTCTACACATTATGCGTAAAGTCTATGTGGTGCATGCGGTGTTCTCCATGTTTTGACTCGAAAATGACGTCACGTGATATCAGTACACAAGGTCTATTACCCCACCTCATGCATAGAGTTCACAGGACAAGGTATTTGCAAAAAAAAGGCCTTAATTGATATCTCTTGAATGATTCACATTTGTATAAAATGCCAAGCCAAGTTGCACTAATTATGTGGATAGCTCCTCAACCTGCTTAAGCTTCATGTTTGAGAAGTTTGTGTCTTGGGAAGCTCCACCTACATTATGATTGACAAGGTGTGTGCCTGCATGGTCAGTCTTGTAATCATTTCATCGCCAATCCTTGAACGATGTGAAACTCATTTTGAAACAGTCGTACTGTTTGTTACACAGGTTTTTAAGTGGCTAGTGTATGGAACAGTGAAAACATTGGCAATGCATTATGTGAATGGGGTTATGCACAGATAATGCTGTTGAGATAAAGGAGCCAATCTTCCATTGAAGATTTAGGAGCCCAAGCAAATTTCTAGGAGCACTGGGCCCCACGGGTCCCATTACTTCGACCCCTAGTCTTATCCAGATCAGGAAGATTGGGGATTTTCTGTGCTCATTGGAGAAGCTTGCAAATAGCCAGACAACCTGCCTCCCTACTTAAAAGCTAATTTGTGTAGCTGTTGTCAGTGACAACATGCATTATTAAATAGAATTATCAAAACATAATTGGAAAACAGCAATGTAAGTGGATAATTCTTTTTCAATGCCATTCAAACAGTTCTATGTACTTTTTGTTCTTCGTGAGAAATTGTAATCACTGTTGTGTGATAGAGTTGAAGTATTTGTGTAAAAATGAGTTCAGGCCGGGAAGTGTCTTGTAGCTCTGCAAAGCTCTAAGGGAGGAAGGCAGGTTGTCTGACTATTTGCAAGCTTCTCCATTGAGCTCAGAAGATTTGTCAGATCTCCCTGATCTGGATAATATCTAATAAACTTACTTTGCAGGAACTCAGACAAAAAGTGTCTTGTGGAAAGTGTCTTGTGGTTTTGTAAATGCTTTCCCTCTAAAAACATTGATTACGTAATACGTAGATGGATGGCCAATTTAAAATAGAAATGAGGTTTATGTAAAAAGGATTTTACTGCTTTGTAGCTCTTGAGCACTTGCTTGACCCTTCTCAATTTCTTTTATGGTGCAAATGAGGTATCATTCAAAATGCTTGAAATGTGAATGCTGTACGGTATTTTTGGGGAGTCGAGGTATTTCATGAACTTGGTGGTGACTTTTGATGACCAGCAAAGAGAGAATTTTTGATATTTATATAAGGTCAACACTCTAAACTCTTTGTAAATTTTGGGAGAGTTCAAATCATAAAGTTTGATTAAAACCTGCTGCTTTCATAAACCAGAGTGACTCTTTGGCTTTTTTTCACCTTTATGACTTCTTCTCCACTCAGATGACACAAATTGCCAAGATTCTGAATGCTCACATGAATTCTCTGCAATGGATAGATCAATCAACAAGTAAGTGACTCATTGAATTATTACTTTTGGTAGAAAATTTGTCAAAGTATTCGTTTTTTATTTCATTAGTTTTCTTTTTGTCCATGAGTAAATTGTACTTTACAAAGGGGTTCAGATATTTAAAATTTTACCCCACAGTCTCAATACAATGAATTCAATGGCTTCTTGCCTATATAATTGAATGTGGGTTATTACCAGTTTTGATACCTTAAGCATCATGGAAGTGATCAAATGGAACTGTTGTAAACAGGTGTCAGAGGCATCCAAGAAAACCTCAGTAGTCCTTAAATTGGCTAGGTTGCCTGGTATGTCCTGGAAAAGTTGTGATAAATTCCTGGTTAATTATAGCATCTCATTAATAGGATGAAATTATCAAATTTGTGATTTGTTTTGGAGTTTCCTTTAAAATTTGATGTATCATTTTTCTTTTTTTATAAAAGTGTGAAGATTCCTGAAGACTAGAAAATGTACTGAGTTACCTGGGAAAATTCTTGAAAAGTGTCTAGCAAAATGTTACTTTAGTATGTGAATGAACCCTCCTACAGAGGAGGTTTATAGTTTTTGTTAGCGTTGTTCTTCATTATTTGGAGTTTTGAAGGGCAAATTACCCGTCCCTTATATATATCTGGCACAGTCCAGATCTAGACTCTGTACATACCTGTATCTGTTGGAGTTTCATTTCCTAAAGATAGTTCTGCTAAATACACTGTGTGTAGTAATCTCCCCTAGTAATATGAACACCTTGTCTGCTTATAAAGTTCGAAGGTGTTAACTGTATGGTCTGCTGTGCTTAAGCTATGCAGTCACCTTTTACCAATCTGGCTACTAGTGTTTCTTTGAATGGCAAAGTACTTGTTGAAATTGTCCATCTTTACGTCAGTCAAAGTGGAGTCACCACTGGCAAATTCTGGTTGCTCAACTCTAAAATCTCTTTGCGGTGATGGTTGTCTACATTTTAACTTCACCTGTGGTTATAAATTGTGGAAACAGGCTCTGAGGGATATTGTGACCATAGCTTCAAAAATGCTTAGTATCTGATTCTGTAACATATGTGTGATTCAGAAATTTGAAGATGCATAGTAATTGAATGCCATCATCTTTAGAACTTCACGTGTGGTTATAAATTGTAAAAACAGGCTTTTACGGATTAGTGAACTCAACTTCAAACATGGTCCAGTGCCAGCTTACTAGCCTGCCTACGACTTCTAACTTATAAGGGGTTCAGAAATTAAAAGACTGTAGGAATCGAATGCCATCATCTTTACATGTGAAAAAGACTGCCTCTCATAGATTCTGTTCAGTTCTCAAGGAGCAAGAAGTTTCAAAAGTTTCAGACAAAATATGAAAGTTGATCAGAGAAGTTTGCTTACTAGTGTAAGGAACATACCATGGAAGGCTTCAGGAAGATGAGTTAAAAATTGGCCCCTCTCTGTTCATGACAAAAGGCACAGATATTACTATTGTGACAGATCTTGTGTAGAAAATTTCATGGCATTTGTTTAGTAAAAATACCTCACCCATGTTTACTGCAGCAAAGTTATTTCATTCCCAAAATTTCCAGTTGAGGGGAATTTAATTTTGCTTCTTGTCCTGAAATTAAATTGTGTATGTTGATGGAAGGATTCTGTCAGGTAATAAAATATTGACTTTTTCACCTAATCACAACCTGGTAGAAATTTTTCAAGAAAAATATAGAAGGAATGAATGGTTGTGTTCTAACCTAAACAGTCAGCAGTACGAGCAGTAAAACTGTGTTGTAAGGATAGATGGCTCAAGTTATTATAAAATGGTTAGACTCAAATAGTACAATGTAAATGATATTTTATGTATTTAACTTTGAAGGCAATGAGACGTTACATTTGTTAGTGTCAAGCATTATTTCAGTTACATTTGTAGCTGTTTTGAGAGTGGGTTACATGTATATGCCCAGCATTTTTTGTGTGTGGGAATAGTGACAGTCATCTCGGGTATGGGATCGAAGCAGTGATTTAGCTACAGTAGGTTAGTTTTCCAATGCAACATTGTAAATGGTTGGCTTGGAACTGTTGGCTGGTTTGGTGATGGTGTTGTTGGAAAAAGTGGAATATGGCAGATGCCGAAGTTGCCAAACCCAGCTTAATTTTAGTTATTAATCGAAGCCCACAGCTTCGATTGTAGGGATTGCTTTCGGGGACACGACTTTTTCGACTGCTTATCCGGCTCGGTATACTTTCTCGTGCACACAAGTTCAACATTAACGTATTGGCACAGCGAACAGCTACGCACGCAAAATGGCAAATTTTTCAAAATCCATCCGTCTACGTATATTCGTATGGCAAATTTTTCAAAATCCATCCATCATGAAGTGTACACGTTCAACATGGACGTATCGGCATAGGAACAGGTACGCATACGAAACGCATGCTGCTTACTAAATTCCAACCATCTAACCGAAAATACTTAATAGATTGTGTAATTTAATATGATCAAGTGGTTAATAATTATAGTGATCGTAAAATAATATTCAAACATGTTTTCAATACTTGTAAACATCAACGATCAACTAAGAAGTGCATTTTTCTAGTCCCCATATCCGTTGGAAACATATTAACGTTCACCAAGTGTACGACGGATACATAAACGTAAAACTTACACATGTAACATGCAACAGAAGTTGTCTATACATGTACGTGACGTGCCCAGGCAAGGCGCTGTGCAAGTGCAACGCGGTGTGTATACCGTATGTGTATCTGGCAACATACAAACAAGATATGTACATGTGTCCTATCCTACCTAGTAAGTAGTATATATAGCCCAATCTACAGTCAATAACATTAGCCAAAGGTAATTTTAAGTTTCTCGTTTTTTAGCTCATACCAGCATGCTGGTGTGAGCTATTGTGATCACGCGGCGTCACTCTATCTATCTATCTATCTATCTATCTATCTATCTATCTATCTATCTATCTATCTATCTATCTATCTATCTATCTATCTATCTATCTATCTATCTATCTATCTATCTATCTATCTATCTATCTATCTATCTATCTATCTATCTATCTATCTATCTATCTATCTATCTATCTATCTATCTATCTATCTATCTATCTATCTATCTATCTATCTATCTATCTATCTATCTATCTATCTATCTATCTATCTATCTATCTATCTATCTATCTATCTATCTATCTATCTATCTATCTATCTATCTATCTATCTATCTATCTATCTATCTATCTATCTATCTATCTATCTATCTATCTATCTATCTATCTATCTATCTATCTATCTATCTATCTATCTATCTATCTATCTATCTATCTATCTATCTATCTATCTATCTATCTATCTATCTATCTATCTATCTATCTATCTATCTATCTATCTATCTATCTATCTATCTATCTATCTATCTATCTATCTATCTATCTATCTATCTATCTATCTATCTATCTATCTATCTATCTATCTATCTATCTATCTATCTATCTATCTATCTATCTATCTATCTATCTATCTATCTATCTATCTATCTATCTATCTATCTATCTATCTATCTATCTATCTATCTATCTATCTATCTATCTATCTATCTATCTATCTATCTATCTATCTATCTATCTATCTATCTATCTATCTATCTATCTATCTATCTATCTATCTATCTATCTATCTATCTATCTATCTATCTATCTATCTATCTATCTATCTATCTATCTATCTATCTATCTATCTATCTATCTATCTATCTATCTATCTATCTATCTATCTATCTATCTATCTATCTATCTATCTATCTATCTATCTATCTATCTATCTATCTATCTGTCCACACTTGTTCAAAACGCTTCTCCTCCCACATGCTTTCATGGATTTGTTTGAAACTTGGGCACAATGTTCCTTGGGTGGTGGGCCATTTGGGGTGTTCAGAAATTTTTGGTCCAAGATCCAATGTGGACCCTAGGGCCCATTTTATGAAATTCTACAAAATGCTTCTCCTCCTACAGATTCTCTTGTACAGTGTTGATGGTTTGCCAT
The DNA here is from genome assembly GCA_029531755.1 of Holothuria leucospilota. NCBI lineage: Eukaryota > Metazoa > Echinodermata > Holothuroidea > Aspidochirotida > Holothuriidae > Holothuria > Holothuria leucospilota. Next base: position 78,534,625 of record CM055961.1, on the reverse strand, counting down.
AATGTTACTCTGTTATTGGTCCCTTCGGGGTGTTCAGGAATTTTGGGTCCAAGGCCCAAGATGGACCGTTGGGTCCATTTTGTGAAATATTGCAGAGTAATTAACTTCTTCTCTATTTAATGTTTAAAGAGAGGTAACAGCCTCTCATTTTAATGCTTGGTTAGTGATCTCATTGTGGTGTTCTTGAATTTTGGTCTAAGGTCCCATGTGGGCCCCAATGGCTCATTTTATGAAATTCTACAAAACACTTTTTCTCCTACAAATTGTGTTGTACAGTGTTGATGATTTGTCATAATGAAGCTCTGTTAATGGTCCTTACAAATTACTTCTCCAATTTGGGATGAAGAATACTTTGATACCTTTCTAACCAATTTTGTGCCACCCCTCTATTTTACTAGTCTCACAAAATCACTTTTCTACCTATTTTTCTCTGTACTGCATCCTCTTTTAAAACTGTCTGTGTAGAAGAGGTCAATCCTGTGCAGTTGTTTAGGTTAGTTTAAAGGGAGCTACTTAATGGGATTTCCATTGGGTATTTCCATTGTGTGTGCATTGTCAGAGCACATGGGTGTGTTTGTCATAGTGATCCTCTGTTAATGGTTAATGGTTCTTTTAGGGTGTACAGAAATTTTGGGTCCAAGGCCCAATGTACCTTAGCTTAGGGTCTATTTTGTGAAATATTGCAAAATGGTCAATTCCTCCTCCAGTTAATGTTAAACAGAGTTGAAGGCCTGTCATAATGATGCTTGGTGAGTGATCTGTTTATGGTGTTCAGGAAGTTTGGGTCTAAGGTCCCATATGGGCCCTATGGCCCTTTTTATGACATTTTGCAAATTCCTTACTCCTGCAGATACTCTTGTACAATGTGGATGGTTTGTCATAATTACATTCGGGTAGTGGTACCTTCAGGGTGTTTAACAAGTTGGGGTCCAAGGCACAAGATGGACCATAGGGTCCGTTTTGTTTAGTATTGCAAGTGATTAACTTTTCCTCCAGTTAACGTTTAACAGAGTTGACGGTCTGTTATAATGATGCTTGGCTAGTGATCTGTTTTTGTGGAATTTTGGTCCAAAAGCCCATGTGAACTCTATGGTTTTATGAAGTGTGCAAAAGTGCATCTTCAACTACAGATTCTCTTGTACAATGTTGATGGTTTGTCATAATGATACTTGAAATTTGGGGTCCAAGGCAGAAGATGGGCCCTAGGGCTTTTGCTTTCTTAAATTGTATTCGTGAAACAACTTACAAAGCAAAGATAGCATGACAAATTTTTTGTGACGTTCAGGAAGGTGCCATCAGGGTATGTGAGATTTGGGGTCATAAGCCATTTGACGTCATTTAAAGTCATATGACGCTTGCACTAACAAAGACTAGAAGCCAGGGACCCTTAATTGGTTGAAGGTATGAGCTTCAGCACCATTGGTGCTCTAGTTTAACTTCGTGTTAGTTTGCTTTGTTACTGTAACGATAGCATCCGTTTTTTGCCCCGTTGGAGTAATAGGAGCGCTAATGTAACTTATAACGTTAGGCTTATAGTAAATTAAACCATCTGTGGCTCGCAAACAGTTGAGAGTGCTTCGTAGTTTCTCCAAGTTAATGGTACACTATAATGATAGAATCATCCATGGTACTACAGCGTAGAAGTAGTAGCCTACTAATTGTGTATTGCCTAGGCCTACTGTAAACTGTTCAGTTCATGTGCATTAATTTTCGACTCTGGACAAATCAACAAAAACAAGAACACCAATCTTCCTTCACTCAAAAAGTTTGAGACAAACATACAATCCTGAATCTGTCGGGCTGGCTTCGGGGGCTACTACGATTCAAAGTGAATCATAAGCTGCGGCAGATCAGGTACGTCCGCCTGGGGTCTTTCATTAGGTGGTCTGGACTAGTCTCACTGGAACCATCAAGCTCATAAAGTTACAAGGAACTAGGTGGAGCATTAAGGAAGAGATTTGCATTTTGCCTACAGTCCTAACGTTAGGAATGCAATACGGTGTAATTGCAGCTTTTGTCAGTAGAGCTACGTACTGTATGGCTAAATCTGTTTGCTGTGTGACATTGTTGGTATTTCTCTTTCAACAGTTTCAACAGTCATGGGCTTCGATGTACTTGCCTGCAAGTTCAGGATTTCTAGTTATGAATTGCTCTGGGTCTATTGCAGAAATATTGCCACTGGGTTGAAATTCAGAATTTGTAATGACTAATCTTTTGAAAAATTGCTATAAATGATTACTCTCAGAGCAAACATTGCTCATCAGAGCTTTATAGTGCGACATTCCTTTTTTTTTTTTATGTCTCACAAATGTGGGCTGGCTAAATGGCTACATGTGAGTGGAAGAAACACTCTTCATTCCCTGTGTCTGATGGAGCTATAGTTTGCATTAGGTCTCCTCACTGTTTAATTAGTGCTTGGCAGTGTCATCCAGCTCAGGCACATCCCTGATATCCTGTAGATAGATAATTCCCTTTGTTTCTTCTTTCTAGGTGCCTTGCAAGCAAAGGTGGAGGATGTTTCGAGGATTTACGACTTAGTTAAAAGAGACCAGGAGAGAAATGTTCACCTTGCATTTGACTGAAAAAATAGGGGAGATAGGAGGAACTTTGATGATGAAGGATGAATGTGAACTTCAAAAATTGTCAAGAGGCACTGAAATTGTGTGGTATAGGTGGGATGAAAGACTGGAGAACATTTGAGGTTAAGACCTAGCTCTGTGGACAAGTTAATTGCTGAAATTACAGCCAGGGGCATTGACCCGGGGGGCAGGGGGCAGTTGCCCCTTCAAAGAAAATATTGAGGAGGCAAACATATCATTTTCCCCCCCCCCCCTCCCAATAATTCAGGAAGAGTAAAAAAATATAATATTGTGGTGTACAGATGACTTAAGGGCTTCAAGAAAACACCAATTTGAGCCTATGAAAGTATTAATGTGAAGCTCTCATCTCACCCTTCCAACATAAATCATATCCCCATATCCCATATGCTATTTTTTCAACACTTCAGATAACTATTTATACATTTTCTATTGAAATTAGGGTTGTCGGAAAATTTTTTGCCCCCCCTCCCCTCCATCCCCAAACCCGATCTGTGCCCCTGATTACAGCAGACATAAATGTAAATTGTTACCATTGCAATAGGATAGCTGTGTGAAGTTTGCTTGGTGTGGAGAGAGTTTGTAGTTACAGATTCCTCTTACAAGGTTGTACATCAAAAGTGGGGAGCTACATAATTATATCCATTGTGATACGGTTTCCGATGCTGGATTTGAAACTAGACTTTAGATTCTACACCAAGTGAGAAATGTTTGTTCACATCTGGTGTGGTTAATCAAGCATTTGTCATTACCACTCAAATATCAGTGTAACTGTGTTAGCATAATTCAATTTTTGTCTGTGTTTGCCACACTGTGAAAGTACCTTCTCTTGTAGTATATTGTCACTGCGGTGGTTCCTGCGTCATGTCGATCATATACTGTCGTGGTCTGTACGCCATTCCTAAATATCCTACTTGAAGGGAAAATGCAGTTTCCCCAATTTGAATCAGTGCACCCCTTCATCCTCATTCAGGAATGGCTCCTTTCAGTCATGTAATTTTATTTTTGTTACTTATTTGTTAAAATACATGCAGAATAATTCCTTGCTTTACCTTCTTTGTGATATTTGATCATTTTATACAGAAACATAATGAAAAATACTTGTAAGCAAAATAAGAACAGATATGTAAGATTGAGCAGATTTTTAAAAATCTTAGGGCGACTACTTTCTCCCATTGATAACTGATGTGAGGACAAGCATATTATATTGGCCTCCCTAAAAGTGTTCAGCTTTGAGTGTCCTAGTTTTGCTCATGGGTGCACAGTTTAGTAGATGCTGTGAATGTAAAAACAACTGCTAGACAGGTACATCTTCCATAGAAATGCTAAACAGAGCTACTTGTTTTTGTAACTGGGTTAGGCCATGTTGTTGGTAGTATTACATAGTACTAATACACAATATAATTGTCAGATGAGAAAGCACAGCTGTTTTAGCACAGACAATACAACATACGTACCTGTATGTGCAACAGTTCAAAATATTCTTAAACCACTTTTATCTTTTGTTTGAATTTTTTAAGTAACACCGTCATAGAGTAGGAGAGCCTAACCAGTCGATCGCGGTCTACTGGTAGACTGCGAACTGATCCCAAGTGGACTGCGAGGGGTGAAGGAAAAAATGAAAATCATAAAGTTTTCCTATGTGTAACTGTATAACAGTGTATGTTTTGTAGATGTCGGGAGGGTGACTTCTTGAAAAGTAGATCTTGGGTCAAAAAAGGTTGGGCACCCCTGGTAGAGAGTAATACATCCATTGTTACCCTCTTTCCTCGTCAAGTCTGTATATCAAACTATCAAATTTGAATTGGTGTATTACCTTTAAAAGGTATTAGAATCAATTCTGAGGGTACAGATAAGTCAGCAAAGGTCTTATCCCTCATTTCTCAAGGAGATAAAGTTAGTCGCAGTCACCAATTTTTGTCGGGAAGTGTGAAGTTGTAAAGTAATTCCGGAAATTCAATGACAAGTTTGAATTAAACTAAACCATGCTTTTGTTTACGTTGGGTCGTTGGGATGACAATGGACCAGTTGAATTAATACTTTCCTTAATCTTGTCGAGTAGTTCCTCTGGTATAGAGATTAAGTCAAACTCTTTGAAAGGTTTTGATAAATAAAATTGTAGAAAGGCACACACTCGATTTGTTGTCTTTGTCATTGTAAAAGGATGTAGATTGGTACCATCGTTTAGACAACTGTAGCATTTAATCATGATTTTGTCCAGCTTGTTACAGTAAAAAATTTAAAAAAATAAAAATTGACATACCCTGTCAATAGACCCTTTTCCAACTAGCAATTGCACAGGATTGTGGGACAGAATTTTGGTGTGTGCCGTTTTTGGCTGCAATAAAATGTCATTGATAAAAACGACGCACACCAAAACTCTATCCCACAATTCTTTGTAATCGTTTGGAAAAGGGTCTATGGAGAAGAGTGACCCTCAAATCATATCTTAATGAACTAGAAACAGCATGTTCAGCTCAAGAGTCATTACCTAATCTCAACAAAGTTTACTTACTATTATTTTCCTGTGACTAGAGTACTCCCTGGAAAATCCCCTGTGCACCATCAACCCTTGGGGCCATGGGCGTCTGGAGAGGGGCAAGGGGGCACTTGCCCCCTGGAAAATCGAGGACTTGAAAAAAAATAATTTTTTTTATATCACTTGACAATTTCCAGAACATGAGCTTTCAAAATAGAAAGTGATTAGATACAACTCACAAGGCCTGGGAAGTGCCATTTTCTGTAATCTGGGAGGCATTTTAGCCAAAATTTTCTTGGCGCTTCATACCAAACTATGGTGGCGCTACACATAGTTTACCTATAGGTTTTGCCCCCCCCCCCCCCGGTCAAATTATATTAACAATTAAGTTCTTTTCTGGGAGTAAAAATTTCCCTTGATCTGATCAATTAAAAGTTTTTCCCCCTGTAGTTTTTCTGCAGACGCCCACGCTTGGGAAAATGCTAATAGGACAGTTTCCCCAGGAAATTCTCACTCATGACAGTTACCCCTCAAACAACTTCAGCCATGAGAAAATTTGGAAGTTTCCATGGCTGGAAATGCACAGGGGAAAATTGTCCCTGGCGGGAATTTTCCGGGTAGGAACTGACCCAGGGGAGAACTGCCCTGGTGTGAACTTTCTGGGGGAGAGATGTCAGAGAATCAATTTTACACCCACCTTTCATAATTTTCCATAAACGTTTTCATATTTGGTCATCAGTCACAGGTACATGAGTATAAAATGCATCAGTTTTATGGAAAACACAAAGGACATGCTCTTAATGTAGTAAATTGAAAGAATTATAAAAGCCTCTTAGAATTTTGAAACTAAAATTAAGTACTTCGATAAAATAGTTTACAATTCAAGAAAATTTGAATATCTTGTAAACCTTGCACAGTATTTGATAAGGCAAGACTGTTTGCGTTTAGGTAGTCGATCATTTTATACCACGCAAACCTTTAACATGTTTCATGTTATTGTCATGCAAAAATGCGTAAAATAATTATGTGTAATTATGTGTAGCTGAAAGACATGGGGTCTGTTTTGAGACTTACTAACCTTCAGCAATGCAATGAAAGAATCTGAGAAGTGAGGCGGCTAAGTTTCCATGCTGCTGAGACGCATGAATGCTGTACACAAAAAAAGTGAGCAGCATAATAACATGGAACAATAACATTCTACAAAAAGGTGGAAGACACCATTAAGCAATATAAAGACAACACTGCGTCTGTCGCAGCCCCCTCCCCCCAAAAAAATCCCCCCTCCCCAAAACCCCTCATGACATTCTTCTGCCCTGATTTCTCAACTATGACTTTGAAATTCCAAAAGAACATGTTATAGGAAAAAAATACATTAAACTCGTTGTCTATACTTTCATTTCTAAAGGACATTCCTGTGCCTAGATAAAAAGTATTGACCCCCCTCCATGCATTGACCCCCCATGCATTGTCGTCGGGCGACGTCCCTTTTTGGAGGGTAAACAATGAAGCACACTATACCCACACGTTGAATTCACATGCACGCGTGCTATCCCACCCGAACACGAATCGGCTGTCGGCATTTGATGGTGAAGGTTAAAATGATACGCGCTTGCTTCCAATAGAGGGCGCCTGTTCTGTGACGTCATATGCAAAGGTGTATTGTTGAAGTTTACCTAGTCAATTTAAAATAGAAGGTTGCCGGCCCAATAGTTTGGCCCAGGTTACCTTCCTTTGCATTTTTTCTAAAGCAAATCCACATTACTTATAATAGCATTAAGAATAATATGCGTGTCATTGTTATGATTTTCAACATTAATATTATACAAAGAGACAAGTTTTACCAAAATTGTAACACCGAAATTAAGGTGATTGTAACATGTGTGAAAGAAATCGGCTCCCATTCAGTTAACCAGAATTTTTCGTTGGCTTTTTAGAGTGACTTTTTGAAGAAATATGGATTTCCTTAGGAAACATACAATCATGTCGTCGGAAAGTTTATAAGATTGGGAAAGCTAAACCATTCGACTCCAAAATGCTGGCCTTTTGTAAAGTAATTTGGGACCTAGTCACAAATACTTTCAAATCTGAAAATTGTAGGGGACTGTAGCCCCCATCCTCATTTTTCCGACTGCCCTGTTCGAAATACTTTCTTCCTTTTTACCGTCTCGCATATTATAACATAGTACAAATTCGAAGCATACCGATGATCGTCATATTAACCTGGAAGGGATTGTTGGTTCTTTTACGTGATGGATGACAAAGGACAGTGAAAAGTCCTAAACAGGGTAGCTCTTGAAGACTACCGCATTTTTGGAAATAAGTCCGATCAAACAAGCATTGTGACTGTGACCATCCGGCCCACCGTTAATTCATTCCATGAATACATTAATGCAAGCCTGTGGCCCAGCGACTGAAAAGGAGAAGGTAGTGGGGCGGGGTGGGGGAGGCGAGAGGCAGGGAAGGGGAGGTGAGATAGCTTTCAGCGGGAGGTGGTGAAATATTTTTGGAGGTGAGATATACAGTACTGCTTCACCTCTCCTCTCGTTTCTGAAGAGAACTTTGCCTTAGGTTTTTTGCGTGTAATGCATTAAGATACCTTTTTAAGGCCACCTTTACTTTCGTTCGAGAAGATTGTCCTTCATTTTCGTAGTCCTACAAAAGCCTTGTTGAAAGTGTTCGTTGCGAGCGTGTGACCTGTTTGTCCTTTCGGACGTTTGAAAAAGGATGATTCCTGAAATGAATGCCTATAAGTAGTAACTTCGTTGAACTTCTGATTAAACATAACCTTGCATTTTGAACAAGTTTTTCCTTGGGTCTCTACCTATCCAGTGGTCAGAGAATGGCATCGTTACGGTCACATTTTTTATGAATTTTTCTATTATTATTTTAACATTTATATTACAATTATTGTACTGGCGGCCATTTTGCTTTTCTGCCATCCTGGTTGACCTGGATCATTAAAAAATGCCTCTTAAAATACGTTTTGAATATTTATAACAGAATATGGACAAATTTTAGGTTTAACTGTGTCATTAGGATTTTTGCCGAATTTTTTCCTTATTACTATTTTAGTTTATTGTAGTTTTACCACTGGCAGCCATTTTTCTTGTTTCGCCGTCTTGGGTGACCTAAATTCCAACAACAATGTTCTGAAAAAGACGTTTTGCTCGTTTTGCTTAAAGTGTGGCCGGATAATTAGAGCAAAATTGTCAAAAATATTTTCTATGAGCATTTTTCTCATTATTTTAATATATTTTAGTATTATACTAGCGGCCGTTTTGTTATTCCCGCCATCTTGGTTGACCTGGATCTCAAAACATATCCAGAAATATACATTATGAATATTTGTTATAGAATATGGACAGATTGTTGATTTAAATATGTGAAAATTATTTTTAAGGATTATTTGTCTTGTATTTAAAATGTATTGTCATTTTATCACTGGCGGCAATTTTGCTTTTCCCACCATCTTGGTTGACCTGAATTTAAACAACATGTTCTGAAAAATATTTTTTGATTTCTGGACATTAAATACGGTATGGCCAGATATGAAGAGCAACTGTGTCAAACATATTTTATATGAATATTTTTCTCATTTAATAAACGTTTATTATTATATGGGCGGCTATTTTTAACCTGGATCTCGCCAAAAGGGTGTTTATAACGTAATCTAAATAGCTCCTATCCTCTAGGATTCCAATAGTTGGGGCTCGGGTAATGGCACCACCGTTGGGAAACTCTGCTTTCGTATAGCTGCCTCGATATTACCACTGTGTTTGCGGTCGGGAGTTACTTTTTCACTATGATACAAAACGTCCGGCGTGCTTCGCACGTCGTAAAGTTGCCGCATTGTTTTCTTTTTATTAGTTGTATGTAGAGCTAAACAATACGGTTTTTGTATCCCGGGACGAGATAGAAAGTGACAAAGGGGTACAAAATTATCCGTGCCCGAGAAAATGCTGGGTCCCGAAAAATTACAGTACCTCATGTGAGCATATTTGTTTCCCTTTCTGAAATAGACGGAAAAAAAATCTAGTATTACCGCACATATTGTGATTTGGCCAATTTTACATAGAATTTTGCAGGTAGTCATCTCTCCATTATGTAACCCTGTTAGGGACGGTTCTACACGATGTCTGTGGAAAAGTAGAGTTGGGAGTAGCCTGCCTACAGGGAAGGGGGAGGAAGAGCATCCCTTCCCGGTATTACGGTTTTGACTGGGAAGGCCAGCTTAAACTCATTTGCATTTTCCGTAGCTGAGATAGATCACGTCGACCAAAGGCAGATGCTTCCCCATTACTCTACCCAATCATAATGTCATCAGAACGTTCATGCTAGTTTTATCCTGCTACGCCTCTGATGTAGTAGGCCGACTCATAATGTTGCATTGTTTTTCTCTTTTATAAGTTTTTGGTATAGCTAAATAATACTGTTTTTGTACTGGTGCCATGTTGCTTAATTATACTAATCGCTCTCCAGTCTGTTATCCAAACCACCCACTCCTCCTTTCGACATCCCGAGGGGGCATGTGTCGGATCTCGAGCCTGGTTTGGCCCTCGATGGCCCTGTCTACACACTTCAATGCATTATTTTCCGGGCGCACAGTGCGCTGTTGAATCTGTTTAGCCGGACCTCAGAAATTCAGTTGTGCTATTTTAACAAGAGCAATATTTGTTAAAAATTGTCCCAAATCAAGATAAATTCTTGAATGTTTCGCGTAATTGTTGTATGTCATATGCGGCGAACCACTATGTCAGGCAGACTGTTGGATACAACACAACGCGTGTTTTCCCCGACAGCAGGACAGCGCCCGGCATGTGTGTGTGTGTGTGTGTGTGTGTGTGTGTGTGTGTGTGCGTTTTCTCTGCATGAGCATGAATTCTTCTACGAGGCCTTGTATTATGATAGGGGCCCTGCACACACCATGCATGGCCTCATATGTCAGGTTATCCTGAAACATTCAACTATCACAAAGTTTGATGCTTCAAATTTGTATATTTGACACCAAATGTACTATGGCTTCAAACAGCAGTGTGTAAATTTCTTCCAATTCCCACGTAACTCCCCGTCACTCTCCTTATACATGTTGTTCCATAATTCCCTTCCCTGTGTTTGTTCCCCTGGCCCGTGTCTAGGGCTTCAGGTTGCTGCCCAGTGCCCATCGTCAGGAAATTTCTGACGCTATCCTGCCCATCCGTCTAATTTTTTGGAATGCATTTGTGGAGCTGTAGATGAAAATTCCCCTTAGGACCCAGCCAATAGAAAACCCCTTGGTAAATCCAGGGAGTTCTCCCTGGTAAATCCTGGTAAAGCGCCTGGGACAATAAGGCGGTGTTTAAGTATGAGATTTATTTGAAGTTTTAATAGGTTGCACTGAATTTAGAATGGCAGATTGCACAACAATTTGCTACGCCAGAATGAACAGTTGAATATAATTTAGTACCTTAATGCTACCCATACAGCGCTACACGATTTAAAAGTTAATTAACAAGTATTAAGGACATATGAAAGGAACAGCAAAAGATGAAAAGATTGTTAGCAAAGCTAGTGATAATCGAAAAACGTTTACAAAACAGACCGCGGTCTTTGTTTTTCTTTGTTTAACCTAAAGTCACTGCGTGGGTATACCATCTCGCGGGTCTGTCAGTCCTTTGTACCCAAGAAAAGCCTATATTACCTATGAAAATAATTCGATTCGTCCTAAAATCTACCAGAGAAGGAGGTTAGGCTCGGTTATTTTGAGTGGCGGGAGTTACCTCCCATCCCCTCGCCTCAGCCTGTAAGGAGCGACTGCAGCTTGTTCCAGTGTACGGTAAATAGTGATTTATCTATGCAAATACCCTCCTCACAACATGTTTCGTAAAACAAGGATTTTTGGATTTCTTTTCCAGGTCAGGCATCTTGTTTTCAAAATGACCCAAAAGCAGCCCGAAGTGAGTTGTGCAAAAAATACATCAAAAAATACATTTTTTCATAAATTATTTAAAACTAAAGAATTAACAAAATACAACATTTTATACATTAGGATGTGCAACAGGTAATACAAGGGAGTTAGCCCAATTATATCACTTTTTGTTGTATTAAATAAGTACACTTCAAGTTTTTCCGGAGAATTACACTTTGGTTTATGTATGCTGACCGGTTATAAATATCAAACAGCGGATTGGGACATCCTTCCATTACATTTCTTTAGACCTTATGCATACGACGTCACAGAACGGAATGTGCGCCCTCCCACGGAGGCAAGCGCGTATCATTGTAACTCACTGGAACAAATGCAGACAACTGATTTATTACCTGTCGGATACACGCATAAGTCTACAGACAACACACGTGTGCGAAATCTACTTCGTGCGTGCGGTGTGCTTCATTGTTTTGCCGCCAAAATGACGTCGCGAGACGTCAGTGCTTAGGGTCTATTCCCAGGAAATTTTGGTTAAGGGTCAGTGCCTACTTTGCATTTGAAAATCGGTTTGACGTCAAATCGAGGTCGGTAAAGACTTCCGTTAGACGTACTGCGTAGTTAAGTCTGACAATGTCGGCTCACACTGCACCAATTCGACCCCTACCCAAAACAACTTCCCTCAATTACTCTCCAAGGATTTAGTTGGAGGCAACCGTGGCTACCTAACAGCAAGGTACCAGGGTCGCAGGTGGATCGTGTGTTTGCTTCACAATGCGCAGACCCGACTGTGACCCGACTCAGCCACTTTGGTTAACCATTCCATATTGGGGTCGCCATGTTGACTTTCTGCAACTGTCACTTGATATTACAAACATTCTTCACTGGCTATTTAATAGAATCCAGTCGCAGTCGGGCCAGTAACAGGTGCACACTGCCAAGACCGGACTCAATTCCCCGCGATTCCACAACGAATATCAAACATATTTGATATGACTGATTTAATCACGATGAGGACCGACTGTTGGATGGCAGCCGGTTTGTGAATATAATTTCTCTCACACTTCACCGACCTGACAAAGACCCGACTTGTTTTCTGTCGCGTCGCATTCAGGTCGATGCAGTCTGCCCTGGTTTGAAAATTAACAATAGCATTAATAGCATTATTTTTAGCACGTTTGCGAACGAAATTTGATAGTTCGTTCTCTAGCCGTTCCTATTCAGCACCAGTCAAAGTCAAAAGCACCGATCCAGCTACGGCCCGCAGCGACTCCCCCACCCCGACACTCGTCTAGGATGAGTTGAAAACAATTGTGACCACCTAGTCGTAAGGTAATCGCGTCGCAAGTTAACCGCACACTGCGCAGTCCAGACAACGACACGATTTACTTCCATTATTTACCCCGTCCGTATTGTGGTCCATCTTTGACTGCAACCATCGCTTGACTCCACAGCGCTTCTTCTTTGGCTAACTGAAAGGATCAGGTCACAATCGGGTCGTTAACACCCGCCTACTTCCAACTGCCCCGACTCCGTGACGAATATCACATATGTTTATTATGCCCGGATTCAGTCATGACGAGGACCACTCTTAAATAGCAATGGAGTCGGGAACACAATTTGGCTCACATTGCACCAGCCCATGCAGTTACGACCAGAATGGTTTTCATACGCGTCACAGTCGGGTAGGGGAAGTGGGCGCCGGTCTTTACAAACCATTACGATCATTTTGAGATTCCGACCTTTTACGCTCTTTGACCTTGAAATTATACATATCGGTAAACTTTTGAACAGTGAGACTAGAGCCAACCTAATTAATAACCTTTTTCAGCATAGACACTGTTTATAGCGAAATGGTAGCATGGGTCAATTTTAGATCCCATTTTCCAAATCGCTATTTCACGAAGGTCAACTAAGCCAGGGGTCGGCAAACTAGGGGTCGCGACCCTTTGAGGGTCGCGAAAAGGATTCGGGAGTGAAAAATAAATGCCAAATTTCCCATTAAAAATAAGCAATGGGAGTGATTCTAATCTAAGAACTAGTGATCTGCTTTATTAACATTGTATAACCAAGTCAAATCAAACTCCTCTCACCGACCCGTGAATGTGAGGGCCACCAAGATTCCGGAGTAGAAAGTTGGGGCCACCAAGCAAAAACGTTTGGAGACCCCTGAACTAAGCAATCAAACATTAACCAACCACAGCTCGTGCTTTTTCAACCAATCGACCTTTGAACCTTCCCCTCTTATGAAATTTGCATGTATCTGTACTGGTTGTGGTGACATCAAATACCAAGCCTTTCCTGAATTTCTAAACTCATAACCAGACATAAAAAGATTCTTTGGCAAACCATACACTTTGAGTTCCTCTCCACTTCTCCTCATCGCTCTATTAAATGCCCTTTGATTACCAAACTGATCCCCAGGCATCGCCTCGGCCCATTTTGTAACAAACGCTTTAGTTGTTCGGTTAGCCTTTATGTAAAAGAAGCCCGTGCAAGCATTATTTCTGTCCCATTGAAAAAATATGTCAACATTGTCATCGGTGAAATATTTGAACGGATCTGCCAGTAAAACAACGTCCGAGTCAATATAAAACACATCTAAGTCTCTTTGCAATAAAATCTCTATGTAAGAAATTCTCTTTTTTACTAAACTGATGTAGCCTGTGGTACTGAATCCAAAGGCGTCGTTTCCCGATTCCTGTAGATGGGTCAAGGCGAGGTGATACTTCAAGCTGAAGTTACTTTGTCTTTTCAATAGTTCAACGTACACAGTCTTATCTTCGCAAAGAATCAGAATCATGGGTTGTATAGAGAGTCGTTGAATACTAAAAAGTAAGTTAAGCAACAGATCAAGAAATCCGTAATTAGTAGTGGTAAGAAGAACAGGCGAAGTGAGATTTCTGACAACGTCTGTAAAATTAACAAACTGGTATGATTCGTTATTATGTGATGTCTTTTGGTTGGTTTCGTTGTTCACTACATCATTTTTTATTGCTGTAAGCTCCATAACAGCTGATTCAAGTTGATTAGTTGGACTGTACAAAGGTCCTTCCGGTTTATATAAGCTTACGATGTCATTCCTGTGTGATGGTGAGTAATTTGTTTCTACAGGAGAAGAATTGGAAGAAAGTAAAACATGTTGTTATCATTCAGTAATCAAAAAAGAAGATTCGAAGAAAAAGAAGAAGAAAAAGAAGAAAATCTCTTCCCCGTACCCGTTACGGTCAAAAATAACCACGGTCAAAAAGAGCTGTGTGCTCGGCTATTGACCGGCGATTTTGCTGTTTTTCGGACAACTTTTCCCGGACAATTGCCCCCTGACAACCCCGTCCCCAACGAGAAGTTGTTTGATGGGTAATGGACGTTGTTGGGAATTCTTTAGAATGGGAATTTTCTGGAGTGGGAATTGTTTGGGGTCGAAAATGTCCTAGGTAATTGTCCAGGAAATTCGTTCATGGGTAGTTTGAAGGGGAATAGACCAGGTGGAAGTCACCGAGGGTGGGGCGGGGGTTGTTTAGTCCTGGCATTTGCTAACTTTGGTCGCCTTTTGTACTGTGTTTCAAACTGCTGACGGTTCTCCATACTTTCTCAAATGAGGCAATTGCTCACCGGCGGGCACTCCCGCATATACCAGGGCTATTGAAGAGGCGATATCAAGAAGGTGATGTAACGTAACATGTTGCCATTGACACAAGAAACTGGGGAGGAGAATGTAAAAGTATCCTTCTGTTCCACTTTTCAGGGTAAAACCCTTAAGTTGTTCCTTCTGTGAAATATATCAAACTATCTTAGAAGTGAACCAAACGTTTTCAATAAATGTATTCCTAAGAAAGCTCAGATGTTCTAAAATTTTCAGAAAGGGAAGGGAATACCACCTACTCCCCCACCCCCAGGACTACGGATGGAAAATTTTGGTCTTCTCTTCAGCTTTCCACGCATGTGCTTGTTGCCATCAACATATTAATTTGTCCTGTTTTTGAAGATTCTATCGTCTTTAAATGTACCTTAAGTCACATGACTGTGTAATATATTTGTTACAAGGATTGATAATGAATCCATTTGGTCCAACGTTCATCTTCAGAAGATGTTCTTTTCCTGGGCCATAAAATGTTGAAGTTTATTGACTTAGTAGGAAGAAGCAGATTGCCCAATAATTTGTTGTATCGCTCCTTTATTTCTCTCAGATGATGGGTTTTGTTGTTCTTTGCTTTTCCTAAAGCCACTGCACCTTCCCTGCTAACACAAAACGTTTTTAAGAGAACTTCACATGTATAAAAACATTATGTGTGCAGGGTTGTTCCAAAAGGTGAGCATTACGTATTGTTTTAGAGTGACTTGACTGTACAAACCCTTTCCTTGCAACATGTTTAGCAAAAAAAAAAAATGGTAATTTACTCAAGGTCATATGGACATTTTTATTTCAATAGGAAACACAAACAGTTAATGTGAGTTGCACAAAAATAATTGACCACTTATTGCCCAATTCACTGTCTTAAATCAGATAAATAAGTTCCGATCATCATTTCATATCTCAATAACTGAATAAGCTATGAAGATGGAGACTGAACCAATCAGAATATTTTTAAATCTTTGTTACTCATACGTATTCCTCTTTTCGACTTTAAGGTCTAGGGACATAGTTAGATATTTCACATCTCTATTACTTCAAATTCATAGGGCTGGATAGTTATTACCATAACAATGTCATACAATACAGCTTAAAAGTATAAAGACAACTGAATTGACACAAACTACTTTCAGAAAAATACATCACACTTAAGACATGTTTTTGGGAGGAAACAATTCAGCCTGTAATATAAGAATCATCAAAATCATTAAAAATATAGTCACAATTCCCATCAATAGCCTATCCATCATATACTGCCCATTTAACAGGGCAGTCTCTGTTCTACACTTATATCATGAAAGACAGTAAGTTAAATATGCAAATTTGTTAAGTCCAAAGAGAATTCTACAATATGTCTATTGTTATCTTTTGTTTTTCAACCCTTATTCGAGGACAGTTGGCATGTCCCAAGGGTTACCCTCCTAGTGAAACTTTGTCTTCATTAAAAAAAAAAAAAAACAGTATGATCCCTCGGTGAATTAGATGCGTATGACATTAACAAATCTACAGACCCTGAACAAAGAAGCGCTAAAACTCCGCAACATTTTTTTTTACACAAGAGATGAGTTACTTCCAAAGCCCTCACATTTCTATCATATTTATCCCGAGAACGTTAGAGGCACGGTCATTCTTTTCATTTGTATGGAAGCTGCCTTTTTCTAAATACAAGCCGACTTGTGGCAAGTCAGGCTACGCTCTCTTTGGTAAGTTTTGTACCCTGGATTTGGTTATTTCATTCACAAAAATGGCATTAGTTGTTCAAAACTGCTGTGCATGCCCAAATGGTTTCTGAAGGATGGGCATTGACCTCAAAAAATGAAGGAGTATAAGACTTTGAAGCAAAATGTAACGTCAGGCAACGGCAAAGGATGCAAGCGTGTGACATCATAATGCAACAAATAAGAATGACGGCGTCCTTGCGAATGATAAGAGTGACCACATTTAGACAACCAAGCCAAATACAAAAATGGAAATTTATATAAAAATTTATAAAATTGTCTACTTACTTCTATGGCAATACCATTTTAATTCCATTTTTACATGTTGGGTATGGGTACCTTTGTGTACAGTGACAGTAAGGCAAACATTCATATGTTGTATCCAACGACAAAGTTAAAACTTACGCAGGCGTCACACTGTTCCGAAATTAACAAATTAAATAAAGACGAAAATGAACCTTCGCAAGGCCTTTCGACAATTTTTCAGCATGCCAAAGATTTTGCCACCGCTCACGAAGTTGCTCCCGGAGCCTGAGAAACTCCACCGGCGGTCATACGATGGCTTAAGATGCTCTCACGAATGCCCCGATGTTTTTACGAACAGAGCCGAATTTGAGCATTTCTTTTATCGTGTGTCCATCTGTTGTCAGTTTCGGAACAGTATCATGCCTGCATTATCCTGCTGCAGTTTATTTGCATATTGCTCTAGACTAATATAATTTCATTGCCGTCGAGGTTCAACTACTCTTGATTCCACGGTAATAGACGGTCCTATTTGTTTCAAACAGTAGTTCTAATTTGACTGTTTATAACAAGTTACACATCAAACCATTTCTTCATTCATTTACTCTCTGGTAGCAGTTTCACGAGGGAGGTTAAAAATGTCAAGAGCTGTTAATTGAAGATAGTACGTCCAGGAGGCACGGTCAATATTTTGGATATGTGTTCCAAGTGTTGTCATTGACTTGAAGGCAAGGCTGTAATATCCTGATAATTACTCCCTGTTATTCAGACAAGGTAGGATAATATGGTACTTACTCGGTTTCTGTGGCACTAGAATCAGAATGACAAATATCCCCGCAATACAGAGTAACATGAAGGTGGAAGAAATATGTGTCCTGTGAAACAGAATGGAATAGAAGAGTTGGGAAATGTTTCCACGCAATGAAATATGGGGATGGGTCAAAGGTGAAGTGTACCACGTTTAGTGTCCCAGCGCGGGTGTTGCATGCTGAGCATGCAGAGCTAATTACGTTGCCCGTTGTCATGGTACACTTGACCTTGTGACCCGACGGGAAGTACCGAATTTCCCAACACGTCTATTGAATCAAATTAGATCAGACCAGATCAGATCAAATCAGGTCAAATGAAATTAAATCATTAATTTGCCTAATTGTGAAGTCTAAAGTGCAGTGACATCCCAAGACTTTTTGAAGTGGGGAGGGGGAACCGCAAGTACCATGTTCCGCCGGATGGGCACACCAACATGACGAACCGATCGAATCAGGGTTCGTCGTGGTTACGCTACAATAACGGTTGATTTTTAGTTGTTCAATACCTGTATCTCTTGAGAGGAGTGGGAACGACAAATCTTTGGCCACGCCCTTGCTAAATGCAACTTCAAACATTTCTAACAAAAATATTTGCAAGAGAAGCAAGCCTAAATGCAACTTCAAACATTTCTAACAAAAATATTTGCAAGAGAAGCAAGCCCTAAATTTTAACCGTTTTATGAATGAACGCGTTAATTAATATCGGTGTAAGCTTAACTAAAAAGGAGAAATGCCTCTGACAAAAAACAAAAAGTGAATGATTACGGCGGACATATGTTTACGAGCCTTTGTTACAAAATGAACAAGGCGGCAATCCATGAAGTGGCAAATCTCATCTCCAAATTCCCTACATACCTTGCGGTTTAAGAAATTCCATACTGTTTCATACTGTAACATACTGTATGCAAATATGGGCTAAAAGCAATTTTAGCTCATTTAAACTTTGGCCTCTTGATTTTCGACATATTACGTACATTACTCTTTGCAACCTGGTCACTGTTTGTTTACTCAATTCATCACGCTTCAGTGCCAGCACAACCACAGCATGTGTCCAGAAAGATAAGCCTATTGTCATGGCAGCTCTGGTTGCAAACTTCGCTTGCACTGAATAAGTACAGTCTCTGCCTTTATGTCACTTCTGACCATAGTAAGGATTTTCAGATTGTGTGCACAACTGAGGTTCTACAGTGGGACTCTTTGTTTGCATTGTGCTGGACATAGCAGCTACTATTGACAGAAAGCTGATAACAGGAAGTCGGGTTCAACCTGTTGTAACATCACTTTTTCAACTAAAAGTGGGTTGTCGGGTTGAAATTGTATAGACTGGGGCAACCTTCTGCGTAATATAAGCAAAAATTTAGGCAAATATGACCTGTGACCTGTAATTTGACGTTTGGCCCCACCGTAAGCAACCATAGGGTACTGATTTAAAATTTATTACATCGGTACTAGCATATTATGATTTTGTGTTACTTTTTCTAACACACTGATGGTCAAATATTGGCAAAAGCCCAATTGTGAGCAAAGTTGGCCTTTGAACTTTAACCACTGACCTGCAACCTATGACATCAATTATGTGTATACGACTTTTATGGTCAGTTACATACCCACCAAGCTTGAACTTCATCGGCCTTATGGTTCAGGAGGAGTTCGTGACACACTTTCTTGTTCACACGCACGCACACACGCACCCACACACATACTCTCATACCAGGGAGGTGTTAGGAAGGAGATACAACGTCCTATAGACTCTTTGAAGCAATGTTCGTTTCCGACAGTAATCTTGCCTTTCTTCTCAAAATTCCTATCTCAATACCTAGATCAACTAGGATTAGTGAGGCATTGTCAAAATGACCTTGAGAACACACACCCCTTACGTTTAACTCATAAACTTTGAGTTGCCAGCCGCCATGCAAAAATGTAAAATTTTAACCATTCGTCGTTGTTCGTCGCACTAAGTATCATTTCATTTAAAGTCAGCTAAGAATTTCTTTACGACTTACTTTTCGAATAATTAGGTTTCTTAATGACGGGGAAATTTGCTAAAAACTATAAGAGAAATGTATAGGCTTGAACAATGTTTCCAGCAGGTGACGTATTAAAAATCGTGGGGCACAATTGAAGTACATTATTTAAACGTCTGTTGCCAGTCGTTTTACTGAAAACCCTAATTAAGTTTTGTTCATTGGCGGAAACAAACCTTACTTCAAAGCATGTATAGACAATGGCCTTTGTCCCAGGATTACTTGGAAAAGAAAGGGAGAGATCATCATTAAATGGGTTTAGTTAACAGAGACTTAACAATAGGAACAAAGGGACCTGTCAATCAAATGTCATTGCCTGAAAAGAGTTAAATAATTTTCAAGTACATATTGTCTGACAGATTTGGTCGTTGGATCTCCTTCCTAACAACTCCCTGCTCATACCCAGCTTCACGTTTCTGATGTTAGGTGAAGTACAATATGTCATCTCCCTGTACATTACATGTAGGGAGATGAAATAACTGGCCGCAATGTTCATAACACCGAAATCTGAATATATCAAACCTCCTGCGTGCTTTTTCAGGATTGCAATATGAATGAACCGAGCTAAACGTTGTAAACGTAAAAAAAGTACAATCACCCACAGCAGTCACGCTTGTTGGACATGAATGATAGGTCTCTATTACAACCGTGTATGTGTGGTCGAGGCAACTAAATAATTATAAGCCTTCGTATGTATGTCTTCAGTGCTTCGGATGAAGGCCCAATTGAAATGAATATATGTAGCCTAATCATGTAGGTTATGATTCGGTAAATTATTCAGCAACAGAGAGCACCGTGCTTTTATCAAGTTGGGTATAGCTTTATAATTGCTAAATCCTAATCTGAACGTCATGCATGGACGTCTCCCCTGTGCCCCCTATGTATATAAGAAAGGGACCGTGGGAGACCTTTTGCACAATGGTAGGCAGATGACATTTGACGAGTTACAAGATTGCGGATATGGTTGATCACAGTAAAACTTAACTACTGATTTATTGTCGATATTATCAAATTAATATAAACGCTAAATCAAATAGATACAAACATTAAATTGGGGATTAACCAATCACTACACAGATATCCTTACGTATATATATATATATATATATATATATATATATATATATATATATATATATATATATATATATTATATATATATATATATATATATATATATATATATATATATATATATATATATATATATATATATATATAACGCTGGATCACACCTTAGGTCGACACTCGACCTTAGGGGGACTTAGGGAGACATATTTTACATTTCACATATTTACATATATCTGCATATCACTACACTAGAAAATTCCAAAAAAAATTATGATAAACTTCAATAGCGGCCACAACAATATATATGGTATTTTTAATAATATGACGTATGCACAAGTAATAATAAAATACACAAAATATTAAGATTATTTCTCAATACTTGTTTGTTCACTTAATGTACATTTTTGGACGACGCAAGATATAGGACCAATTTTTTCACGTGCAAATCTATATACCATACGTTGTGTTTACTATGCCTATACTAAGACATAATAAAGAGGGCGCCATGAAGGTATTATACATGGCTTTATTGTACTTAAAATATATACAAAAGGTTTTGAAAAAATGGCTCAAATATTAAGTGGACAGAAAAGTGTCGACCTATTGTAAAAGTCCCCTTAATGTACATTTTTAACGAACGAAATGTCCACCAAAGGTGTGATCCAGGTAAATATATATATATATATATATATATATATATGTGTGTGTGTGTGTGTGTACCGGGTATATCCAAATATGCAATTGCCACCATACAACACACTACTGTACATCTCTGGTGTATATTCTTAAAAATCCAGTATAAACAAAAACAAGTATATACATTTATACCTATCTGCCTATTGTTCAAGAGGTAGCTCAAACTTTATTACTACGTTTGAATAAACTATACCTGTCTTTTTCAGGTGTGAACATACAAATACTACAGACACCTTATAGACTAATTTTGTCTCTCCGTTGAGAAAAGCTAAGCTAAAAAACTAACGCTGCTACAGGGACCGCGGAGACGGGAAGGGGTTGCTACGGGGGTTTTAGCCCCCGCACTTTTTCTGAAGTGGGCATTTAAACCGCCTTGAACTGGGAACTGGGGTTTTTAGTCTCTTCTGCATATTGGGCCGCTTCAATGATTAGCCCCCCCCCCCATTTCAAAATCGGCTCCGGCGGTCCCTGTGCTTACCAAACAAAGAAAGCGCATAAGATTTCGAATAAGGAAAAGAAAACAACACACAGGTCTATTTGTCTGATTTTTTTATGTTTATTTCCTTCGGGTGGAAAGTGCCTAGCTTTATCTTACTCTTTTAAGTCAAAAATATGCTTCGGCAGAAGCATACTTTCGCACTTCGGTCCCCTCCATTCAAGGACAAAACCTCTTTATTTGCTCACTCTGTGAAAAATGTCCCAAATTTTGCAGTAATTTTCCTTAAAATTTGCCCTATATATTGCCCTAAGTTTCATCTAAAATTCCTCAAATATTCGAAAATTTCCCACAACCGTCCCCTTAAACCCCCCCCTCCCTAGGGCGGCGATACAAAACAACGTTCAGCCCGACTTCCCAGCGAGAGCCAGTGCCTACGCCTATGTGTACATGACTTATCTTCTGCGAGCAATAAAGACAATGGAAAACTACTTTTGGCAACAAATTTGAAATCAATGTGCAAAAGTTTTCCATGCATACTTAAGGCCTACTTATTAGTTAATATATATATATATATATATATATATATATATATATATATTATATATATATATATATATATATGACAATAGATTCCGTGGGTTGGTATAAAAATATAAGTGAAAAAGTGAATGTGGTGTATATATATATATATATATATATATATATATATATATATATATATATATATATATATATATATATATATATATATATATATATATATATATTGGCTTACTTACCGATAATCACCAGAATGATGCATTGTTAGTTCACAATTCACCTCGAGATGGTTCTTTTGAATGAGAATGTAATGATAATATGAGACTTTGTGGAAGAAAATGGCCTTTTCAGATTTATTACAGAACGCGGTAAAATTTGTTTAACGTGGTATCCTATAACCTCTTGACCGTCTGGATCAACTGATTCTACCTTTACCGTTTGCAAATATGAACGTACATTATACAAGTTACCTATAGCAATCAGAGGGTGTAAGTATGGGCTTTTAAGACTGCTAATCTGTATTCACATTTCAGGGTTGATTAGTTTACATTCACAGCACACTCTCATAGAAGGTGGTTATTAAAGCAAACAAAAGACATAACAAAGCAATAATTATTTACACAGAATGTAAAAATAGTATAGTGGTTGATATGGTTGCATAATTCATAATCTAATAACATTTAGCTTTGTTAGAAACACTGAGTTACTGGTTGCACAACTTTGCTACGCAGTTAATTAAGAATATAGAAGGATAATCGTTCATGTGTGCAAAGCCCTGTTCCATTAACTGTTAGGCTCGAACGTAAGTTGGATCTGTTATGCAAAGCAAAGTCACTTGTGAATCAAACTTTAGATTGTATATATTTCCCTCTTCATGAAACTGGGCCCTAATGAGATACAGAGAGCGTGTTCCTAGTAAGAATACTTTTACGTGATCAAGATAATGGTTACATTCACATGAGATCACAAAAAGGCCATGGTAAGTGTTACGGCTTGTGGTCGCAAGTCAAACCAATAACAGCGAAAGATCACAGAAGAACGAGATTAAAATTCAATAACTTAATGATTATTTACAATCTCCTTATCTTACTTAAATTTACAATAATTAATTAGATTTACTCACAATCCTTTACTTAATGTTATTCTGGTCTGGTCCAAGGGCTGGTAGTGCATGCACGGTGATGATGGTACAGTAGTAGACCTGCAGCGTGCTGTAGCGTAGGAACTGGTTCCACGAGCGAATGATGACAAGGCTAGGCGATGATGGATGATAACGTTAACGCTCTCCACACACAGTGTAGAAACGGCGTAAGGCAATTTGTCACAAGTGTGCAGTGTCAGTGGCTGGCTTCAGGTGATTCGGTCAGAGAATAACTTCTCATAGTATTATGGCATCTCTCTCCTATAACAGTTGTTGAACTGCCTTTTATATGCTAGGCTTTTAATCGAGAAATCTCTAGAATTTAACAGAAACTTCTAGTGTACACAGTCGAGCAATTACGAGAACGTTCCTTGCATGCACGGTAGTAAACAAACAATGCCAATATTTCTTAGAAGTGTCGCATTACGTAAACAGTTCCTTCGAGAAAATTCTAGAAAGGCTGCGTTGAAGTTGAATTCTCTGGAGGTTTCCATTCGCGAGTCAATGGATTCAATCTGGTGTTCCTGACGGGTCGTCTTGTAACACTTCCCCCCCCCCCCTTGAAAAAGTTTTGGACGTCTCGGACAAAACTTAAGTTACAATGTTTACAATGTATAACTTTACAGTAATAATACAGTAACTGTATATACAGTACATAGTCCAATATTCAATGGAAGGTATAATCATAACATATAACTTGTCTTGCAAGGTGATGATACATGAATACAGTAACATCATCAACACACATTGTGCTGTAGTTAACCCAAAATTTCAAAACTTACAGTGAGATTTTCGACATACTGCATCAGATCAAATTCTTGACAAAGAGTCTGGTACAACATTGTCTTTCCCTTTAATGTGCTTAATATCTACATTATATGATTGCACTCCACCTCATCAATCTTTGATTTTTGTTCTTCATCTTAGATAAAAATGTCAAAGGGTTATGATCAGTGTATACAGTGATGGGGAAACTAGTAGTTCCCAAATAAACATCAAAGTGTTGAAGACCAAGTATCAAAGCTAATGTCTCTTTTTCAATTGTTGAATAATTTTTCTGGTGTTTGTCAAATTTCTTCGAATAATAACAAACAGGGTGATCAATACCATGCTCATCAGCTTGAAGCAAAACTGCTCCTATGCCATTGTCACTGGCATCTACTGCCAACTTAAATTGTTTTTCAAAATCTGGAGCAATCAACACTGGTGAACTCATTAGTGCCTTTTTCAATGATTCAAATGCTGCTTGGCAATTATCCGTCCAATCAAACTTTTCATTTTTCTTTAATAATTTTGTCAATGGTACAGCAATGTCAGAGAAATTCGGACAAAAACGTCTGTAGTAACCAGCCATGCCTAGGAAGCGCATGAGCTGCCTTTTATCAGTTGGGGCAGGGAATTTGTCAATGCCCTCGACTTTGGCCTTAATTGGTCTAACTTTACCTTGACCAACCACATGCCCTAAGTATATCACCTGGGCACAAGCAATCTCACTTTTGACCAAATTGACAGTCAAATTAGCTTTGGCAAGCTTGTCAAATAATGCCTTGTACATGTTCATCCCACGAGTTGCTGTACACAATAAGGTCATCAACATATACTTCACAATTTTCTAAGTCTGGCGTAAGGTTATTTACTAAGCGTTTAAAGGTCATCTGTGAATTTTTCATACCAAACGGCATAACCTTATACTGAAATAACCCATCTGGCGTCGCGAATGCCGAGATTTTCCGAGCCCTCTCAGTGAGTGGTATCTCCCAGTACCCCTTGAGTAAGTCAAACTTTGATACATATGTCGCTTTCCCAATCCTATCAATACAATCATCGATACGGGGTATCGGATAGGAATCCGTTCTTGTGACCGCATTCACCTTTCGGTAATCAGTACAAAATCTGTAACCACAGTCTGGCTTGGGGACCAGTATACAAGGGGAAGACCATTCACTATTACTAGGTTCTATAATGTCATGGTCTAACATGTACCGAACCTCATCCCTGAGATGCTGTCGTTTTCGAGGGTTAACTTTGTAAGGATGCTGCTTGATTGGTGTAGCATCTCCCACATCAACATCATGTTCAATCAAATTTGTCCTAGTAAGATCATCTGAGAACAAGCATGCATATTCATAGATTAATGATTTCATTTCTGACCTTTCTTTGTGATCCAGATGACTTAATTTCTGGTCGAGATTTTTCAACACATCAGAATTTTGTAACTTACTACACATGTCAGGTACATTATTAGCCTTGATCTCATTATTACTGAGTTCATGATCAGCATTGATAATACACACTTGATCACCTGTATCATTAGCGTTACTATTTACATCATGTACTCTTTCATCCTTAGAAATGTCACAATCTTCTCTTGCATAATATCTCTTCATCATATTAATATGACATACTCTTTTAGATTTACGCTTGTCAGGTGTCAAAATGACGTAGTCTGTGTCACTGACCTTTCTCTCAATGACATAAGGTCCTTGAAAGCGAGCTTGAAGTGGCTGACCAGAAACAGGCAAAAACACTAGCACCTTATCACCAGGCTTAAACTCTCTTTTCACAGTGGTCTTGTCGTACCACGCTTTCATTTTCTTCTGAGAGTGCCTCAGATTTTCCTGATCAAGTTCACATGCTCCATGAAGACGATCTCTAAAGCGGGATACATAATCAAGTAGATGTATGTCTTCACCTGGATCTGATAACCACTTCTCCTTTAACAATTTCAATGGTCCACGAACTGTGTGTCCAAAGACAAGTTCAAATGGACTGAACCCAAGTGACTCTTGAATAGACTCCCTGGCAGCAAACATTACAAATGGAATGCCTTCATCCCAATCTCTCTCATTATCATGACAATATGTCTTTAACATATTCTTCAATGTTTGGTGAAACCTTTCTAAAGCCCCTTGGCTTTCAGGATGATAAGCCGAAGACTTAATTTGGTCTATGCCTAACTCATATAACATCTGATGGAATACAGTTGACATGAAATTAGACCCTTGATCTGATTGGATCTCTTTTGGCAACCCAAACAATGTGAAAAATTTAAGTAAATCTTGTAAGACTGTCCGAGCCTTAATATTTCTCAGAGGTATTGCCACTGGAAACCTTGTAGAACCACACATGATGGTTAATATATACTGATGCCCTGCCCTACTCTTAGGTAGGGGACCTACACAATCAATGATGACTCTACTAAACGGCTCTTCAAAAGCAGGAATTGGCTTTAAGGGTGCAGCCGGAATATTCTGATTCGGCTTCCCAACCATTTGACATGAGTGACAGGTCTTACAAAATTTGGCCACATCACTTTTAAGTTTTGGCCAATAAAAGTGATTTAGAATTCTGTGGTAAGTCTTATTGACTCCTAGGTGCCCTGCAAATGGCATTTCATGAGCAATACCCAGTATTTCCCTTCTATAAGACTTAGTCCTAGGTACCACAATTTGATGGTAAATTCTCCACTCTTCATCTAATGGTGCATCAGGTGGTCGCCATTTACGCATCAAAATATTGTTTTTAAAATAAAAGCAGACTGGGACGTCTTTCGATTCATCCTCAGTGAGTGCACCAGCTATTAATGGCTGAAGCTATTCATCATGTTGTTGTTGGACTGACAACCGGTCTCTGTGGAGTGTGTCAGACATTTTTGGTTTTTCCTGTTCTACCCTCTCACTATTTGTGGGGCCAGGAGACTCACAATCCTGACTATCATTAAGATTAGTCATAAAAGATTGGCTGATATCATACCAAGAATCTTCACTTTCATGAATATTTTTACTAGAATCTTTTCCAGACTCTGACTCCTCCTTTGGGAGTGTTGTTCCATTTTTAGGAACTAATTCCTCAGTTTTAGAGGGCGGATGATTAAGTTCATCATCCTTATTTTCAGAAATCATACCCTCACTTTTAGAGAGTGGATGTTTAAGATTATCATCCTTACATGATTCCCTACTTGTTCCACTTTTGGGAACTGTATCCTTACTTTTGGAGGGTGGATGTTTAAGTTTATCCTCCATGGCGAGCTTTTGTGACATAGCTCTAGTGACAGCACGGGCAGGGAATAAATTTGGAAATTCCTTTTCTAATTGCTCTGTGTTGTTATAATCACATGGTTTATCTGTCAAAATTGCATTGGCTACTACCTTTCTACCAGCTAGGTCATTGCCTAGCAACAGAGATACCCCCTTTACAGGTAGAGTAGGTCTGACCCCTACTATGACCGACCCAGAAACTAAATCTGACTTCAAATTAATTTTGTGGAGAGGGACAGAAATAAATCCACACTCAACCCCCTGAATTAGTACATTTGCCCCTGTGGAAGTAGAGTCCGATAATGGCAAAACTCCATCAAGAAGCAACGACTGAGTTGCGCCTGGTGTCACGCAAAGTTTTAATTTTGACGGGTGGATGAGCTGAATTCCCATCTAGGGAAATAAACCCCTCAGACACGAATGTAAGGTATTCTTCCTTAATTTGGTCGTTAGAATTAGGTCGTAAAGTCACGACTACCTCAGAAGAATTTTCTGCATTGGCTAAGGCATTGGAGGCTGTTTCAGTCTCCTTTAATTTTGCCAATGTGAAGCAATTTGCCATTGTGTGGCCCTTTTTGTGACAAAAACCACAAGTTATGTCTTTAAAGGCAGCTTTGTTTGAGCTGACCTGGTCGTTCTTTTGACGACTTGAATCTGGTCGTTTTTTACCAGAATTTGTTGGAGAGATAGAACCAGACTGAGATCCACAGTTACCTGTTGTGCCACTACTATTGCCATATTTCTTATTTGGCCTACTAAACTGACCCTTGTTTTGAGTCTGACCCACTTAACTGAATTTATGGGTAAGTGCATACTGATCAGCCAAATTTGCAACTTCACTCCACTTGTCAGCCTTATTTTCCTCAAGGTGAGTCTTAATGTCATCATTCACACACCGTTTGAATTCCTCGACCAGCATCAGTTATCTTAAGGCGTCAAATGTGGAGACCTTTTTGGAAGCACACCATCTATCAAAATGCCTTTCTTTTTGATAAGCAAACTCCACGTATGTTTGTGTATCCGCCTTACGATTCTTTCTAAATTTTTGGCGATAAGCTTCGGGCACCAATTCATAGGCTTGTAATATGGCCTTTTTAACCTTATCATAATCCATGCTGTCCTCTATTGACAGAGCGGAATACACTTCTTGAGCCTTGCCTTTGAAATTATTCTGGATGAGTATGGACCATTTATCTCTTGGCCATTTTAGTTGCTCACCAAGCGTTTCGAAATGGTTAAAGAATTTCTCCACATTATCCTCCTGAAATTTGGGGATAAATTTTACGTGCTTAGAAACATCGAATCCCCCAGTATCCAAGCCTATTTTAGGGTCTGAGCCTTTTATGACCCCTAACTCTAGTTGCTCCAACCTAAATTCATGTTCTCTTGCCTTTTCCTCCCTTCTTTCTCTTTCTTCTCTTTCCTCTTTTTCCCTTTGCATTTGCATTTCTCTTTCCTCTTTTTCCTTTTGCGTTTCTCTTTCCATTTCTTTTAATCTAATCTCCTTATTCATTTCTATTTCAAGCCTTTTCAATTCAAATGTGTTTTCAGTTGGCACAGTGATAGCTGTTTCCAATACTGTACTAGGCAGGACACTTTCATCCACAAGATATTCTAGAACATATCTTTTAATCTCGTCTTTCCGCATTAAAAGGTGAAATTCAATGCCATAATGTTTTGCAACCTTTACAATCTCAGACTTTTTTAATGAATCTAGTTCCTCGACTGAGGGACTAGCCACAAATTTATTTAAGTTGAGTGGCATTTTTAAGTTATATCAAGCATTCAACAAACAACTAACAAGTCTGGACAAACACAGTTGCTTACGATTTACAACAGAATTTCTCGAATTTTCTAGTATTTTACGTTCCCGGATGTTAGGCCACCAATTCTGTTACGGCTTGTGGTCGCAAGTCAAACCAATAACAGCGAAAGATCACAGAAGAACAAGATTAAAATTCAATAACTTAATGATTATTTACAATCTCCTTATCTTACTTAAATTTACAATAATTAATTAGATTTACTCACAATCCTTTACTTAATGTTATTCTGGTCTGGTCTAAGGGCTGGTAGTGCATGCACGGCGACGATGGTACAGTACGTAGTAGACCTGCAGCGTGCTGTAGCGTAGGAACTGGTTCCACGAGCGAATGATGACAAGGCTAGGCGATGATGGATGATAACGTTAACGCTCTCCACACACAGTGTAGAAACGGCGTAAGGCAATTTGTCACAAGTGTGCAGTGTCAGTGGCTGGCTTCAGGTGATTCGGTCAGAGAATAACTTCTCATAGTATTATATATGGCATCTCTCTCCTATAACAGTTGTTGAACTGCCTTTTATATGCTAGGCTTTTAATCGAGAAATCTCTAGAATTTAACAGAAACTTCTAGTGTACACAGTCGAGCAATTACGAGAACGTTCCTTGCATGCACGGTAGTAAACAAACAATGCCAATATTTCTTAGAAGTGTCGCATTACGTAAACAGTTCCTTCGAGAAAATTCTAGAAAGGCTGCGTTGAAGTTGAATTCTCTGGAGCTTTCCATTCGCGAGTCAATGGATTCAATCTGGTGTTCCTGACGGGTCGTCTTGTAACATAAGAATTACAGGTGAATCTCGCACAATTTACGAGCAGCATTACAATGAAGGCTATATTTAACAAGTGAGTAGATGACGGGACCATTCACAGAAGCCTCATATTTAACTTATTTTTTTACTTACCCACTTACCCACTTACCCACTATACCCCTTCCTAGCTTACCCATTTTTAATGTCACTAATTACCCACAGTCAGTCGTAAACCCTTGACTTTAAAATATAACGACTTTGACTCCAACGTTCCACCTCGAGATAAGAACATCGCCGCCAATTAAATAAAATGCAGTCTTCTCATTTTGCATTACTTTTACCTTTTGATCAGAATATAAATTATTTGGACAAAATTTTAAGGGTACAGTGAATACTATTTGCTGGTTAGTGGGTAGGAGTTTAATGCGGGCCTTGCAATATTGTGCACGTTTTAAAATGGTTCTGCATGATAGCGGCTGGTGGTATTGTTGGTTAGCCAGCTTGATGGTTTTAATGATTGGACCTTGATCTTGCCAGCTTATCTCGATCTTGAGCGTCAACAGGTGGGGGACTGAGGGGCATTTTCCCACTTCTGAAACCCGGGGATATTATATCGTTGATGCCCCCTCTTTTCCTGATCCCTATTAAATCACACGAGGTGTATGTTCCATCGTAAAGCTTACAATGGTTGATCCAATAGCAAAAAATAGAAGCTGCTGACGCACGTTACACCATATAAAGGCATAATGTATAAAGTACAAGTGCTCCCCACGTCGTTTGGATGTGCGCCACTTGACTTTTGAGCATAGGCGTACGGGGGTCGATATTTCTGGAGGGTCAGGGATAATTTTTGCCCGAATTTAAAATTTTGGACAAAGTTGCTCGAATTTTTATACCACTTTGTTGGTTGCAAAAGGGCATAATTTATTTTATATAACACCTTATTAATTTCTCTACATTTGATTGGAGGACTGGTGGTCACATGCCATTGGTGATTCGGCACTATCATCAAGATTGTGGTGCTCGACCGTTGGTTAGTATATACTAACCCACGGTAGTTGGTTAGTAAATACTAACCAACGGCAATGACGTCACCGATCATTGCGGTACGTACAAGCTATCCCGCGACTCAATAAAACCACCGCAGCATTGGGGACCATACATTGCATATCGTACGTAATAGCCACGTAAACGCGTAGCGAGCAAACGACAAACCATGGAGCTGCGCTACACGGACAAACACGAACCATCGTGACCTCCAAAACACAACTTTAACCAACGACTAGATCAAGGTAGATAGTTTTAAGGTGTTATATAAAACAAATAATGAATGTTTTTCATTCGTGCGTTAGTATGAATTATATTTCATTCGTTGAAAGATTTAACATTCTATTCAACTCGGCTTCGCCTCGTTGAATAGAACGTTCAATCTTTCAACTCATGAAATATAATTCATACTATCGCACTCATAAACATTCATTATTTGTATATTATTGGCTGTCTCATTTGCCCGAATGGATCTGCTATTTTTTCCCGCATTGGGAGGGCATATGCCCCCTGCCCCCGCCTCGTACGCTTATACTTTTGAGAAACAAAATGTAAACCGAGCTAACTGAGAAATTGTAATCAAACACCGGTGAGGCAGAGCTATTGTTTGCAAACATAATAAAGTTACACTCACGGAGCTCGAGCAATGTACGATTGTCACTACTGATACTTTAAAGTATGATGCAACAGTCGAGTAGTTGATGGTTATAGCCATGCCAAGATGATTCCACAGAACTGACGGTCGTAAGAGTTGGCAATGAATTGGGAAAGTCTGGCAACGAATTGGGAGGTATGCCCTTCACTGCTACTTTATTTTATGGACTTCTCAAGGTTGACTGGTACTGGGTATATTATGACACAGGGGGATTCTTCAAAGGAACACATTTTCAATAACATTATTGAAAAAATCAGATTCTATGGAAAATTTACACCTTCCTCAATCTAAGTTTTGTCAAATTCAAGCCCCCGGAACTTCATAAATGTTAGAAGAAAGTAATAAATCACAATAACGTAACACCTGTTCGACAATTATTAAACTTACTCCCTGCCGTCAAGAGAGTAGGCACTACAGAATTCTGTGGTTGGGAACGACTTGGTAAATAAAATGAATATTGAAAAACGATCTGCTAGGCCAATAAAACTCAAGTGAGGGAGTAGGTGCAGCTAGAGAACACCTCGTTTATGAACTCTGCTTTATGACTAGCTACATTTTAGGCTGATGGGTAAATTATTGATTGGTATGGTTGTGTCTTCTGTGGGATCAACTTCTCCTGTAACCAACACCATCTGCGCTGCATATGCTCTCTATATGCAGCGCAGACGTGACGTGTTTTCACCTCCAAAACTAGATTATAATAACACAACTATGTAGCCTACACAAGTGTTGTGGCTATAGGTTAGCACACGGCACGGTCCTCGCGTCCCCTCAAAGAGTAGAGACACGTGCCCTCCCACATTGGGTGGACAGAAGGATACAGGAAGGGAATCAGTGCAGACGATTTATTCTCTTCCGAGATTCTACAGAAATAGCTGGAAATTACGCCTAAAATTATCCACCCAAAATTATGAGGGAGCATC
The DNA here is from genome assembly GCA_029531755.1 of Holothuria leucospilota. NCBI lineage: Eukaryota > Metazoa > Echinodermata > Holothuroidea > Aspidochirotida > Holothuriidae > Holothuria > Holothuria leucospilota. The sequence goes on along the minus strand of CM055961.1, from coordinate 78,502,100 downwards.
GCGCTCTACAGAGTTTCAATAATTGTCTTTCATAGTTTTGAGTTTTGTGTAATGTGAGGCCTATTTATTGGGTGAGATTTTTGCTTGCGTCTGTCGCATGAGTCAAACACATGAGTCTAAACGCACCGTGCATTAAGGAAATGCCATGATGAGGCTGTTCGTGTTCTTCCTTGCAGTGTTGTTCAGCGTGATTAGTCTGCACTGGGTACGTGCTCTATTCTCACCTACCTGATTGGTCAGGTCTTTGCGCCCTGCTTGCGACGTCGCATGGAATTAGAACATGCGTCTTGGTGCATGCGACATCGCAAGGGTAGTGAAATCGTGTGGCAGGTACAGTTTACAAGTTGCTTTTCAGACTCATTCGTCCGACTCGTGCGACAGACGCAAGGAAAAATCCCAAATAGGCCTTAAGCTCCACTCACTTCATGATAGCCTTCACTTTTACAAAAGAAGGGAGGTTGCTGCAGTGGAACAAGAGCTAATAGTGGTTGAAATTTTCAGTTTCAGTCTCGTAGCTGTTCTTTTGTATTTATGATACTGTAAAATTGGCGAGTTAGACGTACAATTTTAGTATTTTAACATTTTTAAGCTTTACTAACAAATACATTTTGAGGATGAATATTGTTGACTATCATCTCCAAGTCCGTATTGAATTCTCCTCATGCTTTAAAAAGAAGAGTATCATTTCTAATTTATGTTAGGCAAACTAAAACCTAGTGGGGTTGTTATGTAAACATCCTCGGTGGTCTCTGTTCAACAATGACTTATAAGATATATCTTATGAAAACTGTAAGCTTCAGGTTAATACTGGGCATTTATATCAGACACGCCTTCAAAAGCCCGTCTTTCGAGTGTCATGTATATGGCGCTCATCTTTTGAATGTCATTTATGGCGCGCTGAGGGCACGACGGTCTTAATTCTACTGCCAATCTGTTGAACTTAACTTTAAATACACACTTCTTTGAAAAAGGCAGCTAGACTGTTGGGTAGAAGTGTTCATATAAGCAACGTATACATTTGATCTTCCATCAATTCACAGCTAGTGACTTAACTTCCAATGACAACTACATATTTTGAAAGCACATTGTATTCTTTTTTTTTTGACAAAGCGATGGAATCGTACAGAGAGGAAGCTCGAATGTGAAACTGCCACATTGGGATGAGAAGATAAAAGGGAGGCCAGAAGCCAGGAGATGATTACCATAATAAAACCCCAGTACGTCACAAAGCCGCTATGTTGGAGTTAGTTTGAGTGGTGTACGTGCACACTCCAAGTGACCAATCAAATGCAGTCACGCAGTAGTAGTGCATACATGGTATGCCGCATGCGTGCACTATTACACGTGAGAGAGATGCATTGCATGTAACGCATACAAGAGTTTGATACGCCACCACGCCATCACGTAAAAAGGGTCTATAGCCTTCACGAGTCTATGGAGATAGCTGTACGTCAGAGGGGAAGTTTTGAGAAGGTTATTGTTTATATTGGTGGCGTGGTTTCTGACATTCAGTCCATAATGATGGAGACTGTTACATCCGCAGCTATACTGCGGCAAAAGAAACAATCTTACAGCGTGTCAAATGTGGTATGGAGAGAGTACAGCCAGAAAAAGAGGAGATATTAAAAGTTATGCAAACTAAAAACTGAAGAGTGAAACTGAAAATCTTGAAATAAATTTCAGGAAACAAAACATTAAGTGTTCGTTCTCAGTGAAAGTCAAGACGAAGACTTAAAAGAAAAGTATCACTTTGGATATTGATGTAAAAATAGGGATCGAGAGAGGACATTAGCTATATGTCGCCTCTCAGAAGAATTAATCGTCTTGAAGTCTTGAACTGCAATAGAAGAAGTTGTAGGAATAATGACCAAAAGTAATATTATGTAAGCGACAAACAACTTGAAACAAAAGGAAAAAAAAAAAACATGTATATATAAACGAAGATCTTACAAGCTCTCAGAAAAAAATACAGCTACGAGGGACGATGAAAATATTAAGGCGGTATGGACAGTCTACACAAACTATGCTTTAGTGGTAAAGAAGGCTTAGACATCAAAATTGTTATAAACTAGAGTTTTACATGGATAAGTTCAATTGGAACTATACATTACCTTACCGACCAGACTGACACCAGAATATGCTTATGATAGTAACAGCCAAATATAGTACGAAGATACCGATTCGTACGCAGGACCCTACGTATTGCACCTTCGGAGGTAATTACGATTACACGTTTTTCTCAGACTGAGTAAAATGCAAACAGGACACCTGCATTAAAACTCACCGTCGTTTAGTTTTAGTCCCTGCATTCTTATCATTTAATCACTAATGTGTAACATTGGTAACAGTTAATCCGTGACCCACGTAAGAGCCCGTGCAACTTATAATAACTGGAAAGCATAGCCTCGATCAATTTACTCATAGTACTGAAGTATAGCTTATACATAAATCCACACCCAAAACAAAAGACACGTGGGTTGGGAGGAGTAACTTCCGCCGATGTTACTCACGGTAAGGACAGGCATAATTGGGCCAACTATTTAGTAGATTCTGAGTCGGGATTGATTCTAAGTAAACAATGAACATGAAGGGAGATATTTGGACGATTCTCCATAACTAGTTACATTAGTCGATCATGGTATGGGAAACCTAAGTTACATAGTACAGTTGAAACGGACTTTCCAAAATTAACTAAAGGTGTTTCCTAATTTGCGAAAACATAAACTTAGCGGCAAAGTGTCTTGAAATGAAATACAACTCTCAACATAATGAATATACGATAATTCTACGGATATGTGTGGAATTAAACGGTCACTTAATTAAAATGCAGTTGCTATCTTCAGCCGGAACACTGTTTATAGCAACTAAGTAACTTGCTGCCCACGACCCAATCCAGCACAAATTACAAGTTATCAGACCAAGAATATTTTTTGAGATTCTCGGAATTGACATATTTTTCGACCCCTGGCTGTCATGAGTCTCCTCACTTACTTGTTCAGGTTTTCAGTTCAAAATCAGAGTGTGTCCTGGTCTACCAAAATCAAGTTTTTATTTCTTAAATTGAATTGTTTACATTAACGCCTTCCATAATGTTAAGCCATCTTTCATTGAAAACATTACTCTACTAAGGAGAGATCTGGCAGGAAGGAAGTTAAATCAATTGTCAATTGAGCATGTATGCAGAAATAATAGAAACATTACAGAAAGGGGTGTCCCTTTTTATAAGTAGATTAATTCTGATAATCAATTCCTAACAAATAGAACAGTTAAACAACAAAGCAAAGTTGAACACCAGGCAGGATTCCTTAGCCTTCACCCATACTCAAAACCTGTCAATCAAAGTAAGGGCGCTCCGGGCCAATGGAAATTGATGTTTCCGTTACAGTACTGTTGAATTTTAAAACGTTTCAGTTTCAATACAGCAAACTTTTACCAACTTAGTATTGACCGATCCCTGGAAAATCTAATGATCTCTTAGCAAAACTACAAAAGCTTCATGTACTGCAAATATACGATTTCACGAACATCAGAGTTATGGCGCTAAATGTTGGCTGGAACAAATACATGTGACAAAATTTCTAAATGTATGCAACTTCCAATTGACCAACACGTTCTTGCCCATTATGCTTTCTTTGATGACTGTGAGACAGGAGTGGCGCCAGGACTTGCTCGACGGAGACGGAGGCAGCAACCCGAAGTCCCGACAGCCCCGATGCCATCGAAGGGTTGCAGGTGAGGAAGGATTTGAAGAAAACCTGTGTTCTAGACCATGCCATTGCGTTGCATATAGTTCATAAAATTTCTTTATACTAGGGGAACATAGTTCCGTCCTGGGGCCGATTTCACTAACATCAATTTTAGCGATCATCGCTAAGTCGCTCGCTAACTAGAAATCATCGCTAGTAGCGATAGCGATGGATTTTTGGTTTCACTAAACCCATCGCTATTAGCGATGTAAAAAAATAAAACTTCCTCGACGAACGAGGCTGATCGCTAAAATTGACTGCAACCTTTGCCCTTGAGATGCAAACAATGTCACAAATTGCGCACGATATCGGGAAGCAGACGACGCTACAGGAAATATGGCAAGTGAAGACTGAATGAGAAGAAAGCTGAGTAGGCATGAAAGAGTCAAATAGTTTAGATAAAATGCGCATAAAATCAGGGAAAGCTTGAAACTCCACCGGACGTCATTTCATTGGTGTTTAAAGATACAATAAATGAGCAGCCAGGGTGGTATATACGGTCGCAACTTTCTTGTGGACAGGCAGTGGCGGCACCTGCAGGATTTTAAAAGTGGGGGGGGGGGATGGAGGGCAACAGAAAATGTTGGGGGGAAGCTCTGAGGTTTTAGCATATCTCTGGGAGGAAAATTAATTCTCAGAAAGGATATATTTTGGTTCATAATGCATCATTAAATGCAAAGAATCCAAATAGATTTAATGTATTAGGCTATTCCTCCCGTCTGGCCACTTTACTTCAGGAGCTGATTGGGGAGCATCTGGGGGGGGGGGGAGGCAAAGCTCCTGACTGGGGAAAGGGGGAAAATGTCCCCCAATCCCCCCTTAGGGCCGCCACTGTGGACAGGAATAAAATACGATGTGTTCTTGAGAGCATGTATAAAGCATCAGTAGCATGCACAAAAAGGGAAGGGGCGCATATAGCTCCCCACTTCTTTAGGTAGTCGGGGGAAATCAGAAAGTCAGGGAAAATCACTCGGAAGCAGTCTCACTTACTGATACTCCCCGCATACCAGGGAAGTTGCCCTGGTCCAGTGGCTGTTCCATGTGGGGGACAGAAGCGCGCCCCTATTGGCCATCATTCGAGTTTAAATATGCTTCGAAATGTTTCAAATATGTTAATATATTACGCATCTTGCCCCCTTCCGAAAGTGAAAATTTTCCGAAGAGGCAGGGGACCCTCCTTTTGGCCCCTCGCTCATGTCAGTGGGAGAAATTCACTGTCCGGTCCCCGCCTCACAATTCCTGCGCACGTCACTGTCAAGCATAATAGAAAAATAGACTAAATAGAGCGAAAATATAATGATGAGTCCTTGCGTGTGACAATGTCCAGCGATAGATTTACCTTTTGCGTCTACTAAACAGTCATCGCTAAATCTCATCGCTAACGACACAACTTAGCGATGAGAAATTGATCGCAAAGGTTTAGTGAAATCGATTGCAAAAGTCGATCGCTAAATTGCGATGGATTTATAGTTTAGCGATGGATATCGGCGTTAGCAATGATCGCTAAACGTTAGTGAAATCGGCCCCTGATTTAATGTTTTTCCCGGAATCTAAGCCGTGAAATTGCAAAGCGGGTGAAGAGGGCGAAATGTTTTTTTAGGTAGCCATACATTAAAAAGAATCTGTACTTATTTAAAACTTATATAGGTCAATCGTCCAGGCAGTTGGGCCGTATCGGGTATAACTTATATTGTGCTTCCCTCCTCGAGTCACTAGCAGTACCGCAGGACAGTCACAAGAGAACATCTAACTTGGTTTAGCAAAATGAGATGAAATGCCCAACATTTACATATTAAATCCATGTATTAAACTAATCAAGTTACTTGAAAAGGTAGAAAGGTTTTTTTTTACTATTTAGCCATTAGTAATGGAACTGAGGAAGAATGGGCAAAGCGTACTATAAATTTTGGGTTAATCCTTAAAATGGTGACAGAATTTTAGCGACAGGGGTCGGACCATGCCATCGACCCCAAGTACCAGCAGCCCCAGCTATGTCGATAGGGGGTGAGAAGGGAATATGAAGGAGCCTAACTATCCTATGCCATTGTAGGGCATATTTTGCATAGTATATCACTTCATACTTCAAGCGCCGAGTTGTGCACTCAGTCTGATAGTGTACATTTGAATCTGAAACGTGAAATTGCAAATCGCGAGAAGCGGGCGAAAAGTTTTGGTAGGCTTACACAAAAAACATGATTTTGTAGTCATTAAAAAAATATAAAACAAAGAACGGTAGGGGTTGTAGATCATATCGGGGATAAAATAAATTTTATCTCAACCACCTTTACTACCCTATGAAATAGCCAAGCTTAATTTGCTCCGTGAGTCGCTCACTACCTGGCACTCACAAGAGAACAGCAACTATAGGCTTTGCGATACGGGATGGAATTTACGACCTGTGCATAAACTGCGTACTCTGCCTACATGTTACTTGGTAAGGTGGACAGGACTTGGGCTATCTAGCAATGTAGAATGGAACTATTGAAGATACGACTGGAGTGAAAAGTTTGGGTTTGTATAAGAGAAATTGTCCTCTCGAGAGCAAAAGTCAGGTAAACTGCCAGGGCGACTAGTCGCCGTCGGGGACTGCATACTTTATCGTATCGACTAAGACTCCCCGAGGAAACTGTCAAAATTCCCGAAGGGGCATCTGAAACGAGAAGAAGCCTATATAATTATCGGGCAAAGGTCGGTATACTGATCTAATGAGGTAGTTGTGTCATCGCATTCTTATCTAACTTGTACATAAAAGAGTGACTCCAAATTTCGACCTTTGCTTTTAGAACAATTACTGTAATGTTGACACTGTTAGATATGACGCCATCGTAGCAAACTACGCTGCTCATTTGTTACCTAGGTTGTCTGTCTTTGCTTATAAAATTACACAGTTCACTACAAATCTGGCATCTAGCTTCCCTAACTGACTCAGGTAAGTGTTATTTAAACTTTACATTTATCGACTTTGAAATAAGAGTTCTCTTTTAGGTAAGCACAACGCAATAAAATGTTCAAAATTACTTTAGTCGTCTTCCGGATGTTTCATTTTACCTCGTCGAACTCCCAAATAATGTGGTATTGAGTTTGTATTACAAGATTAAATGCACGAGGGTCAACAATGAAACATGGAAGTGGAAGGAGTTCAATCTTTGCCTTACTGAGTGTCCTGGTGTATGAATGAAGGCCCTTACAACTGAATTCATACATTTCGAGCTATGTACGCTTAAATAATACCTGCATGTTTAATGGGATAATAGCTAGGCACTCCTAATCAAAGGCGCAACACAATATTACCTCTGCACCACGATAAGTCGTCCCAGAGACGATCATTTCGGTGAGGCAGCAGCTCTAACGGCGAGCTTGATGACAATTTCCTCAGAGGTTCCCAGGTACGCTTTTAACCACTGAGTGGACCGTGGAGCGGAGCAATTGAGATAAAGTACCTTGCCCAAGGACACAACGTAATGACACAGGCGGAAGTCGAACCGGCAATCATTGGATCACATGTCCAACCCCTTAACGAATGGGCCATCAAGCTCTGGAAGTCCTAGGAAAAAATACCAAAACTTATTAAGCAAAACTTACAAGGGGTCTACGAGATATCGTTTTAAGCTGTCAACATTTCGAAATACTAAATATTCAGAAGTCAAAATGATCCTTCCATCGTGAATATATTTAGCAACAGTAGAAGTTTAGGCTATTGTGAATGATTCTTGTATGCCTTGAGTTACATTGAAAAATGATAACTAGGCTACTACTTGAAGAGCCACGGATCTGGCGCCATATGCTTCTAGCTACCTTAGCAAACCATGAAAAAACCCTACTAGATTCCGGTATTCCTTTCTAGCTTTCTAAGATAAGGATGTGTCTAACAAGGCTCGTATGGGAGTCCTTGGAGAGCCCTGTTTACGTACAATCTTAAGTTTTTATTTCATCGAAGTTTGCCGAAGAAAACATAAAACACAACATGGGCGGCGATTACGGGGGGACAGGGGGACATCTCCCCTCCAATATTTTTAGTGGGGGACATAATGTCAAATGTCCCCCCAATATTTAGAGGTATGCAGAAAAAATTAATGTTTTCACACACATTTTCAATATGAATGATGGCGATATTAGCCTACAGTATTAATGGCAGCTGGGGAGAACTTTAGATCAGAAATATGTGATCAGTGTCCTCTAGAATGCACCAAATTGTTTGTCTTCCGGGGGCTTCGTCACTGGACCCAAACAGGGGACTTATTATCAGGCGGGTAGCACAGAGAGTGTTCCGATTACATGTGGTATTACGGCTTCGTATGCACACCAGGATATGACCTTAGGCAATGTACTATAGGTTTGTTTCTGCACAAGGAGGAGTTCAAGACAGATTGGTATTGCATGGCTAGGAGTGACTTAGTTGAAAAATTGGAGCTTTCTGGGACGAAGAGGTGCAGATTCTTCCATAAAAACTCAATTTCTTAAAATTTCTTTGCAAGAACCAAATATTTTCAAATTTTCCCTTTTGGCACCGTCGCTTTTGGCAGGCCTTGAGGTAGCTGGACTCTTTATGGTAGCTTGTTTCCCACTTCGGGCATACCCTTTCACCACTGCCAGCTGAGTCTGCCAGCAGGTTTTACCATGCATGGCAAATTGTTTTCCTGCAAAATTTCGGAGCTCCTCGTGTGCAGTTCTCACGAGTTGTATAACCTATGAACACTGTTTAGCCTAAAAATTCCCAGTGAACCATTCTAGCCAAAGCTAGGTAAAAGCTCAAAGCTATATGCAGCGGAAAAAGGGGTCTCCATGTAGCAACCAACCTAATACCTTGAGTAACATGCGTAACTTGACGTCGATAAACTAAAATTACTCATATCACAATTCATTCAAAATTTACTATTTATCTTCATGGAAAATTTCAATCAAAAATACTGTAATTATCATCTGAATTGTGAGCTGTGAAGAGCTTGGTGTGCTCTCACTGTCATTCATAGTCCTGCTCAAGCCCCATGCTAGTGTTCCCATTTTTCAATTCCTCTGACATTCAGGGAATTTTCCTTTGGATGCTAACAAAATCATACTGGATCACACCAAGCCTGCCTAATGGCAGTCCCCGGTCACCTCGTCGTTCGCAAAGCAATTAAAGGCATTTTCTAGTGGCTTTTCATAAGGGTCTCATGTGAAAGAGAAAAAAATTTCAGTTCATACCCTCTAAACCCCTTAGCAATTCTCTTTCCTAACTCGAGATATCTAATATTAAAGACTACTTATTTTTGTCCAAAAAAAAAAAATACCTCCAGTTCTCATCAAGGTCACAGAATGTTATGTAAAGTGGGCACATTGCATCAGATTTCTTTTGCTTTCCTTTATAATTGAATGTCCTGTTGTCCTTGAAATTTGATAGTGTTGGAATGTTTGAATATCTTTCCATATGTAGGTTTAGCATAAATCTACACCATATGTACGGCATAACAAACAAAGTTGCTAAATATTCCCTACAACAGTGTCAACATCATAAAGAAATCCAATGCTTTGTCAAACTAATGTGCCACGATGACATCACAGATTTCCCATAATGAACTTTATCTTGAGAAAAAAAAGTTGCATTTCTTTGAAATTTAGTATCTTCCAAACGCTACAAGCGATTGAGATGCGGTTTTTACCTCCTAGAAAGAAAAAAAAAACTTTTCTTCATTTTTTGAAGTCATTGATTTTTGTCACTGGCGAATCCCTTTAACTCTTCACCGGTGTTTGTGGAGCTGAAGAATCACCATCATGATCATAGCACTGTTCCCTTCACTTCAGGAGACTTTCCAGTTTCCACGTCTCTGTAGCCTATTGCAAAAGCAGGGGAAAATTCCCACCAGAAGAGTGAAATTTTCACGCGCTTTGCGAGCATGTGCACACATACTACAGACAAGTTTAAGCTATCTGTGGTGGGCTTGAGATATATCCTGTGGTTCACTCAAAATGTTATCACGTGGTGGCACTACTGAATACAAACATAATCTTCTTCCGTGCCCGTTTGAGGTGCCGATGCCCCTTATATTTAACTTCCTGCATGGCTACGGGTCTGCCTATGGCGGTACCCTGTGCCCCTGCCGGAGTCAGAAAGTGTTCACTCAAGCAAGTGTGCCCCCCCAATAATTTTAACAGATCGCCACCCCTGAAACACAATATAGCATACGAAGTACTAGCACCAAAGATTCACATATATTTTTTACGACGGTTTGGGGTGTGTGGTGATCTTTAAAGAGATTTGTAACATATAATTCAACAGAAATAATTTCAACATATTTGTTTGTTGCCAATTAATTATATCACAATCGTTAGGTACTAAAACGAAGTCGTTCCCTAAAGCATCAATTTGTCTACGTTGCAAGCAGGAATGGCCTCTAAGGGTGGCAAACGGTTTATAATGATTAGGTCGGCCGTCGGGAAGTTTTGCTCCCTTACATGAAAACTTGGGGTTTGTCAGGGGCAGCCTTCTAAGTTCACTTTCTGTCATTGTTATTATTAGTGTAATGGAGAAAACAGTTGTGTAGATGTAGATGCTAGTTTGTGGAGTTTGTGTTTCCTTTTTCGGAGAGCCACAGACTGCACCATACAGAGTATTAATACCATTCTCATGGAGAATGAATACATCAAGAAGACCCGAAATTTTTCTGTTTGTTTGTCTTTCAGTATGGTTCCACATAGGGGAATAGGGGAACCATAAATTCAACATAAAGGGAAAATGCAGTCACCCCAATCAGAGTTAGTATGCTCTGTCACTCTAGTTCATGAATGACCTATTTGATCATGTGACAATGTTTTTGTTCGTGTATTGTGAAATCAAGGAGAATTTCTCCTTTACCTATTGTTTGCAATAGTTATGTTGAAAACGTTTTCAGATGTTCTTGTAATGCAGCAAGAGGAGATTTGCAAAAGTTTGCTGATTTTTCAAAGCAAATTTTGAGGAGACTGCCTGTTGCCTTAAAGTGGTACACCCAAGCCATACATAGCTTACACTGCTGTTTTCTAAATGGGTCGGGAATGATAGTATTAGCTATAATCCCAAAGTGTTCGCCTTGTATTATGTATGTACTGACTAGGAAAACCTTATCGGTAACGAAACTGTTGCCTACGACGTAATGACATCACTTCCGTAAGAGATCAGCCATCCGTAAATGGGGTTAATCTAATCTAGCTCTAAATGAGAACACATCCTTCTGTATATCTCTTAACCCTTGTGATGTTTGTTTGTATGTAGTGTAGGCTAATTGATTTACCAGTATCTCTAGGTTTCGTCACGGTAAATAATTCGGGCGCCACCGGAAGTATCAGACTATAAAATTATGGTAAATTATTGAGAAAGAGTGTTGCCAAGACAAACAACATCCCATTTTAGCAAATATGTACCCATTGATAGTGTCTAAGCCCTACTCCTAATGTGTTAAGTATAAACACGCATTTAAATGCCAGTTCTGAGTACTAAGCTGATATTAAAGTTGGATAAACCTGGACCACAAAACTACATTGTTCTCAGTATACAATTTGCTCTCTACTTGTAGATTCTTCCCAAACGCGTAGAAGTAATTTGCTTGATATTTTTGGATTCTTCTTACAAATATGAAAATGTGTTTGCTTGATGCTGTCAGGTTAACAGGTTAGCTCTTCATGAAAGACAAAATTACCAAAGCAAGTAGGTTCTAGATATTGCATGGTTTTAGGATAAACGACCCCTCTAATATCGCTAACTGCTGATAGATATAACAATGTACTTTTATTCAGTACCTGAAGTTATTAATTTTTGCATCGATAGAATAGACATAAGTTTTTCCAATTGTGATGATGTGTGATTGTAACTAACGTCTTCATGTCCTTAATTCACTTACCTGTTTGATTGCCTTGTATGGGACTTTGCTATACAGGACCGGATATAAACATGGGCCAGCGGGGCTTGTGCCCAGGGGCCGAAACAAAAAGGGGCCCCACCAAACAACATAATCGTATTTTTGGGTAGAGTATTCCAGACTGAATCCAGAGGTAGCCACCGTAAGAAATACTTAGAGGGAATCACACATTGTCGATTACCTTATTTTTGGCTGTCTCGAATAATTATAAGGCTACACTAAAGATCGATTCAGTTTGAATTTTCGTTTTGTAGGCTTACATGTACGTAAAAAGGAAACCTATGGAGTACATTTTGAGGAGGGGGGGGGGGTAAAATTGACCACAATTTTGCCCTCATTTCGTGACTTACGTCACTGTAGTCTTGTGGAGAAATATAGTCGAAGGGGGCTTCCACATTAGTTTGGGTCCCCCAAGGTAAATCCGGCCCTGTTGCAATAATTATGCTAGACTATACTCTTCGTCGATTTCTACTGTGGTTTCACTTTTCCTGGTGACGATAAAAAAATTTTAAAAGTAGAGTCCTCGCATGTTTTCACGGTTGAGCTTATTAACCTTATGCACATAATGTCATAGGGTCATAAATTCTGAAGTATGCATGCTCAAAAAACATGTATCGCTCACGTTGTATACTCTCCGATTCAGCATGTTGTTAGTCAAGGACTGTGAATAAGCAAGTGAGCGCGTCAATATAAACTTTGAAGTACAAAGGAAAGAAGAAATGATCTAATTACAGCAGCATCGAAATAGACAGTGAAATATTCGTTGTACGTTTACAAAGGCATAATGGACAATGACCAGTTGCGGTTTTGAGTGAAATTAGGCTGTGAATATCCCTTGCCAAACATTACACGAATTTACCTGATGCAATAAATTTGGACAATCCATTGTGTCACCAATCGTCACACAGTGTGTATCATTCTACCACTGTAACTGACAGCTTTTAATCGAACTAAACCGTTGAGAAAATTTGCTTTAGATTTGGTGGAAATTATTCAACAATTCAATTATTGGAAATACTAAAAATGGCTTCCAAGGAAGTGACGTGCGGATGGCGGTTGAGCAATGGGCACAAAATCCAAATATACCCAGCTGGCATTGTTTGGCATTCTACTATTATAAACAAGTTACAGGTTTCATGAAAAAGCTTCAATAATTTTCTTGTATGCACATAGTAAGGTGACTAAGCTTGCTATAGACCGTAAACACACAATGACATCATAGGGCTCATGCCGAAACGTCTATCAACAAATAAAGTACTACCGGATACCGCATTGTCACAAAAAGAAAAAAAAAAACCTGTCATGAAACAGATGCCGCAGTCTGCTTTTCAAATCTATTGTGTTTCAGGAAGTTTACATAGAGTGTACTTTGTCATTAGGAAGTTGAAGATGGCACAGAATGTTAGGTACACTAACTTTATGGGGTTCAGTGAGGTGTGACGATGTTAAGGTTTGCTAAACCCTATATCTGAAGTGTACCTAACATTCTGTGCCACCGTCGCAGAGTTAGAAGTTTACAGATATTTGCTTCCTATCATAAGGAAGGAGACTTGCAACAGTTCGATTGAATGTAAGCTATTACCAATTCTTTGAACCTGCCAGTTATTTGGTACACTTTGAGCAATAGTTGATTTGTTTGAAATTACAGCATTAATAAATAGTAGTTTGTAAGCTATGAAAGAAATAAGTTTCTAAAGCTGCCGAGCATTATCTGTAATTTACAGTTTTTCGAATGTAGGCTGTTTAATTAACATTATAGTTTTTCAAGTTTATCTGTTGATATCGGAAGTATCATTAATTGAAAATATTTCCTGCTGTCGTTTAAAATCTTAGCAGTTTGTCTGAATGAATATTCCAGCCGATGCACACTGTCTAAGAAGGTAGTTTCTGATTGGCTTATTCTATTGTATTGTATCGATTGTATCCTTTCTTAAGGTTAGGGATTAGTTAGGGATTAGGGCTAGCGTTAGCCAGTCATAAAAATTCTTCTTAGACAGTGCACATCGGCCCAAATATATTTGTGTGTTTAACCAAAGTTCCTGTTGTGGGGAGGGGGTGACAATCACTGAATTGGGATGGGGGTAGGGATCTACTTGTTCCGCCTCACTTTTTACCTCTGAACCTAATTGTTACACATATTTTCCAATTTAAGCACATTACTGCTGCTTGACATTTGGATAATTATAATAGTCAACGCCCTTACTTGCATGCAAGAGCCTCTTTTTAATTACTTTCAGCTGGAGGAGGAATAGGCGTTACGAAATTATGACATTGTGTAAATCTCCCAAAACTCAAAAAAGTCGCTATAAATTCCATAGTCCATCCTAGCAACTACCTAGCACCACTTCAAGCCTACCTACCCTCTGATCAAAAACGCAGTAGATATGGGGGGGGGGGGTCACACATCGTCGGCCGCAGAGTCTGTAAGCATATGTACAATTACTGTGAACATCGACTCTCGAGAATGAGGCAAAAATATTGAAAGGAGAGGAAATCGTTTCCCCCAAGTAATTGAGTAAGCAACCAAACTTACCCGCACGGTACTTTTGGGTGGTTATTTTGAGAATTATTCATCAGCGAAACATGTGAAAAATGTCCATACTTCCCGCGGTGTATTCTAGTTCCTTACTAGTCATTCTGAGTCCAACTTCCTTCAATTTGTGTACCCAAAGATATTGCCAAGTATCAATTAACCGTTCCCTATCTGAAAATGTTATATTTGGCAAGGAAAAAGTAATTTCAGTACTCGTATTTAAGTACCATTACTCTGAAGGGGATGCTGGTTTGTAAACACTATACTCTTGGATATATCTAAAGGATGATGTAATAATGCCTGAATGTGTAATAAATATCATAGCAATCAGAATTTTCAGGAGTCTAATGGACTGTTCAGAGCCAGTGAAAGACTTGGGGGGGGGGGGGGAGATGGTGCATCGAAGGTGCACAACGAGCGCGAATCTCGGCTCCAGTTACTCTATTAAGATTTAACATCAGTTCATATTCTATAAAGTGTTAATGGCTGAGTGCAGTTAATTATAAACTCACCTGGAGATGCCCAGGGAGAATCTGAGTCATTTCAACGCCAGCAATAACCGCAATGTGTACATTCACTTAATTTAGAAATGATTTTTGCCATGAATGCTCTATTCTTGTTAAAAGGGTTAGTCGGGTATGGGGCGTGAGAGAATAATAATTGCTCGCGAAGCGCACCGAAGCTTTTCCTCTCGCTTGGCGCTTGGCGTCCACTCACTCCCATGCAATACGATTTGGCATCACTGTTTGTCCGCTGGCGGACTTTTGGCATGAGATTATTATCGGGAATGGGCACAGTAGTCAACACGGTCAATGGTGAGGCCAGGATTTGGTGGCTGGGGAGGCACCCAAATAAACCAAGAGAGTTGGTGAAAAGCGAGCATATATGCTTGCTTACCATAGTTTGCAACCGGCCTGGGTCATTCCTTTGTCACCTCATGCAAACGTGCCGTCCTGAGGAAGGGGTCTAAGGTGTCCCCTCCCCTCTGGGTTTTTTGTTCATTTAAGGTGGCTTAGATACAAACGAGTGCTATCTTTGAGAAATATTCTACCTGATCATATGTTCAAAAATTCTAATACTTTAGTGAATTGCTCTTAATATGGGCTGGTTACAGGGGGTGTAGGGGTTAACAAATCTCCCCACCCCTTTGAGAATTTTTTATAGAAGGTGGCTTAGATGCAAAATGGTGCTATTTTTTGCAAAAGTTTGAACTGATAACATGTTAAGAACCTCTCATTATTTACTATATGTTGGCTGTGACATGGAACGCTTCAACGTGGCTGGTATCATAGGACCGGCATAAGAAAGCTCTGGGGTAATAACAAAATGACGAAACTAACATGAGCTATGACAATTCAGATGATCAGCGAGTAAAGGAGACTGTGCGAAAAGGGAGCAGGAAGAGCCAAAGGGTCGTAGATTTAGAAGTATGCAGGCTACTTGTAATAACATTCACCATCCACCAACGATGGGTGTCCGTGAAGCGGGCCGTGGAAAGCTTTGGAAAATGTCTAACGAGAAACATATACGTCCAATCTTTCACATCATGCTACAAACCTGATAAGTGTTACCCCATGTTATACTCGTGATGTTATAGTGGTCTATGGTCTCCTCTTGATGCGCAGTCCCTATACAGAGTTTGGAGATGTACTTCTAATTTTTGGAAATTTGTTTTTTCCAGAATAATGATCTGCCATGTTATTTCCCTAATTATGGTCATTAGATACACAGCGCCAAACATAAAAAAGGCGGGCGAGGCAGGCAGAAACTTTGCATTAAGAATCATTTCTGTGACAAGCTAGTTGCACGCAGACTCTGCATCAAGACACTATAAATCCCCCAAAATGTGTCTGCTAATTAGAATCATGAGAGTATGTTACTTGGTACGTTAAAGATTTCAATTTACAAAAGAAGTTGCTCAAGAAAGGAGAAGGACGAAACGAAATTTGTTTCTTCACATTCTTACAATGTTGTGCTCCTCTGTAATCATTTCTATGCACACGAACGATTGGCTTCATTGTAGGACCCTCACCGATGAATAATGTGAACGCCTTTAAGATCTTATATTGATAAGAGCAAGAATAGGCTAAAACGGTGCGGAGCACCCGAAACTTTTGGTAGATAAGTTTGGGAAAATCTGGATTGTTTTCAAATAATTTGTGACAGAAAATGATTAAAATAAATCCAGCACTCAGACGAAAACATACTTCTCTCTATCCCCTGCAAAAAAATCTGTGGTTCAAACGCCTTTTAGGTAATTTAAAACAAATTCGGAAATTTTCAAAAATCGAGTGCGAATCGAATGCCACCGTGCCGGCGGTACTGCGCACGATAACACTTCCCTTGCCAACCCGGCGTCTTTAATCATCCAAGAAATCCCTTATTATGAAAACGTGGCATCTAAGTTCCCTAGATTGAACAATTGTCACTCTTTAACAAAAATTGTTAATACAGTAATGCGACAATCTGCGCTCCTGTTCATACATCATTATGTTCACGTCAAGAGATCTACAGATAAGTATCACTGCTCATCAAATCTCCCGTTTTCGCAAATTCTCGTTTTTAACCACTTCAATGAATTTTAATAGAAGTAATTTAGTGAAAAGTTCCACCCAATATACTTTGAATAAGTTTTTAGACAATGTTGTTAAATTTTGGTTCTTTTCTTTCTTTCTCCACTTTTTCTCTTTATCCATTCTTTTACTCCTTTCAGGTCAATTCAAGACAGATTTGCGCCCCTTCTAAGTGCCCACTGTTGAAGAAGTCCAGCCCATCTGCCACCGGTCTATGACCTAAAGATTAGGCAGGGTAAGCAATACTTTCACGCTCGGCGACATTCTGTGTGTCCCTTCACGTGTTTTCTTGCAGGGTTATGTAGTTAAGTAAAGGACGTTGGTTGCATCCCATTGTAAAGATCCAGAGAAATTCTATAGCTTTAGAAAAAAGCTCAGGACTTCTAAAGGCAGCACCTAGCATCCCAAAGAATTCGCGCCCTTCGCAGGCAAATGGCTAGATTATGTTGCCATTATCTGGTATTACCTTGACCGAAAGTATGCTGAAAGACCGGAACTGACATTTTGCGTCTGCATAGCCTTTAAAGTTCTTCCTGCCTTGTCGGTCATCACTATTTGCCCAGAATGTACAATATCTGTCAATTTAAACATGGTGCACATGCAAAAAATCGCTTTGTTCATATCTTTTTCCTTGACATAGACCACAAATACCAAAGCTGTGCTACTTGGGATGGGTCCCCGGCCAAATTCCCCTTTCCCTCACTTGTCCCCCACTAAAGCTGATACTTATTCAACAACATTCAGTGCAGCTGGGGTAATCATAGTTTGTACTAGAAAGAGCCTCAAATGCAATGTATTAGACCCTGAATATAGTCTTAAAACTGCGGTTCTTTTCTGTCGTCACGCTTTGCGCCAAGAGTGGATTAAAAGGGGCTTTAAATGGACAGCCTTTCGCCATGAAAAGATGAAAGGGGTTAAAAAGGAAGGGAAAAAGAACAAGAAATAGACCAGATGAAGAAAATTAACACGAATTTTCAAAAACTTGTTTAAAGATTTCCATTTCTGTTGAGGCCGAGTGGAGTTTAGGTCCAACATTACAAGGTTGACGACGATACAGAGGGAGAAAATGTTGCTAGTCTATGCAGATCTATGGACGTAAACATAATGATATGCAGGATATTAGCCTATGTGAGGAGGAAGCAGCTTGCTTCTTTAACAACTTTGTGATGTACATTGAAGCTGTCTGCAATCTGTTAGGGTAAATGAGGTACCAAATTTTTGCCATACAGAGCCTCCGTGATGACCAAAGACACCAAGACATCAAGGGAACGTGCCACAGTGCAGACGAACTCTAACCTTTCCAGCCAGGATTTAGGGAATGCCTCGTTTAAAGTGTACTAACGACAAAAATGTGCACCAGTACACATTGCATTGGTGCAAGTGCACGTCCTGTGTTTTCCAATCGACATCTAAAATACAAAAGAAGTTTTGCAGTGGATGGGGTCACTGTCTGTAGGGACTAAAGATTGTCATAAAAAGCTTTCAGAATTTACCTATACGTTGCTTCTAAAGTCAATATCGTTACATTTATGACATTCTAATAGGCGTCATTTTGGAAGAGCAAGATTTCTTATTCGTTTAAAAAGAAATTCCTCCCACCCTGCTCCTACCTTCAACATTTTTTGATACAAAAACATATTTGAAGAAAAATACTGTTTTCTTGCGAGTTTCATAGCTTTGTCCAATCAGACTGATCCTTCTAACAGACGCATTTTGGTTTGGGAATCTAAATGCCTCAAAGTTCTACCTGAATGTGAGCAATACCATGAAAATGATGTGTTAAATTGAATATTTTAGCCCCCCCCCCACTCGAAAGTGTTGCCTTTTACACACCTTACCTGATGAAAATTAGAACCTAAAAACTAAAGCAAAAGTAATAAAAATAATAAAAAAGACACTTGCTACAGCAAAGAACCATTTTTCGCAAAATTAAATGCACATTTTGTGCTTCATGCTAGCGTCAAAAGTATTGAATATCCTACAATTTGGTCTGCACCTCACCACATATGCCCTCAGAGCAACCATGTTCTCAGACATTGAAATTGAATTATGTAAAATATGAAGTGTAAAAAGATAACCCAATTAACAGAGAACCTCGAGCCGATTTTGTTTTCTTGATCGGTAATATTGCGAGGGGCTTCGCTCCTTAGGCCCTACCCGGGGCTCCGCCCCCGGACCCCCAGGGTCCGGCGTAACACTTACCCTGGGATTCTACCCATTCACACTCGCTCGTGGTGCCATGCACCTTCAGTTTACTTGAAATTCTTCATCGTGCCCCTACCTTCAAAGTTCCTGGATCCGACATCATGGGCTGCTACGCGTGAACATGACAACAGTCAAGGCAGCTTGAGTGGTATACAGTAACTCTTCTGAAACCCCATGCGCATCCCTCCCTACAATGTAGCCGGAGGAGGGCAGGGGTAAGGCTACCCCTCCCCAGAGAAAAAAAAATGGAGAAAATAGGGACAGCGCAAAAACGAAATTAAGAGGGAGAAGAAAGGGGAAAGAGAGAACTCAGAGAGAAAAAAGGAACACGAAAGAAAGGAATAAAGGCAAAAAAAGGGAGAAACGGAAAGGAAAGCCTTGAAAGAAATGACAAGAGCTGCAGTGGTAAATTGACGAATGGACGGAAGCAGGGGTTGCGTAATTTCTCCCAGCCATCTGTAAAAAGAAAGAGAAAACTTCCGTATCAGTAAAAGTTACGTAAAAATGCCTAATACAATCCAATGCTGCCTGAATGATGTGCACACGTTACGAAGTCACCAAAAATTTTGTCGTATGCAGCCTTTTCCATCCCTTTGTCCAGTCCACTTTTATGCCGTTAGACTATCCAGTGTGTTGTCTTAATGATTTCAAGAAACTTATGTGATAGTTACTGGTTTACGCACTGAAGGCCTACTTGCATGTGAGTCAGTACGTGAAGGTTAACAAATAGAATTGTGGTCTCACTATGATCATGCTGGTTATTGTTTGCATTCCGGGAAGCGTATTAGCAGGCCAGAATAGCACTGAACTGAGTTGTACTTTTAAGGTTATTTTTAAAGATTATATATTTCCTTCAATGGTTAGTTAATTTTAAAAGTTCAAAGGAATAATCGGATCTACGTTACCCATGCATTAACTTGGAATAAATTAAAACGTAAAATTTGAAAAAGAGATATTTTCTTTTGTTTTTGTACCAATCTCCCTCTTGATGTGGTTAAACTAAGCTGTCAAAATGTACATCACACTGATACTCCCTTTGGAAGTTAAGCTTAAAGGAAGGTCGCCATCGGTTGGACGGCATGAAGTCACAGTAATTAGTGGTTCCATATTTTCTGATGGGGGTGCCCTTTTTGCAAAGTCTTAATTTCGTATTTCATTGAAGTTTGCCAAAAAAGCATAAAACACGGTATGGCATATTAATGTAATAGCACTAAAGATGTCATATAGTCATTTTAAAACGGTCTGGGAAGTAAGATTAGCTTTAAAGTGACTTGCAAAATATAATCTAACAGGAAAAATATCAAAAACCTATTTTTGCGAATTAAACAAATCACAACTGTTACGTAATTAAACGACACCACTCCCTGGAGCATCAATAGTGATTTGTGTAAGTTTCAGGCAGGAGTGACGTCCAAGGGTGGCAAATGGAAGTTATAAGGATTAAGTCCTCCGTCGGGAACGCCCTAACCCCCAATCGTGAAAAATGAGAGTTTGTCGGGGGAGACTACCTAGGTCACTTTTTATCATTGTTATTATTAGTGTAATAACGAAAACGGTTAAGCTAGTAATGTAGACGATAGTCGGTGGACTTTCTGTATTATATTTTGGAGAGCCACAGGTTGCACCGTAAGGAGTAATAAAACCTCTCTCAAGAAAAATGAAAACATCAATAAGACCCTAAAATTTTCTGAGTTTCGTAGATTTTTAACTTAAGTGGTAGATTTTTAACTTAAGTGGTACACCGAGCCATACATAGCTTACAAATTTAACTGTATGGATCGGGAAGTATAGCCAAAATCATGAAGTGTTTGCCTTGTATTTTTTCTTTTGACTCAGGACACCTATTTGGTGGACAGACTGGTGACAATGACATAATGACGTCATTTCCGTTAGAGATCAGTCATCATAAATCCTGTCTGACTCTCACTGAGACCACATTCTTCTGTGTCATCTCTTAACCCTGTCGCTGTTCGTTTGTATATAATAAAACTGTTTCACCAGCATCTCTAGATTTCGTCACCGTCGATAAATAAATCCTGGCGCCACCAGAAGTATCAGGTTATAAAATAACAAAAAGAATAATTGGGAAAGAATGTATACCCAAGATATACAAACTTGCATTTTAGCAAATTTGTTCCCATCGATAGTGTTCAAGCCCTACTCCTAATATATTAAGTGTATGACGCTTTCAAATGCCAGTCTGTAGTTAATGCTTAATTTGGATACACACATGCACTACAAAACAAGATTCGTCTGATAGCAGTGGCGTAGCCATGGGGGAGGGGGCACTGCCCCCTAAATTTATTTTGAAAGACGTTCTTGCCCTCCCCCCAATTATTTCAAACGATGTGTTTAAAAGGAAAAAAAAAAAAACGAGAAGAGTTTTCTTTGACAGATGAAAATACGACATTTACATTATATACAAACTTTTGATAAATTTATATGACCAGCTTGGCAATTAATTAATTCGGAAAGTTGGCAGGTACGATCTTAACTGAAAACATTAAGAAATGATAGCGCCCTGGTCTAATTTGTCAAAGCATAGCTTAACCACATACATGCAGTGTCAATATACCGTACCATAGTCGGTACGGTAAGTGCATAAAAAAGCTTATTTTGGTTGTCCTCCTTGAGAAAGGTCTTTCCCCCTACAAAGAAATTCTGGCTACGCCACTGTCTGATAGTACAATTTTGCTTCCTACTTGTAGCTTCTCTGACACTCGTAGTTATACCTAAGTAATATTTATTTGATACTTTTTGGATTCTTATGACAAATACGGAAATCCGTTTGCTTGATGCTGTCAGGTAAACAGGTTGGCACTTACTGAAAGACAAATTTACAAAAAAAAAAAAGCAAACAGGTTCTAGATATTTCACGGTTTTAGGGGTAAACGACCCCTCTAACATCGCTAACTGCTGATAGAGATTTTAATATACTTTTATTCAGTATCTGACTTTATTAATTTTTGCATCGATAGGAAATTCCTAAGGTTTGCTAATTAGGGATGTGTGATTATAATTAGCGTCTCATGAGTCTAGTTCAGTAACAAGTCTTTGTTTGCCTTGTATGGGAATTTTTTATAATTATGGTGGGCTATACTTTTAATCCATTTACTTTTACTGGTGACATGGTAAATGTCAAATGTAGAATGCTTCCACGTTTCCACGGTTGAACTAATTATCGTTATGCACTCGATGTCCGTAGTAAGCATGATCAGATAACACTTATATGCTAACGTTGCACACTCAGGAGTGCAGCATGTCCTCTGTAGAGAACGGTTATCATACAAGTGCGTCAATATATATATATATATAAATATATATACATACATATATATATATATATATATATATATATATATATATATACATACATATATATATGTATATATAGTATATATATACATATATATATATATATATATATATATATATATATATATATATATATATATATATATATATATATATATATATATATATATACATTTACAGTCGATCTTACCACGTTTGACCTATCTAATTTACCCGTTTCGGGATTTACACACTTTGTGTGGTAACAAGGAGGAAAAATTGAAGCGTACGGTATTTGTACCTTGGTTAAAGCCGAGGATCACGTTAGTCACGGTGGTGCAGTGGTTAAGGCAGTCTCCCGGACAGCGACCGTCCAGGGTTCAAGCCCGCGTGGCTCAATTTTCCTTCTGGTTTCTTCTTTCATTCTTCCTTTGTTCAAAAGGCTATGCCAGTACTTGGGTTGATTTCATTCATGATCGAATCAGTTACAAACTCTTCGACCTACATTTACAGTCGATCTTACCACGTTCGACCTATCTAATTTCTCCGTTTCGGGATTTACACACTTTGTGTGGTAACAAGAAGGGAAAATTCTTCCCGTTTCTGGCCTAGTGACGAATGTGCATTTTTAGCGAAAATGAGGTGAAAACAGTTTATACCTATTTTCGGGGAGTAGAATTGTTTGAGCTAGGTCTGATTTTCTAAAAATGTACGGATTCGAAGTTATTCCCATTATTTTTTTGACGAATGCTCATTTCCATGGTTTTCAGACGTTTTTCATATACCTGATGTACCGATATGACAGAAATCATTTCGGCGTAGTGACGAATGTTGTTATTTTTTTCAATTATAAACCACGTCTTGCTTGAAGAAAATGAGTTTAATACATTTTCCACATATTTGGGGTATATAAAATTGTTTGAGAAAGGTCTGGCTCTCTGCAAATATACGGATTTACAGTAATTTTATCATATTCTTGACGAATGCTCATCTGTTTGTTTACCGGGCGTTTTTCCAATTCCGCGTAGTGACAAATCTTACATTCGTCACTATGTCCTGTGTTAAAACATACGGGTGAAACACTGAATTTACTGAAATCGCGTTTTAAAAATTGTGCATAGTGACGAATGTCTTTTAATGCCATTATAGACTACATTCTGCTTTTCATTATTTTGCAAACTAGTTTAGCAACAAAATTTAATATTTTCTATATATTTTAAAGCAATGAAACAGTTACAGCAACAATATTTTAAGATCGAAATCATGTTTTCAAAACAGTAAAACAATCAAACCGCTATTACTCGAAACTCAATTTTTCAACATTCGTCACTACGCCAAAGAGGGGACGAATTGTAGCGTGCGGTATTTGTACCTTGGTCCAAGCCGAGGATCACGTTAGTCACGGTGGTGCAGTGGTTAAGGCAGTCGCCCGGACAGCGACCGTCCCGTGTTCAAACCCGCGTGGCTCAATTTTCCTTCTGGTTTCTTCTTTCATTCTTCCCTTGTTCAAAAGGCTATGCCAGTACTTGGGTTGATTTCATTCATGATCGAATCAGTTACAAACTCTTCGACCTACATTTACAGTCGATCTTACCACGTTCGACCTATCTAATTTCTCCGATTCGGGATTTACACACTTCGTGTGGTAACAAGGAGGGAAAATTCTTCCCGTTTCTGGCCTAGTGACGAATGTGCATTTTTAGCGAAAATGAGGTGAAAACAGTTTATACCTATTTTCGGGGAGTAGAATTGTTTGAGCTAGGTCTGATTTTCTAAAAATGTACGGATTCGAAGTTATTCCCATTATTTTTTTGACGAATGCTCATTTCCATGGTTTTCAGACGTTTTTCAATTCTGCGTAGTGACGAATCTCACATTCGTCATTATGCCCCGTGCTGAAACATATACCTGATGTACCGATATGACAGAAATCATTTCGGCGTAGTGACGAATGTTGTTATTTTTTTCAATTATAAACCACGTCTTGCTTGAAGAAAATGAGTTTAATACATTTTCCACATATTTGGGGTATATAAAATTGTTTGAGAGAGGTCTGGCTCTCTGCAAATATACGGATTTACAGTAATTTTATCATATTCTTGACGAATGCTCATCTGTTTGTTTACCGGGCGTTTTTCCAATTCCGCGTAGTGACAAATCTTACATTCGTCACTATGTCCTGTGTTAAAACATACGGGTGAAACACTGAATTTACTGAAATCGCGTTTTAAAAATTGTGCATAGTGACGAATGTCTTTTAATGCCATTATAGACTACATTCTGCTTTTCATTATTTTGCAAACTAGTTTAGCAACAAAATTTAATATTTTCTATATATTTTAAAGCAATGAAACAGTTACAGCAACAATATCTTAAGAACGAAATCATGTTTTCAAAACAGTAAAACAATCAAACCGCTATTACTCGAAACTCAATTTTTCAACATTCGTCACTACGCCAAAGAGGGGACGAATTGTAGCGTGCGGTATTTGTACCTTGGTTCAAGCCGAGGATCACGTTAGTCACGGTGGTGCAGTGCATGGTTAAGGCAGTCACCCGGACAGCGACCGTCCCGTGTTCAAACCCGCGTGGCTCAATTTTCCTTCTGGTTTCTTCTTTCATTCTTCCTTTGTTCAAAAGGCTATGCCAGTACTTGGGTTGATTTCATTCATGATCGAATCAGTTACAAACTCTTCGACCTACATTTACAGTCGATCTTACCACGTTCGACCTATCTAATTTACCTGTTTTGGGATTTACACACTTAGTGTGGTAACAAGGAGGGAAAATTGAAGCGTGCGGTATTTGTACCTTGGTTCAAGCCGAGGACCACGTTAGTCACGGTGGTGCAGTGGTTAAGGCAGTCGCCCGGACAGCGACCGTCCCGTGTTCAAACCCGCGTGGCTCAATTTTCCTTCTGGTTTCTTCTTTCATTCTTCCTTTGTTCAAAAGGCTATGCCAGTACTTGGGTTGATTTCATTCATGATCGAATCAGTTACAAACTCTTCGACCTACATTTACAGTCGATCTTACCACGTTCGACCTATCTAATTTCTCCGATTCGGGATTTACACACTTTGTGTGGTAACAAGTCCCCACCTCCACATTTCGATGGGTGGGGGGACACAATATCAACCCCCCACATTTGCGTAAGAGGGCAGTGCCGTGGCTCTATTTGACTGGATTTTTGAGTGGTATGTAGGTTTGTTGGGCAATTGTTAAGTGTCTCAATGCAGATTTCGTCAGGGAAATCTTATTTAATGACAAAATTTCGGCGCGCTTTGCGCGCATGCATCACGGTTTGCACTCCTTCTCACGACCATTAAAAAGGTAAATGCATGGTACTATTCTGATCACAACACTCTCCGAAAACAGACATACATCTTCAAACATCTGAAGGGGCCTCGCATCAATATGGGATCATTCAGTCAGTGGCGGACGCAGAGGGGAGGGCCATTGGCCATGCCCCCTCACTTACTCCGATTTATTTTAAGTTCCTAAAAATACGTAAATTTTTTATTCCCCCTCACTGATGCCTAATTTTTAGTTTTTGGCACCAGATTGCGTGGCACCAGATTGCATGTTGTGGACTCCTTATGTTTTAGAAATTTTCAAAGGGGAGGGGGACACCCCATTGGGCCATGCCCCCCCCTACTGATGCCTATTTTTAGTTCCTAAGAAAACCTAAATTTTTTAACACAGACTTTACTTCAAAAGGTAACATATTTGGCATCAGATTGCAGGTAAGGACATCTAATTTTTCAAACAAATTCAAAGGGGAGGGGGACACCCCTCCTCATAGACCCCTCCCCCAGGCCGGCGGTCACACAACATACTGCATCCCCTCTTGAGACAAATCCTGGGTACGCCACTGCATTCAGTCTAATTTGTAGCATGATGTGGAAGGTTGAGAGTGTATACTTTGTTGCCGTTAAACATTTTTCAAAAATTTTTACAGAACGCTTCGCCGAAGCCATTATCGGTATAGATGGTGATTGTTAATACACTTACGACTTAAAAGCATTCTGAAAACGCCCTTGCTAGTCCTTTACACCTTTGCTATACTACGATCAGCTCCAAAAATATCCCAAAGATAGCACCATTTTGCATCTAAGCAACCTTAAATTAACAAAAATTTCTCAAAGGGGAGGCCCCTCCCCTTAGACCCAGGATGACACCTTTATATAGTGACAAAGAAAGGATCCCCACCGTGTATACAAACTCAGGGTGCATAAAAAGGTGCTATTTACTCGCGGCCACTGGCGTTAGTAAAACTATCTAGGCAGTCGGGAAAATTAGAATTCACTAAGTTATGGACATTTTCCAGCCAATACGATCAGCTCCAAAAATATCCCAAAGATAGCACTGTTTTGCACCTAAGCAGGCTTAAATTAACAAAAATTTCTCCTTAGACCCCTCTCCAGGTCTAGGGTTCAAATACTGAGGGTCATACCAAAGACTTTAAAAAATGGCACCTACTGCCTTTGTGCTTGGTGCTCAGCATAAGCAATGGAGTAGGGCAAACAAGCCAGTGAGCCACAACTGGAAAAAAGGCCGTGGTCGTCTCGACTTGAACCAATTGGTTGGAAACTGGGACGTTAGACCTCATCTAACTAACTAACCCTCCCCAGGACAACACATTTATGTAGTGACAAAGGAAGGATCCCCACTGCTGTATACAAAACGCAGAGCGCTCATAAAAAAGTGCAATTTACACGCCTTCACTCAGCTGGAAAAAACATCCAGCCAGTCGGAATTTGGGACGGTCACCCTCACACCCCCAAACATGTCACCCTAGCAACGGGCCTGGTCGGGTCCATGATCTTCGACAATGATCCACGCTGTGAAGCGTGGTTTCAGTTATTTTGGGACATGGTAAAATAACATCTTGAAGTAATTCCGTAGACTCCGTGTATTTCACCTGGTAGATCTCAATAATGGTCATGTTAACTTTGAAATGATAATTCTTATTAGACAGGCCCGTGGCCAGGCCGGGGCACGAGGGGACCGTGCGCCCCCCCCCCCCCGTGCGGACCACTGTGCCCCCTATACGGAAAATCGATCGAAAATAAAATTTTAGTACATATAAACGGTGGCCCTGGTATGACACCAAGCGATTTGTAACCAAAAATGATCCCAAAAGGAGTTTAATAATGAACGTATTTTGTTCTCTGTAACATTTTTGTTCTAAAATCACAAAAATTCGTTCATCTTTAGTAACATATAGCTTGAACACGCGTTTCAGATATGTTGGCTTAATTTATAAATGTACAGGTTCCACAATTAGGCTATTGTTCTTTCATGTAGGTGTGATTCCCGGAAAAACACAAAACTGAATCCATAAAAAGTTCCATTCTCTTTCTCTTACAATGGGGAGATTCTTAATTCAGACTCAACATCATGATAATCAGTTTTGTATGAAACGTAAAGTGTCTCAATGTCCAGGGGTGGTGGAAGGGGGCATCCCCTCGCGATCAGTCGCCCGGCGTCTTGGTTTTGTTCTTAAAGACAGACACTCATCACCCCAAATACATTTTGGTTGGGAGAAAGCAAAATTCTCAATTGGTCATAGGTGAATGCTCTTTGATTAACATCAAAGCTCACAACACACAGCATGCGCAGAGAATGTTCTGGTTACATATTATGGCCTTGTACGCCCAACAGGATATGCCCTTAAGCAATAAACTAGGTTTGTGTCTGCACAAGGAGGGACTCAACACAGTTTTGGAAGGAGTAACTTAGTCGGGAGAATTGGAACTGTCTAGGACGAAGAGGGCAGATTCTTCCATAGAAACCCAAATTTTCTACCTTAATAAGAACCAAATATTTTCAATTTTACTTCAACAGAACCCCAAATTTTTCGCCGGTCGTCCAAAATTTCTCGTTCGGTATCCAATCTGTAACCCATTGCTTCTGACGGGGCTTCGGGTTGCTGGACCTCTTAGGGGAGCCTGGTCCCTTCGTCGGGTTTATCTTTCCACCACCCCTTGCTGAGTCTGTATGCAGGTTTTACCATGGTAAATAATTTTCCTGCAAAATTTCGGCGCGCTTCGCGCGCAATCTCACAAGCGAAGTAATATCACCCATGAACATTATTAGTAAAAAAATTCAAGTAAACTCTTCCAGCCAAATCTAGGTGAAGTCTCAAAGTTAGATCCTGGACATCAAGGGGCTTTCATGTAGTAATCTAGTACCTTGAGTAACATTCTCTCCGCGACGACTATACAGTTTGAAGCTAAATTTACTCGTACCAAAAATTTATTCCAAAATTTACTTTTTCTGTTTTTTCTTTCATGTAAAATTTCGTTCAAAGTAGAAATACGATAATGACCATCCGAAGTGTGAACTGTGAAGACATTGGTGTGCTCTCACTGTCATCCAAAGTCCTGCTCAAAGCTCCATGCTAGTCTTCCCATATTGTTAATTCGCCACATATTCGGGAAATTTCCCTTTGGGTCCTAACAAAATCATACTGGATCACACCAAGCCTGCCTAATGGCAGCCCCTGGTCCCGCCTCGCCGTTCGCAAAGTACTTAATCGGTTTCACCTGCGCTTGCTAAGCTGAAGATATATCGTGATTATAGTGTTGTTCCCCTTCCCTTGTGGAGAATTTCTACGTCTCTGTATTGCAAGCGGAGGGAAAAATTTCCATCAGAAGAGTGAAATTTTCGCGGCGCGCGTATGTGCACACGTAAGACCGATACCTTTAAGCTATGTGTGGTAAGCTTGAGATATAATCCCCTGTAGTTCCGTCAAACTGTAATCCTGTGGTGGTACTACGGGCAACAAACATAATCTTCTTTGGTGCCCCTCTATGAGGTGTCGGTGTCCGCCTACATCAGAATTCCTGGCTACGTGCCTGTTATTAGAATAGGGCGTCAGTCATCATAAGGGGGGGGGGGATGAGGAGGAAAGGGCCTATAGGGAGACACCCCCTCTTCAAAACCAAAGGGATTGGTTTGTTCTAAGTCATGTATGTCCCCCGTCCCCCCACATTTGAATACGGATTGACGCCCCTGCATCCCTATATAAAACAATGTGTAAAACGTAAAGGCTAAACGGTTTTTTTGCCTGAGGGTAGAGTTCTCCCAACAGTCGCGTTTTTTCATACGGTTTTTCGCCTAAATCCCAAATTATATATATATATATATATATATATATATATATATATATTTGTCATAACTGACCACCGGGCAAGTCAGTTATGACAAAAACCTTTCCATTGTAGGTCCCAACAACAACCGGTTTAACGTTCATCAGCATTTTACCTGTACTTCAGCCAATGTTGTTTACGTTCTCGTATGTAAACGCTGTAATATACTGTACGTGGGAGAAACAAAACGTCGTCTTGCTGACCGAGTCACCGAGCACCTGAGATCAATCAAACAGAACCTCCCAGGGTTCCCGGTAGCCACTCACTTCAATCCCCCGTCAACATGCTCGATCCGTGACTTGATGGTTTCGGCGGCCATCTCGTGTCGAGGTTCCGATCATGACCGCCTAGCTGCCGAAAACCGCCTAATCATGAAACTTGGAACCCTGTCCCCACATGGTCTGAACGTTAGACTTGAACTGTTATAACGCAGCAATTCCTGCATTTTTTTGACTTGTGGTAACCACTTAACACTGTCAGTTTTCCTCGCCGAGGTTTACCGTGCCCAATTTTATTGTGTATTTTTTTAAATTGTACGTTTGGCCGTGTCAACGATCAGTTGCATGTTTGCCACCTGATGAAGGGTTTAAATCCGAAACGTCGTGGAATTTTTCACAAACTTTTAGCACTATTTACTACTTCATTTTTACCTACCTACTTCATAAGTGCTACGCAGTACTTTGACCTTTATATATATATATATATATATATATATATATATATATATATATATATATATATATATACATATATAAATATATACATATGCTAGCACGCTCCTTAGAGCTTGTGCACTTTGGTATTCATAGGCAGTGTACCGTGAAAGGCCGAAATATATACATATGCTAGCACGCTCCTTAGAGCTAGTGCACTTTGTTATTCATAGGCAGTGTAACGTGAAAGGCCGGACTGACGCAAGTTATGCTTGTGTCAGCCTTGCCATTCAGTCTTGGAACCTACTCTGAGCTGCACTGATGAGATCTAACAAGATCGAAACAGTTCTGTCTGCAGATTGAGTTATTTACGCTCCTTAACATGGTAGTGCTACGGTAAGACCTTGTTTTGTTGAGCACTTTCTAGTTCCAAGATGGCACACTGCTTGTGTAGTCTTGGCATTTTCGTCAAGACGTAATACTGTTGCTTTATGCTAGCATGCTCCTTAGAGCTTGTGCAATTTGGTATTCATAGGCAGTGTAACGTGAAAGGCCGGACTGACGCAAGTTATGCTTGTGTCAGCCTTGCCATTCAGTCTGGGAACCTACTCTGAGCTGCACTGTTGAGATCTAACAAGATCGAAACAGTTCTGTCTGCAGATTGAGTTATATATATATATATATATATATATATATATATATATATATATATATATATATATATATATATATATATATATTATATATATATATATATATATAACGCTAATTCCCACCTTAAGGGGAAATTGTTATATCTGCTTGTACATAGGGCGAAAAAAAGATAATAAAATACATAAGAAATAAATTCGCCCTAACGTCTAAACATATAATTAACGTTATTTCAATGGCCAGCCATCCGTTCGTGTTGAACAGCTAGGTGTCCGTAAATTTGACAACTTTGAAGTAATGGCATCTAGTTTGTAAATCTAAGAGGGCGCTCTTGCAAGTTTACTTATTCCTATAGAAAAAGTGTGTGGAAACGTTAAGGCGAAACTTATATGTCACCCGAAAATTTTTTTCCCCTTAAGGTCGACTTTTCAACAACAACTTTCCCCCTAAGTGCCGAATTAGATATGTATATATATATATATATATATATGTATAAATATATAACTTCTGCTAGATATAAATATAGATGTGGATATATATTGTCTGACGGTACTTAGAAGTACAAAGGAAAGAAGAAATGATTGAGATTGCATTAGAGCTGCACGCACATTTGACAGTGACACATTCTTTGCATGTTGATAAAAGCGTGGCGGACAATGACCAATTGGCAATTGGGAGTAAAGTAAGGCTGTGGATATTCCTTGCCAAACATTACACAAATTTACCCGATGCAATGTATTTGGACAGTACATTCAGTTGTATAGCCAATCGTCATAAAATGTGCATCATTCTATTCTGTAAGTGACACTTTTTAATCGAACTTAACCGTTGAAAAAAATTGCCTTGGATTTTCCAGGGAAAAGGTATTCAACTTCAGTTATTGAAAAAAAAAACAGTTTTCAGTATTGTGACGTGGTGATTGCCTGATATGGATCAATGAACACAAAAATCACAAAAATGACAACAACAAACTTGTCTTGTATGGCATTCTACTATCCTAAACAGTTACAGAGTTTCACGAAAACGCTTCAATGATTTTCTTGTGTGCATATAGTAGGGTGGTTAAGCTTGCTACACACATGGCATCACAGGACGTCTTAAAATCAACGGTGCGCCGTGTATGAGGTAATCACACAACCAACTGTAATATATACATACTATTTCCATAGTGTGCCCTGAACAATTTGCGGGTCGGTTATCGAGTAGATGGCAACGTCAATTGATGCATAGGTTCTGTTGGTAAAAGACGTTCATGTATAGTTTGTTTTCGACTTTAAGCCTTGGCCTTTGCCACCCTTAACAGTAAAACATAATGTAATCTTAGCGCAGTAGAGTGCTAAGCTAGGTTATACTTCTTGCAGTATTTCGTTTTATAATTTTCTCTTTGCTTCTTGGTTTTTATTGTCGGGTTATGGTACCAATGTAACTGAAGAAATGTTAAACTAAAGGTAGCTGTTCAAGGTAATATCATGTATGGGAAACGCTGGCTACGCGGGCCAGCAATAAAACCGGTTCAGATATGGGGTTTTATGAAGGTGTTGTCATAGCCTACTCATTTCGAACAAACGGCGCAAGAATATTTCGAACTGTTGAAATAGCGAGATGTTTTGTAACGTTTTAAGTTTGCTTACTTTGTTTCAGGTAAAACGTCTGTGCAAATTAAGTGTAGGATAGACTACTTCAGATTTGGACGTCATGGACGCTTTTACTTCTACTAGTAAGACGGCGTCAAACGAAGGTAAGAGAACATGTAACAATTCCTTTTTGAACAAAGCGTTATTGTCAAGTAAGCAGAAGTTGTAGGCAACAATGATTTTGACAAGAAATGTTTTAAAATTGAATAATTACAATGAATGGGTGTATGTCGTACATGTAATATAATAACTGTTGGTCGACGGCATTCAGGCTAGGCAGGCGGACATCCAAGAAGGCTGGCACTGAGGCAACTTGGCAGTCAAACAGGCAGACAGGCAGGTAGAATGCTGCAGTCAGGCAACAGGTTGTAAAACAAAATGAGAAATTTGAAATTCTTATCAACAAAACTATGTGGACATACCATGTTGCTACAAATTGTGTCAAAGACAGAATTTAGATCACCGTATGTATAAGTCATTTATAGTTAATGATTTATAGAATACAAGGTTATCATCCATAAAGGTGTAACTGTGGTTCCTATTTGCGTTTCCAAATCTCTGTCAGGTTTCGGCCGGTTTGTTGTTGAGGTGGCGTCGTTACTCACCCTCGTCACTGTCAAGAAACTAGCCGTCCTATTAAATTTTTCACCTGCGGAGATTGATATAATCGAGAGGGATCCGATTCCTGGCTACCAGTTTCTTTCTGCTCTGAGAGAAAAGGGTTTCATCTGTGAAGAAAGTATATCTCCACTCATAGACTCTTTGAATAGCAGTGACTTACATGGTATTGCAGAAAACGTAATGAAATCATTTAGGCGAAACATCACCAGGAGTCACCCACAGCGAGACCTCACGTCAGATATACAAGGTAGGTCTTAAATTGCCACGTACATCTGCCTAGCATTCCACCTTAACTTTTTTAACTAGCTTTAAAACTGATAAATAGAAGTTCACAAGAAGATCGTGTGAAACATATGGTTCTACTATCATAAAGAGGACTTACTGATATTGTTGGGAAAATCGGCTTTTATGTCCATCAAAGTTTTTTTTTTATCACTTAGTGACTGCTTTTAATTGAACATACAACTGAAGACGAAATCTCCTAAGGCCCGTAGCCAGACAAGGTACTGAAAGGTGGGCCAAGATGGCTTCCAGGGTGCAAAATATTTTTCAGGGGGCGAGATACGTAAGACTGCATTATGGAAATGACCACTAGAAATTTTCTAATGAGGCGGAATTGTTCAAAGACGGGCTACTCATGTCTTGGACACAAGCTTGGACTTCCGAAAGATGCAGTGCTTGTAAGATATTACTGATACTTCCACTGTTCGTAGCAAGGTAACCTGTGTATCAGCATAGCAAGATGCAGTTGCTTCAATGGTATGTAATGCTACAGTGTAATCTAATAGCCTTAAAAAAATTCTGGTTGCTGCTTTTAAGACCTCAAACAATCAGTTGCTAGAGAGCGAGACATTTAACGACATTTGAAAAGTGTAAAAAGTGCGTATTATGAAAAGATACCTATTAAACGTATAATTAGGAGTTGGGGTATAAACAGTAGCGACATTGTGAAGTGTTATATAGTGTTATATGTTGTAAGTCACATATTGTTAGGGATGTGTTACATCAGGCGCAGATCCAGACATTTCGAAAAGGGTGGGCTGAAAGCCCCCTTGAATATTGTCCTGGACTCATATTATGGTAACTTTCGCGTATTTGTTATTGTTGATGTGGCGAAAAAGGGGTGCTGAGGCCGGGAAAGCCCCCCCCCCCCTTTTGATCCGCGCCTGTACATTAACTAATTTGAAACAAATGATTAATTTCTTTGGAATGTACAATTGTTAAACTATCAATTCAGATAGAAAAGAAATAACTTTGGTTTTAAGTAAAGTTGAAAGCCTACGAGTATAATTTGGTCATTTAAATTATGTAAGCTAAAGCTAAGCCTTGCAATGTAAAAAGATAAGGCTGCAAAGTTAACGCGAAACTTCTTTTATTTCCAATTTTAGTTAATTTGATTTGTTAATGTCCGATACACAACAATATAATCTGTTGTGTATCATATCAAATATTCTCAAACGTTTCGCATAAGGTAAGAGTTCGGAATAAAAGTAGGAGAATGCTTAATTTTAATGATCGTGTGAAGAGATAGTACTGTTTCTCTATTTTACTCAACTTACAGGTAAGAAGGAACATTTCTTGAAAGAGATAAGGGAAACTTATGAAGACATATGCAATGGAGTTCAGCCTGTCCCATACCTTCGACAGAGATTAATGTGTGTGGACAATGTATTCACTGATAGTGGTCTTGAATACTTCCACAAACAAGGAGGAACTACTGGGGAAGGAATGTGGGGGAAACTAGACTCATACAATTCTATCTTTATCGACCCTCGTTTTTTACAGGCAATGGTTTTTCTTATACTAGGAGAGCCTGGCTATGGAAAGTCTACTCTAGCTCTACAGTACGCCTATGATTGGTGTAAACGCTCTCTGTCGTCACCGCTTAAGGAAGTGGAAATTTTAATATTTCTTCGATTGAGATACTTAAAAGGTCTAGCGTCTATTTTTTCTGCAATTAAGCAGTTTCTTTTGCCTTGTGACTCTAGACTCAGCGAGAGTGATATCGAAGATATCATTTTAAACTGTAATTCAAAAGTAATAGTGTTGGACGGTTTTGATGAATATTTGTCTTCAGACAATGCCAATTCTGATGTTACCAAAATTATCTCTCGACAAATGTTTCGGGACTTTAGGGTGATACTCACAACGAGACCATCTAGCATACCCACTAGACTTTCTTATAAAACAGAAAAATTGAGATTGATTGGATTTGACAAGCAATCAAGAGAGAGATATATTCTGAAGGCTGTGGTGGACTGCAATTCCGAGGCCGCAGCGAAGATCGTACAGCGACTCCAGCAAAACCCTGTCCTCGCTGATATCTGTCAAGTTCCACTATTCTTTGTCATGTTCGCTCATCTGACCTACGAGAAGGAAACATCGTTTGATTCCGTTTTAGATTCCGTCACGAGTTTCTTTCGTTACGTTGTGTCTTGCTTCTACGAGCACATACAGATTAAGACAGGTAGTTACAACACTGCTACCGCGACATCCAGGTGCGCAACGACACATCACCAATTAAACAAACTGGCTTTTGAGAGTCTACAAGGGAAGAATCAGAGGTTGGTTTGGAGAAAGGACACACTCATAGAGAAAATTGGTAAAATCAAGTACAATGAGCTAGTTGAAATTGGTATCTTGGTGGAGGAGAATGTCATGACAATTGTAGATGATCCTGGTACATCTGCCGCTGATCACATCCAACGAAGAACTGATGTCACTTTCTATCACAAACTTTTTTGTGAATGGTACGCCGCCCATTACGTGGCGGATTATGTTACAGGTCCATACGCTAGTAATTTACAAAAGTTTTTCGAACTCTTAAGTCCTTTCAGTCTGCAATACGTGTACAGAATTGCATGTGGTCTCAATCCTGCTGCAGCAGAGAAGATTATACACTATTTACACAGCATTGAAGGTGGAGACAAATTTGCAATCCTCTGCATCCTCGAACAGACCGGTAAGGTTGACAAAATTAAAGACATCATCCGTCGGATGTGCTCGCAGGGCATTATAATCAGCGGTCATGAAAGCCTTTTACTTCAACGGTCAACGATGCAATTACTAGAAATAGCCGGTAGAAATGAAGTGAGTCTTTCATTTGTTTTCACACATCAGGGTATTCTGTATAATCTATCTAGTTTAACTTCAAGGGAAGCTATTGCTTAAGTAGCTGTGAATTCTCAGTTGTGCTGTCTTGTGAAAAGTATCTCACATTCTGACAAAGAGAAACGACAGATGCCGTACCCATTTGGGTACGTCTTTTTGCAAACGTTTCCTGACATTTTGTCAAAGCTTCAACTGTTCAATAAGCATGCAATGAGATGTTGTAAGTATATAAGTTTCTTGTTGAGTACCAATTGAGTACAAATTTCTGCAGTGTAGGGACCCTGAAAAACTTGTCATTTTCAGGAAATGGCACAGCGTTATTCACTCTTAATAACCGTTCTCATTTGCATCTAAGCAATTTGACGCACGAGGTAAACAAAAGGCACGCAGCATCATGTTAACAAGATTTAGAATAGCATGTGAACAATTTTGTGTGGCTCTAACTTTACATCCAAAGCCAAAGATAAGTTCTTGCGAAGAGTAAATGTGAGTTTATTAGTCAGATTTCTCACAATTAAAGGGAAATATTCTGTTCACATCCAATCCATAGCGTGCAACTTTTCCAGTAAACTATACAGTCAACAGACTTTTTCTCCCTTCCTACTGACCATAAATCAGCAATCCACTTGAATGATTAAATAATAATCATGCATGGGTGATCTGAATAGCCTTTAACAAAGGAGCCCACTGAAGTGTGACAAACTCCTGGAAGCCTTTCCTTAGGTTAGCCATCGTCTGATGAACACGATGGCCAGCCCAAGTGTGTAATGAGATTATCTTCTGCTTGGTAGGTTTTGAAGGTAGCACCCGATCAAAGCTATACAAATGCAGGGTAGTAATGTGCTGTATGAGCTTCTGGGAGGGAAAAACAATATGCAAAATGGCACTGGCAGAAAACAGGTTTGATTAGCGCAAAATCATTGGGTCTTATCAGTAAGCTGCTTTGCTTTTTACAAACTATTACTTGTAACAAGCAAACAAGTAAACGTTGCGTTATTTGAAAATGTAAACAAATTATTCACGAGTTACAAAACATTGAATATTTAGGTATGAGAACATTTGTTTTTGAAAATGGAGTTTCATAGCTACCTTATGGTGCATTGTTCATCATTCATTATCTTAAAATCAGGGTTTCATATGTATGGAAATGGATATTCGCTTCAAATGTGTGTATACATGCATCAACTCCTTATAACTAATTGTTGGAAGAGAAGCAGATGTAAGGTTTGAAGTGTGCCTCACTTAAATACCATTATTCAAAACCTCGATAGTTTTGCACCGCTCGACACGGTGCTGTGCGGCAGGCACTATATTGAAATGACAATTCTCTGATTCCCACTTTTTAACTTTAATCAGTCATCGTACGTAAAAGATCCTTCATAATATGAGATACATATTGTAGCTGGAATTTTCGATACTAGGTTATAAAAATAGTGGGAAAACAGGTTTTGGAAATTGAATGTCGGAAAATGTGTAAGAAACTTCGGTAGCAAATTGTTGTTAGAGAGAAATTTCCCGTTGTAGTTTGTCAAAGCTTATGAAAAGCTTTTAGAATCCACGTCAATTTTTCCATTCGTCATAATAACCTTTCACTGGCATCTTCTCTGTAAATGTGTTTGTCCCTTTTGCTATTGCTACTAGGTAACTAAGTGACAAAAGCTTTTTTCTTTCATACCGGGTAGTGATGGATACGTAAAAACTTGATTTAAAATATGAAACTTTTATTGGTAACTGAAACGCTGAACCAAAGCACACTTGGGGCCAACGTCGTTCAGTACTAATAATGAAAAAAAAATGTTTATGATTAAGAGGAGTTTACCAGTAAATTTAAGTCATCACACGTCTATATTTTTTCTAAATTACGATATCAATCGTTTTATATATTTTACGCTATCTAAACTACAATACTTTCTCCACCTTCTCAATTTCCCTTCTGATCAAACGTTGTCCTTCGCATCAGCTGTGAATATATGAATCTCATTCTAATAAAGCCCTGTATATTAGTATTACTAGTACAGCTATAGCAGAGGTGCAGGATACCACCCGTCCGCAGGGGCGGACAACTAACACAAGGGGAATTAACTTCATGAAACGAGCGTATATCAACGCCAAGATGGATTAGAGTTTTTACCTTTATAAAACCATGTAAGGTTTCTTTCCCATACAGATCCCTATAGAGTATTTAATCCTATCTAACTGCCTACAATCTGTGGACCTCGCTACAGGATCCATCCGGATTACCTCAGGCCTGGCCCTCTCTTCAAAAACTCCCGTCAGTCTTTTACAGATCAGTATGACCAACAGAGAAATTACCGAAGATGAAGCAATCGCTATTTTAGAATTTTCCTCCATGTGTCCATCAATACGTGGTTTAAGGTAAGTGCCTCATTAAAGAGTATCAATCTTATTTAAGGTAATATTGATTTATTGTTGGTAAATAAACTAATTACTCATTGGCTACAATTTTAGCAGAAACGGCGACTTGAAACTTCTTAGTGTAATGTTATGTGATAAAATGATAAATATTTCCACGTATTACAGAAATATTACAGCAAAAGCAATATTGTAACTTAAGTGATGGTAGGTCAGTAATTTTTTAGGAGTTATGGTGGAATACGGTGAATAGTTTATTGTTTACGGAGTGCCTGAGTTCAGCGGAAAGAAGATTAAACTTTACCCAGCTCTTTCATTTGGTTAGCTAGTTAGTAAACAAATGAATACAGCATACCACTGGTATTTTAATATATTGGTCAACTATTGCTTGACAGAAAGGAGACGCTTTTTATAAAATATAAACTAATTATTATTTCTTGACTGATACTCTTGATGCTCTCAATAAACAACAACCCCCCCCCCCACTCAAATAATACTTGTACAAATGAATAAGATATTAGTGTTTTTCTTCCAGACAATACATTAATATTCTAAGGTACACTCTAAAAAATGGGTTTCGGAATTAAACACATTCTTTGCCCCTACTTTGGAAACATGTTTAATTCCTAAACACACATGTTTAGTTCCGAAACATTAAGTGTTTAATTCCTAAACATTATGTGTTTAAATCTTAAAAGTGTTTAGAGTGTAAACGTGTTTCAAAAGTGAGGGCAAAAAGTGTTAAGAAAAGTGTTTAATTCCTAAACACTGTTTTTACGGTGTAATGGTTTTATGTCATCGCTCCTCAGGTATTGGGGATGTGTACCTCCCGTGTCATTCAGATGTGGGTCTACGCTTTCAACTCTAAAATCAAGAGGTGCTACAGGTAATTATGCTACTTTGCCATTATACTTCTGATGAACGTAAGTAATTCCATGTTCAAGGGCGAAACCTTGGTGGGATGTTACGTATTGTTTTGATTAAGAATAGAGTATTATTTTAGCAGTGGCATGACTATGTCAACTGCATTGTCAAATCTTTATTGCTATGAAACCCGTACATCAATTTGGTCTCGTTACATTAATAATGACAAAATGAAACTTGTACAAATTTATACAAAGACCCCAGTTGCAAGAAGTAAGATGTAGATATTGAGAGAACAAACATAAAATTTGATTTGTTTTTCAGTTTCTTACGCAATTTAGTGAAAAATTTAATATCTACTCCAATTAGTAATAATTGCAAATTTGAAAGCGTAGACAGAATTGCAGACTGAAGCTCAAACATTCAAATTGTTTTATGGTTCTTATAGAACACAGGACAACTCTTGTTACGAAAACGAAGAATGGATTTAAATTGTTCCCTGAATATGAATGTTATGAACATAACGGTAAAAGCGTGCTTGTGGAATTTTTGTCGTCCGACGTCATTGTGAACGGGTAATCGACACAGCTTTTAATCATCGTCATTCGCATACAATGACATTGACAGTCTAACAATATGTATGTTTCATTTTTACACATTTTCACCGCATGCTCACAGAACGTATGTCAGTTGTAAGGAATTGATGCGTGA
The DNA here is from genome assembly GCA_029531755.1 of Holothuria leucospilota. Lineage (NCBI taxonomy): Eukaryota > Metazoa > Echinodermata > Holothuroidea > Aspidochirotida > Holothuriidae > Holothuria > Holothuria leucospilota. Next base: position 78,462,106 of record CM055961.1, on the reverse strand, counting down.
CTCGAAGTTGTATCTGTTAACGACAATTATTTACATTCTTTTAAATGAATCCTTTTTTCATGGGCGTTATCAGGTGGGGAAGTGGGGTTCATGGCCCCCCACTTTTGAGAGTATAGAGGGTTATCCCCACTTTTTCCAGAACCGTAACAAAATAGTACGCACATGTCTGATTCCATATTTGCAGTATAGCTGATGCAATGAAATAAAACTTGAAAATGGTGGAAACATCCATTTAATGGATTACAATCTTGGGAAAATTTCTTTAATCACACAAAAGATCAGCTTGCATTCAGGATTTTCCAGAATCCTTTAGCGCGACTTATATCACTCTCTCCTACGGTTTCGTGATTCTCGTTTAGAGCAGTTCCGGCCAGGGAATTGTCCCCCCCCCCCCCTCGATTTTCAGACTGTTGAAGCTCTTGATGTTTACATAGTCTTGTGTTTTTCAGGACCTTTGTATTTTTATTTGATTCGCAGTTTGGTGGCGGTGGGATGAATATTCACCACGGTATTATTTAAACTTACAGTCAGGCCGATGGGAGGTAAGATAACTGCAGTGCCTATTTATCGACATCCCCAACGGAAACGAGTACTAGTCCATGCACCCCATTTGTCCTGTCAGATTTGTTTTTTAGATTTTGCATTAAGACTGGTTACACAGTTATCTTTCATTTAACAAATGGTCAGTAATTCTTATCGACATGAAATAAGTACTAGTAACATGAAAAAGAAACTGGTAATACTTGAGATGGTCCATCATTGTGAATAGTACAACCCGCCTGTCTTAAGTTGGAAACAAAATTTGGAGGGTAAATGATTCCGTGGTGCAATCTGAGACATTCACAATTTAATACAGTAAATGGATTATTTCATCCATTGTGGTGACCACCCACTGCAGGGGAACTAGTCCACCCTTTTGCAGCAAATGCTTGCATCACCATCGGACGTATTAAGTAAAAGTTAACCTCTACTACTTGTGGTATACTTATTTCATCATTGTAGAAAGTCGCTAACAACTTTCAGTGTTCATTAAACTGGCATCTCCGCTATCATCTCCAAGATCTTTGATATTTGCCTTTTAAAAACTTTGTTTAGGTTTATAATCTGTCATTCATCCAAGCAAAATTACATTCTAGCGCTGTTGAACGTGAACATGTAGTATCGATTTTCTTCCGCAGAACATATGCGACCAGTCAGAACCAACAGCAAACGATTTTGAACAAATGGTAAATTCTCAAAAGCGAAATAGTTGTTTAATGAGATTAACATCCAGGGAAGTGGGTCCTTGCATACTCTCTCATTGTCCCATTGACTGCCTGTTATGTGAACATTGATTATAAAATATGACAAAATCACGTGCACTAAATCTTCCAAGCACATATTGTACTATTACAGTACTATTCATAAAACCGCTCTCCCAGTAGTAATGCGTAAATGATTATTTAAAGACGATAACGACATTTAGTAAGTGTTATTCAATTAACAAGAACTTTAATGTGTAAGGGCTTCTTCCAGAACTTTCTCTTAACGAAGCCCGCCCTCTTTTCCGGTAACATTCTGGAAAAGTAGAGGCCAAGTTTCAATGCAACCCTTTGTCCCCGACTAATGACTAATTATTTATCATCCGAGAATTCTTACTCCACGTTCTCGGATGAACAAAGGAATCATCGAGACACTTGCTCGCGACTTTCCATCGACTAGGCACGAGCCCTCGTCCACTTTGGAGTTTTATATATTTTCCTTGGATATGAACCGATTATTTAATATTCAAAATATCCTGAAGTGCCTACGCATCTTTTATCACTGTTAGCAAATTCTATTTCATATCGCTGAGCGGCTGCTCGTATATTTCACTTCAAGGAACACTTTCTTTGGACTTTTCCTTTTGTCAAAGCCACGTGGTTCGCGACAGGAAAGCTAGAAAGTAAGTTCGATTTGCTACGATTGGAATTTATATTTACTAAAACGCATTTTGTCATTATTTGGAATATCGACCCGACTGGAATATTGACCTCGAATTTAGCCAGAGTAACTATTTATGCGGAATTTAGATTTGTTTTTGGTGAAAACACTTCTGATTTCTTTATTCGATCTGTACAGTTCCCTACTCTCCTAAATATGCATAATTATATGAACGTTGTAATCTTCTCTTTCTCCCCACAGCTATCAAAACGTGTCGAACAGAGGAAAGGATGGACAGACGAGCGCTACAGAAAAGCGGTAAGAAGCTGAGACCATGTAGTTTTTAAAAGAGGAATAATGGTTCGCACTTTAAGGACACTATCGAACGAGGAATTCATTACTGCAAGTTTCCTTGTTAATAATGATAAGGCTGATTTAGGCATCAAGACTTACCTTTCAGCTTTTTTCAGCATAGACCAAACTGCAAAGATGCCTGTTATTGAAACCCACTCTGCAATTCTGCATTATCTTGCAATTTGTGAAAAGTGTCACAAATGCCAGGTTTGTTTGAAACATTTTCTTAAACTTGTGGCATTCCACATTTAAACTCACGTAATCACGTGTGGAGGGGTATAACAAAATATAAAGAAAAATGAGAGTGTGGTGACAAGTTGACACATGTGGCAAAACAGGGCGAATTGTGAGAAACAATACAGTAAATTAATTCACGTCATTGTGTGTTCTGTACTCAGCACTACAAACAACCCTACATTTCCACATATCACCTACGTCTACCCCAGGTTGTCAAATGTTATCCTATGTCAACGGTTCTTTTTGGTTATCCACACGTTGCCTTAAGTTCACATTTTGATGATGAAGGTCATATACGGCACATTTGAAATTTAAGACGAATGCGTATTTAAGACACACATTGTGAAAAAAAGGAAATGCACAATTCTTCGCATTTCACCACAATTTTCCAGTTTTACACTGTATTTTAAGTGTGATATTGGAACTTTTGACAAGGGAATATTATGTTTCTAAGGGAGTGACTGGTAGAAAAAGGGGTACCCTTTTTTCAGGGAGCAAAACCCAGCTTCGTCGAGAACCTTCCAGCATTATATATCATAATTTATACCCATGTTTGTCATACTGACGCACATGCCAGTAAAATGAGGCCTTAAATGGGGCCTTAGTCCCTCCCCAAGTTCGGGTAAATCTATTTCTTTGACATTTTTGTGGAAATAATAGCCTAATGGTAGTTTTCACGGGCCACACAGATTTTTTAAAAAAGGCCCATACTGCATTGAAACAAAATATTCCGTACTCATATGATGTTTGCTGTAGGTGTATTTATGAAGCCCCTTGGTGTATAAACAAAAATGGCTCTCCCTTCATCAAAGTTTTCAGTAAGTTGTTAAAGAATGAGAATGACTGTTTGAAGGAATGATTTAGGCAGAAAATTGCTTTAATGTGTGAAAGAAAAATCAGTCTTAAACGTTCTGTGAAATTATCATTCAGTTCGAATTTACAGGTTTCGAAATATTAGCAAATGAAGTTACTAAAACTGTAATGTAAAGAGGGCTTGAAGCAAGCCTGGAGTCTTTCATCTCGTATCCTTTCCTCCCATTTAGGGCCAATTATTTGGTCTCTTTGTTTTTAAATCTGTTGTTTTGATCTTGAAGCAAATAGGGAAAAGAGTTTTCGATAAAAAGTTGAAGCTTGAAGGTTTCCCACTCTTCTCATTCAGTCATTGTACAATATCATGAGATTATGGAAAAGAAAATTGGTTGATACTTGGTTTTGAAAAAAAGAGAGTTGATTAAAGCTGTGTAATGATGTCTCACGTGCTTGCTACAAGTTAAATTAGCCTTGAAATATACAAGTATATCTGCATATATCTCGAGAACCAATTTTTTTTTCGAAGCAAATTTTAGAGAATGGTTAGATTAAGTACCTTTTACAGTATCAAAAGGTCGTTTGGGCTCAAACCCCTCTTTAAAACATACGATACATTAGTATGATTAGGTTGTAAAGATGCTCTTATCTCAATGGGAAAGGAAATGGAAAAGTGGGACAACTACAAGCAAAGAGCAGAATTTATTTTTAATTCAACGGTACCTTCAAGTTTCTAATTACAGTAGCTTTAGAAGATGTCAATCATACATTTAGTGCATCTGCAGAAAATCAATTTGTCGGCAAGTTCCAGATACAGATCTTTGTTCCAAGAAACATGTATTTTCATCAATATTGATGCAATTTGCATTATGAACATAATAGGTCAATCATATCTGCGTACAGGAAATTATGTTTTGACATAAAGGTCTTGCATAAATGAGTTATAACTTGCAACACTAAATTCTGTGCAAATGAGGACCGGCCCACAGTCGAAACATAAAGAGAAGTGTGTGTTTTTTGTGAGGAACACGAACCCATTAACGATGTTTGAGTTGAGCAAGAAAAAATATTATCTATGTTAAAATTTGGAGTATTAAAGGAGCATTGTAGAGAGGATACCTACATTAACATAATAACATTGCAGGTTTATAAGTTATATACCTTTACATCAAAAGGAATAAATATTTGAGTGAAACATGTATTTACGTGTCAAGATAGTAGTTGTTTATCGTACGTCAGACAGCATTATTTACCTCCTGACATTTGTGAGGAAAACAAAGGTGATTAACACGATGTGGGCACCTTGAACTTTTTCTAATTAAGGTATTTGAGTTGACATTTTTTGATGTAAACATTTTAACATTCGGTTCGTATTCGGACCAATTACCAACCAACTGTAAAATCTTTACATCATAACCGTTTGATTTACAATAAAACGCGAAACTTACTATTTCATATAAAACAAATATATGTAAAAATTTTAATCTAGTAGGACAATGTATATATTAACCCATTTCATTATCTGTGTTTAGGTGGGCAATTCCTAACGTATGTTCATGCTGTGTTAAACCTATTAACAAAATTCTATCACGATCGTGGGCTTTTGAGGAGTTTGTGTAAACCCTATTTACAATATTGTATTGCATCGTGGGCTGTTAACGAGTTTCGTAAGGAAAGGTAGCCATGCTGTTGTAGCATATACATATGGAATTAGGGCAGCAGTTTGTTGCGAGGGCCTCTTCAGGTAATGTTCCACGAACTTAAATTACGAGCAAAGTAAGGCAAAGGAATTTATTACTTGCACGTATTAAAAATATCAACTGAGTAATGACATATATAACGAGTCCTTAAATTCTGCTTTAATGACAAATTGGAAGAAACATTGTATTGTGACTATACCCTCCATCTAACGTACCTCCGTAAAGAAAAATAGACAATGAAATTGCAAGGCTTTCTGCATGACGTCAAAATTTAACCATCCATCATGAAAGTCACTTACGCAAGTGTTTTTGACAAAAAGAATTCATTATCCCATGGAATGAGGTCCTGCTTATAATATGTTCTGTATGTTATATTAATGATCTATCGACGAGGTAACAAGTCTCGAATAGTTTTTCTTCTTTATAAGGAGGAGTACGTTTCCTGGACTATCGTCTTGGTAGCTTACATGCCTGTATTACACCAGTGCATGAAGAAATACCTCAAATTTGTTTCCGTTTGTTTCTTTCCCTTTAGATAAAGAAGTATCGGGAACATTTGAGGTAATAATCGCATCTAATTTGCATGTTTGAAGTGGTAAAAAGTAGGGAAATGAGTGAATATCAGTAGAAAATAACAACGTCTACTTCAAATACATTTGGTTTTTCATTAATGAAAGGTTCAGACGATGTAGTTTGGTAAAAAATGCTCAGACATCAAAATTGAAGATTATATTTTCACGGGGGTTGGAGGTAACCACAGACATGCATATAGCTAATAATGGATTAGGTGAAGTTGATGTATAAGAGCGCTTGAAAATAGCTTCCTACTGCAACTCTGTATGCAGATTGTTATCATTTATACCATAGACCGAATATAAAGTGGGAGTGTATTGGAGATATTTATTTAAAGAAATATAGAAAATTGTATACCAGAGGTAAAGAATCAAGAGAACATGGGAAAGGGAGGGAAAATATCCTAAAGACTCATCAGTCTGATATTTTTCATATATGTACTCAATTGAGCAGCCTGAAATGGGTTTATACTAATTTAATGTATTTCCCATGTAATTTTTTTGAAATCCTTTCTTTTTAAATCCACTTTAATACAGAAAACGTAAGATACAATACATTGATGTTATCTCATATGATGATCACATTTTCATTTCTATCTTCAACACAGGAAACTAGCAGAGAAAAGACAAAGTGATAGCGAGTAGAATAAAGGCGATGGAGGTATTTTCGGTAATGCCAGCATGACTGTAGAAGCCATGAACGATACCGTTGATGGTGATGTGGATATTCGTGCAATCGATGGAGAACATAAGTCACAATGTATCTGGGCATGATGAATTGTGTTGGATGTTGCTGTGTTGCAAAGCTCCGATATTACAAGCCATATGTATATCAATACTAGTCTACAGATTAAATGTAGACCCCAGGAATCCTTGAAGCTGGAAACAGTTCGTCAAAAACACAGTTACATTCTGTTAACAAAGCTAGTCTAGCAGGTCTGCTTTTATATTTATTTCTTTCTCGTTTGGGTGTCTACTGTTTGAACTCAAGATGTCAGGCTGACACATGCATTTGGAGGAAGAATACGACCGATGTTTCAGAAAGTGCAGAACGCATTCCATGCTTCATCAGAAGCAGGCTCGTAGCAAGGCACTATATTTACTAGTGAATGGGCGAGGTGACTTCATGGGGCGAAATATTTTTTAAGGGCGGGGGTGGTGCGAGATGTATAAAAATTGTGTTAAGGCAATGGCAACTTAAGATTTTCCAGGGGGCGAAAATTTCTCCTCCTGGTCCATCTTCTTGGCACGGACTTGTAAGTGGTGGAGAACTTATGAACGGACTTGGGTAGGTCTCCAGGGAAACAATAATTTGTGCCTTTCCAAACGTACAGCTGAAGCACCGATTACAATTCCATAAAAAGGGTACACTTAATGTCCACTTCTGTCTGAAACAAATATTCGTTGCTTTAATCTATCGTCTTTGGCTAAGTCCTTTAAAGGCTACTAGGCCCAGCTTTTCTGAAATTTTTCTACTGTGATCCAGTAACATAATGGAATAATATGACAACGACTAACAAAGAAAAATAACTTTAAACTTGTGTGTTGCTGTGGAACAAAATGATATCTTAGGTCTCCAATTCGTTAGGTTGTCACTGTTACTATATATCGCATTCAGTTTTCATACTTGTAAATGCAGTGGTTACACATGAGGATGGCAAGTATTAACTCTCTAAAAATCCGTACAATTAACTGTATGCAAATAGTTTGTAGCCATTCGTTAGCTGAAACAGCAATAGCTGATTTGTAAACAAAATTTATGCTCTGGTTATACTACCTCATGATCTAACATCCTCAAAACCACAGTGCAACAACTTCTACTGGTGCACAAACTGACAAGTACGGACTCTTTTCGTACACCCATGTGCACTGAACTTCCAGGACCATAATAAACCTTACTCAAATAATACTTTTATGGTTTTTTTTTAAATTTGACGGTTTTAATGGATTTCTCCCTTTATGCAACGATATCATTACACAATACATTATCACACGAATGTAGTATAAATGATTTCACAGGAAAGTCCAAGTGTGGCAGTGAAGAGTACGTGAAAAATAGGTATCGCAGACGATGCTCGTAATGTTGCTGATTTATTTTCGTTAATCCTTTATTTTAGCTTTAATAGCGTTACACCTTGAGAAGCTCTCGGGGGCTGTTTAGTACACTTCCTTTAACTTTTTTAGTATGTAGTCATTTGATATTTTGACTAAGCACTGCAGCTGTGAAATGTCACTAATAAATATTCTAGAGAAAACAATTCTAAACTGCCATTCAACCATAAGAAACATTGTAAGGTTATCCTTGCTGCACTTCTACTCAACTACTCTCAGCCAAATAATAATGAGCTAAATTATGGAAGCTGACACTTGACTAAAGGTGCGAAAGGCCTAGGGATCTGTTTAAACTGCCGAAACCCAACAATGATTACATGTTTACTTACTGAAATCGTCTCGTTGGTTCTAAATGATTTCATCATGTACATTGCTCACTTTGCATAAAAAGCAACAAGTGAGCATTTCACACAGATTTTAAATACGTGTACCATGACCATCGAGACTTAGAGCTGAAAGAGCTTGTATAATAGGATGTTGCTTCCAGGTTCTACACTTGATCGAAAACGCCATTTTCAAAGTGTAATACAAAAAACTGCCTTAAAGACTTTTAAATGTCTTTCATTTTCATAACCGATATGTTAATTTCTTCAAGTACCGAGCCCACATCAAAAACCGAGCACATCAATGAAGGAAGATGGTCCATACCACGCCACGATTGATCTGACTAAATATTTTCAATCCAGTGGGGTAATACCTCTTCCCAGAGAATTGGCTTGAATTGATAACGTACTCTGCATATACAAAATATAGAACATTTATCCAGCACCCTATTCTATAGGCCTTATACATATGACGTCACAGAACAGAAAGTGCGCCCTTTAATGAAAGCAAGCGCTAACCATTGCAGCTTACACCAACAAATGTAAACAGCTGATTTGTGGACCGGTCGGGTGACGTCAATGTGAGAAATCTGTTAGTATGTTTTGCAAATATATTTCAATGAAATGTACTTCAATGTTCACAATCATTGTTGCTTAAAGTTTCCAGCTATGCAAGGGGTGGATCCAAAGTGCGGCATTCCTTCCGAATGTGATTCTGGATATTCATATTTCTGCAGTATCGTTACATTTAGAAGCCCAGGGGGTATGATGAATCGGTCTTTGCCTTGTCAAAATTTTTTCAACGGTAAATCAGAATTGAAAAAAATACATTGGCTTTTTCGATGAATTCATTTCAGTAAACCCCAGCCTTGTCAAGAACTACAGAAGCTTTTATATGTAGTGTTCTGGACCAATGATACGCATTTACACATCACTTATGAGAAATTGCTGTGATTCTTACCTTCAGATATTATGCGTGCAAGAGATTTACAGTTTGACTTCTGGTGACGTAAGATTACTTTCACCAAAATAAAATTATCGACACTAACAGTTTTTTGCATTAAACGTAGGTGATAAACACCATGTATAAATTTCTCAAGCTCCCAAGCATTAAATGTCTTTTTATTAGAGCTGTTCATATGTTAATCAACCGGCAGTGCACTTTCATGACCTTTTATCTCACCAAATACATTAGCTTGACCCCTGTGACCTCAGATGACTTTTGACCTCCACAAAAATCATTGTTTCATTTCTCTTTACGTGATGCATCTACGTGTTCAGTATAAAAGGTCCTCGTGCTTCTTACCTGGGGCTTTCGCGTTAACAATGTTGATCTCTGATGACGCCTGTTAACCCACCAAAAATAATAGGGTTTTCCGTTTATAGTATGTAACAACGTGCTGTAAGTATGAAGAGTATCTGTACATCCTACTTTGGGATATCTAAGGAACAAAGTTTCAGAGTTTCACTTCCCGAGACCCTTGATGACTTTAAACCCGAACCAATATCTATAGGGTCCCTTTCCTTGACAGAACGCCTTTACATTGCAACTGTCAAAAATTCCCTTCTTGTGATCCTGTGTTAAATATTTAAGCTTCTCAAACAAGCACATATACAAACCGTGACTGCATTGATTCCTGTTGTCTTCGGCAAAGGAATACAAAACTTTCCGTCATTCGTATATTTGGATATCGTGTTAACAAGCCATTCACAATGTTTTCGCAATCTCTACTGACCTCAGTGTGGAAAGCGTATGTGATTCCCATCTCCCCACATATGTTAACAAGGTTTTCAGTTGCTGACTTCTGGTGACCTCTAATGACCTTTTACCTCCACAAAGAAAAAACATTTTTCTCTCTGAACATGACAAGCCTATATACTAAATACGAAACGTGTCCGTTTTTGCTATTGTGAGATATCGTGTTCACAAGGTTTTCGGTTTTTGACGTCTGGCACCACTAAAAGCAATAGGATAATTTCTCTCAACATGACAAATCAGTATACCAAATATGAAAAGCGTCCATCATTGCTCTCTTAGGACATTGCGTTTACAAAGTTTTCGGCTTTTGATTTCTAGTGACCTCAAATGACCTTTGATCACCTTAAAAACAATGTGGCTTTTTCTCTAAACATCACAAATCTATGTACAAAACATAAAAAGTGTGGTATTTTGAGTAATCGTGTTTACAAGTCATTCACAATGTTCTCACAGTCTCTAACAATCCTCAGATTACCTTTAACCCCCAACAAAAACAATAAGATTCTTCTACTCACTATGACCCATCTACACACTAAGTATTTCATGTGTCTGTGCTTCCTCCCTTGAAATGTCACGTTTAGAAAGTTTCACTTTTTGACCTCTAGTGACCTCAAATGACTTGTTACCTCCACCAAAGACAATTGGAATCCTTCTATTAACATGACAAATCTATCTACAAAATATGAAAAGTGTCCGTCATTGCTATCTTGAGATGTCGTGATTACAAACCATTTTCGCACACACACATACACACACCCATAGCCACCGGATCGCTCACACACCGCTGGTGCACCCATACTCACCCTCGCTTCCTTAGCGGTACGCGGGAAATGTACCGGTAAGGAATTCGCGGGATTTCCCCATTAGCCTGGCTGACCTCCAACTAACCCAGCAGACGTACGTGTCTGGAGGGCGGCTGCTTGACCAAACAGGCAGGTGCAGCCGCGCGAGACTTCTCATTGCAGCGACGGAATTTTCGGGCAGCTACGCCGGTTTCGAGCTCCGCGTGAGCTACAAAAGAAAAGTGTCCAGCGGAGCTCTCGCCGAGATATCATGATTACAAACCATTGTCCTGTTAAGGACATGTTGCTGAGTGCACACGACATCACCATTGCATAGATATCGTGTTTAAAAGGTTTCGGGTTCTTGACTTCTGGTGACCTCAGATGAACTTTGACCTCCACCAAAAACAATAGGGTTCTTTCTCTCTCAACATCACAAATCTATTTGAAAGGATGCCAGTTTTGAGAAACTGTTGATGTATGCTTCTCTCTACTTTGCAAGTTAGAAAGTTGCTTACTCTCTCGAGGGCTGAGATTCTTCCGGACAGAGTGACACCTGATACAGTTTCCGGTCCTCTTTTCGAGATGCGGAAACCCTGTGATGAGTCAGTCTTAGAGAAGCACCTAGCCAGTGCAGACGTCAATCCATTGACTCCGACGTTTTATCCCTAATTCGTCGTCATCCCTTCTGTAATTGAGTTTGTCCGCATCTGGATTTGTTAAGAGAAGTCAACTGGACTTTTCCTGTGTTAGAAAGCTGTATTATTTGCCGTAGAAGCTGACAGGGCCCGTGGTAAGTGGGTCAGGCAACGTGTGGTTCCTGGACTTACACTGTTAGTATTGTGTTGTACACCTACGCCGTAAGTGTGAATATGCAAGTACGAGAGTTGGTGTAAGGCCTTCCAAGTTTCCAGGCAAGCAATGTGTCTACTCGACTGGGTGTTAATATGCAGCTTGCAGCTGGGTGACTGCTGCACTGAATCTTGAGAGCTAAACGCTAGCAATAACCTGCATTGCTTCACCCGATGTTTACGATGATGTAGACTCTACAGAGAAGCCAGAAGCTACTGTAAAGGCCCCCGCGTCATGTACTGTATACATCCCCGCGTCACGTCCGCGATGGATCCCTAGGCTTAGATTAAGCGTTATGTATTTATATGAAGTTCAAACTGTAATTCAGAAGCCCATGAATATGCTATTGTGACAGTATTGTGCAAGTAAGGTAGTAAGAATGTATTGTGAAGAACAGGCTCCCTATGTGTCTTGTTTGAGGCCTAGTGTTAGCCTTACGATGTTTACTGACCATTACAAATCATTATAGTGTGTAGGCCTACTCTGTTTGATATGGCCATTGGTATGAATTACTGTACTGTGTGCTGCTGGCTAGTGTTAGCCTGGTGTGTGAGGTTGCTTGTGTGACCTTTGTGGGTCAAAGGTGAAAGTGACTCATTCCATTGTATACTGTAATTTTAAGTAACTTCAAGGCTTTGTGTAAAGCAGTCAGACACAAAGCAGGGGTGTATTAATTATCAACGGGTTAAAGTGATGTAGACTGTACAAGGCATTTTAGTCTTTTTATCTTTGTTAGTATTAGGGCTTAAATAAACTGGGGAATGCAAATTATAGAAAGCTATGTCATGTCATTGTTTTGATGTTTCCAGTCTACTAGGTTACTGTCAAGTTTGATTTTGAGTAAGTGCCAGATGTCATTGATGAAGTTAGTTAAGAGAGCCCTCGTTCTTCGTAGACAAACGCCACTTTGTGAATAGCCTGAGATTTGTGAATAGCCTGAGATAGTTCTGTGTGTCAGTTTTAAATGAGAAGGTGTAATTGCCGTCACAGTGGCTATGCGCCTATGTTTGGGTTTATATTGACGTGGGTATAGATAAGGGAAATAGGCAGACGTGCCGTGACTTAGTGGTCGCTCCCTTAGGATCTATCATGAGAGAGGCAATTTTGTGTTTAAGGCACTCAGCCATGTTGCAAGTAGGAGTTAGCTTGGGTCCTCTCTGACGGTCGATTCAGTATGTCGCCCTCCTCAATGTAGATGTATTTGATAGCTTGCTTCACGACTCCTGGCCTGATACCCTGTAGGCTTGGCCAATGAACCCTTACATATTGGAAATACGCGCTCATCCACCTAAGACAGTGACCTTAACTGTTACAAGGTCGCTAATGGATTTGTAGACTAGTAAACTTACCTTAACTTTGATGAATAGGCGGTTATTTATTTGGATTAAACTGGCAGGCTTTTTCAAGCAAAAAAAAAAAGTCACTCTCTCCTGGCATCTCCTTTTCTGAGTAATACAACTTGATTTTCCCAGCGCAGATTTTGTTTAAAAAATGGGAAAATGAAAAAATTTAATGGACACCCTGATAATTTTTCACCGTTTGCGGGACTGGAACAACCATATCTCAGCCAAACATAGAGCGATTGACCCAAATTTAGTTGTAAACAGAAGTAGAAAATACCCTTGATAAAAGTATGGAAGACTTGTTTGATTGGTTGAGGGAAACTTATCGCAGTTAGCTGTTCAAAAATATTATCCTATGAGAAAAGTCGATAAATAATACATAAGACTGACGGAACCAGTCTAGGTCACGTACTAACTCAACTACGATAGGTGACCTTCAACTTTTTATACGACATTACATCAAACGGGTAGTACATGAATATAATTACTTACTAGCGTTTGTATTATAGAATGAACTACTAATGACAGTTTGTCTAGTCCTTTAAACTTTTTTGGGTGAAAGCACTAGTTAGTTCTGTACCATTCTGTATCTAAAAGCTTTACAACCATTTCTCTATTCTTCAAAGCGTAAAGAATCCTGCCAACTTAATAATTACAATGGCTTTTTCAATAACAAAGGATTGAAAAAGGATTAAATGAATAAATTTATGAAATCATTGCCAAACATTTTTTTGAATATACACACCCATACCAAATTTATAGTCAAACTCTCCCTTAGCGTAACTATCACAAAACAGCAGTGTTGTAACGAGTCACTCAATTTTGCAGTCGAGTCGAGTTATTTACTACTCTCAATGTGACTGGAGTCGAGTCAGTGACTCGAGTCATTGTATTATTTCTATGAGGAAAATTATGATGGAATTGCTTGAGTCATTTCCCTTTTGAAAATTAGTGACTCGAGTCATGACTCGTTACAACACTGCAAAACACTAATGGAAGTGTACAAGAGACGCAATCCGTTTGTAACAATTCTAATAGTCCTGATTATTAAAACACTGCCCTCATATGTACTCAAACTATCTTTTCCCACAAGAACCCATGACCTAAGTTTGTAATTTGCATCTTCATGCACTGCAAATTGTCAGCTTGCGTCCTGAAGGAGTGTGAAACGTAAGTCCCCCCAACCACCTCTGCTAAAATTCTGTTGCACCAGGTCTCTCAGTATCTCCGTGTATGGCTTCAGGCGGTGTAAAAAATAATTTCATGCTACTTCTTTCATTGTTACGTATTCGAACGTGACCAGCATTTGATGAAACACAAGCCCTTTAAATCATTGAATTGATTGACTTTACGAATGATTTAGGTCAGCAAGAGCTGTGGTATAATTTTGTGGTCAGATTAATACCCATCCAGTTCACTTTGGAAATAGTATAACTTACATTCGAATTCTCATTATTTTTTGAATAACCCGGGACTTAGGAGGGTTTTACCCTTGCCCCTCCTTGGAGTTTTTCACGACCTCAGTAGCATAAAACATGGTGATTTATCATCGTGTGGTCTATTTAGTACGTTTTTAATGTCTTTTAGAAGTAGTTTAATTATCACAAGTTTATGAATATCCCAAACCTTCTGCGACACCCTTGTGAAAAAGAAGGTAACAGGAAACCTCTACAAATTTGTTTCAATTCCCAAGTTTTCACATGTGCCTGTCACGGGTATTCAGAGGTATAATGCATAAACACATTTGATTTTACTAGACGATAACACAGGCCGACTAGATTAAACACCTTTTTACAGCCTACAAAAGTTGTAACTGCATTTTTGAAGGTTATGATAAACAGTGAAAACAAAAAAAAAAAAAATACTTTGGGTTTGAATTTAGAATAAGAAACTGCATGTAAATGTGTACTTAAATATTCAAAGTACATCGATTTTTCGCATGTTTCACTAATTAAGACTGTGAATTATTTTTCACGCGAGAACAAATACCAAAGATGCATGTATGCACCGTGAACTATTTCAGTGCGTATATAACTAGTAAACTGAACTAAACTAGCTCAAGTGATGTAATTAAACAAATTTACTTCATCCTTCAGTACCCCAAAATATTGATATTTGATGCCAGCAACAGATATCAGAGCTGAGAATTTCAGGGAATTAATTATAACATTTTCTGCAGTTCACAAGACCTAAGGGGTTGCTTGGAAGCTCCCATTTCCTGCATTCTGTGAGGATACTTTTAAAAAGTAAGTGTTACTTCATTTTTAACTAGCCTTAACAACTTCAGGGTCAGGAAGCCACTTGGGCTATACATGTCAATTCGTAGTGAACACTGGGCAAACTGACTTACTCTTTGTAACTAGTGTGGCAGGGAATAAGGGCAGGGGTGTTCATATAGCTCCCAGCCTGCTATGAAAAGGTATTTTAACACCCCCTCCCAAAAGATGAGTGTCCTCCTACCCCAGCTTTGACCACTGTTCCAATCCCTGCCTAGCACATTCCTGCACAGACCACCTTGAGGCAGATAAGACATAGAGGAGGCAACAAAATCAAATTTTATGACCAAAACCCAATTTAAACAACCCTCCTAACAGGTGTACCAAACAAGTCTTACTCCAAAGATAAGACTTCCAAGTGGTTCCACTGGAGTTAGGTCAAGGGACTCCTAGACTGACAGGCATAGTCTCTATTCACTTCCACCTCTAGGCCTATTCTTTTTATTTCTATAATTGCTTCCATTTACCACCTTTAAAAGAAACTGACCTGTTTGTAAGTGTAAATTTCTTACTTTTCACTTTTTTCTAAAATAACTTAAAGATGTTTTTTAAAATGTGCCATTTTCTGTAATCTGGGTAGCTCTTTGACAAAAGTATTTTTTTTTTTTTGCTGATTTCTTCACAGTCATGATTTTAAGCTTCATCAAGTGGGAGAAAGGGTTGATCAGACTGGGAAATCTGCAAACTGTAGTAGTACTTATGTCACTCTGTTGAATCGAGCAGGGCGTAGGCAAAGCCTACAGAGGACCTTGTATGCATAAAACAACCTAAGACTCTAAACATTCTACAAAGTTACTGTATGAGATCACCACAACGTTATGCTTGATCAAAAGTGTGTTATGACAGGAGATTTGAACTACTGGTTCCTCAGCTTTACAAAATCTTTGAGCTGCATCATAAACACAACAATAAAAGGGTAACTTTGAAAATGGCTTGTTGAATAGCAAATGATAGACAGGAATCAAGAAAACTGTGACAACGACATCAATATTGTTTTGAAAATTACTATTTAATTATTTTTAACAATGAAATTCAAAACCTTCAGCAGTAAGTTAACACTGAAATTCTTCTGCTAATGTACGGGAACAAGAAAAGTTGATTATTTGGCAGTTATGTGATTAAAAGTTATCGTGATACATAAATGACGCAGTTGGCTATTTGATTTGAAAAATGAAAACTTTTTAGCTTAACATGCAAATCTGTGATGTCATGGGATGTACCCAAAACATATGCATAATGTTATTCTATGCTTGTTTTGCTTCATTGCGATGACAGTTGTAACATAAAATGCTTTGGGACTTTTTTGAAACTTAATAGCCTATTTCATGCATTCACAGTTCAATTCACTAGCTGACAAGTATTAAAGAGTTAATTTAATTAAAATTACTCCAAGAAATAGTAACACTGTGCAATGATGCACATCGTTATTTCTCAATGGTTCGTGAGTTATTCCAGAATTTCGAAGAGGTACATCCTGAAAACTGTTGAAGATACTAAAATATTTCCAACTTATAATTCATTAGGATTTTATTCTATAACTGCCAGGGTATAAATAGACATGTTGGTTTCATGTCACCAGACCTTTAAAATAAAGAAGCTACAACCTTAATTACCGTCCTTTTGCTGAAAGATAACATTATTTTAAACATCTATCAATGTAACATGCATAATTATTATAACCAATCACAATTAACAATCATATATTACAATTTCCAAACATCAAAAAAAGTTCAAACTTGGAAAACTAATACTACATGAAATTCTCAAGCAATAAAAGTATATATAATACAAAAGGTTCTACGTTATAAAATAAAGGAGGTATGTCACCATTAACAGAACTTAATCAGGGATGGAAAACAAAGTTTGTGTTCAAACGATTAACAACAAGGCACTCTCAGTTTTATATCAATTTTGAACACAGTCACGGTCCACACACAAATTCATGTTCGGCTGGCCAGCATTTAACACTATGCAATAGATACTAAAATTGAGGATGGAAACTGTGCCATCATGGTATATAGTTTCTTCATAGTAGACACTGGCTACTACAAGAAGTACAAATAATGCCTCTGAATAACAGTCAAAACAAAGTTAATTGAAATCTTGTCTTACACAAGCTTTTTGACTTGTGTCTATATATTTGATGTGGTGAGTATGTACCTCCAAATAAACGTCACTTAAGCTCACTTCCACGCAATGTAACCACATTATCTATCTTAGGAATGAGACTCAGAAAAAGAGTGAAGGCTCCTAAACACTTGGAAAAATTCTTAAAAAGGCCAAAAATTACCATCCGTTTGTCCAAGCTTATAATTAGGAGCTCCTTGTAATACTGTCCCAATGTGGCACCTTCAATGCAAATTTTAGACACTTTCTCCCTATATAGTACCACATAAGCTCTACTCACTGTTCGTGGGTTGAGGTAAAAAGTAATTGGAATCATATCATCCGGTTTTGCTATTGACATATAAATATTAAAGAAGCACAAAAGTTACTAATTGTATAATATGAAGCACACACTTTCTGAAACAGAACAAACTTTGGGGGGGGGGGGGCGTGATGTTGACTAACCAAAACTGCTATTTGCAGGTTTACTTCACAAAAATTTCCAACTTATAAGCACAGCATCTGTTAAGTTTTCTCCCCCTACCCACCCCCACTCCAACAAAATACTGCTGTGTTCCAACAGCAGCAAAGGCAACACTATCAAAAAAAAAAGTCAATTTCGAAGCAGCAAGTCTGCTATTATAAAATAAAAGCTGTGTTGCAATATATGTTCTTCTTTCTATTCTTTAAACACACTGTTCTTTACTTCAGGTGATAATCCCCATCACTCATCCATGTACAATGGAAACATATCCCGGTGACATTTTAAAAGTCATCTTCTCATCATGACTAAGATTTGATCTATACTCCCTAAGTCTTTCCTATACATAATGCATACACAGATTGCTAACATGACATGTTTTAACACCTTTTTTGCATTTTGTCCATATAACGTTCTTCCTTTTCTCCTTTTCTGCTAGTCATTATTATTATTTTTTTTTTTTGAAAACTGTTTGTGCTCTCAACTTGTATCCCTTGAGCATTTTTAATAAACTTTGGCAGAGTCACTGTATAACCCTCCTTGTTCAAAAGTTCCATCTGGTTAATGCATTGTACCACATATCTAAAGTCTAATATTCTGTGGCCATTCTTATAGGCCGATTTCAGTTGCATAGGCAGTTTCTTGAAACTGAATTGTGGCTTCCACAATACTATATACACCTTGCTAGAACTACAAGCAGGTAGGAATGTTTTTACCCTACCTCCATTTTGTAATATTACTTATGTGAGAAGGAACTGGTTCAAATTCTCTATGCCTGCCAATGAAAACAAATGAAGCATTCCTGACAGTAGCCTTGCTTATGTTAACTTGAAGTTCTTCCACAATCTGTAGCACGTTTGGATAACGATATAGCTGCTCTACGTATTCTAAATAATATTTGGCTTCCTTATGTGCTGTTTCGGCTTAGTGAATATTCATATATTTTTACACTCCCATTGGCTTGGGTAAATTGGATTGGGATGGAATGGAATGAATATTGTCTGTAACTCTGCAACTCTGTAAGGGATCTTTATTTGTCTTTTTGTTCGGATAGACTGATTAGACGTTCTGCCAATATTTTGGAAAGGGGACTTCTATGTATATCCCCCTTGTGAAACACACCAAATCACTTTGAAAGAACCTTCAGTTTTTTTCTATATGATGCAAACAATGTAAATTCAGGTATTGTGTGAAGAGTAACAATGAAAGTGTCACACAGAGTAATATATCACCGTCGAGTAATTATCAAGTCATCATTCCTTTATAATTAGCTTATGACTTGCCTCCTTGGTAATACCAGTAGTAGTAGTGACACCGTCCGGTCAATCCATATATACTTACACCGTGACGGACCTACGATCCTGCTTATTTCACTTCCCTACAGGGTTAAACTGTTTTTAAACACGTAAATAATATATCAACCTGGTCATTTATCGGGGATTACCCTGTATTTTCTCAGCGCCTTTCCTGTGTTGGAGATGAAGAAAAATAAAGATTAAGTATCTAGCCGAAAGCCAGAATCAATGAGTCACTTACTACTGTTACGTCTGTTAGGCCAAGGACCGTGACAGAGGGGGTGTGAATGTGTGTGCTCATGCGTGTGTGTGTGCGAGTGTGTAATCAATATACTTATCTATGGTGGTGTGCTACCCGCTATTGCTGTACAGTTAGTCTCGGACTTAAAGTTCCCAGGAGAAATGGTCCGGGACACAATTGTCCGGGACACTTTCTCCGAGCGAAAACTGTCCGGGACAGAATACCCAAACCGGGACTTTTTTCGTAGGTAGAATGTGTCCGGTAAGACAGTTTTAACCCAGGATATTCTGTCACGGACACTTTCTCCTCAGCATACGGTGTCCCGGACACCCGGACACTTTCTCCTTTTGCGAAGGGCCTCAGATAGGCGTAATTTTCTGTTAGTCATGTTCTCCTTCAGTTAACATGCCAGGATGATTTTTAACGACCTTTTTATGATTCTCTTACCGCCTTCACTTCATTTGTTATTACCTTTTTATTTTTTTACATTTTTCCGACCCACTCAGGAGAGGTGGTGTAATTCCCAGTCTATATCCATGATCTCTACGCAACTAGGAGAGAGTAGGCTATGATGAAAAATACCATCTGTGAGCATACGACAGCTATCAGGGGGGCTTTCCAGGAAATTTGGTAAAAGTCCCTACATGCGGCTTTTAACGTTTTAGAGGCACTGCAACCACAGCTATGATGATGAAATTTTAGCACACGGAAAGTTAAGCAACAATGGCAATT
Source organism: Holothuria leucospilota (assembly GCA_029531755.1). Taxonomy (NCBI): domain Eukaryota; kingdom Metazoa; phylum Echinodermata; class Holothuroidea; order Aspidochirotida; family Holothuriidae; genus Holothuria; species Holothuria leucospilota. Next base: position 78,442,232 of record CM055961.1, on the reverse strand, counting down.
ATTTTGAACAGGAGTTAAAGCACTCCCTCTCTTCCCTTGTTTGCGTGTAGCAACTGCTATTTGAGTTTAGATTTTTAAGTCATTTGCTGCCCTTCCAGTAGTAAAGTAAGGAAAAGTTTTCAACCTATGTTTTCGATAGCCTGCTGAGTACATATTCCTGCCCCTGAAAATTGCCTTAGTTACGGATATAGCCCAATATAAAAACAACATTTTCATTGATGAAGATCAATGAAGGAGCCCACCGCCTCTTCCTCTCTTGGTCCCCCCTTATGTCATTAAAAGTCAATTTTATATTCAATGCATGCGCGTAACCATGAAATTTTATGGGTTCGGGAGAACTCCCTTTCCCAGCAAACCACCTCATTACTTGAGCAAACCACTCCCCTCCCTCCATCCGACTTCGCACTACATTGTATCGAGATTGCAAACTACCCTATACGGCAACGGTTTCTCTGTCTCTGAGTTAAGTTTTGCTCTCCATATAAAAGATGTCTCGCTAAAATCCGAAAGTTTGAGCACGCTTCACTCGCAATGAATCTTGTCCCTTTTTCATCAGTTGTTTGGTTTTAAATAGGAGAGTAGAACAATTCCGTGTTCCTGTTACCAGATTATATTGAAAGCAAAAGCTATACGATGGTCTGTCAAGATCGCCACTTTCGCCTCTTCTCAGATTCCGTTGTTGGTTTGTAATACCAGTCTGGCAGTCTTACCATTTTGACTGACAGTATGTATAAAACAATGCTTGTTATTCCCGAAAATGGTCGGCTCTGTTCCGTTTTTAATAGAAACGGGCTTCTTCGTGCGGCAGTAAAAATTATGACCTATTTCTTCACCTGCTCGCATACTGTACAACTTGCTAATAACAGGGAGAGTAATTCTTCATTGCGATGCCCTCAATATTGTAAATAACCAAAGCATTTTACAGTTGTTTTAGCCCTCTGCTTTCTCAGGGGTATTTAAAAAAAGAGACCAACATGGCGGTCTTGGCAAATCGCGTAACTTGATCCTTACTAAACTTTATAAATTGGAGGTATTAGTGCGCACCGGTGCGCATTCTTAGAAATCACTTTAGTTCTAACTTAATTATTGCGACAACAACAGTATGGCTCTGTCAGGATTAATTCGATAGGGAAAGATCATGCCTACAACTATCGCTTGTCATTTAGTAATCCCGGATTACATACCTTTGTAGCATCTAAAGAGGGTTATGAGCTTTTGAATGTCGGAACTGATGATAACCTCAAAGGCTATTAAGATGCAGCTTTTACTCTATTCGTAGTAGCTTCATGATTAAACGTTGCTCATGTTAATAGACAACTTTCGGCAGCCCGCATTTTCCTGTTCTTTTCCCTTTCTCTCTTTTCTGTCCAGTTTTCTGTAAGTCTACTAAATCCACATCTGTGTGGCACATCCAAACTTTTTTTGAAGAGATCTGTTTGCTCTCAAGGAGACTCAGCTCCAAAATAAATGGGATTGAAGTCAGAACATTTGAACCCCCGCCCCACAGTTTTGGGTTAATTACCATGCATGGTTCTCTAATTTGAAAAAAAATATTCAACATTCTAATTTTCCACATTGTTTGATTTCGGTTGCACTTTTAATTTACCCACAGCAGCATTAAGGTTTCACAACAGTCTTGCTTTTTAAGATACAGAGGAGTGATTTACTGGTGGGTACGAGGAACGGTGAGTTCTATATCCATGAAAAAGTAAATTCCAGACTTAATGATATTAATTAAATGTCATCACATTATTGGCGAATTTTATGTTTCGTGTGCATTCTGTATTCTGTATCTCTCCAAACTTTCCCCTCCTTTATCTTAGTCAAACGACTGAACAAATGTTTCCACCGACTAGCTACAATAGTAAGAACCAGGAAGTCTCCTGGCTTTCCAACACAGGATGTTATTGGTACGTAATGCACCTCCACTTCCTCCTCTATTTCCATATCAATGTAAAACTCAACAGAAAACTGAAAACAAAACAGGAATTTGGGAGAAAGGTGGTGACTGTGACTATGTTTGTTACTTAAAAAGGACAGAGGGTTTTGTTGAAGAGCACTATACATGGTCGTATAAATTGAAACAAAAATGCAAAGCTGAGCTTTCAGTGGGCTCAAACTTTAAATTTTGAGTCATATATTATGTTACAGAGTTGAAAGTAAATCTAATTTGTTTATTTCCAATCTCCATATAGCACCCGTGTGCAAAGAAGTAGAGATTAAATTGCACCCATTCAATTTAAAAGTATACGAGGAAAAATTTTTCTGATAGTCACTAAGGTAATAAAGAACTGCAGTTTTTTAAAGATGTTTTAAATCACTTATGGTGAAAATTTTTATTTAGAACATATCATTTAAACCCTTTATACGCAGTAGGAAAGGTTGAAACCAGTCCTGTAAATTACTATGGCGTATTTTTTTTCAAATTAATATGCACACTTATACAAATGACTTCATTTCTTAATTATGTTTTTGTTTTTCTCTAAGTAACTGTTTTATTTTCATCCAATAAGTGGGGTTAGTATCATGGTTACTTTTCTGTCGAGGTGGTACAATAAACACTGTTCTCTTGTCATTTTTACAAAACTTGTCACAATCGGACTTGTTCTGAAGGAAACATAGACTGTAGTATTTGCCTTATATGCAAACATATGAGGGTGACGTCATTGCTTATATATTTATGGTTTTATTGTCAATTTAATTTGTTTTTTTTAAGAGAATTGGACAATATTGTTTTTTACTTTCTGTCGTCTTTTCATTGATACAACATTTGTGCTAACTGGACTTAGGCTATTTTGACCGATATATATATATATTTATATATATATATATATATATATATATATATATATATATATATATATATATTATAATATGTGTAATTTACACCAGGAAGGTGTTACGTAACAATTCCCTATTTACATTGACTTATACAATACGGGAACTTCCAATGAACTTCATCACACCACTACAAAAAGCTCTGTTCAACGTTTGTACATAAACAAAAGCCTTTGTGTATTTATACTCCCCTCTTCATTACAAACACCTGCGAAGTGCAAGGTAAACACCGGTTAACCCTTCTTAATGACTTTACTACGTTGCAAGGCAACAGCAGGTCCAGACAGTTTGTATTGGCACACTGCACTTACTATTAGAGTATGCTTCTATGGTTTACATTAAATTAAAACTTAGGAATATTCCAGTTTAGACTATTTGAGAGGGCAGAATACAGGAATAGAAGGAACAATGAATTCTTAGGACTAAGTAACTTGCATTGCGTAAGGAAAAATCCGATTACTTTTGTCTTAGCATAAAAGGATTTGGTACAGAACTATAAATTTTTGAAAATTAGCTCTTTTTTATGGAAAAATGTAAAACAAATTGTTTCCACTCAATTGTGGTAACATCTTAGTAATTGGGCCATATAGCCATAGGATTTTATACATGTTTTAGAGATGTATTAAGGTACAGGAAAAAAGTTTTCCATGGGTATGAAAAGCAAACCTTACTTCTACAGGAATTTGTTTTGTCTAAACCGCAATTTTGGTCAAAATTTAAATGAAAACAGATATGCTTACCACTTTTGACTAACAGTTTTCTACACAGAGCTCCCCACACCCATAAAAATGCCATTTGTAAGACCAGCCTTTGCTCTGTGTTTTGGTAATTATATCAAGTTTGTACCATCAAAAAAGCAAACAATATTTGAAGTTAATATCTATGGTCTGGGACCAATCTAGGGTGGTTACATCCGAGTCCAACCTCGGACTTGACGCCACACTCGAGTCCGATTTTTGTCCGACTCAAAATTGGCCCTGAATGGGCTGCAGCTAGACTCGAGTCTTAGTCGATTCCAGCCGAGCCCCGGCCATAAACATGAAGGTAAGAAGTATGTTACCTAGGGAAACATTATCGTTATTGTGCATTTCAGCACATGAATGGTTACTTACAGCCAACTACATTACGAGGTAGGCAAGGTTATGGGATTAATTCCTGAAAATGCTCATTGTTACGGGGTGTAATTTTAAAATAGTTTTCCCAGATCAGCGTTTTCACTTGTACAAAAAACTCGTATAAAATCGTATGGAATTATCAGATAATTTACCAGAGAGATCGAAGTAAAACGTTCCCCATGAAAGTGTCTTACCTAATAAAAGTAAAACCTTTACCCGTATTAATAACATGCAAAATAAAACCCTTAAATCTATATTAAACCAATTTAACGCCTCTGAAGCTTTGGATCTTATGGATGAGGAAATTAAAATATTTACTCCACGAAGATCTATAAGGCACATGTAAAATCACATATGTTAATAACTTTGGTTTGAGTGATAAATGTATCAGTAACTATACTGAGTGTAAATGGCCTTCCTTGTCTTCAGAGGGGCCAGGTAACTTTCATAGTTTATGGAATCAGAAAGCCCAAAGGCTTAGCTGCATTGTAGTTTATCCCTTAAATTTATCCTTCTTGAGATATCATATTTCACCATTTTTCACAATTTGACTTCTGGTGACCTCACATGGCCTTTTAACTCTACCAAAAATTGATTACCACAAAAAACTAAAACAAAACACAAATAACAAACAAGCAAACAAACAAAAAACAAAAAGAAATGTCTTGGGTGGTTTTCAAATCCGGACCGTCTGTATGAAAAATCACTTTCCTCCGCCTTTTCTGTAATAATTAGATCATTATAAAAGAGAATCGAATTAAATGCTATCTTTTGAGCCAGAGGCGTACGTAGGTTTTTTTTTTCGAAGGGGGATGGTTTTTTCGAAGGGGGATGGGCGGATCGGAAGAAACGGGCGCAGCGCAGGGTGTCTTAAAAGGATTTGCTTCTGAATGTGATGGATTTCCAAAGTAATGATCCAAATTTTGTCATTTGGTACACAATGTTAAATGGTTTGTCACATTGTTGTGTGTAGAGGAGAGGGATGAGGAATCTGCTGCTATTGTCCTTGTCATAAGTGCAAAATTTTGATATTTTAGGTATTTTTCGGGGTGGGACTCGTTCCTGAAACTTCAACCCCTTTATCAGTCAAACCCATCCTGTGAAATGAAGACAAGGGGTCGCATCCCGTCCACGGCAAACATCTCGTCCATTGACTCAGTGTAACGGATTTTATGTCTGTTAACCCGACCGTCTGGCATACTGGAAATAATGTTCAAATTCAGTAAGTGTTCGAAGATCCTTTCCCATACCTTACAAAACCCTGAATATGTACTTGCCTACCCGAGTTAGCAGCTGTGTTGAACAAAATAATAATTACCCAATAAAAACGTGTGTGATCTCACAATTTAACACGATCATGATATCATACTGTTTGATACAGTGGAGGCTGATACTCGTATTAATTAAAAATGTGGCAGTAATAAGATACCAGTTGCAAGGTATCTCATTGTTAAGGCTATACGTACTGCTGGTGGGATCTATAAGGTTTCATGGTGATTGTTGGTTTCCATATTGGTCCAATTTTTCAAGCGGTGCCTTGAATTGTTGAGGGTACTCTTTGGAGAACCACATACCCTGGAATATCATTTTTCGGCGAGTTTACCCTTTAAGCTTTCATAATGGCGAAACAAGAGAGATGGCCTGACCCACCACCTTCGACGTTACCTCTCCTTCCCCATTTCTCGACGAAAAGTAGGATTATTGTTGCAATAGCAGTAGCTTACTGCCTCTGCAATGGATAAGTAGAGACATGATCGTGAGTTTCTATCAGAGGAAACGCGCTGATAACATCCAACATCAATAAACACAAAAAGCCTAGAAAGGTGTATCACAAAATGCAATTCATCGGGCCCGCCCAAAGCGTCAGGAATCGTCAATAGTTATCTCAAAAAATCTTGTGGCGTGTACCCCCTAATTGTGAAAAGTTGTGAGTCCCACCATATCGAAGAAATGTCTACGCGTTTTTTACGTCTTAAAGAAGTCGTTTGAAATCATGAGAAATCGCACGAAAATTGGTGCGTTGGGCACCTGGCTAAAGACTCATCCTGTCGAGAAGGTAACGCTAGATTTTAAAAGAAGCAAAAAAGAAAAAGAAAAAATAACAGGGAAGCTAAGAAGGGGTGCGTTTAGGGGTAGGGGTGCGTGGTGTGGTGTGGTGGGGTGGGTGCGTGGGAACCGCATGGAATGACAGTATTTTTATAGAATCTTTTTATAGAACCGTATTGTTGCATGGTATCTTGACATTTTCACACCTGACCGCATGGAACTAAAATGACATAGGTGACGTAGATTATGCCTGACATGTTGGCTGTGAGGATTTGGCCGTAGTAGTCCATGGGCCAATAATCGAAATCATCCCTCCCCTTAGCCACTTTTATCCACTGTGTTTTTCTGTTAGCTAGGGTCCTCAGGCATCATATCCTGCTTGTTTGCCATTAAAGAAGTGGTGGGTGTGGCCGTGAAATCCACAATAGTCGCCAAATTGGCCGCCATTTTGGATTTTGAGTGTAAAGGGGCTATCTTCTCTTCAGAATGTCACATACGACCAAACAAGGTGTAATATAAAAGCTGAAACATATTCCGTTTAGTGATGTACAATTATAGTAGTTTAGTCTAATACTGATACCAAAAAGTAGCCAAAGATATGACTTTTTTGTCAATTTTCACAAAAAATTAAAATTCAAAAAAAAAATGTTCACTCCAGTATCTTAAGATAGCTTTCATGGATTCATTTGATTTTTTCTACAAATTTGGCTTATTAATAACATACATAACACCTGCAAATAACAGGAAGATAGCCTATATAGTTTGTGAGTTATGACCTGTGAAAGATTGTAACCCTCAATTTCAGAATTTACCAAAAATAGGTTCTTCCATTGACGTTTTGCACAAATTGGAAATAACAAATCATTTAGTCTATGGGCCTTTGTAATTCCCTGCCCCCTCTGCCTTAGAAATTCTTATCCACTTTGGTTTTTTAGTCAGCATTTTCAGCTATCATTATCTGAATGTCTGTCATTGAATAAGTGAGTATGACCGCGGAATCCAAAATGGCGTCAAAATGGCCACCATTTTAGATTTTCAGTTTTAGCTAGCTGTATTCCTTTCAGAACGTTACTAACCACCAAATTAGGTGTCATATAAAAGCTGGAAAATTTTCCTTTTAATTATGTGCATTTCTAGTAGTTTATTGGGCTATTTTTGCCAAATAATAGCAAACATAATGTATTTTTCTGGCAATTTGTTGCCAAAAATATGCATTTAGGGAAATTGTTTTTCCCATTATTTCCTTTACGCTTTCATCAATCCATTTAATTTTTTCCACAAATTTGAGTATATATCATATACATAACATCTGAAAATTACATATACCTACCTTATTTAGTTTTAGAGTTATTAGTTTCGAAAGTTCATAACACTAAAACGCCAAAGTAGTCAAAAATTTATTCTCCCGTTATCTACTGTTATGTCCTGCCCAATCAACAAACCATTATCCAGTCCGCTATGGTTGATCAAAATAAATAGCCCACCTCCCATAGTTTCATGCCTTTATCGTGATTTTCAGTTAGATAAGACCCTCGATTAGCTTTAACAACGTTCTTGTTTGCTATTGATCTGGTGTGAATGGAGGCTCAGCACTGTTGTCATAAGAACCAAGTAAATAATACCACTATACAAATGTCTACTGAAAATTCGAAAAATATATCTTGCAGAAAAAGCGTCACAAAACAGGGTAGGTTTCTTGCCGGGCTGAGATTAAGTTCTCAGACCAACTGGGCACCCAGAAATGATTATTTGTTTATGTCAAAAAACAAAATCTGAAGTTTTTTTTGTTGCTGACTCCACACCGCTAAACGAGCAATAAACACCCAGTTCGCCTATTTATTCACAATGAAATCAGCTGCTATCTAGTGAGAGTCACATCAACCTAAAGCCAGGTGCCCACTGCACGACTTTTGACCTAGACATGAAAGCAGTTCCTTGCGATGTCTGAAGACTCCGTTCGCGACGTCAAAAGGTTGCACAGTGTGCAACGATAGGTTGTGAGAAGTCGTGGTAATTTTGGAAATCGTGGTAATTCGCTGGAAGTCGCATCGATGTCGCACACTTTTGAACATGTTCAAAACTGCGGATTCCGCATCCATGTCGTAGGAGGTCGTGAGAAATCGTAAAAAATCGCAAACAATGCCGTACAGTGTGCACCAGAAAAGGTAGATATTCGTAGGTCCCACACATGTCTTGATATGTCGCAGGAACGTGTAAAGATTCTCTGGGTCACATGGGCAAGGAGCAGTGAGGGACCCTAAATAATGATATCACAATGCCAATAGCAGAAGCCCTCTCCGACTACCCACCCAAAAATTAACAATTATGCAAGAGTCAGTCTGGGTCTAAGTACAGAAATGGAGCATCACAGCTGGGCTCATAAACTAACATTTTTTGTTCATATCTTAGACACAGGATTTACAGGGCCCAAGGATATTGTCCACGCAGTCCACCTACTTCCAACGCTCTGAAATGTCCCAGCTCTCATAACTTGTCACAATCAGTGCAAGCGAAGTCTTACGAAGCGCTGGAAGTTTTATAGCCAAAGGATAGTTAGCCTATATATTTTTCTTTTTTCCCTTTTCATTAAATTCTTGTGGTAATTATATTAAGGGAACGAGTCCATTGGGAAATGACTTTTGACAATAATAAAATTCTTTCACATTTTACCTTCATGTAAAATACCAGTAGTGCCGCCAGGAGTCGGTGATTGGGGCATAACAGAAGATTATGTTGTAACCCCGCCCCAGGCCCCACAAAAATTGTAATCTGCAGATCCTTTCTATGTCCCCTCATGTAAGGGAGGGGTGGAAGGGGCTGTTTACCACCCTTCTGAGAAATTTTTGTTCGTTTTAGATGGCTCAGAGTCAGAATGGTGCTATTTTTGGCATATTTTGGAAGTGACCATATGTTGAGGATTCTCATAATTTAGTGAATTTTATTTTGTTTGGTGTATGAAAAGGGTGTGTTGTCTAAGTGAAGGAGTGAAAACTCCTCTCCTTGAGAAGCTTTTGGTTTGGGAATGTTTGAAATACAGTAATTGCAACCTTAGAAGTAGTGATATTTTGCCGTGGCATGGCATCCGTTCTACAAAAATGTCTAACGACAAATGCATACTTTCAATCTTTCACATCACGCTACCAATGTTACTTTAAAGGCTACACGTGATATAAATGTTTTCTAGGGTCCTCCCTTGTTGCTGGCCTAATTATGTTGGAGATATACTTCTGGTTTCCAGAAGAGCGAATAAATCCGAAATTATTGTCCTATAACAAGCAGACGAGGAGGGCGAACCATGAAGAATGAGCGTAAAACTCGACGAAAATTTGCATTAGCAAGTTTTTCCATAACAAAATCCCATGCAGACTATGCACTGGGAAACTCTCAATGCCCTACCCTAAGAAAATGTATATGCTTATAGGACGGCGAGTCTTTCACCTGATAGTAGCTTTTAATTTTCATGAAATATGTTTTCTCTTGAATTCAACTGTTTCTCATTCTTGTAATATTGTTGCGATTTGTAATCACTCTTAAGGACACGAACAATAGGCCTATAGCCCTTACTAGTTATTAGTGCAAATATGCGCCTGAGACGATATTGATAATAAGCTCATCGATCATGGTGTTGTTTGGGGAGCGCTCTTAAATCTTGAGTTTGCGGAAGATTTATGCGAATTTTAATAGTTTCAGACTAATATGGGACAGAAATTGATTAACATATATCCATCACAAAACCAAAAACACCCCTCACCCGACTCCCTCCCACTCCCACACGAATCTATAGCTTAAATGCCTTTTGCGTTCGTTTAAGGAAAAGTTCGAAAATTTTCAGAAATCGATTTGGGGCACGTACCTTCGTCCCCAATGCCCCTCTTACCAGCGCCACTAACAGCCTTTAAAACCTGACATGTCTCTGGCACAATAGTATTGATATGGTTTTATTGCCTACCCGAAAGCTGGACATTGTACTTAGGTATATTTGGCCTAGAAAAGATCGTTTCATGTATTGTAATATTTTTTACTGCACCAGAGTTGTTATATTTAGATACATGTCTGGAAATTTAACAAACCTAATGATTTACATCTTAAAAAAAGCTGATATTTTGAAACCCGTCTTTTCTTTACTTAATTATATGATAACAGTTGAGAGAATCAAAGTGAATACTATTGGTAAGCTAGGGTGTACATATGACTTTTTCTGGAAGAAGAGGGCGGCAATTGAAGGAAAAGAGTGGGGTGCGTTAGAACAGCAAACCTCCTTGAAAGACGCAGGCTACGGGCGTCTCATAAGGGAGGATGTGTCCTGTCTTAGTAGGTGGCATTTTTTTTGAAATAGTCATCCAAATGCAGCATTTGGTTTTTAATGTTTTGTTTATGTCTGGATATGGAGGGGAAGGTGGGGATCCTGCAGCCATTTGTAAATCGAATACTATTCCTTACTGTTACACACACTTGGTGTTTCAAAATAGTTTTAGGTAGGTTGACGAATTTATTGTTGATCGCAAACAGGATGATGTCGTAAACGGAACTCGATCTTCCTCTGAGGAGGTTATGCCCTGGCGTCAGAGGAGTCTGCCTTGGAAGTTTCTTTTCTGGCACATATTAATGATATTGTCAACGTCGTTACTTCCAAGGTCCGGAATTTGCTGATAATTGTGTCAGTTACCGTATTATTGAGACTGATGATGATTAATTGTCTTAACTTTAGGATGATATTGAACACTACGGACTTTGGGCCATTACATACCAGGGCATGTGTTTTTAACCTACAGATTGTAGTACTATCACTTTTGCTCGGGAAAACCCTGTCTCCTTTAAGTATATTTTAAATAGCGTGGAACTACCAAGGGAGTTATTATCACTAAAGACTTCAACTGGGATAAGCACATCCAGAGTATCTGCATATTACGGGCCATAAAATTCTCGGCCTCTTAAAAAAATAAAATCTCTCTAACTTTTTACCCTAGAAAAAGTAGAGATAGCAGCTTATATAGAGGCCTTCTCCGACCAGTAATAGAGTATGCCAGCCCGACTAGGAGCCTCACCGGGTTTATCTGCGTGACAAATAAGGCCGGCGAGATGTATTGCATCTGACTTCTCTAGAGAGTTGGGATCTATGACTGGCCTTCTTAAGAACCTTAACCTGGCCCCGTTAGCCGATCGATGGAGGTAAAGCAGGCTGATCCTTTTTTTTTCTGAAGGTGTTTTTGACCAGGCCCTTATACCTATTGGCTGCCTCCAGCACCCTACTCGTAGAACCCGTTTGATGTATGATCTTCATTTTTGTCATCGGTATGCTACATCTAACTGTTACACACTTAGTTTTTTACCCCACACTGCAGGATTGGAATAGTTTCCCCTCCAATGTAATCAGGGCTGCTTCTATCCCTAAGGATCCTGTCACTTTTATTGCTAAGCAAATTAAGCCTTTTTTGAAGCCTGTGGAAGCATGAGTGGTGAATTAATGTCCTTATGGGTGTATCACCTTCACAAAGAAAACGAAAACCTTCGAAGTTTTCTCTTCTCCTTATTATCCTGCGCCTACGCAAAGTAGGGTTATTTACATCAGCATTTCGCTGCCGCTGCATTGGATCAATCTGCACTTCCGGAGTAGTCGATAAGGGCGATACCATGGATTTCTATCCCAGGAAAAGTGATACAATCCATTGTGAATAAGCCCGGAAGCCCGGAAAATGTTCCAGTCATAGACTTCATCGAACTCAAACCGTCAGGTGCCGTAAATAGGTCTCTCAAGGGATCGTGCAGAGTGCACCCCTGAATCGTAAAAAGCCGTGAGTCGCAGCATATTGCAGAAAATTGTGACTTTCTCCCACGAATGTTTGAGATTTCCAAGTCGTGAAGAACTTGTTTGAAATCGTGAGGAATCGTGGAAGAAAGTCGTGTAGTGAGCATCTAGCTAAACTTTGCTTCCACCCTGCAGATCATCAATGGGAATACATGTTGTAAGGGCCAACAATCAGGCTCTCATCTGGAACCAAACAGATTAGGCATTTTCAGAATTACTAAAGCCCTACAATGGTCATGGCTGGGTTTTAAAATGTGAAAAATTGCAGTGTTAATGGACGAAAGATGAATTGCTTCCAAATAAATTGGTGAATTTGTAGTATTGGAACAGGATGATGAAGGAGAGGATGCTGGTGATGACTGCTACAATATTCAAGATGACATTTTAGATGAAGAGGAGGAGAATGATGACATACAATATATTACACTTGAATCACATCCTAACGTTCTAACCTTGGCAATGGTGTCGACGACACTCAAATAGGTATAACTGGATCATTGTACTTTTGGCGCTGCGAAGTTACACAGAAATTTCACTTTTTTATTTCGTAAGTTTTCCATCAAAGCATTGCCATAGTAAAGACCCCACATGGCGTGATTTAATGACCTACCAAATAATGTGGATCTTGATTGTGAATGTATATGAATACTTTATAATGGTTCTGTTTTTTTGATTTGTTAGAAATGAAGTATTTTCTGTGATTTCAGTTTCTTCCTAGGGTGCATATCATCGTGGAAAAGCCCCTGAAAGCCACACTTACCATTATTTTAGTGGAAAGCAAGCAGATGATTGTAGCTTGCCTATCATAAAGAAAAACACAGTTGATGAACATTTCTAAATGGGTATATGATTTCGGTTTGGGGGTTGTGACTAAAAGTCTGCATGAGTATTTTACCTTTCGTTCGAGGTTCTCTATGGTACGCCTGCGCAACTGGATGAAAGGGGGGGGGGGATTTTACTTGACGCCATCTCGGATGTCCAGACGTAAAATGTCGGTCGGAAAAAAATGTCATGGTTATAATTGTTAATTCAACATCTAGCGGTTTTGGCTACTTAGTTTGATTAACCATAGCATAGCGGATATTGGTTTGTTCGTATGGACTAATGTGTACAGCAAACCAACAGAAGAATCCATTTTCGACAACAGTATTCTTTAATTTGTAGGTCACAAACTTTAAAAAAATGTTACTTTAAAACTGTAAAACCTAGATATCTCTATTTTGCAGATGGTATGAAACTATATAAGCTAGATATCTATAATATGCATGTGGAAGTATATTACCAGCTTTCATATGATGACACCTTATTTGGCAATATGTGACCTTATGAAATGTACATAGCTACAAAAAACTGAAATAGGCGAAATGACGGCATTTTGGGTTTCACGGCCACACGCACCTTTTATCTTATGACAGACATTCAGAAGATAATAGCTGAAGACCTTTACTAAAATAAAACCAAAGTGGATAAGAATTCCTAAGGCGAAGGGGGCAGGAAATTACACAGGCAATGGACTAAATTATTGGTTATTTCCAATTTGTACAATACGTCAAGGGTAGAACGCATTTTTGGTAAATTCTGAAACTGAGGGTTGCAATCTTTCAAAGACCGTAACTCACAAATTATATATGGTATCTGTCTGTTATTTGCAGGAGTATTGTATATTATGTAGGAACACATAAATGTAAAAAGTCAAATGAATCGATAGAAACCATAATGAGATAATGAGGTGAACATTTTTCTGAATTTCAATTTTTTGTCAAAATTAGCCCAAAAATCACATTAAAGTGGACCTAAAGTCTAAAAATTCAAAAATATATATTTTAGAGGTTACAGAATAAATCTTATTGGTCCAACTCCCATTGTCATAGCTTATTCCATTGCTGAGATATTAAATGTTAAAATTTATTCACTTAAATCCAAACAGTTCATTGCGCAATAATTTTTGACATTCTTGTTGTACAACTCACATTGAATGCTTTGTTTTCTTTTAAATTTAAAAATGTTTATATGAACTTGACCGCTTCCTGTTTTCTTGCATGACATGCTGTACAGAGAGGGCTTATATTGTCAAGTCACCCCAAAGCAGTAAGAACGCGATCACATTTTGGCACAAGGTGCGGTGGCTTTCAGAAAAACAAAGAAATACAAAGATTGTAATTTGAGTAGTACAACAATGACATCACAAATTATTGCGCAATCTACCTTTTTAAATCGAGTGAATAAACTTCAACATTTTACATCTCAGCTTAAGAAAGTCCTGTGAAGATGGGAATTGGACCATTGGAATTCAGTTTTCATGCTCTGTAATATATATTTTTGAATTTTCAGACTTTAGGTACACTTTAATTTTTTTTGTTATTTATTGGCATCAATATTCCACTAAACTACTATAATTGTATATCACTAGAAATAAATTTTTATAGCTTTCATATGACACCTTGTTTAAGGGTATGTAACCTTCTGAAAGGAAGATAGTTTCTTAAATCTTTAAATCCAAAAATGGCGGCCATTTTGGCAGCCATTTTGGATTTCACGGCCACACCCACCACATTTAATGGCAAACAAGAAGATTATGATGCCTGAGGACCCTAGCTAACAGAAAAACACAGTGGATAAAAGTGGCTAAGGGGAGGGACGGGGGTTACGGTGGCCCATAGACTATAGTTTCCTGTGCTTAAAAGGCAATTGATGTATGCTGTTTCGTTAAATAATGAATCATTAATTATCATTATGCTTAGCTCATCATTGACCCTTTCTTCCATTTCCAGGGACATGACTTTTGCAAACACCCTCAGGCTGCATGAAACATCCTTTGAATAGGCTGTGTGTTTGTGGAATGACGAAACTTGCCGGCTTGTTATGAACTTTTAGGCCTCCACTGCTCCTGTGACCAAATATGTTTTCCTTTTTTATAAAAAAAAGAAGGAAAAGAAAAAAAGGTTCATCTACTGATATCCTTTTCCTAAAAAAAAAAGCACAATCTTGCATTTCAGCTCCCAATGTAAGCTGAAAGGTATCACACGTCACTGTCTTGCCCTCCTGGGTGTCTGGTTAATAATAATGTCTGAAATTAACTCTAGAAAAGCGACATCACCCAGCTAATGCATGCAAAGTAAAGTTGCGTACTTTTGCTGTAATGAATGGTGTTCACTTTTCTCAGAAGAACAAATTCACAACCACGAAATCTCAAAATGACAGTTGTTCAAACGTAGCCTACATGGTCTCAAAGGTTAGACGTCCGGCAATCTGGTAGCGTTGTAGGGCAAAAATGTGATTGGTAGGCTATGGTAGGCCACAACTGACTTTGATATTGTATAAGAGTATCTGCATTATTAAAAATTGACCTTAAATTCTCCGCACTCCCTCTTTTCGAAACCTACCACTGTCCCTGATTAACTGTATTCATCCAGTCCTATATCCTATTAATGAAGTCTGACTTCAAGTTTTTTTGTGACGTCGAAACTACGCTAACATGAATTAACTGCTACATTGTGTGTGATGATGAATGGGAGTTTAGAATTACTCGTTACATTATGTCAACATTTTCAATCCCCAAAACCCCGTCGGGGAGGTCTGGGAAATGTTCCAATTTCGTCGATGAGCTTAATCCGTACACAACATAATATGTAACCCCAAGGACCTTCAGTCACCCCGACAACCTGCGTGATTATGCTCATAGGAAGAGCAGATTCTTCAATAAAGACCCCAAATTTTCCATTTTTTCTTGCAAAAACCCAGATTTTTCACACTTTCTTTAATAACAATCCCAAATTTTCAATTTTTTGCCAAAAAAGCCAACGTTTTAAGTTTGCCGTCCTTTTGGCAACTCATCGCCTTTATCGGGGCATGGCTTGCTGCCCCCTCCCCGTCGGGCAAATCCTGGCGCCACCCCTGTCCCAACAAGAATAAAATTTTAAGTAGTAACACTTGCTCGTTACAAGGATATGGGGTCGTGGATACGACTTAAGGTACAATTCCCTTATACCTTCAAAATATTGTTTACTTTGACTGCTTGTTGTAAAGGAACGGCTGTTTCGTTTTTTTTTTTTTTTTTTTTTGTTTTTGAAGCCCCGCTACCAATGTCAGGCTTGCCCATTAAATTACCATGTAGGCTACTGTTCCAAATCAACTCACATGGCTTTCGTGACATTCCATATGCCTTTCAGTAACACCACACACACACACACACACATACAAGAGCATTTTGTTTACGTTTTAACGATCTTTGTCATCAAATTGTGGAACATCGCACTGAGTGATTGCACCGTGATACAAGTGAAAGGTCAACCAGTAAGGCTTGCGCCAAAGGGGAATCCCAGATATTGACAAATCAGCTTTCAGCTCCTTTCCAGACTGGGGACCTTTTTTCTGTCTGCGAAATGTTTATAGCACGCACTGGTGTATTCTATCATATGACGTATACTGTGTTTGTTGAGGCTGACGCATTTCACATTGTGCTACGGCGTGTTGTTCCGGACAACATTAGAACAGACAGCCGGTTGGGTAGGTGGGGAGGCCTATTATTGGAATGCATCTTTACACACGTTGGGCGTTTACGTACATTTTCTGTAACGTTAGCTTTGGAGAGAAGATAGTGTTATTTCGTTTTAGTTGGTGTGAAACAAGGCTCGGTTGCTGTGAACTTATCTTCGAAGAACAGTGACTGAAGCAGAAATTATGGTGTCTAGCACTTTACAAAAGCCAAGGAAATGCCGTGGTCAAGCATTTTCTGGGGATTATTGCACTGCAGCTCACTGTTATATCAGCACCAGTTTCACTTTACACGTTACCAGTGTATTATGAGTATTTGTGAGACCTACACTGATGCCTAAAGGTCAGTATAAGGATATATAAATCTAAAACGATGTAAACTAATACAGGTAGGTCTAGGATATAGCCGGGGTTGCTTTCAAGGTAAGGTGGGTGAAAACGTAGGCTGTTAAAAGGCCCTTTCACACGGTTTAAGGTAGGATACGACGCGATTAAAACGTGGCCAGGTCTTTCTGCCATTCTCGCACTACAGTACAGGGGATTTTTGATTCCTCTCTCAGCGAAATTACAACACCAGATTAGTCATGTGGCCCAACACAATGACAGGTCTTTCTCTTGAATAGTCATAAGAAGTATCGCCGGGCCACAATTGGGTTAATGTTGAGAGTTTTAACTTAATTTGTTGCTTTGTCTCTCGTCGCGTCCCATCGCGCCTTCCCAGATAGCACAATAACGTTGGGCCAACATTGGAAATTGGTTGGTCAAACGGTTGGGCTAATGTAGCGTTATATGAATGGTTGGGTGCTCATCGGGAAAAAGCTGGGCTTACAATCAATTTTTATATTAGGCTAACATTTTGCCTACCAAAGGTTATGCCATTGGGCCAACGTTGGCAAATAAGTTACCCAACTGTTAGTTCCAACATTTGGTAACGTTGGTTAAGTATTGCC
Organism: Holothuria leucospilota; assembly: GCA_029531755.1. Classification (NCBI taxonomy): domain Eukaryota; kingdom Metazoa; phylum Echinodermata; class Holothuroidea; order Aspidochirotida; family Holothuriidae; genus Holothuria; species Holothuria leucospilota. Next base: position 78,424,983 of record CM055961.1, on the reverse strand, counting down.
AACTGTTAGCTGGCAAACATTGGGCCAAAGGTCTAGCTGGTAAACATCTAGCAGTTTTCAACGTTGGGCCAATAACATTTCGCCAACATTTCATCAATTTTCATATCCATCCGTGCAAAGTATGGTTGGCACAACGTTGCACCAAAACAAAAACAAAAAAAAAACAAAAAACAAAAAAAAAAACTATGTCTCGCTTTCTGAAACTTCTCCTAATTAATCGTTCATTATAGGAACCCATAATGAATGTTCAGAGAAGTTACCTTCTACAAGCTTTGAAAGCTACCAGCATTGTTCGAGCTAGCCGCTTTCATAAGTAGTAGGATTTATAAAATTCATATATTACATGAATGATATTGGTTTTGGTATTATATATTCAGTGAGACTTGTTTTTATTATTAACAATTAAATATACAAATTTCTTCAAAATATTTCAATTTCTCCTTTTTGATGTTGTATTGTACAACTGGGGGACATGATTTCCTTCAAAAATTCACCATTGCCAGCCACAATTTATTTCAATTTATTTCAATTTATTTCAATTAGACCTACATTAAGTGTTAAACATAAACCTTATTTGAAAAACTTCTGAATGCTCCATTCAGATGAAAAGTATATAAATCTGGTGTTCCAACAGAATTTCGCAGCATTTTAAACATTTTTTTCAATTTGTCTTAGCAAAAATTCCCACAGTGAAAGTGAACGTTTTGCAAAATACTCACTGTGAATGTAAAATTTAGAAAAAGCTGCTATTAAAAGAATTATGAGGTTGGCTTGATACCAAAATGAGCAGCCTAAGCTAGTATTTTTCTGGTGGTCTATTGTTGGGCCAGTGTTGGACCGCTTACCATTTGCCAACCGAAACTAATGTCAGCGTTTAGCAAACCATAACCAGTGTTAAGGTTGGGTCAACCATACAGTAAGTTGTAGGCTGACTTTAAAGTGCCCTTCAGATTCAGCATATCAGTTGAGGGATGGCTTTTAATTCAACTTTTTCAATCCACATACACTGTTGTTGCTTTTTATTTAACATGAATAATGCCACAGATAAGTGCCAGTTGATGAACTTTGAACCACGATTTACTGTTTTGATAGGTCTATGCATAAAGTCTCTTATACTGTCTTATTACGGTATCACTGTTAATTTAATTTAATGGCCTATAGATATTTCAATAGTTTTAAGTGTTGGCCCAGTGTTGGTTCAACACATGATGCCCAACGGTTGGTCACTTAAAGCTGGCTCAGCGTTGTTTTATTACATAATGCCCCACGGTTGGCTAAATATGGCTGGCTCAATGTTGGTTGCACACATAATGACCAACGGTTGGTTTCATGAAAGTGGTTCATCAATGTTGGTTAAATGTAAAACATCCAACAATTGGCAAATTGAAGTTGGTTTAATGTTGGTTAAATGTATGATGCCCTACATTTGTCAGATAAATGTTGTTCAAATATTGGCAATACAAGTAATTTACAATTGTTGGCTGCATAAGGTTGGCGAAATGTTGGCCCTGCCTTTAGTTGCTTACACAACATACTACCAACTGTTGCCAAAGGTTGCCAAGATTGGCCCAACATAAAGCCAATGCTTTGTGCTATCTGGGTTATGACTATAGAAGGATCTGTTTTTAGTTTGATTTTGTTACTGTACGGCGTCTCCTATCTAGTGGAAAAGGCTTTATATGTGGCAACATCAACGCAAAATACAACTATCCGTCAGCTCATAGTGTGCCAAGGAAATATATTCCCCGCCCAAATTCCCTCCCACCTTGTAGACAATGGCTCTTACCAGGCATGTAATTTGCACTGATATTAATATTTCCTCGCGATTTAGATATTTGTAAACGAGAATCAAATTGTGAAACAACCCCTTGAATAGTTGAAAAAAAATAATCGAAAAGAAGACAGACGAGAGAAATTAGCTTAAATGTTTGATATAATGACAACTTTTTCGACTTTTCAGGGCCATGCGAGTCCACTTTTTGCAATTTATTTTGCCATTTAATCTAAGTGCATGTTGAAAAGCTAGAGGAGAATCATTTTTCCAAGGATCACCAATCCCCTAACACTACATGCCGTCTCCATTCACAGTTTCCAATGTACATTAAGCTATCAAAACGATCATCGTAAAATGGTGATATGGTTTTTGAAGACTCATCCAATGCCGTTTGATGAAAGCATAATGCTTTTTTGTAATGGTCACAGTTTTGTTAAATCCCACGGTTGGCCTCTCTCCTCCTTGCCCCCTACCTGTTCATTGACCCTGGACTCCACACCCTATGCTCCCACCTCAAAAGGCTTTGGAAGAGCAATGTTGTAAGTCAGTGGCCGGGGGAGGGGAAAGGAGAGAGAAGTTAACCCTTCCCCTTTGGGAATATTTTAGTTCTGATGATGACTTTATTCAAGCAAAATGTAGCATCTTTAAAAAGTTTGATCCTACAATTGTTCTAAACTTTGTCTTTTTCAAGGTTGAATTTAAGTGAATCAAATATGAGAGAAAGATAAATCTTACTTGCAATACTGACATGTCATATAGCCTTTAACAAAAACATAATTATTTGAAGAAAATGATATTCAATCTTTTTACCTTCACGGCTCGGTCAGAGGTTGCATCTGCGATTTGAGTAAACCTGAAAGCACAGTGCTTTATCATAAATAGTGGGTACCTGGGGTGGCTACTTCGTTTGTTCCCTCCTCAGTCTTGTGCAGTGGGATATATACTGGGCTCATACAAAAAGCTGTCATTGACAAAACTACTTCAAACTGATTATATTCTCATTATGTATGTTTTTGACTGGGTTATGAGAAGGTGTGCATTGTCGTTGCCTAAGTAGAGGAAGTAACGCGGCCCTTAGGTTTGAAAAAAAAATCATAATTTGTAAGGTGGCTTAAATGCAGTGGTCGTATTTTTGAACTGTGTTATGTAAATGTGTTTATAAGTTAATCATTATTGCTTTTATTTTTAAGCCATGGCATTTCATGAATGCAGCAATTCAAGGTCTAAATTCAATGCGATTCGTTCTTATAAGAAAACCAAAGGTGGGTCCAAGTTTGGGGCTTGACCCCGGTAACTTCTGCGGCAGAGAACTTACGTGCAATACCTTGGGTCCTGAGTTCTTTTATATCACGATAAACGCAATGCATTTTCAGCATTTTAACACCATTGCATAGAATTCAAGAAGATGTTGTTTTGGTTTTGCAATATGTTTTTTGTATGCAATATTTCATCCCCTTCTCAGTTAACTATTTTGCACAAAGACTTAGTGGGGTGCTGGACCAAAAGTCCTCTCCATCCAGAATAATCAAAATTTCGTTCCTCAAGGCAAAATTGGCCCTGTTCAGGAATACTACTGTGGCTCTACTCCGAGTTCACACATCGTGGTATGGATGATATTTTGGGCTACGAGTTGTTAGTACCTAGGGAAAGTTTACGCACTTAAAAATAGTTTGCCCACTTGTGTGTACGCCTGAACTTTAACGGGTTCTGATTGTAAGCCTTAGCTACCGTACCCTACTTTTGGAACTCCTGTGACATCATGAAACAATGAAATAAAGGGAAAAAATCGGCAACTTTCTCCTTACAACTTAACCAAGAATACTATTACACCTAGGAATAGCACCAAATATATGTACCGTTGTTCTTGGTGTGGAACTTTTAGTATGACATTGTAAGTTACAAGAAATGTGTAAAAATGTGAAATATCCATGAAGAATTTGTATGAAAATGTATGACTTAGCCTTAAAATTAAATTGTATTTATTATTTCGCTAACGGTTTGTGTTGAGCACTGGTCATACTTAGCCTTGCACTACCTTAATCTGCTACTAAGTCAGCTGTAGGAATATATTCTAAGCATGCGTTAAGTTGTGTGGCATGAAATTTACGTAGACTTTGGTTTCGCCCGACGAACACGGGAAAGAAAAATCAAGGAACCAAATTCATTACAATTTACGACATCCATGCCACATACTCTTAGATGTATGATTGGAGTCATTAATATAACTAACCCAAATCGAGGGCCAGGTCGAAAACGGAAATCGCGAAAACCACGGAAATCGAAAAATCACGAAAATAGTACAAATAATTTCCCGCAGTTTCCGCGTTTTTAACCTTGCTATGTGGCCAGGTAGAATACTTGGATTTTTGTTAAAGGCTGCAGTAGAACTAGAGCTGTAACTTGAGCTACAAACTGCAGCACATGCCCTAATTCTCAGTATCATACAAAGGTACCTTGTGTCCTTCATCATGGTAGAATGCATTTTAAACAATGTTCAAAGGTAAGAGGCTTAAAAAACACGGTCAAGTTAGCCCATGGTAGTGAAAGGTATAAGGCATTATCCCTGAATCTCTATTTATACCTGTTTTATGTGTGTGTCACATTCTCCAGCCTGCAGGCCACAACACTTTATACACTTGCGTGAGTGAGTTGCCATAGTTAAAAAGCACAATATGTCAATGAACTGCTGTAATATAAACGCTCACGCTGCAAACTGATACGTTGTATTGGTCATGACCTTTGTACTGTGGGATTCATCGCAGTTCGTCTGTGGCAACGCTCTGTCTTGAAATGGAGACTAGCCTGGGTCGCAGGAAACTTCTAGTTCTGAACTTGAAAAAGTCGTTTATCACAATGCCACAATGTTCATTGATATCCCTAACGCCCGCATAAGTGAACACCGAACAAATTCTTTTGGACATCCCTAGAAATATGTATCCTCGGGACTGGTTGATTGTTAGTGAATATTCGCAAGAATGCAACATACGGTCCCATTTAAACCATGCAGTAGCCTATGCCACCGACAGGGTTTGTATGTCATTGTAATAACCACTCCCTGATAGTACCCACTGCACAGGTGGTTATGGAACGCAGTAATGGTGGAACTTCTCATGTTTCAGTCTAAGCATGCAGTTTTACGACTGCAGGAATACACACACTCACTCAAAAACAATAGCATGACTAATGAGAGAGTATATGAATAAGTCATATTATGGTAATGAAGTTTGCGTCTAAAACTGGATGCAGTCCCCTTCGTTTGGGCGGACGGTGGTTGGTAAGCAGAGGAACTGAACAAACAGAGTCCGCTCAACGGACTACTCCGGATTGGCCCCAAGGTAGCCATTCACTGCACACCCAAGGGTCTGTTTACAAAGTGGTAGCGATATTGGCAGCATAAATAACTTCAGAACTTTGGTGTCATATTAGGCAAGCAGTAGATAAGCTAAAAGGCGAATTTCAAGGGCAAACTACCATAAATGAATACTCTCAAACAGTTATCGCTGAAAAGTACTAGTACCTAATATTTTTGGTTTCCAATCACAAACTTTTAGCCCTACTTCAAACATTATCAAAGCGGTGTGCATTGCGAGCGCTGAAATCGAATTATATGGCATCGGTTACCGTGAACACAAAATGATAGTGAAGATGTTTGTACGTATAAGGCATAAAATACTTTTCTGCGCTTTCCACAATTTGACCTGGCTATACAGCCAGGTCGAAAAACGCGGAAACGCTTTAGACTTTGTTTGAAATGCATGAAGCTTAAATTAAAAAAAAAAGTGGAAATTGAGTATACGTAATACTTGCGGAGTTTTGGTGCCAATACCTTCAGTACACAAGCGTAGCTTACCCGTTTAACTCAAGTGCGGCGTATTAAAAATTTGAAAGGACAAATGGCCACTAGATTCTCATTGTGAGCTGTGGAAAAGTTTTAAGTGGCATTGGTTACATTAAATAGGGATGATTATGATGATTTCAGTCGTAAAATACTTTTCCGCGTTTTCGACCTGGCTATACGGCCAGGTCGAAAACGCGGAAACACGGAAAAATTTTAAGTCTGTTTTAAATATAGGAGAACGAGTCGGATGGCTTTCGTTACTCTGAATAGGGAGTGATCAGGGAGTGATTAAGAAGCTTTCTAGTACATACCACGCGTTAATAACTTTCCGCGCATTTCGCGTTTTCAACAAGGCGATACGCCCACGCCGAAAACGTGGTGGCGGTAGCGGTGGCAAGGCGGCGGTGAATGATATGACTATGACGACGACGACGGCGACGACGGCGACGACGACGACGGTAATAATAATAATGATGACGACGACGACCCTCTTCTTGTGCTGCCTAATAATTCTTAGTAGCTTGAAGGACACAGGGATTTTGTTTGTTTTCCGGTTTGCCCTGTAGCCGTACTGCTTGAGGAACTATGTAAAGATGAGTCGATTCAAAGTATGTTACCGTTATGTAGCATATAAAATTAAATTAGAGCAACCGTCGTACATGTGACGTTGATGTGTATTTTCTGTTGTGCTTTAATACTCGTATATTGATACTCCAGGAAGTGGCAAGGCAGGATCTTATGTTTTGAATACTGTAGATGTCCTAATGTCAATGTGCATAAAAGGGTGGGTATGCAAAGAACACTCTAAAAACACTTTGGTCAAATTGACCAATGACTGGGTCAACTAAACACCCAACCAAATATGTCAACTTTGACCAATAAGTGGTCAAATTTGACCAATAAGTGGTCAAATTTGACCATAGTTTAGTCAAACTATTTGACCGTCATTAGGCACAATCTTCCTATGCCAGAACTTGTCAAGAGCTGTTATCAATACCAATAAGGTGCTTATTCAAGCATTGGTCAATAGCCATGAAGGTTGACATTTGATGGTAGTTTATCTCAGATTAAACTGAAAGGTGATCTAACCTTCAATGACCATGAGTAATTTGATCCTTTTTCATCATTACTATTTTCAGGGCAGGACGTGTTGACAGTTGTAATGTAAACCCCTCAGTGTTGGGATACTATTGTACCAGAATGTTCAGCAAAGCTTTAACAAAGCTGCTGTTCATTGGAGCAACTAATTGAAGTAATGAACCAGTGGTCGGGTACTTTAATTGGGAACAGCAGTTTTTCCCTAAAAACAGCGGTAGCTATGACTGATTTGAGGAAAGGCAAATTTGCGTCATGGTATTTGGTTTGGTGCATAGCTGACCTAGTCATTGGTCAATTTGACCAAATTGTTTTTAGAGTGTAGAAACTTCATTGTTCTCCAGCAATTCCCTCCTATATGGCTATGGATTTAATGCCTGCTAAAGTTTTGATTTTATTTGAAATTAATTTAAATCGGAAATTATTTTCAACATGAGTTTAATGAACAATAAATGAGACTACTTCGGACAATACTTGTTACATTTAATACTTTTATCCAGAAACACATGGAATATTACCATAAAAGATGATGGTTTGCCCTACTTTCAAGGTAAAATAGTGAATTCCTACCTTTTTAATATGGACATACTTTTACCAAATCATTGTAATGGCAGTTGTGATTACAAACCGAAGCTAACTGGCAATTAACTGGATAGTATTTTATTTCCTTCACCTTTTGCACAGTTGTTTCAATTGGCATGCCTTCTTAATATAATTTTCAGCCACTATGTCAATGCTGGAGGGCACAAAGGTAGTCACAAAAAAAAACTTCAAGAAATACAAAAAACTATGCCTTTACATTCTTTTCCATCTTCCTAAGGTAGGCTCTTTTCCAACTTTCAATAATTAACAAACTTTTTTCTGAGTAACTGATGCCAGGGAACGCCAAAGTAATTACCTCAATGCAGATCGTCTAAGTGATAATAAAATCCCCCATTTCCAAAGCGATAAACTCTCAAATAATTCAATTAATTCATATGTCAAATTGCATTTCACCCTCAGGAAAAATGGTAAAGTAAATTTGAAATTGATGAGGTCGTATGAATGTGCAGAGAGCTTTTAGGTATCTGGAAATTAGTGGTTCGTCTGTGGAAAATACGTCCACCTAAATTTGAATTATTGTACTTCGGCAAACCTGTATATGGCTGGCTGGCTTTTAATCATGTGGCAATGCATTTTGTTATTTGACTGTTCAACCAAGGAAAAAAAAAACTAGGGAGATGTTATCAACCATCCATCAAGACAATACTCTCTTCTCTTTTATTCAATTAAAAATAAGAAAGGTACGAGAACGTTAAAAGAAGTTTGCAACATATCTACCGAACATAGCACCATTTTGTATCTAAGCCATTTAACAATTCAAAAAAAAATACGGGAAGGGGCACCACCTCCTTTTAAACCCCTTCCTCGGACACCACCCGCATATTGTGACGAAGGAAGGGTGCGTCCCGGGTGAAAAATATCGCAGGTAGGCATATGGACAATTTATATCGACTGTCGTAGTTAATCCGTGTTTGGGCTACGACATCAACGTCTAAGGGGACCCTTTCAAAGGCAAACCCCTGGTTTAGCTATTATTATAGGTCCCCATATTCAGTCTGAATACATAATGTGAAAGCTGGTAAATTGAAACAAAGCAGAAAGCGTCGTACTTGTCATATCCTACTAGCAAAGATCTGGTAGACGGTTCCTCTGCCTCAACAGTAAGTTTGGGGTTAGCAAGTTGAAATTTTACATGACCATTTTTTGCTTGATCTTCTTCTCACATGTGGTCATGTTGTGGTACAGGACTTGATAAATAAGAGTCGAAAAAATTTTGAGATAATTTCATAAAATACGTAGCTGTAATATGAATCCTTTTGGTAGAATGTATGAACAATGAAAATTGGAAACTCAAAATTGACAACGCTATCATCTGCCATTTTTGTTGACGATTTTTTGTATTTTTTAGGAATAGGAAGGGTGTAGGAGGGACCAACTCCTCACATGTGATCATTTTGTGGTACAGGACTTGATAAATAAGGGTCGAAAAAATTTTGAGATAATTTCATAAAATACGTAGCTGTAATATGAATCCTTTTGGTAGAATGTATGAACAATAAAAATTGGAAACTCAAAATTGACAACACTATCATCTGCCTTTTTTGTCGACGATTTTTTGTATTTCTTAGGAGTAGGAAGCGTGAAGGAGGGACCAACTACCTGTCAAAAATGCATACTGTCTTCCACCGAACCCCTTCACCGAAATAGAAGGGAAAAAAACTTTTTATTCATCTCCTTTATGCATACGTAGAAAAATTGCAATGTTTCCCTTAAGATATGCACAATATATCGCAACAATTTACAACAAATTGAATATGAGGATCTTCAAATATTCAAAAATTTCCCAAAGGGGGAGCTGAGACCCAATTCTGTTAGACCCTTTGCCAGGAAAGTGGTCTGTAAAAACGTTAAGGCCACCAGCAATGATGTTTGAACCATTTGCAAGATATGGTAACAATGTTTTCTTTTCTTCATTCTAGCCTACATGTACAAATATTTTGAGACTTTGTGCAGGCGGTTGAACTTCAAATTTCTTCTAAATTAGTAGATTTGGCGTTAGATGGTCTTCAGACAATGTAACACAGTCTGCCTGACAAAGTAACTTGACTTCAGAGGGTGAATTTTTAAGAGGTTAAATTGTTAAGTTGCCAGTTTGTTTACTCAGTAGGGTAAAGCTTAAGGAGGAGGTCTAATAATATTATAATAATATTCGGGTTTTTACATAGCGCTTTATCACAGAGGTATGAAGGCGCTTCACAAATATTACGTCTAGTCAGCAGTAACCCATCCTAGAGGCAAACGGAAACCCTCTAGACGGCTGCAGCTAAATCAGCGCCAAATGATGCAAATTACTTCACGGGTACCCATTAAACCCTGAGTGGAGAGAAGCAGTTGGGATAAAGCATCTTGCCCAAGGACACAACGTAGTGAACCAGACAGGACTCGAATCATCAATCCTAAGATTACAAGTCCGATACCTTAACCCATAGGTCAGCGCGCTCTCTTGTGAGAGACAGCTTTGCAAGTTTGCAATAGTCGACTTAACTCTCTGATTGACCAACGCTGGGCTTGGGCACTGGGGCAATTCAATTGAACACAGTTATTAAAGGACTGAATGTCAATCGTATGATTCAAAACACTACATGGTACAGAAACATAGACGGAATTTGTGGGATGGGGTATATCCACCCCAGTCCCCCACACTTTTCAAAGGTTTTTAAAATTAGTCTATTACAGATTTCCCCGATAATTAAGATGAAAGACTTCATCAAACAAAGGTTTGCATCCCACATAATACCTAATTTTGTCCTTCCTGTGTCACGCAGGGAGGTCATTTCATATGGTCATACTTACTTTGCCTATTAAAGTAAACTCTAAGTTCTTGTATGAAACGGCACTTTCTCTTTTCCCTTTTTTTTCTTCTTTTGTATTTTGGAAAAGACATTCAAAAGACAAGGCATATGATTTGGGGCATATTATATTGTTCCCAAATTCTTTTACTTTTTGATGATTCCTTGCAGAAGGCTCAAGGAATCTATGCGATGGTGATGTAGTGTGCGTGTATGTGTGTGTGTGTGTGTTACGCTTTGGTTGTAAACACGCTCAAGAAGAGCAACTCCGAGGGATCTTATACTTGGCGTGTATGTTGCCCGTATTGAGTAGCATGTAGGTGGCCATATAGGGTCGGTGATCCCTATCGTTTTAAGTGGAGGTGGAAGGTCCTTTAGGGTCAATGATTTTGAAAGGTTTTGATCTTATTAACATCATATCTCAAGTAGTACAACTGTCAGGGATCTCATGCTTACCATGTGGGTGATTCATGTTTTTTACAAGATATCCATATGGCAAGTAATCACTAAGCTGTTTTACTTTCTGGCTATCCGACATCAGAATGAAAGAAACACGCCAAGGCTTATTTCAACATAGGTTCGATGTTGTTTTAATAACTGGTTAAGAGATTTAATCAGGTAATTATTAAAGGGAGGCCAAAATTGGCGGCTTGGAATTATACCTAAAAGGAATCAGTCCTTGACGGTTTGGGGCTAGGCTTTGACCAAAGGGCTGTTTGAGCCTTATCATACAGTAATTACCCTATTCAAATAACCAAATGTACGTCTGCCTGAAAATCAGGAAGACAAGCAAACATATCCGGAATGCAATTGCTAAAGACTAGGTTCTCAAGTGATGGCCCACAAGCCATTTGCTGCCTTCAACGTGCACTAAAATGACCCTCGGAAGATTGCGAGAAGACACAAAGTTTCTTACGGAAACGAGCTTTTTAACGATGCAATGGCTATCTGGCTACTGCAAAAGAATTACAGTAAAAGCTGTTGTAAAAGGGTCTATCTGAGGAAAACACCTGACAGACCCTGGGCTAGGAAAATGTATATTTAAATCGGAAGAATGAATAATGAATTAAAATATTGATATTTGTAGTGTAATCATCTGCCGATATCGTCATTCATCTCATGAATAGTATTGTTAAGATTTTCTGAACTGAGAAAATACTTCGTGTTTTCCTAACCCTCTTCGCTCCATGTCAGTGCAGTTGCAATTTTATTTTCAAATATTGAAGGGTTGGTGATAATACACTTTTGCATTAGAAAATGAGTGATGCCCAGCGATTAACTTTTAGTTAACATGTATCTTTTGAAATATGCAGTACTAGCCATTGTATTAAACATGACTGTATTTAATCATGTTTTTGTTTTTTCAATTTATTGCTTCATCCATAGCTTTGGTGAGCACAACATGGACACTCCCCGAGAGCTGACACGCCCGTCACAAGAAGGAAAAGATAACGAAGGTAATGCAATTAAGAGTGGGTAATTTTAGTAACTGACACAATTAAAAATCGCATAAAACTTAAAAAGGGTTATAAGATGTATTTATATATTCTGTGTATGCTTTTCTGTTTATTTTTTTTTTAATTTTGTTTTCGTTCCTGAATATTTACGGAAATAAAGAAAAGATGCGGTCCTGCTTTTCATCTTACCCGTTACCTTTCCCTACCAATAAGTGCTTCAAGTGAATGAACACATTTCGTGAACACAAGCACAACAAAATCAGAGGACAAAACTTCCTTTTGCTGTGATAAGAGAGTTGAAAAGTACACTGTCTCTTTCAACCAGATGGCCAAATAACAACTCCCTGGCTTACGTATCTCAAATTACAGTGCACCAGATGGCGTTAGTTCCTCAAATTACATGGGGAGAGATTATAACAGCCTTTTCTTTCTTTTTTTTCATTAACCATTGGGTACCCCTCCCCCGAACACGTTCCTGTACATAGTTTTTCCTTAGCCACTTATGCAGCTTACCTGCTTCTTTTCTGAAAAAAAAAAAAAACAGAACCACCAGTTTCAACACTAGCTCTGCTTATGATTCCAAACCATATGACGACTTCTCAATCCATACACTCACATAATTCTGTGCAATCCTCTCACTTTAGCATATTTTACCTCGGCTTGGTTTGTTATAATTAACCCTAACTTGCTCAATAACAAATGAGTTTATCACTAATATTTATATACATAACCACTATGAAAACCTGTTTGCCCTTTTATCATCACTTCGTTTGTAAGAACAACCAAAATCTCCACCACGTTTTTACTCTCCCTGGGGTCCAGAAGTACTCCACAGCTAATTAATATTACGCATTACCCTTCCTGCTTAGAGACAAGACTGGTCAACATACGCTATGGTTTTTGAAAATATCTCACTTTATTTGTTCTTTGTAAAATGCCTAGAATTCTCGACTGGCCTAATTCTTTTTGCGTAATAGTAACTTCCAAATCTCAGTAATCCCTGGTGGGCAATTTGCGCAAAGCAAGAATATCAACAGTTCATCAAAGGTGTGTGTGTGGTAGGGGAGGGTACAGGAAGTCAGATCAATCAAGATGGCTGAAAAATTTGTGTCGAACGTATTTTTCATGATTATTTTTCTCATTGCTTCAATATATTATAATATTTATATGGGCAGCCATTTTGTTATTTTCGCCATCTTAGTTGACCTGAATTCTCACAAAGGGTCCAGAAAAATAAGTTTGAGATATTTATGACAGACTTAGGACAGCTTTTAAGTTTAAATGTGTGAAAAATATTTTTGAAGGATAATTATTTTGAAATATTTTAGTTTTAACATTGGTCTGAACTTTACTGTTCGATGTCTTGGTTTTGTAGGAAAGAACCGAAATCATCGTGCGTGATTTCATGCGAAAGATAAAAAGGCTGTTTAAGGAGGCCGGGGTTTGAATGTAACATGTTTGGTAAAAGGTCACCTGGGGTTTCGTGGGGTCAAACTCTGAAAACCTTGTTAACACGATATCTCGAGGTAGAAAGCTTGGATGAATTTCATACTTGGTATGTAGATGCATTATGGTAAAAGAAAGAATGCTTTTGTTTTTGGTGGAGGTCAAAGGTCATTTGGGATCACCGGGGCAAAAACCTGAAAACCTCGTTAACACGACATCTCAAGTTAGGAAGCTTAGATAAATTTCATACATAGTATGTAGATACGTTATGGGAAGAGGAAGAACCATATCGTTTTGGGTGGAGTTCAAAGGTCACCTGGGTTTACCGGGGGTCAAACTCTGAAAACGTTGTTAACACGATATCTCAAGGTACAAAGCTTGGATAAATATCATACTTAGTATTTAGATGCATTATGGAAAATGAAAGAATCTTATTATTTTCGGTGGGGTTCAAAGGTCATCTGGGTTCACCCGGGGTCAGAGTCAGACAATATTTTTAACACGATATCTCAAGGTAGGAAGGTTGCATAAATTTCATACTTTGCATGTAGATGCCTTAAAGTAAGAAAAAGAACCCTATGGTTTTTGGTGGAGGTCAAAGGTCACCTGGGGTCACTGGGGGCCAAACCATGATAACTTCGTTAACACGATATTGCAAAGTAGGAACCTTGGATAAATTTCATACTTTGTATGTAGATGCCTGATAATGAGAGAAAGAACGCCATTGCTTTTTGGAGGTCAAAGGTTATTTGGGGTCACTGGGGTCAAACTCTGGGAAACCTTGTAAACACGATATCTCAAGGTAGGAAACGTGGATGAATTTCATACTTAATATGTTGATGTGTTATGAAAAGAAAAAGAACCTGGTCGTTTTTGTTGGAGTTCAACGGTCATCTGGGGTCACGGGGGGGGGTCAAAGTCTGCAACCTTGTTAACACAATATCTCAAGGTAGAAAGCTTGCATAAATCTCATACTTTGTGTGTAGGTACTTTATAGTAAGAGAAAGAACTATCTTATTTTTGGTGGAGGTCAAAGATGATTTGGGGTCACCGGGGGTCAAACTCTGAATACCTTGCTAACACGATATCTCAAGGTAGGAAGCTGGAATAATTTTCATACTTATATATGTACAAAGTGCAAAATTTCCCAAGAATTCTCAAGATCAAATATGAACACAAAACTGTATTTTTCTAATACATCAGATAGCATTTGATACCATTTGATACCATTTGATACCATTTGACCATTTGAAAGAAATGGGACATGACATTATTTGGAATAAAACATATATCATCGAAACGTCAATGCATTTTTAAATTCTGGTTAATGAATATTTATTATAATATTAATATAATATATTGACATAGTAATTTATTTGCGGCCATTTTGCTTTTTCTGCAACCTTGGTTGACCTGAATTCCAAAACAAATATTTTGAAAAATAAGGTAAGTTTATTTATCGTAAAATATGGCCAGGTATTTAGGGCAACTGAGTCAGAAGTATTTTTAATAATTATTTTTCATGTTGATATTTATATAGTATGATTGTTGTATTAGTGTCTATTTTGTTGCTTCCACTATCTTGGTTCTTGGTTAGGCTGGGTCCTGCATAAAATATCAAAAGAAATGCGTTGTATTTTATGTACAATCTCTTATTAAAATGTTTAGGTTTTTGATTGAAATGTATGTTTCATGACTTTTTTCTCGGATTTGGGGGATTAGTTTTAATTATTTTCTTATTTTTGTCGAGAATTTTTACTGCGTTGTTTTACTACTGTGATGTTCTTTTCCGCTCTTGTGCCAATCCGGCTTCAATTATAAAGCATTTATTTTCATCATTTTGGAAGGGGCTTGTGGAATTTTACAATGTTTCTACAATTTTTGAAAATACTTTATTCATTTTGGAGGCCATTTTGTTTTTCCGCTAAATTTTAAGTGTAGATGTCCCAAATATAAATTTTAAAAGAATATTTTCTTTATTATAATTTAATAAGAAATGCTCATACGAATGAGTGAGACCAAAATATTTATTGTTACCACTTGACGTCGTCTTAATGGGGCAATAAGGTTTCAAAAAATATTTGATCGAAGAGTTTGGGGTGTTCACTGGCCATGCCTTAAATGCCTCTAAAACCTGTGCACCTCCTCTTGACAACTAGTTCAAAAAACGTCCTATTTAGTATACCTTTACTTTCAGTGCCGTAATGTGGTTGGGAAAGCCACTTGGCCTTTCCAGAATAATTCATTCGGCTTCCCTATGCTGTGGTGGGAAATATATAATTTGACACCAGCACCATTCCAATCGGATAATTCTGCACAAAGCATGCCTGAAATAGTATTTGCCATTCCAAAAACCGGCCATTTTGGAAAATCGGCTACCATTTTGAATTATGAGTGGCTAACGGTTTTCTTTTTTCTTTTTAGAAGAGCACTCACGAGGGGGCTATTGTGCAAAGTTCGGTGCTTTTTTTACACTTGTGAAAGATTTTACCCCTGAAATGCATTTGTCTGTCCCATAAATGAGGGTACTATCAAGTAGTATATCATTCTATGACAAGTACGTAAAAGCATTTTGTTCATTAAAGTTCTGCATGAGTACCATATTTACAAAAGAAAAAGGGAAGAAGGAAAAGAAACTTCAATTCAGCAGAAATGAAAGAGAAAACCAAATTTTCTGAAAAAGTTTCTAGCATATCTCTATCGTTCTGTTTTCTCAATGTTACCTTTTCCCCTACCGACCACGCATTGGTCCTTACAAAGCTATTGCATGCTTAAAAAGACAGCTTTCACATGAATTAATTTGTTGTAAGAAATTAATTTAGGCATTAAACTTTCTGAATTCTCTTTTCTGATCCGCAGAAGACATAACGAGAACCTTGAATCAAGGAAGTAGCAGTAAATATGTGGGACCAACTCCACAAAAACAACAAAAAACAGGTAAATGAAGAAAAGAAATTCTTGCCAATAGGAAATAAATATCCGAAAACACAATTCTCTCAACCAAGAACTGTTTTCTTGAAAATTAGGGACTCTGAGCACTTTTAATTTTAGTAAATAGGAATACTTTGACCTACTGTACAGTTTCCTTTAATTTACATGTTTTTTATTTATTTTATTTATTTTTTTTTTTGTTTAATGACAGAGTTGTGAAACGCTTACTGAAGGGCCGAGCGTGCTACCAGATATTCCTTGTGATTTTAACAAACTTACCGCTTACTGGAACTACATTAAGTACTATTTTTGAGTACTTGTTCAAAGGCGCTAATGTGCTCGTACCCACTAGTGAATTCTCGCAATCGGTTGTTTAAATATTTGTACTTGATATTAAAGATCTCTGAATTCGCTTTGGGTGAGTGATTAACTAGAAACATACAACTAACAATCAGTTACAATGGTTAGGGTCCTGCACAATTTTCTCCCGTTGATTCCACTGCTTAGGCACTACAGTGCGCAATACCAAGCATTGCTATAGTAAAAGTGCCCAGGTGCTCTCGTGTATTGGGAAGCTGTTTTTTAGTGTGGGCAGGGAGGATAAGGGGGGGGGGATTCAAGTTGACTGCAATGCCCATGTCTCCACGGTAGGAAATTTACGTAATGTGCAACTTCAGTTTGGTGGGAAAAATATTTCACTAGTTCGATACCTAATAAGTAAAAGGTTGGAATCTGATTCATTGAAAAGATAATTATTATCTTTTCAATGTATCAGATTCCAACCTCTTACTTATTAGATATTAGGTATTGAAATATTCTAGGAGACGGCTTAACTCCAAACCCTGGATGGCTCGTGCCTCTGGCGCTAGCCTTCCGGAGATCGTCTTCTTTTTAGTTTATCGGCTATAAATCAGGGCATATTTTATCATAAATCAGGGCATATTTTATCATACTATAGAAGGGGCTTCTCCTACGCAAGATTCATACACGCCTTATTTGATTGACATTAGGTCCATTATTGGCATGTAACGAATGTGCAAATTATTTTGGGAAGGGCCTTACAATTACATGCAAGTTCAAACAATGATTTCACCTCAGCATATCAAAGGCAGTGCGACTACCACCAGGATGGGCGTGCTTAAAAGGCCATCGCCATCTGGCTTTGGACCTAAAATAGGCTCTACCTAAAAATGCACCCACAGCTTGATGACTTTGGGCTGATCAAATAGAAAGTGTTGAGGCTAATTACGTTTATGGATTATTGTGAAATATACTTACGGTCAATAACCGGTGTAATACAATGGATAAATCAGCGCATAAAAGTACGTGCAGTCCTTTATTTCCTCGTATGGCTTTTGTGCTGACTGTTTCCTTTTCTTTGGGGGGGAGGGGGGTTCCTTTTTGAGGTGGTGGGCTGTAATTGTCACCAATTGCGTCGTTGTCGTCGTCAATGAAACAGAAAAAAAATAAAACAGTGAGACAATAGAACATTTAAAAAACAAGGTACGTATTTCATCTGTTTTAAAAATGTACAGCTTCGAGACAAAGGACCTCAAAAGAAGAACATTTAGATCCAACCTGAAGGGTTGGTACCTTCTCCGTACACTATAACTCGTATGATAATGCAATATTGAACCCGTTAAAAATGTTAGATTTCCGACCACTAGAAACTGGACTTTCGTGGAGTAGGATTATATGTCACTTTCTAACGCCCGGGGCTATCTCCATCGCCGAGCCAATTATCTCTTTCCAACAGGCTGTATCACATGTCATGATCATGACAATGGCAACGTCCAGCCTTGAGGCGATTGGTGCAATAGAGAGAGGGACAGCGGTTTTTAATAGTTTTACGGAGACCAATACCTCATTAGTGGCGAATCGCTTACCCCCATACAGTCCATTCGGCTCCCCATAGTATTCTTTTGACATGTTACCAATAGTGGAAACACAAGATGGGTACAAGGGAAGCATGGTATTCAACGTTGATCAGTCATGCAAAGACGACTTACTTACTTTGGTTTTCAAGGTAGGCAGATTCTTCATCGGGAAGCTGAAATTTGCAAATTCCAGAGTTTAGAACATCCTTTTCTTCCATATATTAGTTCAAAATAGTTAAATGATACAAATATTTACCGCAAAATAAAAAATGAACTGTATAGTCTAAAATTGTTCCGCCACTTTCACCTCGAATATAGTATTTTCCCTGCTGTCCATAACATGACATACTAACAGAAGTGAGAATTGTAGGGAACTGTAATATAATAGATAACTTACACTGCACTATGAGGTTAAAGGTTAAAATGTTTTCAAAAATGCACTTTTAGAGCGCCAATTTCTGCTTTCTTATTATTTCTACCTGTAGGACAGCTTAAATGGCATGTCTTGCAAAGCCCAATGCGGCCTCTACCACCCTTCTTCCTGTCACCTACAAGACAAGTCCCTTGCAGCATCAAAGAGAACTTTCGTTAGTTACCATCGAAAAACAAACTGGTTTAATGTTATCACTTTAGTGCACTTAAGGTCATTTAGTAATCGGAAGGCAGTCAAAATTTGACTGACAGTGCCTCATTCTTGTGTGGACAATATCGTTAATACCCCAGATCTCCCGTAGGTTCGCCCCTGCCCCACACTGGGATTTTGCCCCTTAGTCCCATTAGGGACTCTTGGGGGAACAGTCCCCACCTCGGTGGGACTCCTGGCATCTGTTTAATTCCAAAAAAGTCCCTCTCCCCCCAAAAAAGTTCACCGCCTTCTGCCTTTACCAGTTGACGCTGTCGTAAATCGTGTGTTATATATTCGCCTTCTAAAAAGGAGAGTTTTTTTAAGTCCCCCACCGCTGTTTTGCTACCCTGGGTCTGACCTACAAGTAAGGGCGATGTATGTGTACGCCTACCCTTTATTTCAACACGGTTTTATATTATTGTCCTTTTATCCATAGCAATATTATGCATGCTAAGACAGGTGGTTGCCCAACCTTATTCGGTGAAAAGGGGCGGCGAGCAAATAAGGTTGGAAACCACTGGTCTACACGGTTTTCAATGAAGATTCGGCATTTTATCCATCTTCTCCTTGTGATGTTCTCCTGTATTAACCATAGGCTGCGGTAAAAGACTCTAGGTAGTAGGTTCTAACCGATACATGGAAAATACCGGATGGACAGAATAAAATGCAAGCTTTCTCCGAACGGGGTCAACCTCCAGAACACTGGATACTAGCCTGGTTAAGCATATTAAGTACACAATGCATATCTTGCAAAACATTTTCTGTCATAAAATTGTTGTAGTATTTGACTTCCTTACAAGCCACTTGTCGCCATTCTTACTGTCAGCCCTCTCATAGCTTTGAGTTCGAGGATCTGACCCTATCCCCCGTTCCCCGCACCCCCAGTTACCCGTTGAGAAAATCCTAGCTTGAGTTGGTCTTTACCATATATACGTCCGCCAATACAACTACCCCACTGAAATAGTGTGAGCTAGTCACAAACATTGATGTCGATTGTTTGAACAAATGACTTTACGTAAAAGTAACCAAATCATAAAACTTACTTAATTTGTGACCTTTTTATGTTTTTAATTCCTTACATGTTTCGAATATATTAAACAAATGTTTTGGGATGAATAAATATTTTGGGATCCCAGATTACCACGGACCTGCTCATTTGTACTCCCAACTCACAATCTGGGCCGGCTTTAGAACAGAAATCGGTATTTTTTAACTACAAAAAACTCCAACGAAATATCATAATACAGCTCTACAACGATAGAGGCACCCCGAAAGTGTAAACCTGTGTCAAACCTGGGTGCAGAGGGTTCCAAAAACACAGGTTTGCCACTCAGGAACACGCGTGATTTCTTTTGTTTTTCCGTTGTGATCACGCGTGGTAACTGACACAGGTTGACACACTATTTTTTGTAAAAGCATGCACTCCCTTTTCTTCCGACAATCCGATTGGGCCAGAATATAGATTTTTTATTCGATCCCAGATAGGCTGTCGGTGAGCAGGAATGTATTCTTTAAGCAACCCTTTAATAATCTGTATCTAACTTATCTTGAGCAATTTTCTGGAATTCTCGGCCCCAAAAAAGAAAAAAACTATTAATCCAAAGTTTTTCAAATGTTACTGTCGTATACAGTATTCGACGAACGGCTAAGAAGAGATGAACTACTCTGAGGGGCAGACGGTTGGATGCGATGGCAAATGTGTGCTTTTTTCTCTAGGAGTCAGCCGCCCTACAAGTGTTTTTATTCTGATTAAACATAGGTTGCTTTTACCCATGCATTCCTTAATCAGTTGGCGGGTTGCGCACACTGTATATGTACACTGTATGTCAGATTTTCTGGGAAACGCAATCGGTCACAAACCGTGATACTTGATATTTCCTGGGGGTGCCAAATGTAGGATAGTAAGACATGAAATTGGCAACGTGTAAAAGTGTTGGCATCGCAAACTAACCCTCCATTTTTCTCCCCGCTCTTAACATTTTGCCCCCCCCCCCCTGTTGTCCCGGCCTGTATCCGGATGTGATGTTGCCGCCCTTGTTTATCAAATCCTCTCTCCACCATCACATATCTTTTCTTTGTTCCTTCGCCAATATACTTGTATTTGAAAAGCTTAAGTTTTAGCTCACCTGAGGGGTAAAGCCAAATGAAAACAGGCACTGTGCCGGCCCCCTGTCGGAAGAGGCTTCCCCGTAGCCGTTTGCAAAATAATGTTCCAATTTCGTCGGAGGAGAGCCTTTTTTTTGAAACAAGCAAATGTTAAATTCTCCTACAGAGCAAGTTGGATTCTCACCAGAATAGGTCAGTAACCTAGGTCTATTATCATTGACCAATGGTGCCTACGAGGTCACCGGTGTTCAGGGATTTGAGGTAAAAGGTCATCTAGTGGTCAATTGGGGCCATTTTGTTGAAATACAGAGAGAGTGGGAGTGAGATGATCAGATGTACACTCCGTCTATTTTCCTGTACATGCTTCCACATGTAAGGATGGCAATTCCTGATATGAACTCTCAAAACTCCTAAGATTCCTTCAGATTATCTCCAACTTCCCTTGCAATCAATAGCTTAGCCAAATGTAACGATATTGGTGCAGCAAACTATACCAAAACTTACATACGTTATGGAAGACTCTTCCAATTTTATTAAATGTGGAAACGTTTCCAAAGTTTAGAGGAAGACGCTGACTCAGCATGAGTACCAAGCCTATTTACCTACGGTGGCTTATAACAGTCATAGATTGATTGGCATACTGGACTAGGCTATATATTTTACATGTTTTGGATACATGTTGGATGTTGTTAATTTCTGAGGCGGGGAAAAACACCAAACCATATTGCCTGCCGCAATTTTCAAATGCACTAGTTTTAGAAAGGGAAGAAAATCAAAATTTTCCAGAAGGGGGGCCCGGGCCCCCGCCCCCTAAATCCTCCCCTGCTTTAAAAAATCATCAACCTTCCTCGGTTCAACTTCATTCATTTTTTTTTTAATTAAGGGCCATGGAACGAGTTGTCACACAAGCCGAGAAAATCTCAGGGATTGCACTTGACAACCGTTCTTTTTCCTCAACAAAATGATATTCTAAACATACATGTACACTAGGGGAAACCTAAACCCGGCCACCGGCAATATCACCCCATACGTTGGCCATCTGTTTACAATACAAATCTTTCCAAGACTAGCTCCGTATTCTCATTCCAGGTAGAGATGGACTAGGGGTGCCCTATCTACTCCCATTCCCCCTGGAATGACATGTGATACAGCTTGTAGGAAAGAGAAAATTAATTGGTTCAGCGATGGAGATAGCCTCGAGCGTTAGAAAGTAACATATAATCCTACCCCACGAAAGTCCAATTTTGTGGGGTCGGAAATCTAACATTTTTAACGGGTTCAATACGGCATGTTGCTGGACCCCAATTTCCCACCATTATCCTTCTTTTAAATGTTCTTGTGTGACGTTTGGTCACGTGATTGGCCAAAAGAGGTCTTATGAGCTAACCCATAATCATCAGACATAATGGCGACCTTTTGAAGATGCCCTGCTGCTCTACCTGATAAATGCGTCCTTGTATCTCTTGTTACACAGTAAAGAATTCTCCACTAAAATTAGTTATCTAAACTTTTTCAAGTGGCCCCCAAACTTCTTTGATGAAATCCATTTATGTAACAACTCAGATTTTATCCTACTAAATTCTGCGTAAGTCTGGTTTGGTCTCTTTTGCTTATTATTTCCGAACTTTTGCCGACAGGCCTCGATTACTAATAGGTAAGCCTTTAGAACGTGTTGTTTTACTTTATTATTGTCTGAACTTTCGGCCAACGATAAGGAACTCCAAACTATCTTTTGCTATTCCTGTGAATATGCCATGGAGTAAAGTAATCCAATACTTAGAAGGACAATCCAGCTTTTTGTTTTACTTCTCAAAAGACGTGAAAAACCTTTCATTGTCGAACTTTGGAACCAGCCATAAGTTCGCCACAAAAATCGAAATTCCATGAAGAATACACTCTTAAAAAGTTGGGCAAAAAAATTAACCAACTTTTAACCAACACTGGGTACATATGTATACGCTCAATAATTGGGTAAAATTTGCCCAACAGCTGTTGGGTAATGCATTTACCCAGAAGTTGGTTATATTATTTACCCAAAATTGGTTAATAATTACTTTGCCCAACAGCTGTTGGGTAAAGTATTTTCCCAATATTGGTTAATAAATATGGTTTAGATGCGGTGTTTCAACCGCTCATTATGGGAACCCAACAACCCATAATGGAATATCTCAGACATGATGCCTTCTACAAGTTTTAAAAGCTATTGGCATTGCTAATGCTAACCACTTTCAAAAGTAGTAGGATCTTAGTTGGAAGTTCATGTATAAGTGAATGTCGTGGTATGGCTATTATATATATATATATATATATATATATATATATATATATATATATATATATATATATATATTCAGTGAGACTTGCTTCTTATTATTAACGATTTTTAATACAATTTTCTTCATGGTATTTCAATTTCGTCTTCTTTATGTTGTATTGTACAACTGAGAAACATGATTTTCTGCAAGAATTCACCATTGTCATCTTCAATTTATTTCAATTAGACCTGCATTGAGTGATAAGCCCAAATCTCCTTTGAAAAATTCGGAATGCTCCATTCAGATGATAGGTATATAAACCTGGTGTTCCAATAGATTTTCAAAGCATTTTAAAATGCTCATTACCTTAGCAAAAATTCGCACAGTGTAAGCAGGTAGTTCTGTTGCAACTCCCTGGCGTAAGCGAACGTTTTGCAAAATATTTAATGTGAATGTAAAAATTTAGAAATGGGTGTTATTAAAAGAATTAATTGGCGATACGTTTAACCAGTGTTGGGTAAAGAAATTCACACAAACCATTCGACCAATAGTTGGTCAATAACTTTTTCGTTCATTTGCCCAACATTGTGCAAACTTTAACCAACTTTACATTGCCCAGCAAAATGTTACCCAATTTTTTAAGAGTGTAGACACGGGGGGCTCAATGCTACTCTTACTTTTGTTCTTTCATATCATCCTCATATTCCATTTCTTCAACTTCTGTTTGATATACAGCTGCTTTTCCTTCAAGCTAGAATCTATTTCCTTGAACCTTCATTGAATCCTTACTTCTTCACTACCACTAGATTGTGCAATGTGTTACAGCTAGTTACAATACGCAAAACCGAAATAGCCATTACGTTTCAAAACAGAGGTTTCATCTATAAGACATTCAAGGGCAGTCTGTTTTTTGCATGAGAGGTCAAAGATCCACGTACGTGTTTTGGAAAGTATTAAATGACGACGATTTCTTGATGAAAATTATTATATTCAAAGTATTCCCTAGTGGGTGTATAGATGGGTCTGAGGGAAACGTACGTTTTGTACGTTAGTGAATATAATGAAGAGAAATGACACCCAAAGAGCTACAAATAAGCATAAAGAATGTTTACAAGAGTTTATTGTGATTTATTTATTCAAAAGTACCCCATTTCAAGATTATACAAAAATATGCTGTGATACATTACACTTTAAAGACGGTGTTTAATGATTTACCAGCCTGCTATGAAGTTTCAAGGAGCATAACATCCCATAAGACTTTCCGCAACTTCAATTGCGAAAGAAAATGAGAGATGCTTGAAAGAGAAGGGCTGGCAATCATCATGCAATTTTCTAGAATAGGTGTATTTTGCCTGGACATATCATAACTTAAATTCTGGACTGAAGAGAAGGTTTCCATGCCGGTTCAAGATACGAAGCTCCAGGAAAAAAATCTGTATAATTCTGTTTTATATAGAGAGGTACTAATTGAATATTTTGAAAAATAAATTCCAATTGTCATATACACTAATACTGGTGAAACTTTTTTTATCCTCCGACATCTAGTAAGAGCGCACATTCAGTCGAGGTTACAATAAGGTTGTCAAACTCATTTTACAATGACAGTGCAATTCCAGAAAACAGTGAAATGGCATAAAGTTTCATCATATCTGGTTTGGTGAAAGAAACTTAAAGTTTACAACATAATAGCCTACCTTACATTCACTGATTCTTAAAATACCACATTTTAAGTGGGATTTCATTTTAAATTGTAATGTAAACCACCAATCTTTCACACTACTGTTTTATATTAATTTACCACAGGAACTTTAAAATGACAAATTTTATAGAGCACTACATTTTATTTTTCTGACTAACTCTCCATACTTTACACGGTGTTGTCTCATAATACAAAGTAAACCACATGGAGACTGACTTCATTGAATCAGAAGTATAAAGAAAATGAACAAGGGAACATAAAAATAAAAAATAAACCACTACGTGCATAAAATTTTCATATAAAAGCATTAAAATGACTGTATTTATGAGTATCCAAAGCCTGCAGATGTTGCCTGTTAAAGTTCCAAGGATAAACAAGAAATGTGGCGGCAGGAGGTGAACCCTATCATTTACAAAAATGTTTACTGTATTGTACAGGTACGGCTATTAAGTATTCATATTTCTAGAGTGTATACATTAACGCATACTTACAAGAACTTTATACTCAGAGACGTTCATTCAAAATCTATTCTTTGGTCACCAAATGCCACATACTCTCTCCTTGTACACGGATTAAGAGAAATAAAAAACCTATATTCATTGAACAAATGTTGAAGGGCGAAACATATTCCGTCTCAGACAAGTGTAAATAACCACCCTTTTTATTTATATACATTCATGTACACAATAAAATCATAACATAAAATATAAAACACTTTTGCTCAACGTTAACCTTTTAACCGCCATGCCTCACAAACACGTAAGACTTAGTTATTACGGTTACACTAAAGCATCCGTAATTTGACTGCTGCTGAATAGAATCGGGGAGTTGTTAGGACAACTCCCTGATAGAATGACGCTTGAACAATGGAACATTCCTACCATCTCTGACTACATCATTTCTAGGATACGTGCAATACCCTTAAGTACGCCAGCTAAGCATACTTTACTTCTATTAAACAGAGAGGCAACAATGCAGTAATTTCGCTATCACTAATCATATCACGTCCTAGGCTATGTAGGGCAATAATCAGGGAGCTGTTGAACTTGTAAACCTCCCTGATACACTACCTCAATATGTCAGAGAACTTGAAGCACACATCACAACATTGTGTAAATATTGACTAACCAAATGGTTGAATGATTTAATATCAGTCTACGGTTTACAATAGATTACTATTGTACACATGTCAACAACAACAAAAAAGAGGCAACTTAGATGCTGGATAGCGCTTGAAGCCTTCCCATGAATTTGGGGAAACAATTAAAAAAATTACATGATATGACGAATTTCGTGTTTTATCACAATATCGATCGATAACTTTAAAAATGATTAATTTTAGCACCCTTGATGCTTCAAAGGTACAAATGAAATTCAATGAATCTTTTTAAAGACAGTGAAGGAATCAAACCAATTAAAATGAAGCAGAAACTAACTGTATTTAAAGAACAGAACATCGCACAGTTAGTACATAGTTAATTTTGTACCATTCTGTATCTAGAACTGTAAGTGCCGTTTTTTTTTTTGTTCTTCAAAAAGTAAAGAATTTTGAAACTTTTAATTTTGGTGTCGTCTTTACCAGAAAACTGAATAATACCGATAGCTTTGTCATTTTGCGTCAAACAACAAATGACGAAGGATTTAACTAAGGATTGAATGAAAAGAATGGGAATTCTAAGCTAAACACTTGTTTACAATTTATATAAATTTACAATTAAACTCTTTCTTATCGTACTTGTCACAGTACACTAATGGACAGCGTAAAAAGACACGCAATCCGTTTGTAACAATTCTTACAATCCTAATTATAAATGACACTGCCCTCATTTGCTTTCAAATTATCTTTTCCCTCAAGAACCCATGACCTGTCTAATTTCATATTCATATACTGTATATCCTCACCATGCATCTTGGAGGAGTGCAAAACGTAATCCCCCCCCCCACACACACACACCAGTTTGTTGCATCAGGGCTTTCCGTATTTCCTAATATGGCTTTAGGTGATATAAATAAATCATAGGCCCCCTGTCAGTGTTATGTATTCAAACGTGGTCAAAAGTTTTCGAATACACAGAATCTTTCAAAAATTCGGGACTTATGGGGGTTTTACCTCTGCCTCCCTGGAGTTATCTCTCGACCTCGGTAGCATAAAACACTGTGATTTATCATTCTGTGGTCTGTTCAGGGCGCTCCTAATGTTCTTAGAAGACCGCCAGACCTTTCGCTGTCGTTAACGTTTGGGCATTTCATCTCCCCCAGATTTCAGTATAAATATCCGCCAATGAAAGATAGTATTTGACCATGATTGTTATGTTTAAAATGCCATATTCCATTTGTAACCATTGCAAATCAATGTTTGTTTCTTAATGCAAAACGACAGGAACTGTCTACTGGGCTAGTTTGTATTCCCTTTCAAGAGAAAAAATCTCCCATGAGAATGAAAGAAGTAACAAAATAAGAAATTTCTCCAAATTCGTTCTCATGGGTCTGTAACAGGTAAATACAGGCTAATGAGTTTTTCCTTATTTTTAAAATGCAAATTATGTTAATTTAGAGACTGGTTCAGGGAAAGAATAAGATTGTCCCACGAAGTGATATATCACCTTTGATGAATTATTATCAAGACACCATTCCTTCACAGTTAGCTAATAACTAATCACCTTGGTAATATCAATAGTAGTAGTGACATCTTCCACAGCTGCTTACACTGTGACGGACCTACGATCCTGCTTATTTGACTTCGCTACAGTGTTGGTCTTTTTTCAATACGTCCTCATTACATCACACTCGTCATTCATCGGGGATTACTCTGTCGTTTCTCAGCGCGTTTCCTGTGTTGTGGAAGAAGTAAAGTTAAGAAAAAGTATATATTAGTGGTTCTCAAACGCGGCCGCGAGTCCCTATTGGTGCGACCACTGAACTAATTTTAAGTTAAAAAAACATTCTACAAGATAAACGTAGCAAAGTTGGAATAGGGGCCAATAATCCATGACGCGTGTCGCAACTTGAGTCCTTTCAAGTTTGTTTTCCTGGAGTGGTTTTAAGTTACTCAGGCAGGGGTGGCGCCAGATGGGCAAGGAGCCATGCCCCCCTTCGGGGAAAGTTTCCCCCACCGGGTAATTTTTACAATTTCGTCGAAGAGTCTTAGCCGATACAATAAAGTATGCATTCCCCCACGGTTTAACTATTTTTTGCTCTCATGAGGACAATTTCTCTAAGAAGAACCCAAAATTTTCGGCGCGCTACGGGTCTGTAGAGTCACTTCAGTTAGGCTACTTCAATAGATCCATTCCACATACCTAGATAGCGCAAGTTCTGTCCACCTTACCTTGTGTAGAGGTCGTAAATTACATCCCATATCGCAAAGCCTGTAGTAATCTTGTGTGTGTTATGCGGTACTGTCCGTTGGTGAGCGACTCAGGGAAAAAAGTTCGGCTATTTTATTGGGTAGTCCAGGTCGTTTCGATACAATGTATGTTATCCCCGAAACGGTCTACAACCCCTACAGTTTTTTTTTTCTTTTGTTCCTAATGATTACATATGTTACTGTGTAAGCCTACCAAAAATTTTCGCGCGCTTTGCGCCCTTTGCAATTCACCATTAAAAAAAAAGAAGAAAAAAAAAAACACTATCAGTGCCCAACACGACTCTTGTAGTATTAAGTGATATTTTGCAAAATATGCCATTTGACATGGGATAGTTAGGCTCCTTCTCACCAAGCCCTCGACATAAGGGATGTCGGGACGTGGGGTCGCTGTGAGGGTCGGCTGCCTGTTGGGAAAATTCTGTGGCCACCCAGTATTAGTTTACCTATTTTGGCTTTCAAGAGGGTAATTTCTGCAATAAAACCTAAGATTTTCGGTACGCTACGGCCACTCTTCCTCAGTTCCGTTACGTTTAGCTAAATATAGTACCAACCCTTTCCGCCTTTTCAAGTACTAACTTAATAAGTAGAATACATGGATTTATGTAAAAGTCGGGAATTTCATCTCATTTTGCTAAACCGAGTCAATGTTCTCTTGTGTTTATCATGCGGTACGGCTACGCTTAGTAACTCGAGGAGGGAAGTTCAATGCAAGTAATGTCCTGAAGGGCCCAACTGCCCGGACAATTGACCTAAAAAGTTTTAAATAAGAACAAATTCTTTATAGTGTAGGTTTACCAAAAAAACTTTTGGCGCGCTTTACAAATTCACAGTTAAGATTTCGGGGAATGGAATAAGTCAGCGAGGAATAATGCTCCTCTAGTATATACATTTTATTCAATATATGCCCCGCAGTGGCATGCCATAGTACACAAGTTTTCTTCAAATCTTCTCTCACCAAGCCCACGACTGCAAGGGGCTGTCGGGGCCTCGTCCCGCTACCCCCTCTCCCCCCACGTCAGGGAGACTGTTCCCCGTCGGGCAAATCCTGGCGCCACCCCTGTATTCAAGGAGGCAGGCTCTACAGCATATTCCTTGTTAAGTCATATCTTGCTAAAATTGGATATTTTGTTTTGTGTACCTTGCTATTTTGTAGACGGTGACATATATAGTTACGGAGTGGAGCATCGCTGAGTGCGTGTATTTATTGTGGCGATAAAATATTCCTGTCATCATGATTTAATTTCTGGTGACTGTACAACTGAAAAACGTATTGCGTTAAAGATGTGTTGATTGATTGCTGAAATTAAAATCTCTTCGGGTCATGATCTTACAATATACTTGTAGAAACAAAATCAAATAGGCCTGCATTTGCTCACTGGCATCCCCTAACAGTACGTTTGCAAAGTTTTTTTTTTTTTTTTCTGCGCTTGTTCTTGTCTTGGATTCTGTTAAAAAGAAACATTCAATCAACTATAAGCTTTTTGACTTTTTGGAATGAGGTCCTCGACCTCAGCCACTTCTCTAACTGCGTTGTAGGATAACTGATCATCGGAATGATCATGCTGGTGACTCACGAATGGTAGAGACAGAATGGAGACAGGCTGGGGACGGGGGGCATTCACACTGTCAGGGAAGGCTTTCTTCGTCAGGGAAATTTCAGTTTCGTCGGAGGGGGTGGGGTTTATTGACTCGATTATGTAAGTAATCCCCCGAACACAACCGGCCGAACCGACGAATTTCTTAGGTTTGCTCGCAAAGAGTGCAGATTCTTTAATAAATATCTACAAAATTTTAACTGTTCTTCAATAGAAACCTAAAAATTTGGCGCGCTTCACGCTCCAAAGAATCGCATCGCCATGGATCCTTTCGGCTAACCGTCACTTTTGCCGGGCCTACCGGTCGCTCCCCACTCCCCTATCTGGGAGTTTAGCTTCTCGTCAGGAAAATCCTGTGGTCAGCCGTATTTGTAAATACAACTTTGTGGTTTAAAAAGCAATTTGTCGCAATCTAGTCAGTCTGAAAAGCTAAAATTTCTGACTTCAGCCCCAACCAATGATCAGTTAATTGTAAAAAAGGTTGCTATGTTATCTTTCAGATAAGCCCCTTTCCAAAAACAAAACTTAAGCAAGGGAAATCATCTCTTATAACGACTGGAGGCAAGTAATATTACTCGTCACGTGAAAATGCAACATTAAGTTCCTTTAACTAAAGAGGACAACGGTCTTTGGAGACACAGGGGTGCCTCTACCCTAGTGCAGGTACTTTCACAAGCCAGAATACAGATATGGAATAATTGCACAGAAGAAAATGTTATGTATTATCCTACAAATTATCCTTCGAGCTCCCCCCCCCCCTCCGAAAAATGGTAAAATATGTGGGAACATTTTATTTTTGCGGAGGGGACAAGACGTAGTAACAGACCGCGTTATGTGATACTTACATGCTATTTTCAAATTTAATTGCTATCATTTCTTCATTCATGAACAGACTTCTTCCGTCTCATCCAATCTGAATCTGCACAATGCATATTCAATGTATGTCTAAAGTTCTAAACCTTCGCTACTTTACTGATTATTATGTAATGTAAATAATGTAAATAGTACACTAGTACTTCTTACCAAATATATTATAAACTGTATCCCATCAAAATGTTGTTATGCTATAAAGCCCAAGCGTAGAAAGAATTCTCAAGGGGGGGGGGGGGCTGAACATCTCAGACCACAGTCCTGGGAGAGAGGTTTCCCTTCCTCACTGGAAAACTTGTTTGGAATGTAAGGGTGCTTAAATGGGATTGTATGTTAATTACATGTTTTACAATGTTGGAGAGCACTAATTGAAAAAGTTTGGTAGTTTGTTGGAAAGGTCTATAAATTTTTCAAAGTGGGCAAAGTTTCGTGGTCTAACAATGTAGGCTGAAACCTACTTCTAACCCACCCCACCCCCAAGTTTTGGACAAGGGAGTTTACTTCCCCTATCCACCAAGCTTTCTGCCGCTGTAATATGAATTTAAATGAATGTTACTTTCTACAGCTATGGACATCTTTTCCTAATCCAATGCACCTCCGTTACGATCAGTGTACCAGTCATCATTTCTCTGCATCAACGCAAAATTCTATACTAAGTATAAAATGCGTCGAACTGTTAACAACACGGAGCTAACAATTAGTTGTCAACGGTTTTGTTTCTACCATTACTTCAGAGTGTCTAGTGTATGTCAGTATCACAGTTGAAATGACTTTACATTACCTCAGGACTTCTCGATCTTTCTTTACCTGACGTGAAAGAGAAACAATGAAGAAAATTAGATTAATGATCCCTGTAAAGTGTAAAGAAAGTCATCTTGATCTTTATATTTCAGGGTACGGCCCTTGCAAGCTAGAAGTCCTATGCCAAGCGTCGCAGGCAAATGAGAGTGGTACACTCCTAGATACGTCACATTGAATAATTGGGTTTAAATGTTTAATTAACACTTTTCCCCTCAAAGACTTGTATAGTAATATTAAATATCATTACCGAATCAAAGTGTATCAGTACTTTTCAGTTTGTTCCTACTTTTTGTTGCTGTTATCTCAATAAATCCGCAAAACTCGTCACATTCTGCACGATGCAGTACTCACCGTTTCTCTGTACATTTCATTTGTCCATCCTGTCCTCCATTCAGCAAGCCTTGAAAGCTGTAAAGGTAAACAGAAGACGCTATTGATTAAATCGATCGTTACAGTAATTGATAATTGATAATTCAATAAAGCGTTATGATATGCCCTTATCTCTATGTACATGCTACATAACTACATTAATTAACATAAAAAACAAACAAATGATATTCTACCTGTGCAAAGCGTATACTTATGTGAGTCAACCATGAGTGCAAAGGGGGGAGTACACCCTTCACTTTTTAAAGGAAACAAATTCTCTGCATGTAAACTCCTGAACTTTTACCAGGGCCCATTCACTAATGTACATTCAGACTGACGCTTGGCTCACTTCAATCTCTACTCTGTTTTGAAAATATAAGTAATTTTCACTTTTCATTTTCCAATCGATTTTAGAAATTGTATCAATGTGAGCATGTAGCACACTTATGAAAGACTCTACGTATAAAGCTAGGAGACATTCCAAAGTACTTACTTTAACTAGTTTTGCGCACTTTTACTAAGATTATGATAACATTGTATAGAAGTAGTCAGATACTGCTATAGTGCAGTGGCGCTCCTAGGATGACAAGAGTGAGGGGTAGGGCGCAAATAAACAGTGACTGATATACAGACAAGATATAAATAAATGGCTGTGTCGACAGACTGACATGTATGTGGATGACTATAAACAATAGCATTCTACCAGTTTGACAACGAACCTAGATTTTATAACAGTCTTGCATGGACTTCCGGCTTAACAAAAATAAAAAGAGGCCAAAGTTGTGTTATCAAAGCATTGGTTGTGCTTGTGTGGATACACTTTTAACTCGGCAATCTTACAGTATGGTGTATACTAGTACAAGACTTGCATCGATACGCGTGAAGCTTGCCGAACTTTCCAATCAACTTGGAGCAATTACAGACACTAGAAAAATTTAATAACATATACGAGTGATACGTCCGTGAGATAACCTGGCGGGTGGGCTATCTCTAGTACTGGTCAATCACATGTACCGGAGAAAGTTGTAAATATAAAGACAAATCTCCTGGAGCTAAAACTACACTTCACCCCCCCCCCGCCCTCTTTGACTATGCTGGACACGTAATTTAAACAAAGCTTGTACATTTTAAAGGTCTGCTTCCCACTATTCTTTGCTGATATTGTACTCTAATTTTAAGTTCAAACCTTTACAATTTTCATGTTAACAAACGATTGATGTTAGCTATGAAACAAGGCAAATTAAAGGGACGTCATATTCTAAAATACACAAATTCACTGAGAAGGTAAGACCTTTGATGAACATAGTGTAACTAAATAGCAGAGTTTAATGATTACTCCAAGCATACAAAAGATCATGAGAACTGAGAGTAAAACTTTCAAACAGTCAATATTACATACACACATGTACTACATCTTAGCATGGCGTCTTTTGTTTATGCTCCCAGTCCTCATCATGCACTGTAATCTTTAAAGTCTGCTATTCAGCAGTGAATAAATTTTGTAGCTCTTTCTGTCATGTTATGATAAATTTAGAAACTAGTCGATGGCGTTGTTCATCATCATCCACACCATCATCCACGTACTGAGACTTCCCCCTTCCCACTCCCCACCTGAATAGTTGGAAGCACGTTGCGGTTTTTAGTAGACTGGACATACCTTTTTGTGAAGTGAGTTCCCGAAACTGCGAAGTTGGACTAAAAAGGTCTTTTCGTTTTCATGTTTAAACTTGGCTCTTTCCATGCGTTTCATAGTCCTTAATCATAATTGGGGTATGGAGTACATGGTCAATGGAAGGAAATGGCTTGCGCCCGTCACTAAACTTAAATTTCAATAAAGACTGTTGGGATTACATATCATTAATATGACATTACCGCTCTTTCAAAAACTTTTTCTGTTGGCTCTGATCCGTTATCCTTGCTCTGTGGGGAAAAATATAAAAGACAATCTGATACCATCTGACTGAGGGCGCTTAATTTATCGCAATTACAAAGTTGCAATTTTAATGATTAAGTAAAGGAAATTTCACATAATATAACGTGCGCTTGGGATACATTTTCTCTTTGCATTATTACTCCATCTGATTTTTGTCATTTATCTGAAATGCCAGTAACCGTCAAAAACAGAAGCCGTCAAATTTTAACTACTACTTTAAATACTCTACTAAGTTCCAGGGATGCCGCCATGTACCCCCTACGGCCACCAGTCGCCTCAACGGCTTACATAACTTAGTCTCTCTGAAAGGCAACTTTCTGAAAGGAACCCTTAAGTTTTAAAAATGTATTTTTACAAATTTTCCAAATTCCCAACTGTTGTGGCAGGTTAAGGTAACCGTATATAGCTTGAACTTTGCTCATAGTACGAGAGAAGAGGTTGCGACCTCTCAGGTAATAACTGTATAGATGCGGTCAAGCGTGAGCAAACGTGTCCATCTAGGTGCGGCTCTCCCTTGTACCTAACGAGTGTAAGATCATTTGTACATCTGCTCGCATTGCTAGAAGTCAGGCTATCTAGAGCCATAAATCGTAACCCCGAGGGACGCAACAACTGGTAATTATTTTGTTTTCTTCATTTGGTAAATCTTAAACAGTTTTTTTTTTATAATTTAGTAATTATTTTTGATGTTTGTAGATTTGCACAAGCTAGTATGTTTCGCAAGTGCTATTTACTATTTTCGTATTACGAAGTTTGGAGAGCTAAAGCCGCACCCATTAATGTTTGTAACATAAAGTATGCATTGTCAATTCAGGTGCATTAGTGCCATTCTTGCGAAGTCAAAGTTCCATGTTTTTTTTTTGTATATACCTTCTTACGGACATCATATATTTTCCTATTTGATAGAGTTACTAGTTTTGTACGTTTCGAATTTTGATGTGGTTGATATTTACATTTGTTTATATTTATGTTCACAGTGAACCGTACCTACGTTACCGTTACTGCAATCATTTCTTCGTTTATAAGGTTTTAAATTGATGTTAGAGAGAAACAGATTGGAAGAGTAGAGTAAATGCAGTTGTTTATTTTTTGGTGTTTGTAACGTGTCCATGGGATTGCGCCCACACCCGTGTAGCGATGAGCCTACACCAACTCTCATTCAATGAAACCCTCAAATTTTGGGATTTCCTCTACAAAATCTGAATTTTCCAAAGTTCTACAAAAAAAGCTTTAGGCACCCCAAAAATGATTCCTTTCTAGATAAACTTCAGACAACACTTCGCCTTTGTCGGGGCTTCCGGCTGGTGGCCACCCTTCGGGGAGTTTGCCAACCACCCCTTTCCCTGTTGGCAAACTCTGGTCTTTTCCAGGGCATTTTGTTACGAATTATGACAGTCACATTTCCAGCAGACCTTCCTCTCTCCCAAGTAATGGGCGTTTTTAACAGGAACATAACCGTTTCGTAAAGAAGTGGTGGGTGTTATGAAACTATTTAATTTGTAATTCAAATTTCTCTTCTTTAGGAGTATTTTGTTAGGAATTGTCGCCAACCTACCGTCAGAATTGAAAATTATGGAAAAAATGTTCGATGACAACCTTAATTTGTTTAAACAGGGTTGTGGTATTAGATGCAGATATATTCGCGAAATTTCTTTGCGCTCTACTAGTTGCTTGCTGTAATCGCTTTTTATGTTTTCCTTGAAATTTCAATAATTTTAATCGTTCTTAACAAATAAGCGGGATGACAGTGTCACACGACCACGTCGTCTACTACATCTTTAGTTGCACGTCAGAACATTTAACCCATTCCCTTACCACTACCAGTCGCTTGATTTCTTACAATTCCAAACTTTCTATTTGTTTCGACACTTTTTACAAATTATCCGTTGTTGTCTTAGTCACATGCTGAACAATTAGTATTCTACAGCTTGCAAGCTGATGTGACAATTGATAATTTAACTAGTCATCAAAATTCAGACTTATGCCCTTTTTGCTCATCTGCATTCAACAATAGTAGGCGATTCCTGTACTTTGCGCACCTGCTTGTTTGGTGGCAATAAGAAGTCGTTTTGCATAGAGGTACATTAATTTGGCAAGGATAAGGTTGCCTAGGTACTACTCAAAAGAGTTCAATACCAGTTATATACAATGATCTCAGGTTAGAGGATATTCTCCACACCCTAAGGTGGATCAAATTAGATTATCATCATTTGATACATTTCCGCTGTATCTCCAGCTTATACAATCTCACTGGTGAAAGTACTAATTTTCAGATTTGGGTTCAGAGACTATATAAACATGAAGTTTGCTTAACAAAAGAATAACGAAATGATATCTTTGTTCACAAACTTAATATCAACCACATTTTCGATTGGTTACTGATCGCAATAGGCTGAAACGACAAAGAACAATGAAGTTAAATTGAAAGAAAACTAGTATTTGCTGCTTTACTGAAAAATAAAAAAAAAGAAAAACTTGCAGTTTATACCGGTATATAGTCTCTTATCCTATTATTTGATTAATAAGCAATTTAACGGATACTTTCCTTGACATTTTTGTCAAATATTTCGTGCGTCTTCTACAAATAATCATTCCTTTATGTATACAGTGAAAAATATGCTTATGATTTTTAAGGCACCACGACTTACACAGTAATTCTGTGAGTAAACACGTAGAACTATAGAGGGCAGCATTACAACTCGAAGTGACTTTTTCTGTAAAGGTTTGATACCCGTGACGCACTTCTGGCCGAAAATATGTCAAAAAAGTTGGATAACCAAGGATTCCACCCGTCCTTGTTGGGTATGTACTATTTTGTGACGAAAATCAAAAATCTCTTTTTTTTTGTAAAAAACATAATGGGGTCTGAAAATCCTAAAGTATGCATACCTTTTAAATCAAATGGAAGGTATTTTGGAATTTGACAAGGAAACATATCCGGACTACTCAATGATTATAAGAGTGGACATTGAAGATAAGACAATGTTTGCAAGCTGACAGAGAGTAAGACAATTGTAGCTGCAGGTTAAGACTTAGTTAACATAAAGTCGTAACAAAAAGCCTGCATAGCCTACCTGAAAACTGCATATGTTAATAACCTCAGTGACCCTACATGGACCATGTTAAATACCGTAAAGAATACATGAACAATATGAAAGACGTTAAGCATATTACCTCCCATCGGCCTGACTGTAAGTTAAGGATGTACCATGGTGTTTCATTAGCCCACTGCCACAAAACTGTAAAATAAAAAGGGGGAATGATCAAATTCTGGAAACACGTACAAAAGTTCCCTTTATTTACTTACTATATAACATCAAAAGAAGGAAAAAGGCTCACAAATTAAGTATTTTTTTATTTGTTCATCAATAACTGTTTGCTTTTCCCTCTAGTAAAAGGTGTATGTATCTTTGTTTGAACAACGCTGTGTAGAATGGAAATACAATGCAAAATCTCTAAAGTGGCCCTCTGTGCGTTATCATCTTATCAGTATTTATCGGTACATTCACTCATAATATTGCTATACCAAGACAGATATTTTCTAGACACTGGATCTCATTGTCACCATACATGTGTACTATCCATGAGATGTAAGACAATATTTAAACACAGAATGCAAACTAATACCAGCTTCTAGTCGAAAGTCAAATATGTCAGTCAGTACTTTAAATTTCCTACTACGACACAATTCGTGACAAATACTAAATCAAACCTACATACTACAGTGCAGTAGCGAAATCTCAAGGGGGCACTTCATGGGAGCGTCCCAGTGTCGCACCTTAGACAGTAAAAGTAGGTGGGTGTATCATTTCTTTGTCACCTACTGACGCTACAAGGAAGGGGGAGAGGAATCTACTAGGACAGGTCTAAATGGAGGCAGTGACATTTATGTGTGGTCTATTTGGTGTAAATTTGTGTTCTCTTTGAAGAATATTTGAATTGGTTGTATTGTCCTTTTTATAGGGAGGTGTATAAGAGCCGGGATGAAAAATCGATTCCTTGAGAATGTTTGTGTGTGTAAGATAGGCAAGATGGAAAATGGTGCCAGTTTGGGGGAAAGGTTTGAACTGTTCCCAGGTTTACAAATAGTCACTTTAAGTGCCCATAATTTTCTTTTTGGCTGAGTTTATGGGAGAAGGTGCTGTTAAATGCCGCCCTCTTGAGAAAGGTTTGCCTCAATATAGGTTGTTTGGATACGAAATGGTATTATCTTTGACAAAGCTTTTAAACTGAGTATTTTTAGAAAGCTTTATTATGAATGGTTTGTTAGCTACATGTGACATTACACGGTGTAATATATCACAGCTTGCAAAGACTTGGTGGGACCCCTCATAGTGTGCTGCTTGGAAGACCCCCATCTATATTTTTTTCTTAAATGTACCTCTCAGATTGGCAAAAAGGACGCCTTTTAGTTGGAAAGTGTCATGTAAATATTTTACGAAACTTCATGCTTTAGAAACTAAGAACTCAGGAAAAAAGTTAAACTTGAAAAGTTTATTCAGTGAAATCACTTTTAGTAAACCAAAAAACTCAAAGGATTAGTGATTCCTTGTCGAAACACGGGTGTTTTGTTACAATGAGGTCTACGTGCAAAATCGATTACTCTAATCGACTACGCCATCAAGAGCTTGTTAAACATAAAGTATTCCTATTCATGCTACAGTCACGGCATCTTTTTCACGTGTTCCTAATTAGGTAATTCAAATTTGAATTATTACTGTAACAAATGCGAAACAAAAATTCAGCTGTTCAAAAACTAACTTTCTAAGCTTTCCTACCTACTGCTCGTCGTAGCCTAGATGGTAGGTAGCCTCCTTGAAAAAGCGCTAAAAAGCCACCAGCAGGGGTGGCACTGGTCCCTTGGGGCCATTTCTCCGGTCAAGGGTGGTCCCCTACCAGGGAACTTTTCCACATTCAGAGCCATAGTCAGTACGGTAAAGTATGACGGCCCCGACGGTTTTGTTTTTGCTTCAACTGCTCAATGGGGCAGTTTCTTCAGTGTGACCCCAAAATTCTCGGTGCGCTTCGCATTCACTGGGGTTTTCGTTTTTTCAGTTTCTTCCATAGTCCATTCCACAGAGCTTATGATAGTAGAAGCTGCAAGTAACCTTTAGGTAGCCTGCACAGTTTTATGTTAAGGTAGCGGAAATTGCATCCAATATCGCATACCCTAGGTAATGTTCTCCTTTGTTTGTCGTAACGTACGGTAATCAACTCGTTGAGGGAGGTTTGACCATTTCATCGGGAAGACGGGATGGATACCATACTACGTTTGTAATTCCCGATAGGAGTCAGCCACCCTTACTGTTGGTTTTCACTAAATGAGTATAGATTCTTTTATGTGGATCCCCACATTTTTGCACGTTTTGCGCATTGTTCATTTACAAAGTTTAGATTTCCCAGATAAACGCCAAGTCAGCAAACACGATAACACTTGTAGTATTATTATACGGATGCTATGCAAAATGATGCAAAATGTACCCTGCAGGGGAATGTTATTGTGCAAAGGTTTTCTTTTATTCCTCCTCACCCTTGACGACATTGTTCTGGTCAATATGTCGCCTCTGTAAGAGGTATGGGTCCCTGTCCCTCCCACACAAAACAAAACTTTTGTGTGCGTGAGAGAGAGAGAGAGTAATGTAAGTAGAAGGAGATATCTGAAGGACACTGAAAAACGGCCTGAGGAAAAGGAACCAACTTCTGAACTGTACATGTTTTTATGTCATGTTTATGGCGAGAAAAGTTTTTCTTTTAAGACAAAAGATTTAGAGTTTTCGTTAGTCGTTGTAAGGCTTGCTTATTTTAGCGAATCTCTAACATCTTTTGATTAACCGGCATTATTTTAAGTGTTAAATTGCATTCAAATGTATATCATGTAAAAATTATTTATAGCTATTTACATGTTAAGTCGAGTTAAAAAAGATTGAGCGGTCAAGTAGATGGATTCTTCTGATATATCTTTCAATATTGTGTAGAAAGGTTGTGTAAATACAAGATACTGCATTAGAGGACCTCAGTATTTGTTATTTTCAGGCTCCCATCCCGGTGGTGGACACCGCATTTATTTGATGTAGTTCAGAAGTATGACGTAAGGTGAAGGTCTAGCAACCTAGACTACAAGGCCTGAGAGACCTCCCATCTACATTATCCAGTGATCTGAATTCATTGGTAGAAAAGAAAATATTAAATTGTTTGTATGTGTGTGCATGAATGTATGTAGGTGTGTCCCTGAGTGAAATTGCGTGCATGTGTGTGTGCCTGTGTACATTAAGAAAACAACCATTTCCAAAGTCAGAAGTTCAAGAAATTTCGTAAACTGTTTTATTAATATAATATGTAAATTGTTGGCAAGAGAACTGCCACAGGATCAACCAACCAGCTGCAAGTATTGATTATTTTTAATGGAGTTTAGTTGCAAACAAGACAGAAAGAGAAAAAACTTAAATATTTTGAACCCAACTCCAAGCTACTGTAATTACTTTGTGTATGTGTAAGCGAAACACGCTACTGTAATTACTTTGTGTATGTGTAAGCGAAACACCCAAGCATCAGAACCTTTCAAATGACGCGTGCATGTCCCTTCAAATGCGGTAACAATGAACCTTTATGGGATAGTTTGGGTTATGGTCAAAAGAATTTGGACCGACACAGCGAATAAGAGCATCCCTTCAAAAAAAAAGGAAGAAAAAGGAACCGCTTATTAAGGACTGATATAACCAGCTCAAAATAAAATACTATGTTTGAAATAATGCTGCCTTCTCCTACTGCTGTCGTATTTTTCAATCAACATCGGTTCGCATGGAGCACACTTTTAAATAGAACAGGGTAAATCAATGGGATAATGCAATTGAAAAATTCGAGAAACACAGAGAAAGCGATAGTAACAAAACGACCTTTTCAAAATGGCAAAACTACATTCAATGTTTAAGTGAAGGAAGCGTTGCTTCGAAACTATCCACACAACATTCTCGTGAGGTGAAGGACAAGCGTATATTACACAGATTTCAAAACCACCGTAACCCTTGCAAGGCACGAAATAGCTTTGAAGGGTAATAGGCAACACATCACGAATTTGTACTATTACAAAATCTCGTGAAGCTATCCTTAGGCTAACATTTATACAGGTAACTGACATAACACTTCTGCCCCGTAATCTTTCACAGTATGAGCAATTCAAGTCATTGCCAAAGTAAGGCTTTCTTTCGTAACAGACTCTTGAAAAAATAATACTACAACACGTTAACAGCAAATAGTTGTGCGTGGGAGTAATTTAAAGGCGACAATTGGACAAACAAGTCATATCTTCATTATTCGGCTTGCACCAGTGACGCAGGTAGGATAATAGGTTATTTTAAGACACAAAACGAGTCAATTTGAAATCTTTCAATAGCAATTTTGAAAGGGTTGATGTATTCTTTCGCGCTGTCTCTACAGATCACTGATTATTCGGAATGTAAACTTGTGTCGACTTTTGTCAACATGTTGGCGAAGAACTGTCGTATTCGTTAGTTAGTTAGATCAGGGAGTTGTTATTTGGAAGGAGGTTTAACGGAAAGTTTAATTTATGCTAATACGCTACGATCCACTAAATACCGAGGAGATTATTAATGATAAGCTACTTATTCCGTTGATGGGGAATTCTTTCTTTTATTCGTTCGCTTCAATGCGACATCGATATGTTAGCAACATCATTCAGGTCTAGTAATCCTATCACAATTGGCTTACTCTGGACAATGCTTTGATGAGTAGGCTTACGCCGCCACCAATTCAGGGGCAGGTGCTACAAAACTCGAAACGACTGTTTCATTGAAATAAACCAATGAGGTTTGCCCCTTCCTAAAGAAAGAACGTCATGCAAATGAGCTGCAGGGGCAGAAGTCTAAATTTTGTCGCAACAATTTGGAAAGTTTCCTGAAGCTTCCTGAAATAACCAGGTAAACAATCAGATTCAGATTTTTACATAATCCCTTACTGGTATACTCTGATCCGCGACACCGAGCGTCCAAAGATGCAATAATTTTTAATTTTCCAGCGACTGGCAATGCTATGGCAGTAGCGACAAACCCCCAGTTTTACTGTTGATTTAGCAGACGACAAATCCCCTTTGTTTGAATTACGTAATCCAGTGTAAGCCTTATAGAAATGCCAAGAAGGATACAAGAGACAGATTACTGTGTGACCTTGGCGGTGTAAACTTCACTTCAAAGCGAACAATCTCCTTCCAAATAACAACTCCCTGGTTAGATGGAGTTTTACGGCCCAGTTTCCAACCTATTGGTTCAAGTCATATTCAAGTCCTATTCGTAATTGATACTTTTATTCCAAGCGACGGTTTGTAAAACTTAAGGTGTCGCTGAAGAAGTTTGTGATGCGAACGCTAAAGGAGTGAAGCCGAAGAGAAGTCTCTAGGGGTCCTCTCCTAGAATGTACCTCAAATTAGATGTTGTGGCCATTCTGGACATTTCTAGAGAAACAAAAAATGATTAGTTTCTCCTTGTGCAATATGAAATGCCAATGCCGTATTGTCAGGGTTGTTCCCGTTGCGCTTTGAAAGTAACTCGTTATAGTTACAGTTAATTCCGTAAAATTGTAACTCGTTACAGTTACTAGTTACAATGTTGAAAAAGTAACTAGTTACAGTTACTTTTGACTAAAAAGTAACTAGCTACATTTCAAAAGTAACTCGTTACTTCAAGGTGAATATACGGTACCTCGGTACCTGAAATGGAGGGGGGGGGGCATAATTAGATAGTAAGACGGGGGCACATG
Source organism: Holothuria leucospilota (assembly GCA_029531755.1). Lineage (NCBI taxonomy): Eukaryota > Metazoa > Echinodermata > Holothuroidea > Aspidochirotida > Holothuriidae > Holothuria > Holothuria leucospilota. The sequence continues at coordinate 78,382,784 of CM055961.1, read as the reverse complement.
AGACGACCGACACCTCATTTGTGCCGGTTATCCTTAGGTGTTCCCCAAAGAAAGTCAATGAAGCTAGCTGATCTTCAATGGGCATTGTCGCAGAGGCTCCTAATGCTCAACATGAAGCAGCGAATCATGATACTGTGTCGGAGCTTACGCAAACTATTTGTTAGAGGAATATGGTTATAACCAAAACTTTTCCAGTTACCAAAGTACTTCTTTGAGGGTTGAAATCTTTATACTCCCATCACACAGTCGGCTAATTTAGAGAGGTTAGCGGCTATGCCGGAAAGGGGAAGAGCGTTTTTTCAGCAGTAAAGTCTTCACCCCTCAAGAGCATAAATATGGTATAATAAGAGGATGAATACATTTGTTAGCAGTAAAATTTTAAAACCTCACCGCTAAGGTTGGGCTAAGTGATATTTCCCCATAAATTTCAAGTTTCACATTGTGTCGATATAAAACAGTGCATAGAAATGGTGATACTATGCAGTTTATACATGCAGATCATGTGCACATAATTCACTTTCCCTTTACAATAGGTAAAGCTTTAAGTCGGACACTTCTCTTTCCAATTAGCTTTGTTAGGATACTTTTATTAACGCCATTGACCATTTCAATATTCTGCTGTTTTTTTATATTAACCGTACTATTATTCCAGTGTAAGGAGTTACGGACATTGAAAAGAATATGATATAGCCTAAATTCATACGTTTGGTTCATCAAATAAAGATACCATACATGTTAAATTAGATGCATAAATGGATGCACGGTGTTTACCAACGCTTGGCACCGTATAGATTTACTGGGCTCCAACGCAAGAGTCCGGATTCGGTTAGCTTAATGCCGGTCTCAAGAGCGTTTTTCTAGATTAGGAATTTGCCCGGGATAGAAGGTTCCGGAATCGAAATTTTTACGGAATGTGATGTAACTGGACTCGGACTCGGAGTTCATTCCAGCCGAGTTCTCAAATATGAAAGTTACATTAAAAGTGTTTAAAGTTCCATTTGTGCACAATGTACAGATCTAAGGTATTGTCACATACAATCAACTAAATTACTCAGGAGGCCAGGCTATGGAAGTGAGTACAAACGATGACTTTGTTAATTAATGGTGGACATGTACGATAGAATTCAAACATCTGTATGTGTGATATGATATACATTGGCAAAAAGACTGGTCTCGGAATTGGTGCCATTGGAATCAAAACTGGCAGAAATTTGAGGATCCTGAGTAGTACCATGCTCGGAAAGATTCGGGAATCTAGAATCGCAGTTAGCTCCGACTCGGATAGGGTGAACACGGGTCCAGCCCTAACGTCTCAAGAGGCAATGATTAAACTTTCAAAGTAAACTGGTATTTGAATGCCCATGGGCCAACCCGTTTCTCACGGTACACTGTCTCCACTGTGTCCTCTAAAGGACAATATGAGTAAACCAAGGCCCAGCTGACTTTACTTAGAATACATAAAGTCAGCTGAGCCTTAGAGGACCGTTCAGTATTTTTCAAATAATCGCACAAATCGGTCTCATGGATAATAAGCATTGATCTGTCTAATAAGTATTTTGACATACAGATCAATTTTAAACTTATTTCAATCAGGGAGTTGCTATTTGACAACTCCCTGGTTCAATAGACAATCAAGTGGCCCGGCCTGTAAGCCTGCAGCCTGTGCATCTAATATCAACTTCTGATTCTAATCGTGAATAAAATTTGATGTCGGTGAGGGCGACGTCGATAATAGCGATGAATGATAAATAGCCTATATCGAAAATAATTTTACATTTTACTACCAAAGTGTCATCAATTTGAAAATTTTCTGTTATTCTGTTATTAGCTCAAAGAAAATGCAATTTGTGGTCATTTTGACTATTTGTAACGGGAAAGTAACGGGATCCAAATGTAACGCCGTTACAGTTACTTTTACACAGAATTGTAACTAGTTACTTGCTCCGTTACTGAAATGCAAATGTAACTCGTTACAGTAACGGCGTTACTTGTAACTCGTTACTTCCCAACCCTGCGTATTGTGACTGACGATAACTGCAAATTTGATGATGGTTGAAAACTTTCTTTGCAATAAACAAAGGTATCACCGCATGGTAGCAAGTTTCCGCACTCAAGCCTGCGACTTTAAGCTCCACCTGTATGGAAAAAAACGAGCACAATGAGAATGGTTTTCTTATAGAGTAAATCCTGTTCTACAACTCGTATTTGCAGTATTTTGGGTGTCTTCATAGGCGTAGGAGGGGGGGGGGGCTGGGGGAGCTGCCGCCTCCCTAAAAATATTTCTGTGAAAAAATTCGGGCAGTATATAAAAAAATTCTGGAACTGAAAGAAAAAAATGCGATAATAAAGTTTTGCTAAATCAGTAATTTAAACTAACGTTCTAAGCATGCCCGACCGCCTGCCCGAAAAAAATTAAAGACATTGATTCCTGCCCCCCCCCCCAAAAAAAACAGTTATATAGTAGAGATTTTACACAGGCGGTGCTCCATGCTTATCTCTCATCTGCCGTAGACGTTTTCCTGTTTCAGTGTTTTACGTTAGCACCATAGAACACCATTTTTATGAATACTTCGCAAAGTACCAAAATTTTCGCGCGCTCCGCGCGCTTTCAGTGTCATTGGTTATTTATTAACAATAGTGCCTTAAACGTATTCACACTTAACATAGCCCCCCGATTAGGTTGATTGCTCGTGTGCATAGGCTGATGGGTGTGGCTATGGAACAGCCCAGCATTCAAGAATGCAAAGCAGGGGAATTCTTTTCCCCTCCTCTTCTTTTGTCAAAGTTATGTAAATGGAATTTGAAAGCTTTATTGGATGGCAAGGCATCAAGTTCACCTTGTAATTGGCAAACCATATTTTGGGAACTGAAGGTGTCTCGGTGCAGAGTGTGCATGCAACTTTTATCATGGAAATAAATGATTCCTAATGCAAATTGCCGTGCCCTTGTCACGATTTGCACCATATATCTTACCACAATTATATTTTAGGAAAATACAATTACACGAAAGTTTTCTGGCCAAGACACTGATCCTTAAATTAGAGGTATATCTCCATCCTCTGTCAGCAGGGGGTACGGTGAGGTGTCGTTTTAAAGGTATAATGGATGTATTTTGATAGTTTGCTATCAAAGATCTTTCCCAAATTTCCAAACTTTGTGTTCGCTTTGCACCCTTTTATCTTCAGTTCTGTTGTTATATTCTTTAACACCGTGTCAATCACATTCCCATTGTTCAACGGTAATGGGTTCTACAACAGTCGTAACGCAAAATTTTGGCCAGAATCGCTCGCAAGTGCCACGGGTTTATACTCCATGCCTCAGTGGCATGGAGGAACGGAGCGCATGTCCCCCATTGAATCACCCCAAAGGCGTTTAAGCTTTAAACTTGCAGTAGTGGGGTGAGGTGTGTTTTCGACTGAATCATGTTTCTCTTCATCACAAATGGTTCTCAAACTATCAGTTTTCTTCAGACCTAACCTCAATATTGCCCTTATTATCACTAACTTGTGAAAACAACTCCCGGAGAAGCACAACAGCAAAAGTTAATAACTGTTTTACGAATCATCAGGTAGATGAATCGCCTTGTGATTTGTAGATAAGTTTCTTTGAGGAATTGAAACTGTTTCGATGCAGATGCAAGTTTTGTCATAGAAATGATATCTATGTCATATGAAAATTCAGCGCGCTTCGCGTTCATTCGTCCTCGTTTGCACTCCATTTCTTGACCATTATTAAAGTATAGTACAGTTCAAACGTTTTTTCAAGGATTGCGCCAAATCCATCTAGGCCACCGAAACTTAACAAAAATTTCTCGAAGGGGAGGGGAGTTTGGGCAAACACGTGATCTGCCTCCTCACCCCTCCCCTCCCGAATAACAGAAAGTTGTGCTCGTGTGCGAAGAGTGGGAAAAATTTTGGTCACATTTTTCGGGCAAGTCGTTAAAGCCCCCCCCCCCCCCCTAAATCAAATTAGGCTCCTACACCTATGCCTTTATCGAAATAACTCAATCAAAGAATGAAATTAAGTAGACAAACTGTAACTGCGCATATTCATACTGGGTTTGTACCGGCAGAATGTACTTGCCCCTTTATCTCAAGCAAAAATTTTGTTGGTGGTACAATGTGTATAACAAAAATTGTTCAGCTGAAAAGGGTAACCAGTGCATGAACAACGTAAATAAGTCTTACTTAAGAACCGAGCAGGGCACTTTGTAATTACACATCCACAAAAACCTCACTGTTATCTACCTTCTTCGGCTCGGAGGTAATTTTTAGAAGGGGCACTGAACTCCCCCTGCCTACTCCAAGCAAAAGCAGACTTACTTAAGCATCGAGTTTACCTTCAAAACAAAACTAAAAATCGTTTATTTTAATGAATTCTAGGAAAACACCTTCGTTTTGATCGGTAGCGATGGTGGCGTGGGTGAAACATATTTGGGTGTGGGAAGAAGTGGTTAAAAGATACCACTTTTGATTTTTACGCTTTGGAAATTGCTTGCTTACTGGCATATTATGTAGATGTCTCTTCGAAAGTTATTCCCTTCTATTAAATTTCCCCACTCCTTCTGAGTGGCTCACCAAGACCCGCACCTATGCATTCAAGTCATCTGGGTTTGACAGTAGAATCAGTTACACAAATCATTCAGTTACTTGTAACCACAGACAAAACAATTTAGTAACGAATTGAATCTTATTTTGGTTGCATGTGAGTATTAAGCTAGAACACTTTTCTTAACCACTCTTGTAAAAACTCAACTAATGGTAACCTGGTAATGGCATGCACTACGATACTTTATACTGCTTGTGTTTACGTCTAGTTTTGATTACACGGTTTATTGGTCAACTTTCCATCCCCAGGGCAGTTACCCAAGGACAATGCCCAATGTACCAAGTCTCCCTAGAAATGCCAGCATCAGACAAGCGGCTTATGGCAACCTCTGTTAGGACTTGACCTACCTACGGAATATAAGCTACACTCTTGGACAAACATTAATGACACCCCTGCTCCTCCTCTGCCCTCTGCCCTCTGCAACGTTAGAATTGCTGCTTCCGACGGAACATTTTCTTTGGGAACCTGGGATCATGACTTGTGTAGATCCAGACAGGGACCGTCGCTCCAAGAAGATACCTGCTTTTGCTCTCGAGGTCAAATTCGTAAAAAAGAAAACTATAGTTACAAGTTTACTGCAACCAAACCTTCATTTTTTTTTCAATAAATTCACAATTTCTGGTATGGATGTGAGCTCTTTTTTGTATTTACCTCGATCCAAAATTTCGGTTTTGCTATCCTTCCGTTACCATGTCCCTGTTTTAGATTTTCCATTTGCTGCCCTCTCCCTCGTCGTGAACTCGCCCCGCCCATCATTTTCCGATTTAACATATCCTGGCACCACCACAAAGCAGGGTGGGTAGGCCAATAAGGTACATCCAAATTGGTGGTAGGCCAATTTACCGTATATATGGGTTGCACCATATTTCACAACTATAAATCCTTCCTCTTTCAAACAGTAAAACAATGTTGAAGTTATTATACTATGTTATGAAAAACGTTTTTTCCCGGCAGATTTCGCTCACACACTCATCAGATTGCATCTTCGCTTATTATGCAGACATAGACACACACTAACATCCCCACTTTAATTTCGGTGGGAACTTAATACCTTTGCTCAATCTTCCTTTAGAGACGTCCAACACCAAGAATATTTGCTGAAGCTGGTATATGTAGGAAATAGTCATCTTTATTAATTTGGTTAAGGATGACGTAGTAAGTTTCAGTAGCGTGTTCAAAGGGGGGGGCACAGCCCCCCCCCCACTTCCGAAGTCAGTCGGGGGAAAATCCCTTAGTCGGGGGATTTAAGGGTTAGGGGAAGAGAAAAAGATTGAAGAGACACACTGAGCACTCAACAGGGATGGCGCCAGGTGGGAGCAGGGGGGCCCGCATCGGGGAGTCTTAATCGATACGATAGAGTATGCAGTCCCCGACGGCGCCTAAGAGAGGACAATTTCTCTAATAAGAACCCAAAATTTTCGGCGCGCTACGCGCGCTGTACAGTCACTCCAGGACCTTCAGCAGTTCCGTTCCACATTGCCAGATAGCACAGGTCCTGCCAACCTTACCACGAAACATGTAGGCAGAGCCACCCGAAACCCAAGATTTTCGGTACGCTTTGCCCCACTCTTCCCCAGTTCTGTTACTTAATTATAGCTAAATATAGTTCAAACCATTTCCACCTTTTCAAGTAACTAAAGAAGTTGAATACATGAATTTAGGTAAATGTTGGGAATTTAACCTTATATCACCTCATTTAGTCAATGTTCGCTTGGGTCTGTAGTGCGGTACGACTATAGGACACGAGAAAAGTACAATGTAAGTTATGCCCGATAGGGACCAACTGCCAGGACAATTGACCTTAATTGGCTTTTACAAAGTACCGATTCTTTTTAGTGTAGGATAACCCAAAAATTTTCACTGGCTTCTCGCTCTTTGCAATTTCACACTTTACATTCTGGGCCGAAAACATTAAATCAGCGCCGAAACTATGTTCCTCTAGTATATACACATTTTATGAAATATATGTCCCACAATGGCATGGTTTAGTACACAGGTTTTCTTTTGATCCCTCTCACCATCCCCTTGACGGCACCGGGGCTGTCAGGGCTTCGGGTCGCTGCCTCCGCTAGTTTAGCCACCTGTCGGGCAAAATCCTGGCGCCATCCGTGGCACTCAAAACTTAGAAGTAGCCTACAGAAATTAGGAGAGAAGTTTTTCATTATATGGTCGTTTACCAAATGATAGACCTCTTCCAATCGCCCTTCAGTGAATAATCAGACAGGATGCTGTCAATATCAATATCTGGCCCATGTTGCAGGTAGGCCTACTATCATTAAGTTTCCTTTGCACTTCGCGCGAGTCACTTTAACCATCTGTAATGGTAAAACTGTATAGATTTAAGGATGAAACAGTGCTGTTAACTTTTGCGATCATCTCAAGCAGCCTTCTTGACTGGCCTCGTGATCGTACAGTCCTGTCAATGTAGGCTTTGTGTCACATACTGTAGCATACTGCAGCTTACAACGCATAGAGGATATAACTTGAACGGCGTCATTGACATCGAATTTCACAAAATCTGAAACAAACAAAACCTGATCAATAAGGCCCCTAGAACCAATTTACGGCGGTCTTATTACCTTATTCTGCAGCAGCTTCCGGGTGCTTCGCCCCCTGGACCCCCACCGGGGCTCTGCCCCTGGACCCCGCCAGGGGCCCTATCGTGAGCCCCTGGACCCCACGCGTGAACACTCGCGCTTCGCGCTCGTGGTGCACCTTCGGTGCACTTGTGACACCCCTCCATATCAGTCGGGGGAATCACAGGTTGTGCCCCCCCCCCCCACCTCCGAAATCCTGCACACGCCACTGGTAAGTTTAGCTGTTTAGCGGTTTGGCAAAACCAGCCAAATTTGATTACTTATGCGAGTAGGCCCATAAGGTATGGTTGTATAATGTGAAGGACAAAACCAATTGTTCAGCTGAAAAGAGCGGCCAGTACATGAACAACGTAAACGAGTCTTATTTAAGGATTCAAAAGGGCATCCTTGAATCATTAGTATGTAAATAAAACATTCACTGAGGCACGACTCTCACACATCTTGGGGATATTTAGAAGGAATATCTCTCCCACCCTCTTGCCTACCATCAGACTAACCCAAGTATCGTGTTTACAATCCTATCAAAAGTGATAAACCTTTACCTCAATAAATGGTAGGTTAAGATCTTAATTTTTCTAGGAGTGATAGTTATGTGAGAAATAGTTGAAAGATATGAATTTTGAATATTACGTTGAGGAAAATGCTCGTTTGCAGGCACATTGTTGGAAGCAGGAATTATCTTACTTTATAACTTCGACTAGCTAAACTTTCACCATTGTCAAGGATATCATTTGTCGCATCGTGGTGGAATCCTATATTGATTTAATTACCTCTTCATATCGTGTATATATTTATCTTTGGAGTGAAAACTTCATCGTATTTCTGATGCAACAAACCTGATAAACCGAACCTGAGTTTCATGCTGGGCAAGAAGAAATTGGTGAGTAATTGTAATTTCGTTAGAATTTAGTTACCCGCCAAATTATCGCAACGGGGATTGTGGGTGGGTGTAGTAAAATAGTCAAATACCAAATAAGAAATGTTGACACACAAGTGCAGTAGCTCAACAGTCGTTTATTAGAGCTACTCTCACTTTCTGCAAAGTGACATTTTAGAACAAAAAGAACTTGGCAACATAGTAATTTTAACAGCAACTGAATTAAAGCAATTTTAAAGAAGTGCACTGCAGAATTGACCAAAGTCAAACACCCCCTGAACATCCTCCAATTTTTATGCGGGAAGCAGAACCAGTCCAGGGCTTTGTTCCCCTCCTTTTTATGTCGTAATCAATTAAAGATGAGATGAGAGCCAAAAGCTCTCATAGGACCAGTACACACTTAAAGCCTGTCCAAACAAGATAATCAGTGTCCTTGTTTGTCTGGACCCCTGGTCACCCCATATTTACATTTCACAGCAGGTACTGTACAAAGAACTGTCCAAACAAGATGATCATTATACAAACGTATCTTATGAAAAGTATCCCCCTTTAGTGAATTTTCTTGCTCATTCTGTGTTTTGCTTACCAATGCCAGGACGTCTGCATTTATTTAATCTGGGCATGGCGGTAAGTTCAGTAACACAACTCATTCAGTGACTTCTAACTGTTAACAAAATACTTTTTATCCGGTATTATCCGGTGTTATATTTAAAGTTCTAGCTATGATTGTTAATCTGGAACGCTTTGCGTATTACTTCCCATACAAATGCCTACCTGTGCGTAACCCGGTTATAACATGCAACTACTGAAATACCTTATACTACTCGTAATGACGTTAAGCTTTGATTACATAGTTTTCTGGGAACATCCCCATCCCCGGGACAAATGCTCACGAAACAATCGCAGCTCCCTAAAATGTCCCCTTCAGGCAAGCCTCTTATGACAACTTCTGTGAGGGAATTGACCAAACGAAAAGTAAGTTACAATCTTGGGCAAACGTGTATGACACTCCCTGCTCCTCCGCAACGCCCTGTGCAACGGTAAAGGACACCATTTCGGGAGGAACATTTTTGTGCGTCCTGGTAGGCATAATAGAGTGTGTAGTTCTAGAAAGGAACTAATCGCCCAAACAGAATTTTTGCTGTTGCTCTCGAGGTCAAAATCTCTCATTAAGACTGCAGGGGTCCATTCAGACTGCAGGGGTCCATTATTCTGCAATCATGTTAGTTGACGGGGGGGGGCATTCTAAATAAGGAAACTGACCGGGGGCAGGGGAGACATTCTGTACTTCATAGGATATGCTGAAATGGAAAGTAAAGGGTCGGACGAACTCCCGACGAGATAGAAGGCGACTCATGCTAACCCCAACAGCAGGGGAATGTTAAAGAAGGATGGTTTAACCAAAATTTTGGGTCAAAGTATATTCTTATCCAACAAAATCCAAAAATTACAGATTGTATTGAACACAACTTGAGTTCATAATAAAGGAAACTTGAAAATATGGCTTTTAATTGAGGCCTCAACCATACTAGGTATGGAATCCATCAAAGCTTCCTAACTTGAGTGAACGTGTTAACAAGGATTTCACAGTTTGACTCCAGTGATCCCAGATGGCATTTCGCCTTGACAAAAATTTAACAATAGGATTATTTTTCTCACCATAATGCATCCACACACCCTATATGAAATCTATCCAAGCTCCCTACCTTGAGATATCGTATTAACAAGCTTTTTAGAATTTCAACACGTAACCCCAGATGACCTTTGACCTCCAAATACACAACAGGGTTCTTTTTTTGTAATATGAAGCATCTATGTACTAAGTATGATACATATATACATACACGCTATCATGAATACACGGGTTTTCTCTTCATCGAAACCCAAAAGAGTTGATTATAGTGTATAATTTTGGCCTAAAGGATCCCAACAACTTCAAACCAGGGGTTTTTCCAAAACACACTCATGGGAAATGCTATTTCTTCCTCACAGGTTAAAGACCAAAGAACAAGTTTTCAAAAGAACTAAATGTTTTGATGAACAGCCCTCCTTCAAAGTGAGCTATGAAAGGAAAGGTGGCCTAGGGAACTTATTTGCCATATACGCTCCTGGCGATCACAAAAATGCACAATACCGCAAAAGGAAATGAAAATGCAATTTTTTTTTTTTTTTTTGTATTGTAGTTGATTGTACTCTGTTTATTAGAAGATATCATTATCTTGAAAAATATAATAAGTAATGAGATTTAATACATCTTTAAAGTACTGCCCATTAAAGATTAACTAGCTTACAATGAAGTTCCTTAGGTCATGCACACCGTTCAATAGACTAAGCCCTTTTGCAATTTAGATTTCGTAAGAAATCGTGAAATGCATGGATTATAAGCAAACTGCGCTCAGCATTCAGAGTATGGGACATGCGTGTAATCTCATACAGCATATAACACGAATCTAAAAGACAGTGGGCATAACTTACTAGACATAAATTCACAAGGAGGAATTTTGTTCTATTTGGAAAAGAGTATATATTAATATCTTTAGACATGAACTAAGCCATATTTTGCATTTTTCGTTGAGACGGCAGTAGAATTTTTCACCCTGGTCTTTTAAGATGTGGGCATACGAATATTGTTACTTTGCACCAATATAACAACTGCAATATTGTCAAGGTTTGCTCATGAAGATAGTCATTTGTTTTATCACGTCTTTTTAATTACTGAATGAAGCTTTATATTTCCAGCGTAGTTTTCTGTGTATACGTATTCCCTAAATATCGCCATCTGTTTTTTAAAAAATTCAATCAAATCAAAATCCACACTTGAAGTGTCATGAAAATTACCAAACTTTCACCGCATTTAATGTAATATAATCTTTTAATGGACGTTTAAAAGGTCAAATTTGAAAGATTTGAAGGTCTTCTTATCATTTGACTTATGTTCTATTCTTGCTTTACACGGTATTTTTACTGTCACTAAGTAGAACACAACTAGATCAAGTTATCCTTAAAACGAGCATTAAAGAAAATTAACAAAATAGCATATCCATTGTCGGTGTATAGAAGTTACAAAAGTATAACGATTTGTCCTGTAGGTACTTCGTATTGGTTTTATGGTGTAATCATGAGTATCCAAACCCCTTAAACTTTAAACAAAATATCACGTTGCGTCTCTTAATTTCAAGGACAAAAACTGCGAAAAGGCATGATGTTAATCTTATGGAGACAGATCGGATCGCTTGCAATATTTTTTGCGAACTTTTACACGCGTATACCGATACCCATATTAGCTAAGTATTCAAACTGTGTAAGTTAAATTTACGTTTGCACAATTGCATGATATTTTTGTTGTTCCCTCTAACTTTTAAGCACAAATAACCCAGTTTTAGAACTGAAATAAATATCGTTCCACCATTTTTGAGTATTGTGCATAGCCGTCCGCTTTATTTACGAAAATGGACAATCAACAACATACAAAATCATTAGAAAGTGTTAATTATTTTTACTTTCTGTTTAACCTCGTTACCATGACAAAAACAACTTTATTTAACCGTTACTGCTACAAGAGTTTTCGTAGTTAAAGTACTATTGTATGGAGCGGAAACAATGTCGATTTTTGGTAATACTAATCCTAATGGCATCACTACTAAGATACGTAAACTACTCACAATGTTCCAGGTAAGCAGACTTCTCAACAACCAAATGGAACAATGATTCAATGTCAGTCTGCAGTTTACAATGTTATACTTTTATTATAAACGTATGTCACTTATTACTGATGAACCACTTTGAAACTAATATAAACATTAAGGAGAAAGACAAACCACGCCTGCACTGCTACTCCTTTATGTTATCTATGACATCTACTTTTTAATTCGTTTCTTAGTTAGCAATAAACTATTACTAGCAAAAAGTCAGAAGTAATTCAATTAAAAGATTAAACAAAAATGAGGAGACGAAGGAGAAGGATACTACTTCCAGCCCCCATCCCTTCCAGACTGCGAGAAGAAAAAATGGAAATAACTTGACATGCCAGATACTATTCACTCTTCTCTTGCACTGTAGACAGATAAGTTTACATATCATAAGCTTTCAGCGTTCGTGATGCATCATAGAGTACACATAAATTTCAATGACTTTTTAAACGCAGTGAAGGAAACAAAATAAATCGTTATGTGATGCAGATAGTTACTTAGGTTTGAAACAAGCGACATTGCCGTCTTTCAACATGACCTTCTTCAGTTACTTACAACTGCTGCGTTTATTACATTTTCAAGAAAAACATAAAAAGCGACTACTCCCCGAGACTGGTAGAGCTTAAAGAAAATGTCCGGATGTATCTCCAGATAATGCCTCCCCAGGTTGATATAGCAGATAGTTACATTATTTCAAATACATCAGGTTGGTATCACGTCGGCATCCTTTGCTTTTTCATTAATTAGGCTGTACAACAGCTACGGTCAGCTTAATGAACCTCCATTTATTTTATGGTGCAAATTATGTAAATTCGGGGACTATGTGAATGGTAACAATAAAATTGTCACATGAGGTATTTTATCACCTTTGAGTAATTATTATCAAGAAACCATTCCTCCACAGTTGGCTAATATGTGGTCACCTTGGTAACACCAGTAGCAGTAGTGACACCGTCTGGTCAGTCCACAGCTGCTTACACCGTGACGGACTTACGTTCCTGCTTATTTGACTTCTCTAGAGTATTAGTCCGTTTCCAATAAGTCATCATTATGGCACTCTCGTTATTTATCGAGGAGTACTCTGTCGTTCCTCAGCGCGTTTCCTGTATTGAAGATGAAGTGAAATGAAAATAAAGTATAGACAAAAGACAGAAATAAACGGTCACTTTCTACTGCTACATCTATTAGGAAAACGACGATGACAAAAACCTGTTGAATTTATACAAGGTCTTTAACTATAAATAAAAAAAAAAATCATTTAACATTTCTATCCTGTGCGGCATCCAACCCAACGACTGATCGGTTAATTGTAAGGAAGATTTGCTAATGTATCTTTCAGATTAGCCCCTCTCAAAAACAAAATGGTTAGCATGTGAAAACCTTTTATGGCGATTGACTTGGGAGTAAGTGATATATTTTGAAATACGGGGGTTTCCTCCACCTTGGTACCGTACTTTCATAAGCCGGAGTACAGATGTAGCAAAATTAAACCGAAGAAAATGTTTTATTTTACCCTAAAGACTACCCTCTCCCGGCAAAATACAGTGGTATAGTAAAGTGGAAAAAATATTGTTTTAGAAGGACCAAGAAGAAGTGGCATACCATGCTATGTGAAAATTACATGCTACATTGAAATTGAATTGCCACTACTTCTTTATTCATCTGTTTTCATCAACGGATATCTTTCGTCAGATTTGGTTTAAATCTGTACATCCCATAAGTATCCAATGTATTTTCAAACCGAGAGAACTGCCACGCAGGTTACTTTACTAATTGGAATGTCATGTAAACACTACTTTTATTGCCTAACACATTTGAAACCACTTCCTCTCAATATGTAATAACTGTATCAAACTCAAATGTAGGACGCCACCTCAGTTTGAGGATAGAGGGAAGGGGGCCTGGACATCTTAAACTTCAGTCCTGGGGAAGAGGTTTAAAGTGACGGATTTTCCCTCCCCATTGGAAAAACTGTTGAAAATTTTAGGGATTAGAATTTTATACTACATTTTCAATTTTTGGAGAACAGTTACTGAAAGAGTTTGATAGTTTGTTACAAAAGTTTTACAAAGTTCCTAAAGTGGGCAGATGATGGGTTTCTTCCTTCAAGTTCAATAATGGCGGCTGCAGCATTCTTCAAACCCCTATACACACATTACATTTTTGACAATTTGCTTTATTTATCTTACCTTCCCCGGTTCTTATGATTCTGATATGATGTTTTATACATACTAACGAACGTTACTTCTTACAGCTGTAAACACATATGAACCTAATTCAGTGCAATCGCGTTACGGTCAGTATCATATGTTCCGCATATTCATGGTTTAACCGCAAATTTTTATTCTATGTAATAACTGAGTCCTACTTTACAACACGAAGCCAAAATTATATCCCCGCCGTTTTGTATGTTCCTAAAATTATCTAGTATATGTCAGTATTATACTTGCAATAACTTCCATATTACCTCAGAAGTTCTCGACCTTTCTTTACCTGACGAGAGAAAGAATGAAAAAAATTAATCAATTAGGTTCACTTTTGTTTATGATTTCTTTTCTTTGATAGTATTTTCAAACAAAATATTCTTACAAAAAAGGAGTTACTTGACTTGAAGATACAACGGATCACAGAAGGGAACCGTGACGTCAATGATGTGTTTTTTCCACAGTGATTTGTCACACAGTAAGTCAAACGTTTACGTTAAGGAGTCAGTCACATTCTGAAAAGTGCCAAAACAGTACCTTTACTGTGAAACAGCATAAAATAACGTAAAATATTTTATGTTCTAATGCTCCAATATCTATAAACTGTGCTATGATGATTACACAAAAAATTTCTTGGAGTAAACTAAGCCGCAATGTTTTTTACGTTTAGATGTCAAATGCTTCAAGTTAAAAGTAGTCTTGTTTCACGTTTTTTTTTTAAGTTCACAGCAGTGTCGGTCTCATCATTGTTCCATTGGCTCTCTCCAGGGACGTGGACATGCGAGGGGTAGGGCATAAGGGTGGGTTGGTGAGCGGGGGGCATACGGATGGGTGGGGTAAGCGTGAGCCGTGGGCCAAGACCTACATTAAAATTGGCTTAATTGAAAACAAGTTCTTGAAATGCGGAAAATTCTATTCTCCTGATTATGAGTTCTAGCAAATGGAGGGGGGGGGGGGCTTCCAACTTTGTACCGAGGTTTTCCGAGGAAACGAGATAACAGCCTTCTTTCCATGTTCTTTATCGGCCCATGACCGGCAATGGGTGTTGTTGTCCTAACTTGGCCTACATGATACCATAGGTGTACCAACTAGGGGTGGAGGTGCAGCCTCCTTTACCGTAGTTCAGGAAAAACCTATTTCTATGTCAACAATTACAAAAATAGACAATATTCTCGAGCAGCACAGGTCTGACCTTGGGCAAAAAACGGTTTAAGTTCCAATTAAAAATACCCAGTTTGCATGTGCGTGATACGCAATACACACCGAACGTCGGCAGGCTGACACCCCTAAGTCTAGCTCTGCGTCACAGGATGATTGTAAAAATTATTTTTCACCGAAGTTGAGATTTGTAAGAACGAGTTGAGAGGTGTCAGACACTTGAAGTAAAGATCACTCCAAGTATCCATTGGATTGTGTGGGAAGAAGGAGGGATGTATCCACCCTTTTTGACATGTAATTTAGTCTATTTCTTACGGTACATGTTATAATCAATGATTTTATAAAGTTCGGTTATGTTCTTTCTTATTACGGGCACTTAACGAAATAAAACCTTTGCAATTAACATTTTATCTTAAAGGTTACATTTCAAAGTTTGTAATCTCAAAACGAGTGACGGATGTTTAGTATGCAACTTCCACGGTCTAGAACATGGGTAGGGAACCTTTTCCCTTTGAGGGGTTGCTTTTTTATAGTCATGATACCACACGCGGGCCGTATTTTGCAAGGTAGCACGAAGCTGCCCTCATGTGGCGGGCTCCCAGCTACCCCAAGAGGGCCCTGGAAGGTCCCGTTTAAAGACCCCGGAGACGGACGAGGGGTTAAATCTCGGGGGTTCTGCAATATGTGCATATTTGTGGATGTAATATATCTAGCCATGTTTTGAATAGCATTAGTTGTACTGGGTTTAACAAACCAAAAATATATGTTTCATCATTTGTCTTTTACTGTATTTGGTATGTACGAGGTAATTATGAGCGAGCTAAAAATTGCGAGCCAACCGCGCTGAAACAAGTAACGTTTGTGAAGAATTTTAACCTTTCGGCACAAATCAGGCTGAAAAGTTTTCCACTTGTTTTCAGTTTTCAATTCTCAACTCATTAATCGGAAACCAAAAGATTTGTACCCCCGGAGTCCACCTACACTAGTGAGATATCTTATAGCTCCCTGCTTGAACTAGCAAATATCCAACGAAAAATATTTATCTATGAGTTTTCTGCTCGAGACAGGTGGGGCAGTACACTTCTGTTCAAATCTGCAACGTTACCACCAGTATTACAAGCAGGAAGGTGGTACTTTGACAACAACAATTCTCTGGTACAAGGGTTAACTATGTTATATGTAAAACCCACACTTCCACAGTAGCTGCTTGTTTGTACCAACATGGTATATACAAGACATGCTGCAATTTAACTATTTAGGACTCTTGTATAAAACTAGTAGAAGTGTTGTTCGGATTATTTTCCTAACATGTCCGCAAAATGTCATGCAGTATAATTGTAATGTTCAAAATTGCAATCTCGTAAATTTCATACCTTTTGAAATATATTTATGAATTTTCTCGCAACCAGATCGAATAGTCTTTAGAGCCGTATGCAACCCCAGGGCAGAAGTTTTTCACCTCTGGTCTAAAGAGTGACATTTGCGACATTTTTGGAGGAATCTTGAATAACATACCTCTAAACACGCCACGCACTAGCAAAAAGTGCATATGGCCCTATGCTTAGGTGTCATTAACAGCCTGTAGTGTCTTCGCGAAAAAAGAACACCATTTTGCATCCGGGTAAACTATTTCTACGTCACCCCCTTAATTAAATAATACATGCTCCTCTAGCATTTACCCAACTGCTGAATGAGAAACATGGCCAATAAAAAGAATGTAAACATTCAAATAAAAAAGCTCAAAACTTTTACAAATAAAGCCTATTTGGTATCTCAGTCATAATTCCTAAGAAACTCCTTCCCATACGGAAGGGGTTATCGCACTCTCTAACTAAGACACAACAAAATCAGCCTAAACTTTTTTTCCAACGATAGCACTGTTTTGCATATAGTTAGCAACCTTACACTAAAAACAAAGAAAAAAAAACACCAGCAAAGGAAGGCGTTCCTTGAATGGGGAAGACGAGGGAAGGTTATGCGACACATTCGGGTGTCAGCTACCAGGGTTCCCCTGCCTAAGATTCCTAGATTGATCCCTCCTTTATTATATCGAAATTTAATTGCAGCCAGCCGGAAAATATTCTTTTAGAGAAATAAAATATTCGTATTCCAACATAACTTGAGGGAACTATACACAAAAGAGTCAAACAAACGTACATGTTCAGCTGTGTGATGTATTTCTGTTTCTTTTCCTTACCGAGTGAAACTGCCTTATTAGCAACATTGCCATATTAAGTTCTCCTCTGGCGACTAAACATTTTAGAACTCACTATGTGGGTATGCGGGAAGAGTTTAAGGGAAGAGTTTCCCATCTAGTTTGTAAAATAATGATAACATTTGAGTACCTAAGGAAATTCGGTGCCCCATTTTTTGCAGTATTTGAAAACATTTGCCGAAAAGTTTATTTTATTGAAATGAATGGAACAAATACAGAATAAAAAGAGGGGTTTCGTCCTTGATAAGTGATATTACAAAGAGCAAAAGATAATTTAGTTTCTGCAGTATTGGCTGAGGGGATAAGCCCCCTGAAATCCCCTCAACTTTAAAGATTCTGGTGAAAGCAATTTGATTCGAGGTTTATAGCAATGAAATTCGAGTTCGTTATCCTAAGAAAATAATGCTGCTTCTTCATTTATCTTTCAAGCCCTCTTAAGTTATGTCAAACTTCTGAGCTTGTTCTACACAATATCTTGGAAGAAATGGTTTGTGATAAATGTAATGACATAGCTAGTGGTTGTTATATTTACAAGATTATCCTGCTGGTTTTATAATTTATTATAAATTTTCTACAGTTTGACATCATATCAAGCGGGTACGGCATGTAGTCACGTCTCCTGATAATACGAAATCAATGTTTTTTTGTTGAGTCCTAGTACGAAAAACCACCTAGCAATGCACCTATTATCATCAAGTGATAATTTTAATGTACATTTACGTTGACTTAGAAAAAAAAACAAAGAAACTGACTCACTTCTAAAAAAATACTTCTCCTAACTGGCTCTCGAATTCAGAAGACTGGTAAGTTTTGAATGGTGCATGGACCCTAGCATTGATAAAATTTAAGTACAATGTAGCATTTACGAGAAACTGATTTCTTTTCATTTCTGTACTGAGGTTCTAGTTTTCTTTAGTCTTCCAATAACATTCAAAACATACAAAAGGGTATACTTTTTTCCGTTCCGTTTACTTGCGGTATTTCTATATAAATAATCTTCCTTCGACAGCTTTGTCATTCAGGAATTTCCGCAGTGTTCCTATTTGGGAATTGTTGTTAGAACAAGTAGTATTTTTGTGGCTGCTCTCAGGAGGGACCCCTTTATAAAGTTAAGTTAAACGAAATCTTCGTTGGTTAGGATAAACGTTGTGAAAATGTAGTATTCATGAAAGGCGTAAATATATTTTATTACACATAATAAAGATCCCTTTCTGCTCATGTTGTTAACTAATTTTTTTCTTTGTAAAAAAGTTTTCTTTCCTCAAAACGCAAAAATGTAAACACATGAGGGAAAATGTTTTGGCTTTGACATTTAAGTTTCCTTGTCCAGCGAACACATTATGGCGACTATTGGCAAGTTGCAGGAAAGCAATTTTTCAGCCATTTTTTATATATATTAATAACGCTTAATACAGTGGATTGTAAGATTATTTGCCAAAAATAGACTTCCTGCCGAATTGCACACTTCTATTTCTGCGTAGGGAAACATATACTTGAGATTAGTTTTGCTGGTATTGCTCACTCTTTGACATTGATACTTTTATACAAATTACTCTTTGCTTTATTTCTCTTGTGATTTAAATTCTGGAAATTTTCTTTTGCTCTCAAAAGTTCCGTAACCAATCATGACTTTGTTTATACCAGTGTAATAATTGACGATCCTATCTCTTACCTTTCAGCAGTAAAACTGCTCGTATTAGCAAATCAATATTACCTACGGTTTTGATGGAAAGTATTACGACTTCGATTCGACGACAAAAAGAAATGAGCATAAAACACGATTTTACCAAGTCGGAGGTGTACAAAGTGTAATTTTACATTTCCAGTTTGTTGGACCCGCCGGGTGGATTAAGGTTTCAAGAGCAAGGCTGGTAGAAATGCGGTAGCTTTAGATATTGAGTTACACTAAAGCGGTTTTAATACAAAAACGAACTACATGTAAAGTAAAGGTGTTCGAGTAAGGAGTGAGGTCTGTAATATGTTTGATAACTTCATGAATTCAGTAAAGGATTGTAGTGATGATGTTTGTAAATTAATCAATCTTAATTTACACATTTTGGGGTACGAGCACCTGCAAGATCAAGACTCTGTGCTAAAGCGTACCGTAGCTGTCAAATGGTAGTGAATAAACGGTAGTGAATAATTGAGTTCAAATTTGTGGTACTTCTTAATGAATGACTTATAGCAAGTGCAAACTAGTCTGCCATGATTAAGTAACTCTTAAATAGTCCAGGTGACAGTGGGTCTAATATTTACATTGATTACAGAATCATAAATAAATTAGTACCTGTACACTACCTAAGATTCGTTACGACTTATTCCAGTGAGTAATCACAACTCGTAAAATTCTGCAGTCTGCAAGTGATATACTCACATCGATTCTGTAGTATTCCTCTGTCCTTCGTGTCTTCCGTTCAGCGCGCTCTGAAAGCTAAAAAGGTATACAAAAGACGCTATTGATTTAAGCAGTGTTTACATTGATCTTTCAATCGAGCGTTTAGACATTTTTTATCTCAATGCACATGCTTCGTTAAAAAAGGCAGATAATACTTATCTTGTGAAGAGCGTGCACCTATGTGAGTCAATCACGGGTAAAGAAGGGGGGGGGGACGTCGTTCACATTTTAATGGGAACAAAATCTCCATAAACTGATGCCATCTTATGCTGGTCTAATCACTAATGTATCCTCCTCATTGTCAAATGAGATTGACGCTTCACTCACTACAATGTCTATATTTTATTTTTAAAGTAAGTTATCTTCTTCTATTATATTTTTAAATTTTGAAAATCGTTTCATATTAAGCATGAAGCACACTTGCCAGTATGTAAGGCTTTACTTATAATAGCAAGAGAAATTCATAGTGATTTAATCAATGATTCGCACTTTAACTCAGATTATATTTTTATTTTTAATAATGACAGCAATGTGTAGAAATAAACAGATACTGACATACTATAGTAGCTCAGTAAGTATTTAAAAAGTTAAGGGTGGGCGTAATAAACAGTGTGTACCGACAAAATATAGTAAATGGCTGTATTGACAATTCAGTAAGAAAAGTTGATACTTCAGGAAAGGATTCCACCAGCCCTGACCAGTTTGACAAAGAACCTAGATTGTATAACAATCCTGCAAGGATTCCGGGTTTTGCAAAAGATACAGGCTCAGATTGTGAGAGCAAAGCACGGATCTTTAAGAGTCGAAACATTGAGTGCTGGCCTGGGTAAGGCGTCTTTCTAGAAAAGTTTAATTCCAACACTGTCATCTGTTAATGAAGTGAAAAGAGACATTTTTATGGACTCTTTCATTGTGTAGTGTAACTGATCTGTATTCTCCAAATGCTCAACACATAGAGGTTGCGTTCGATAGCATCTACAAATGATGATAAATATGCTTTGGGGCAAAGCGTTGGGACAGCCTTGTTAAAACAACTGTTTTGTGATTTTTTCTTGATAAATTCAAGGTATCAATGAACGACTATATGCAGGGTGTCTGTACAGACCGCTCCACTCCGCTTTCTGCTGTAAAAGTAGGCTGGACTGACATTGACCTCAATGACCTCAGTCATTTCTTTCAAACAAATAGCCACTTTCATTGTTATTCTACTAGGATGAAAGATAGTTTATCCCAACCCCTCACCAGAACTCAACTTGCCCATTCCCAAGTAAGAAGCTCCGGAGTTTCCTAATGGAACTCCTTGAGCAATAACATTAGAAATGCTGCCACTTTAAGTACTTTCAAAATTCAACTGAAATCTCTGTTTTTGGATAACACTTCATAAGTTTCTTTCTTCTTTTTTCTTTCCTTTTTTATTATTATTATTATTATTATTATTATTATTATTATTATTATTATTATTATTATTATTATTATTATTATTATTATTATTATTATTATTATTATTATTATTATTATTATTATTATTATTATTATTATTATTATTATTATTATTATTATTATTATTATTATTATTATTATTATTATTATTATTATTATTATTATTATTATTATTATTATTATTATTATTATTATTATTATTATTATTATTATTATTATTATTATTATTATTATTATTATTATTATTATTATTATTATTATTATTATTATTATTATTATTATTATTATTATTATTATTATTATTATTATTATTATTATTATTATTATTATTATTATTATTATTATTATTATTATTATTATTATTATTATTATTATTATTATTATTATTATTATTATTATTATTATTATTATTATTATTATTATTTTATTATTATTATTATTATTATTATTATGATTATTATCATTATCATTATCATTATCATTATCATTATTATTATTATTATTATTATTATTATTATTATTATTATTATTATTATTATTATTATTATTATTTTTGTTTTCTCTTTTTCTAAGCCTAATCCTAAGTTTTGTGTAACTTCTCTTCATATTTCTGTACTTTTAGGGGCCACACTAGAAAAGTCTCTCAACTAACTTCTGGTCCCTCTCCCTTCTCATCCCTTCATGCACTATTAGTACTGACAACATTCTTTAATATCGTTCTGTATATGTGTTATTAAATTGTATCAATTTGATTGTACATATCTTTTGTAATTATGAGAAGGAAGAAATAAACTGAACTGAACTGAACTGAACTGAACTGGACACGATACTTGACCCCTTTCAAGCATTTATTGAGATTGAGTCAGACGTTCTTGATGGGAATATTTGTAAACATTAATATGAAGATTTCACTATGCTAGCCTTGTAAAACGTCCATGATTCACTAGCACCGGGAAAGGCAAGATGCTCTAACATCGCTTTTGGAGTGTTGAAATCTGTGTCATTAAAAGACTTTTAGACTGGCCATCTTTCTTACATTTTAAGTCGAAAATGTGTTGAACACATGCACGGGTGTGCAAATGTCGGAACAGTTTTAACTCAGCAATTTTGTTATTTGATACATACCAGTAGAGCAGTCGGTGGCATCGATGGTCGTGAAGCTGGCCAAAAACGACTTTTAAAATCAATTTTGAGCTATTTCAATCACTAGAATTAAATAACATATATGAGTGATACGTTCGTGAGATAACCTGGCCAATGGGCTTTCTCTGGTACTGGTCAATCACATGTACCGGCGAAAGTATTAAATGTACCGACAAAACTCCTGGGGATAAGACTCCACTTCACCCCCTGCCCTCTGTGAATATGCTACACACATAATTTCAACAAAGGTTGTACATTTTAAAGGTCAGCTTTGCACAATTCTTCTCTGATATCGTACTGTAATTCAATTTAAAACCTTTAAAATTTTCATGTCAACAAAATAATGGTGTTAGTCATTAAGAGAAACGAGGTAAAGCAAACGAATTCCACATTCTAAATACAAAAGTTCACTGAGACAGCAAGCCTTTGGATGAACATAGTGCTACTAAATAGCAGAGTGTAATGATTACGTCAAGCATATAAAGGATCATGGGAACTTTGAGTAAAGCTTTCAAACAGCCAATAGCACTACATCTTAACATGAAGGCGGTTGTTTATTCTTCCTGTTCCCATTATGCACTGTAATCTTTAAAGTCTACTATTCAGCAGTGAATAAATTTTATAGTGTTGTCATGTTATAATAAATTGAGGACACTACACGATGGCGCTGTTCATCATCACCATCATCATCCACACTATCATTCACGTACTGAGACTTCTCCCTCCCCACTCCCCTCCTGATTAGTTGCAAGCACATTGCGGTTTTTAGTAGACTGGACGTACCTTGGTGTGAAGTGAGTTTCGGAAACTGCGAACATGGACTAAAAATTCCTGTCGTTTTCATGTTTAAACTTGACTATTTCCATGCGTTACATGGTCCTTAATCATAATTGTGGCAGGTAGTACATAGTCAATGGGAGGAAATGGATTGCGCCTGTCACTAAACTTAAATTTCAATAAAGACTGTTGGGATTACATAACACTAATGTGGCATTACCGCTCTTTCAAAAACTTCTTCTGTTGGCTCTGATCCGTCATCCTCTTTCTGTGAGAAAAATGTAAAAGACAAACTGATGCCATCTGGCTGAGGGCGCTTAATTTATCGCGATTACAAACTTGCATTTTTAATAATCAAATAAAGGAAATTTTACATAATATAACGTGTGTATGGGATACATTTCTCTTTGCTCTATTACTCCAGCTGATTTTTTCATTTATCTGAAATGCCAGTAACCTTCAAAATCAGGAGCCTTCAAATTTTTAACTACTATTTTAAATAGTAAGTTCCATGGATGCCGCCACGTATCCCCTACGGCCAGCAGTCGCTTCAACGGTTTACATAACTTAGTATTTCTGAAAGGCAAGGATTTTCAAATTCCCAACTTTCCTTCAATGAAACCCTCATATTTTGGGTTTTCCTCTACAAAATCTAAAGTTTCCAAAGTTTTACAAACAACAACCTCTTTGCATCCCCCCCCCCCAAAAAAAACGATTACTTTCCATATACTTCTGAAAAGAAACTTCGCCTTTGTCCGGGCTTTCCGGCTTGAGGCCACCCTTTAGAGAGTTTGCCAACCACCCCCTTCCCCTGATGGGCAAACTTTGGCAAAACTCCGCACAGTCCTGTTTATCACAGGCGTGTTAGGACTCTTCCAAGGCATTGTGTTACGAATTATGGAGGGGTGGCACATATCCAGCAGAACTTCCTTTGTCTCAAGCAATGATGGTCGTTCTTAACAGGAACATCACCGTTTCGCAAGGAAGCGGTAGTTGTTATGAAACGATTTTAATTTGTATTCAAATTTCTCTTGTTTAAGACTTTTTGTTAGAAATTGTCGAAAAACTACCTTCAGAATTCTTAAAAAATGATGGAAAATGTTCATTTCTTTTTTAGGAGTTTCTCGCACAGACATGACTACTAATGCCTAGCGGATGACAACCTTAATTCGTTTAAACAGGGGTGTGGTATTAGATGGAGATACATGCGAGAGAATGACATTGCTCTCTACTATTTGCCTGCTCTAATCTCTTTTTATATTGTTCTTGAAATTTCAGTAAGCTTAATCGTTCGTAACAAATAAGCGGGATGACAGGGTCACACGAACACGTCGTCTGCTACATCTTTAGTTGCACTTCAGAACATTTAACCCGTTCCCTTACCATTGCAAGTCGCTTGATTGCATATAATTTCAAACTTTCCACTCGTTTCGACGCTTTTTACAAAATACCCATTGTTATCTTAGTCACATGATGAACAATAGTAAGCATTCTACAGCTTCTAAGCCGACGTGACAATTGATCACAATCAGACATCAAAATTCAGACTTATGCCCTTTTTACTAATTTGCATACAGCAAAAGTAGGCGATTTCTATACTTTGGGCACTTGCTTGTTTGGTGGCAGTAAGAAGTCGTTTTGCATAGAAGTTAGACATAAAAGCTTTGTTGTCTATCAATTCACATTTTAGGATGATTTGGCAAGGATGAAGTTGCTTAGGTACCACACAAAAGAGTTCAATACCGTTAAATGCAATGATCCTAGCTCAGGGAATATTCCCCACGTCCTAAGGTGGATCAAATTAGATTATCATTAATTGAACTATTTCCGCTGTATCTCCAGCTAATACCAGCTCACTGTGAAAGTCCTAATTTTAAGATTTGGGTTCAGAGACTATATAAACATGAAGATTGCTTAAAAAGCATAATAACTATATGATATTATCTTTTTTCAAAAACTGAATATCAACCAGATATTCAATTGATTACTGATCGCAATTGGCTGAAACGACAAAGGAAAGGGAAGATAAATTGAAAGAAAACTATTACTCGCCGCTTCACTAAAAACAAAAAAGGAGCTTTTACCGGTATGTAGTCTCTTATCCTATTATTTGATTAAAACGCAATTTAACGGATACTTTCCTTGACATTTTTGTCAAATATTTCGTGCGTCTTCTACAAATAATCATTCCTTTATGTATACAGTGAAAAAGATGCTTATGATTTTTAGGACACCTAGACTTACACAGTAATTCTGTGAGTAAACAGAAAAAACTATAGAGGGCAGCATTACAATTCGAAGTGACTTTGCCTGTAAAGGTTTGATACCCGTGACGCAATTCTTGCCAAAGACATGTCGAAAAAGCTGGATAACAAAGGACTCCACCCGTCCTAGTTGGGTACACTGTAAAAAATTTCTGTAGATCAATAGAACAAAAAAACAAAGAAATACATAAAGAGAACTGAAAAAGTGCTGCCAATTTGTTGCAACAAACTGGCAGCACTTTTTCCGTTTCTTCTTTGTATTTCTTTATTTTTTGTTCTGTAATCCAACGGACGTCTGTAGACATTTTTTTACAGTGTATGTACTATTTTGTGACGAAAATTAAAAATCTTTTTTTAAAAACGTAATGGGGTACTGAAAATTCTAAAGTATGCATACCTTTTAAATCCAATGGAAATTATTTTGGAATTTGACAAGATAACTTAACCGGACTACTCAATGATTATAAGAGTGGGCATTAAAGATAAGAAAATGTTTGCTAGCTGACAGAGTACAACTCTAAGACAATTGTAGCTACAGGTTAAGACTAAGTAAACATGATGTCGTAATCAAAAAGGCCTGGGTAGCCTATTTGAAAACTATACATATGTTAATGACCTCAGTTACCCTACATGGACTATGTTAAATACCGTGAAGAATACTTGAACAATATGAAGGATGTTAAGCATATTACCTCCCATCGGCCTGACTGTAAATTAAGCATGTACCGTGGTGTATCTTTAGTCCACCGCCACAAAACTGAAATGAAAAGAAGAAATGATCAGATTCTGGAAACACGGACAGGATTTCCCTGTATTTACTTATCATAATATCGATAGAAAGCAATAGGCTAAAAGAGTAAGTATTTTTTATTGTTCATCAACAACTTTTTGCTTTTCCCTGTAGTAAAAATTGTATGTAACTTTGTTCCACGCTGTGTAGAATGGGAATACAATGCAAAATTTCTTAACTTGCCTTCTGCACATAGTCAACGTATCAGAATTTATCTGCCAGTCTGTGTATCCACACACAATATTGTTATACCAGGACATATATTTTCCAGACACTGCATCCCATTGTCACCATACATGTGTACTACTCATGAGATATAAGACACTATTTAAACAAACAATTCAAACTAATACAAGCTTCTAGTCGAAACTCGAAAGTCAGTCAAATGTTCTACTCCGATACAATTCCTGACAAATATTAGATCAAACCTACATACTACAGTGCAGTAGCGAAATCTCTAGGGGCACACTTCATGACAGCGTCCAGTGTCGCACCTTAGACAGATGTAACAAACAGGTGGATCATTTCTTTTTCACCTAGTGCCGCTACAAGGGAGAGGGGACATAGGCGTACGAGGCGGGGGTTCGAGGGGGGCTGCCGCCCTCCCAGAGCAGTGAAAATGTTTATTTCAGGGCACTGACACTTGTATTTTCAGGGCAAGGGAGCAGTGCAGTGGGCAGTGCGGTAGGCAGCGGCGTTTGTCAACAAGGCAAATGCTTATTAGTTGCACAACGCATACTGTTGAATGTATTTACCCAAAACAAGTATAAACCAAAACTCCCTAAATAATATCTCTCCTTATAGTTTGTGGGGGGTGGGGGAACTTATCCATACCCGTCCTGAGTGATATCGTGGTAAAAGAGGAAAATCAGGGCTGTTTACAAAATTTTCAGGGCAACCCCCCCCCCCCCCGTGAAATATCTTCCCGTACGCCTATGGGAGGGGAAACTAATAGGAGAGGTCTAAATGGAGGCAGTGGCATTTATTTATGGTCGCGTTGGTGTAAATTTGTGTTCTCTTTGAAGAATCTTTAAATTGGCAAAAGCGTCTTTTTATTGGGAGGTGTATAAGAGCCGGGATGAAAAATCTATTCTTTGAAAATGTTTGTGTGTGTAAGATAGCTGAGATGGAAAATGGTGCTAGTTTGGGGGAAAGCTTTGAACTGTTCACAGGTTTACACATAGTCACTTCTAGTTCCTATAATTCTCTTTTTGGCTGTGTTTATGGGAGAAGGTGCCGTTAAAGTCCGCACTCTTTGAGAAAGGTTCGCCTCAATGAAGGATGTTTGGATACTAAAGGGTATTATCTTTGACAAAGCTTTTCAATTGATCATATTTTTAGAAAGCCTTATTGTGAATGGTTTGTTGGCTGCCTGTGGCATTACACAAAGTAATATATCACAGCCTGCAAAGACTTGGTGGGATCTTTCCCCTCATAGCTTGCTGCTCGGAAGTCCCCTATCTATTTTTTTTCATGAGGGGGACAGTACCTTTAAGACTCTGGATTGGCAAAAAAAAAAACGCCCTCTGTCTTGGGAAGTGTCAAGTAAATATTTTACAAGACTTCATGCTTTAGAAACTAAGAACTCAAGAAGAAAAGTTAAACTTGAATAACATATTCAGTGAAATCACTTTGTAGTAAACCAGAATGCTCAAAGGCTTAATGATTCCTTGCCGAAAACGGGGTATTTTGGTACACCGAGGTCCGTGTGCGAAACCCGAGAACTAATCCACTACGCTACCGAGAGTCGCTAAGCATAAAGTATTCATATTCGTGCTACAGTCACAGCATCTTTTACACGTGTTTATAATTAGGTAATTCGAATTCGAATTATCACTGTAACAATTATGCTTGTGAAAAATAATTGTTTTCACTATGACTTTATCTTACAAAAAATCAGCCCTAACTTTTTATTGGCCACGAAACGCCGGACACAATTTGGAGGTACCTCCCACTGTGTATTATGTTTACAAGGTTTTCGTAGTTTCACCTCTGATGAAAACATTCAACTCCCGACCTCCAACAAACCCACAGGGTCCTCTTTCTCTTAAAGTAACAAGGAGCCTATGAAAAGGATCCGTCACCCCTGTCTTGAAATATCGTGTTTATTCAATGTTTTCAGTTTTGACCTTTGATGACCTCAAATGATTCTGACCTCCACTGAAAACAAAAGGGTTTTTCCTTCAATATGATAAAGTCATATATCACGTTAGAAACTTGATCATCATTGTTATCTTGTGAGGTATCGTGTTTACAGGCAGCTTTTTAGAATTTCGTTTTTCACCTCCGGTGACCTCAGATAACCTTTGAAATTTTCCAAAATCAAGAGGGTTCATCTATTGACTATACCGCATCTACATGCCAGATATGAAAAGCACCTAGCTTCCTACATAGAGATATCGTGCTTACCAGGTTTTCGGTATTTTACGTTTGTGACCTCGTATGACTTGTGACCTTCACCAGAATCAATAGGGATCCTGCTCTCAACTCAATATGATAATTCTATATTCCAAGTATGAGAACTATCCATAATTGCTATTTTAAGATATAGTGATTACAAGTCAAACGTCACAAACACACATACATGCACAAGCACACAGCCATATACGCACAACCGCCAGCGTGATTGCACGGATTCCTTTTGCCTTCGGCAAGGAATCAAAAAGAAAAGACAAAACCCTTGAACAAGCTCATTGAATTTAGCAAGGCAATTGTAGACTATTTTATATAACCATGCTGTTGCACCACGTGATAAACAATGCTTAAGATCAAAATTGACTTCAGCTACGTTGTGGCATCATACATGAGGACAGAGATTCATCATTCATAAGCGTAAAATGTGCAAAAACAGGAAGACATTTTCTATGCGATTTCCCAGGTTCTGGGGGCCTTAAAAGTATAATCAAGACAACCGAATTGTTATCATTTTCACCTCTTTTTTTCAAGTAGGCACTTCTCATTTGGGGCTTGGAAATCGAGGGGGGGGGGGGCTTCCCTCCTCCCGCAGGCTACGGCTCTGTATTTGGAGTAATGTTTGAAGAAAGTGAGACAGTCTCATCCTCTTAAAAATATTTAGGCTAAATACCATCTAAATTTGTTGAATTTATGAAGTTTACAACATTTTTGTGCTTTATAATATTTTTAGTGAAGGTCCAAAAGTATTGCCTACATAATAGGCAAGCTTAATTAAAACTTACATATGCCGTACACTGTACTATACATACCAGGGATGCACTTAACGTGCCTGAATGCAGCTTGTTCACGTAGCAGATTTGGTTCTTTGAAAAAAGAGCCAATAATAATCTTGCTTAGCCAAACGCATCGTCTAATTG
Source organism: Holothuria leucospilota (assembly GCA_029531755.1). Classification (NCBI taxonomy): domain Eukaryota; kingdom Metazoa; phylum Echinodermata; class Holothuroidea; order Aspidochirotida; family Holothuriidae; genus Holothuria; species Holothuria leucospilota. The sequence continues at coordinate 78,353,295 of CM055961.1, read as the reverse complement.
ATCGACGAAAAATGTTTGCCAAAACGCATCTGAACTTACTCCTTTTGACATCTCATGAGTTATAAAATCTACCAGTTAAGCATTCCCCACACAAAAAGTAGGGAAAGGAAGGCCCTACTTTCGAACCGAATGTCGGGATCCAACTTGGCGTTGACGAAACATTCGCGGCAGTCACTTCGCTAGGTGAAGTGGCAGTTCCGGTGTAGCACATTTATTTATCCGGGCAAGGAGAATACTGTAACGGACCAGGGCTAATATTAAATAGGCCACTGGGTACGAAATGTTTCTTAAGTTCTATTCCGAAACCTTCACTGTCATTTGTACAAAAGCCTGAGATGTTGCCGTTATTCCGATATGATTTCGTATTTCATTTGACACAACTATTATTGTATGGCCGGTTACGCAGTCATTTCCGCTCGACGGCAGATTGCATTGTTTCAGAACTAGGGCACACGTGTTTACAAGCTTCATGTGACAACGTATGACGTTTTCGATAGTCCAATCATGTGTTGTAGAAATGTAATCATGAGTAACCGTTGTTCGTATTGTATATAGCTTACTGTTGAGACGACTACAGATCACTCTGCTACAACGGCACTCATGAAGGCGTGTCAGGAAGTAAGTCTAACCAATCAGAGTACTTAAAAGATTACATGTTGTTTGTATGTAAGAGCAACCACGTGTTTTTGCTTGCTGTCCAGACTACTAGACAGGGCCTGAGCCTGAGATTATTTACGATGATTCTTCAGTTAGCTTTCAACGAGCAAACACGAACATTTCATAGCGAGCGAGAACGAGAAATACTTAGCCAAATTTTGTAAGTGTTAACAGCTCCTCTCGCACAGCTGTTAATTTTCCGTAAGGCCTAGTGTATTTTGCAAACAGTATTAAGCAGTACGCAGTTGAGGCGGAGGGTCCGCAGATGAAGTATTTCAATTACGCAGCAAGTGCGGAGCTTCCGCAGATCAAGTATTTCAATTTCGGAGTTGGTGCGCTGCTGGCCCAAGTTATGTTTATCGCTGCGCAGGAAGGTGCGAGGATTCCGCGGATAGTCCCACAGTGCTGCGGAATTGGTGAGCAGCCTTGCTCTGCATATATTTATAATCATTATTTGGTTGGTGAGCTGCGCAGTGCCAGAAATTTACTGTTGCGCACGATGATGTGCAAGACATTTATTACCGTGTATAGTGTATATATGTACAGGGCGGATCCAAGGGGTGGGGTGGGGGTTAACCACCTTTGATTTTCGAGGATTTTTTTTTTTTCATTTTGTGTAACCGGGTATGTTTTGAAGGTTATTTTCAGTTACAACAATGCAATTAACATGCCATAATAAGTTTGCTGACAGCGTATTTTTCCTTCTATCGTCCCGACTCTCTCTCTCATTCAAAATCCTTAAAGAGTCAGTGAGTCCTTCAAGAGGAGGTCCAGCTCTATGATTAGCTCACCAAGTTCATCGAGGTCAATTGCACACTTCAAGTGATTGTTTTCCGTTCTAGCCTAGCGCCATCCAAAATTCGCTTATTTACTGGGTCCCCTTTCATTACTGGGGAACAGTGAGAGAGCCTTGGGTACCATGGTTGAGTCAGAACTCGAACCAGGGACCTAGCTCTATCACGTGAGTATTGTAACTGTGTCATCACTATTGTTATACAAGATATATTCCTTTTTATCCAAGAGTACGTTATTACCAAGATCACGTTTAAACATTATTCCATGCAGAACAGTGGGTGTTTGCCCGGAGTTCCTTGCACACCAGTGACCTGTAGGCGGTATTTTAGCATATTTTCCTTTGTGCCTCTCGACGACATGGTTGTATGTACAAAAAGGGAGGGTATCTCAAAGAAACCTAATGTTTCCATGGAAATGACAAACATACAAAACATGAAACATGAAGATGGCCTAAGTATACAGGGCCGTAGCCTGCGGGGAGCAGAGGGGGCTACTGCCCCCCTGAGATTTTCAAATCGAAAATGAAATTTGGCCTACTGGAGAAAATAAATATTGAAGTGGTGAAAATTGTACTCTCCAAATTATATATTATATCAAGGCCCACAAAGTATAAGAAATTGCATATAAGGGCCCCCTCTTCCCCAAAATTTTTCCGGGGAGGCCCTCCATGGACGAGCTCTTTTGTGGGTTTCTCTTACTAACGAGTAAACCCTATTACTCCTAAAAGATACACGCTTGAAGACACCCGCATACACGCTGGCTTAAGATAAAATAGGCTATGATAACCTTTCATTATTAGCTAGACTCAATGGGCTTGCAAAAAGACTAAATTAAAAGGGCATAAGCAGATGTTGCAAACTTACTTTGAAGCAACACCTAAATTTTACAAATATTTTCTAATTTTACTTCAACAATCTTTTATATGTTAGAAAACATAAATATTACATTTTCAAGATAAACCAGGAGTAAGTCTGTGCGTGAATTTCACAACTCAGTGAGAAACATAGGTCATATGATTCTCAAGAACCATCCTTAAAACAGCATAACCGAGTACACTTATGAAAATTGAGGTGGGTTGAATTTTCCTCTAAATGAAATCTAACTTTTCTTCTTGAAATCTAAATTTGTTTCTAAAGCACGAAATCTAAGAGTAAAAAGGTTTACATGCAACTTTAAGGTCTAAAAAGTATCACACCCTACCCCAATGTGGGAGACATTTCCACTGAATATTCATTTCCAGGGCCTACCTTACGGCTATGTACGATTTGCTCCCCCATTGGCGTAATAAGAGCGCTAGGGAAAGCCCGCAATGGTCATGCAGGAGTGCCAAGCAACAGTCGAAAATTCAGTAAATAATTAAAATTTCATATCTTGTAATCAGTCCAAAGATTTACCAAAGATAGCACCATTTTGGATCTAGGAAAGCTTAGAACAAGAAAAATTTCCCAAACAGTAGAGTTGCCATCCCTCCCCTCAGGCATCACATCCCCTTCGATTAAACAGAAATATTACTAAATAATGAGGATTCCTGAACATATTATCAATTCAACGCCTTACGAAGCTTCAGGGTACCAAAGAGAGCACCATTTTGCACCCAAGCCTCCCCACATAGACAAAAATTTCTTAAAGAGTGTAGGGTGTTCAAGTTGTCCCCTGCTCTCAGACAGCACTTCTTACCTTTCGCCTAGCAGAAGACAGAAAACATATCACTACATTTGGACAATTTGAAAAGATATAATCACTTGAAAGCAGTCTGATAATGATAGCACAATTTTACTCCTAAGCCAAACCTTACATGTATCCCCCTTAGCACCCTCCCCCCAGGATGGCAGCTCGGCATGCTCTGTACAAAAAAGAAACGGTCCGCCCGGGTGTCCACTGTCTGCTGGCACGCCACTTGGTGTTCCGCTTAAACAGTGTCACGAACTGCCCCCCCCCCTTGGGATTTTGCCCAGACCACGGCCCTGGTATAGATTGTAAGGTCTGAGAAGGGTCAATTTTTCTTGGTTCACGCCGCGCCGACCGATGGTCGCGCTCCGCTTAGATAACGAGACAACCAAAACTCCCATGCATGCGGTCAAGCCTAAGAGTTGATTTTTGAGGCCCCGATACCAAAATACCTGCAGAAGATTTCATAAAGAGAAACCAAAATAATTTTCTTTATTGAACACAAGCTAGCGAGCAACTTTCAGTGAGTCACTGTGAGTGCCTAGAGAGAGCACAACAAATGGCTCAATGTTCATAACTACTGACGCCCAAGAACGCTATCGAGCTGTAGAGCTTGCATTTCTCACAAGGAGGACAACCTTCCGGCAGGACATTTATCATAAAATTTCTGACAGGGAATTTCAATGAAAGCTTGCTTTTATACGGATCAAAGAGCCTAGAAAACGCGTGGGAAATACAATTTCCTGCAATCTGGGAGTCTTCTGAACCACTTTTTTTCTCTTTACGCTTTGCGCTAACTCATGGTGGCGCTCCGCTTAGATAGTAACTATATCGCGACTCCCCCCCCCCCCCTTTTAGTCAAAACTTGCACCTGCCCCTGTATGTATATAACTTAAGCTATTAGCTACAACAAATAATTGATCATGTGATCCGCCTCACTAGACTGCACCAATCTTTTCAAATCAATAAGAATAAAAGTGAAATCTTTGCAGAAGGCAAAATACCCTCCTCTGTCATATTTTGAGTTCCATCTTCCAGACATCTTTAGTCTTCTCTCTTTGACTGACAACGAAGTGACGTTACAATATGTTACACCGGCAATCATGTACAAATTAGTTGCCAAAAAGCTCCTGGATGCGCACCCCATCAAAAGATGGTAGCAATCTGCTTAGATCAGTGGTTCTCAAATTTTCGGAGGGTAAGGGTCAAATGCATAGGTTGGGTTGAGTTCGAGGGCCGCAGGGGAGGATCTCATGCAGACTTGGAGAGAGGACACTCAAAAACGACAACCATATTGAAAAGGCCCGACGTTGTATCTATTACAAACAGTGGCAGAGCCTCAGATGTACAGATTTTCATATGAAGCGGCTCCTTAAGAGGGTAATCTGCACTTCCACAATGTCTTATACAAGAAACTCGTGGTCAGAAATTTGACTTTGTCAGACGCCATAGATTTCGGGAAACCGCACTTTAATCCACAAATTAGTGTCTAAAATTCCAGTAGGCAAAATGGTTTGCCCGAAAAGGAGCCAAGCCCCCGACGGATAGAGGGAGGGGCAACCGAAGCTCCGATAAAGGTGACGGGTTGCCGAAAGGATAGGTGATGTGATGTTAAATTTTAGGAGGTCGAAGGGCGCTGAAAATATTGAGGTTCCTATTGAAGACCAGATCAAAATTTAAGGTTTTTATTGAATAGTTTGCCCTCCTTATGGGGCAAAACTAAAAAATTCGCACCTCTGCTGGTCGTTGCCGGGGGATTACTCACGCTACTTTATCGCAACTTTTAAGGTTTCCCGTCGAAAGTGGAATTTACATGGGAGGAAGTATCCCCGAGGGGGCTAATGTCCCCCTGCCCATAGGTGGGATTACGGGGGGGGCAGGGGGGCCCACTTTTCCCCGAACTTTATATAGGCCTACGCCTTAATCTAGTTGGTTTTGCTACAGCTGTACTAATTTTGCTCGCCCCCACTTTCAAACATCAAATCCCGCTACTGCCCCTGCCCCTACCCCTGTCTACAAGTCTGCGTCTTTAGTGTTCGTTAGTAGCCAGTATTTCTTCCGACGTTCATCATACGAAAGTTGGCTTTCCAAACTAAGTAGGTTGAGGTAAGCCACACACTGAAAATCATGAAGTCACGACAGGTTGCACTTATCCTGTGCTATTGTGGCCAATAAACTCTAGATCAGCTATCCTAAAACGCAGCCAGACAGACAACATAACATAGCCTAATGTAACAGGTTGAAGGGTAAAGGAGGGCTGGCGGGATTGAGGTCGAGGCCTGCATTCCAAAAAGAGTTGACTGAATGATTTAACAGAGCTGTGGAAAGAGCAAGCGCAGATAAAACGTTGCAAACACGTTGTTGGGTAATGCCACTCAGTAATTGTTCTTCATTTTGATTTTTCCAAGTATATGGAAAAACGACCTGTCATTGGCGTGGCTCGGGTTTTTGGTTGGGGTTGGCCAACCGTAGGACCTGATCACTGGCCTGAAGGGGGGTCAAAGGGGTGTAGTGTACCCATCAATTGACAGTTTTTTTTTAATATTTAAGTACCCTTAGATGCAATCTGGGGCAACATTTAGCATTATCTGAAGTCGTATTTTGTTCCATTACAAAAAACTTGCTCTGCAAATAATGGGGGGGGGGGGGCGTACGCACCCTGGATCCGGCCCTGAACTGTCATAAGAAAAATTATGCTAAACAAATCAAAGCTTGTCAGTGCGTTGGTGTAGTTGTGTAGACAGGTATTTCTCGAGGGGTAGGCACTAGTCTATGCTGATTTTTCCGGGCTGTTGTTGTTTACAGTAACTCAGTCATAAAAAAATGTCAAACAAATTACCAAAAGTTATTAGCGTTATAACTGAACATGGACAATAGTTTCGGCTTCAGAATGTTAATAAAGCCATGAACTGAGCACTGGCATCATTAAAGGAAATGGTCGACTCTCCAGAACTCAGTGACGTGACCAAAATAGTGATATATCCGGATAAAATTATTTCATATAGAAATAGTCAATCTATATCTCAGAGTGTATAGGAGTAAATTTTCTGGAAACCAATGTAGGGTCTTGTAAAATGTAGTTAGTGGACTATGTATACGTAGTAGCAAGCTATAGCGATTGTGCTGTTGCCAAAGTTTTTACATTACATTTTACACCACAGAATTGTAAGTGCTTACACGCACGTCGCTTTCAACTCCTCGAAACACTGATCGTACTATGCGTTTGTAACAATTTCATTTAAAGTGTCACAACTTTATCAAATTTCTTCCAAATGCAAATACACTGAATAACGGCTTTTTCCATTTTCACCGGAACATCAGTCGTATCGGAGGTGTGCTTTGTTTATCTGAAAAAAACTCACATCATGAGTGTTTTTGCCTCTCTGGCCATACCGATGAGACATATGTATTATCAAAGCTAATATAAAAACCCTAAACGAATGTTTTTCACTTTACCAGGTAAAGTATCAAGGTTTAGCCTATACGCACACAAGAAACTTCCTAAAACAGAAACATATCCTTCTTTAAATTCAGGAAACTTTCCAAACCTACAAAGAATTAGCTCTACTTCATTTTGGAAAAATAATTTTCCATTCAATTACATCCTTGCTTCTTTTACAGCAATTTTATCCTTTGTAAGACATTCATAGACGCAGTTTTGTGCTACGTAAATATCCATTCACCCTTGATATTTTCTAACCGCCACTGGCACAAACTCGACATTCAGTACCCGAAAAGAAGCATTGAATCGTAACACTATTAAATCATTTTATCAAGTGAAGTCCTGCTTTGGGGAGGGGGTCTTGTTGTTATCATGCAATCGATTTGTTCTTCTCCATTGCTAGCTATGCACCAGTTTATAGAAAATACGAGAATTCAGATTTCACGATTGGTTCACCAAATTTCTACGTTACAACTTGTTGGCAGTCTATCGCCGACTTTACTCTACCGCTACTGATGAGACCTGGTACTTACTTATCTTCCAAGGTCGAAACCCGTCTAGCAATAGCATACCATCTATGGCTGACTACCAAGTAAGGTCACTCTATACCATTTAAACCAGATCCATCCCTGAGTTCCTATTTTAGTTACCATGAAATGGTAACTTGACGGTTCTAGGATACATTATAGATATTTTGTACATCCCAACATATCATCACTTCAGTCACGTCACTGAGTTCTGGAGAGCCGACCAGTCGTTTTAATTCTAAAAAAAAAAAAAAAATCAGAATTCGGTTGGGGGACCTTGGCCCCCGTGCTTCCCCCCCCCCCCCCGGCTACGCCAATGTGACCTGCAGAGATTTTAATTGCAGTAATCAATCAAGACACGTTCAATACCATACGTTTTTGGATTGTACAATCACCTCACCAAAAGTTAGACGATTACCAGGAAAATTTTTTGCTACAACATGTGCGTTAACATGGGGTTCGGGCGAACACCCAACCTTTCTTAGTGAACCATCTCAATACTTCAGCACCAGCCCCCTCTTTTTATCTGTTCTGGCACCCAATTGTACTCGAATAGCACGTGCGCTACACATGAAAGGCTTGTTTGCGTTAAGTTTTGCTTTCAATAGCAAAGACCTCTCAATTAAATCTGCCAAGTTTCGGCGCGCTTCGCACTCGGAAGAACTTCCCTGCTTTTCATTATCCTTCCGGCTATCAGTAACATTGTTGAGGCCAAGGGTTGCTGACCCCCTCAGAGCAAACCAAAGTGGCATTTCCTGGTTCCTCTTTCAGCTCCCTGATCCAGCCTACCGAACCACGTTTGGAAAAGCTCGGTTACGGGCCTGTGCAAGCTTTTTCACTTTTATTAGCACGCTATCAGCAATTGCACCGCTGCATAACCATACCCCACCCGTGTATAAAACAGCACGGTACACAAAACAAAATACCCCATACTTATGACTGAAAAGGTACTATGTCATACAGTCTGCAACGTAGGCAACCCAGCACTACTTCATAGGAATAAATCTGGAAGGAGTCAAGTTGTAACTTCAAAATCCTTAAAAAAACTTTACAACGCTGCTACCTTTGTCTTGTCCAATATGATCTTTAGAAAAACACAAATTCAATCCAAGTACCGCACCGACAGGGCTGGGGGCCTCATGCTGCTCTAAGGACCGCGTTTGAGAACCACTGGCTTATAGAGAGAGTCACACAACAGGATGGTCACAGCAAAGTCTATTGGTCTGGTCTTTGCTTCAGCAATCGCCTCTCAAGCGGTCCCGAAGCGGTGACGAACCGGGTGACGATCGTCACATCTTTCGAATGGTCATTTCATCCATGATGCATAGAACCCCGTCACTTGAGGGTCACCAAAAAGATGACCAGACACGTAACTACGTTTTTATCCAAGCGGGTGGATGGGACGATTTTTCCATTCCAACAGACCTCTTGTCAAAGTATGAAATATTTGAAAATATCTACGAATGTAAACGCTCTCAAGGTGCTTATATTGTATCAAAGAAGAGGTTGCAATATTTAATTGAAAAGTCTAATTGAGAATGTTTCAGTATTGACTACATGTAGCATCTTTTGAAGCAAGCTAATTAATTCACCGAAACCATTGATGGGGGGGGGGGGGCGTTATCCAAACCCTCTACTGCCCTATAATAACGTGCTAGCATGGTGCAGCAAACAACCGATACCGCATGAACTTCGCTTACTATTGAATTTGTGATCAACTTCTTATCATCTATGTACATGACGTTCTTAATAATGTAAAACGTGACGATTGTTTAAAGGGAATAAACACTCGCCCCAAGTTTGTTTTGTAATTCAGCAAATTTTTGCAAATCTCCTCCTACTTACCCTACAAGTATCTCTGATGACGGGGTGACCGAAATCTAGCTTAGGCTACATTTGAAGTTACTGTTTTTTTTTTGTTTTTGTTTTTGTTTTTTTTTTTGAAACATCAGTGATGCAGATTTATGTGGGATCAATTAAACGAAACCAACAGATTTGATTGCAGGCCTGGGTTGCTTTTTGTGCCTACCGGAAGTAGACTTGTGAGTATCTCATTGACCGGTGTTGGTCATTTGTTTTATTAAGACCGACTACTCATATCTTCAGTTCTTGTCATACCATATATTTTAAAATCAAGTTGAATAGTTTCGCGGGTGATTTTTGCAAGTTACCCTGTAATAAACTGTCTTGGGTATTTCTACTAAAGAATAAACGTAACTGGGTTAGACCGATGCAAGCTGAAAAGAAACGGTTAGTAAAAAACCCAACGGCAAATATATGGTTGACGAAAAATTTGCTATATATTAGGCCTAAGTAAAGTTATGAGTTACAAACCGAGAAATCTGACAAACTATAATGCAGGCTTTTTAAATTTTAATAACGAGAAAAGCCAGTTTCTGTTATATGTACGTGTGCAGTAGACAGAATGCTACTTGTAACATGTTATTAGATGTAGGGTGACCAGATTATGCACATGTTCTCTTCGCTAATACGTCCCAGTGATCGATTGTACGGATGACCGTAAAGATTCATGCGAGTAACGCAACTTGTAGCAATCATGCATGGGGGCATCCTTACCTCGAATTTTCAAGCATTTGATACATTACAAATGAATATTTATGGATTGGTAAACAATGCTGACATGATGGTTATACCATCAATTAGCAGTAAAGTAGCTTATCCCAAACAAGCTGCTGCACATCGATTAACAATAAGTTTCTAAAGGAAAACATACTCGATTACTCAGAAGGTTGTACTTAGTCCGATCTTCGTTTCTCGAGATTGTAATGGGGTAACCTCGAAAACGGAGACCGAAAAGTGAAGACGTACAAATTTCCAAGTAGACTTCATTTGATCCATGTAAATACTGTGACCTAGACTACAACGGGGATGACAAAAAGTCCTGTTCAGACTTAAGAAGGGGGGGGGGGGTCACACTGAACAATGTGCTGAACTTCGCCCGGCCGCGCCTGGAAAAAAAAATAACCATAAAGAATTACTTAAAGGTTGCCTCACCGGCGCGTCACTGAGATGTGCCGGGAAGGTGTGATTGCCCATTTTGCATCCATTGTATTTAACTTTTTTGCAAGCACGGCATGCAATGCGCGGGACAGCACAGCGGATTCCCTTAGGCTATAAAATCTACATGAACACTCAAACCTGTTTTCAACTACACTTAACGCAGTAATCCTGACACTATTCCTAAAACATGAAGGGTTAAGGTCAATTTTCAAGAACATTGAGACTGAACAAAGTTGCATGAACTATTATTACATTCATTTTTATCCGATGTTCAATACACACTGAAAAATAGTCTCAAAGCCGTCCTGAGACTAAATGTAATACGAAAACTCTTTGAATGTATAGGTGATGAATCGCAATTCTGAGGAAGAAGGGAACCCTTCTTCAGAAAGCCGTTGATTTTGTTAAGAGATAAGATACAAAGTGATTCAATTATATTTGTTTTTACTAAAGATTACTCTAAAAAAGGGTCACCAAAGTAGCACTTCGGTTCTCATATAAAAGCAGAGAATGGATATTGCGAGAGTTTATGCCAACCTATCCTCATTTTGCTTACATAGCATCCTTGCTTTAATAATGCACAATGTTAATAAGATAAAAACACGTTTCCACAATTCACTCGATTGAACACCTGTTGGTTATTAACGCCCATGACGTATGATATAAAATTAAAACACCTATTACCATGAATCACTGCTTAGGTTTCAAAGAAACTTGATAAAACAATAGAGACACGTCTTCAGTGAGAAGCTCAAAATCACATTAAGAATATACACATCGACGAGGAAAGGACGGAGGTGCAGCGGTGGAGTAGGGAGGGGGCTTTAAGCATCCCAAGTAAGAATTTGGATTCCAAAGTATGCTTCCTTCATATCCCATATTTTCATGAACGAGCTCACCTGTTTGTGTCCTTTTTATGAAATTTGTCAAATTCACAAAAAATATATTTTTTTTCAAAAGCGTATTTTGGTTAGGAGGCACACGATGCAGTATAACATTGGATTTGAGGACCCTTGAATTTTAATTTCCCCAATACATTTCCGGTTCCCCTTGGACTTCTCCTCAAGAAAGCAGTCTAAAACGTCCAGGACCACCCAACCCCCCTTTCATACCTGATAACAGCTTCCCTCACCCACGGAATTACAAATATATTGCATTTATTATGATGTTAAGAAGGTTTCTTTGAGGTTAGGAATGTTACCATGACGACGAAGAGGGTGCATCAAGTATAGTATTTTTCTGCAATCTTATTTCCTTGAATAATTGTTTTGATGTAATGCCATTCCCGCCAGTGTTTTTGCTTTAATGTAAAATATTCAATTTCTCTTTTGTTTGTACCATAAAAAGTTTTATTTGATTCTATTATATTCCGGGCCTAAAAACTCCTTGCAAATGCAAAATTTTATAACATTGCAATCTACTTCTTTGAAAGATGATTTACCAAGTGGCACTTGTGTCCAGTATAGCTATGTTAGCCTACTGTTTGCACTTATAGGTCAGAATCCTTTCAAGAATGTCAGTCCTGCAACAAGGATAGGAGGAGTCCCTTATCAAGTTTTGAATGAATGGTCACGAATGAGAATAGTTCTTGTGATAACGCACAAAATCTGACGAAGGTTCGTCTCAAACAGTTCATCCTTGTTATAAGCATAGGGTTGTTAATATTATTGTTATTGCCTGTAATATTCCTTGATTTGAGAGTAGATACGGTAGGACCAACATTGAATGACCGAGGAGACGGCCGAGGGCAGGTGAAGGGAGGGGGGGGGGTGGGCCATTAAACTTCAAAGGCAAAAATATTGAACCAAAGTATCCTTTGTCACGTCCCCTACTTTAATGGACAAGCACCCCTTCTTGGCTACTTTGTGAAATTTGTTAAATTTCAAAAATAAAAAAAGAAAAACTTTCTCAACAAACGTACATCACAGACAGCACAAAATGCAGTATTCAATTGCATACAAGTAGCCTTGAATTTCCAGTTCTTCCCAAATAGGTTCCCCCTTCCCCTTGGACCCCTTCCCAAGAGGGCAGTCTATAAAGTTCAACCACCCACAATATTCTTAGCTGATAACAGGTTCATGCGCCTATGTGAACACAAATACATTGCACATATTATGACATCTAGAAAGGACTTGTTGAGATTAGAGATGTAACCATGACGACCGAGGTGGTGAATCATGTTAAGTACTTTTCGGATTCCACCAAGATTATCTTAATTTCTTTTATTGTATTGGGTGCAGTGCCATTGCTCCAGTGTATTTGCATTAATTTAAATATTCAGGCTCTCTTTAGTTTGTAACATGAAGCGAGTTTGATTTGATTTTAACTGAATTCCTGGTGAAAATACTCCTTACGTATGCGAAGTTTTATATCTTTGCAAATCTAATTCTAGGAAGATGATTTGCCAAGTTTCACTTGTGGTGCCCAGTACGCTTATGTTACTATTAGCACGTATGGTTTAGAATTCTGCCAAGAATGTCAGTCGTGCAACACGGAGAATAGGGGAAGTCGCTTATCAAGTTTCGAATGAATGGTCACGACTCACGAATGCAAACAGTCACTTTGATAAAGTACAGATTTTGACGAAGATTGGTCTCAAATAGTCCAATCATTCTTGTTAAAGGAAGCCCGAGGTTATATTTTACTTACCTGTGACATTCCTTGATTTAAGAGTTGATAGAGTAGGACCAACACTGAATGACCGAGGAGGTACACAGCCCAAATACCTGAAGAGATGATGGAAGAGAATATCGTTAATGTAATTCACTTATAACACAGATATTGTATCTTGATGACAGTGCAGTTTTTTCACATGAGGGATGGAGGAGGGGGCAGGCGCTTTATTTTTATAGCTACGGGGTCCTTGGAACTGGTATTCAACCAACTATCGGGAAAGACACCTGCATTACAATTATAATATATGAAATTAAGATAAAACATGCCTTAAATGGCTTGCATGACAATGTCGTGTAGGCCACTTGTTCTTTAAATACACGTGTTGTGTTAAAGGCGATATGACGTTTTGAATTATCATACCGCACACAATCTGACAATGGACACTAGTCAGACTATTATGTTACTTTATTTTTCAATATATATATATATATATAAAAAAAAAACTTTTAGCTTTTAAATACACAGTTTCAGGTGATGCATTGGATTGTAAAGGCTGTGGTTTTATGTTAAACCAGACTGCTCAATTTTAATCTGACCCTTCCTAAAGGGTAATAATAATTTTTCTCTTTCCTTTTGGACAGAAAAGTATTTTCTGTCGTTAACTTGTGGGCAGTTAAAAGAGTGACATTTTTGCAAGAATAGTTTACAATTTAAGTCACTCTACTATGTTTTTTCCTCCTAAGTAAAGCATGACAAGCGCCTCGATACAGTAAATGCTTTAGACAGTAACCTTGTGAAATGTTATGTAAAATATCAGTCTAACAATCCCCGCCTTTAAGCGAGAGTAGTTTTGTTTTTAAACTCAACCCATGAGAACGGAAACAGATCTGCTTAACTTGGACGATAAGCTTATGCAAGATAGTAGGTACTTTTGTTAACCCTGTCTTTATTAAGAAGGTAATCATACTACCTTTACACTTCATACACATGCTATACGACGAATAAAATAGCTATAATCAATATTAAACCATTCAGTCTCACAAATAAGATCAAGCAATAACTTTATTCATCCCCAAAAATACTGCATTACAAGAGTTACAGATGTTGCATCCTTTAAAAGTGTTGAAAATTTGGACCAATATATGATACTTGAGCAAGAAATAATTTCTTTTTGTGAAAACATTCATTTCGTGAAAATAAAGCTACCACGCCTTTGTTGTCTTATGGTGATTTGACAGACAGTCTGTATTGATAAGTCATTGTTTTAAAGATGACAATTTTCTGTACCACAACCCTATTTCCATTTTGGCAGAAACCCTTGCGGTTGATATGTCACGTGCTTTGTATCGTCATCTTTTGCCAGTTTGATCGAATGTTACGTTACATGCAGTGTATTTATATGTTACGAGACCATGTATGCTTCGGTCGCGCGTCTCAATTATGAATACATGCGAACATATTTTATGCAAGATTATTTCTTTTTTATTCCCTTTAATTAATGTTTACGACTTCCATCGGGAAAGCTAATAATTAAAAGCATAAACGGGACAGCTATATACAGTAGGGTGGGGTGGGGATAAAAGCGTGTTACTACTAAAGTTGTCCTCATATTATAAAGTGTGTGAAGTGGTAACAAATTACCAGACCTGAAATCAGGGAGGGGGCAGGGGCGACAAACTACTAGATTAGTAAATATTACCCATGTCTGGGCACACTTCCCTGATACAGCTTAGCCTATCTGACCCCCTTAGAAGTTTAGAACCATTTTGACCCTATCTCCCCCTTTATGCTAAGAGTCTGCAAAGAAATACAAGAAAAAAGAGCAAGTAACACAACACGTGCCTCACCAAGCAGTAACATTTGAAATGCATTACAACTGTCTGTATTACACGAATATTTTAGAGGAGTATTCCAAAAATCAATGCATAAAGTAACCAAAATGATCACTAAAACACGCCTAGACACTCCATAGACAGAGTACCGACAAACTGAATGTAGCCGTAATTCCCTTGGGTCTCTCTTTGACCCCCTTCCCTTTGGATGACTCCTGGGTCTGCCACTTTTCAAAACAAGTATTGCTGTAAACATACGGGTTACAGAAAAAAAAAGAGAAACTTGCATTTGACTCAGTATACGTTAAACTGCAGTGCAGACCTGCTTACTATACACGTAACTGCAACGTATATTATTTTTATTATGTGTGACGTTACAAGGAATAATTTTTACGCGTTACTTTATTTTCACAGCGTTGGGATTAGTTTATTAACACCAAAGTAATGTGGTAATGAAATTTTACACCCCCTTTAAAAAAAAACAAGCAGAACAACAACTGCATGCACTCAACTAAATTTGATCGAAAGTTGCACTCAACATGAGACAAAGTCATACTACGTGTACAATTACTGTATTTCATTATTCATACCCAGGCCGTTCTAAAGACAAATACAGATAGAGCTCACATTTCAAACGAAATATTTTAAAATTACCGTCGCTAGTATTTCTCTTCATTTGACGGAAATCACTGATACATGCATAAGGAAATCTTTAATTTAGCAGGTTTTATCATTTATGCTATATTTGACAAGCTACAGCAAACTACTCTTTGGAGGAATACAATGGAAAAAAATACGGACTATTGAGACAGGCCTAGTTTCCATAAAATGCGTTAAAATTCGCAACTTATACTGTCAAGTTTTAACTACTTTTTGCTGAATGATTTCTTTCTTGGTGATCCCTAATAAAAAACGGGCTGATGAAACAGGCCTATTTATATAATGTAATATTTAGATTTATCAGTTGCCATAAAATGTGTTAAAATTCGCAACTTATACTGCCAAGCTTAAACTACTTTTTGCTGAATGATTTGTTTCTTGGTAGTCCTTAATAAAAAAAAAGAAAATTCTTGGGGAAAGGGTTAAAACTTCCCTATCAATGACCTGCTTTAAATATTAAAAAAGCTCAATTAACATGTCAAAGTACCTTGCGACAGTAGGTACGGGATGGGAAAACTCGCAAGTGTTCCAAATATTCCCCATTTTCTCAAATGTAAATGGGCTCGATTGGAGCCTCCTTATGACAGATCAAAGAAACGTACCTCTCAACATCAGGAGGGCCCAAAACCCTAAACATTTACACGTATGCCTACAATGCGAGCGTTTTCGTTGTCATATACGGTCTTCAAAAACAACAAAATGCTTCTTATGCAAAGTGGTCTGATGAAATGCGACTAAAAGTAATATAATAGCTGCAGGGTAATATCACTGCATATCCGTTTAAATTCATTTTACTTAATGAATTTAAGGTCGAATAATTATCATCTGAGGTTTTCCTTTTAAATAATTAACACACTTGTTCTCAGGTAGTACCTTTTGGAAAGATAAATGAATTACTTTAACGTTATGTTAAATAAGAAATGAAAATCCCTCTGGGGTATAGAAAGAAAATGCCTAAGTTGTTTGTTATACACTTTAGCAGAAATGTCAACAGTTTTATGTAGGCTATATGACATAACATAAAGACGTTAATTGTGGACAACGGAGCATGCCATGGTCGGTGATCGACCGGTCTTTGAAAGTGCGTGTGTATGTTGGGGGCGGGGGGGGGTTAGCGGCACTATATAAGCAGAGCGCCAGCATCGGTTGACGCGATGCGTAGAAAATGTTTGGCCAAAAATACCCCCAGATTACCGGAAATGGCTCTTTCCAGACTTTGCCATGTGATACTATGACAACTGTCTGAAGTATTTCCTTAATGAAGTAGATAGGCCTACTGTAAAAGTCTGGTAAGAAGTTTCTTAAAAACTAACTTAACTTTATTACATGGTTTCCAAATCTGGCGGGTTGATTTGTTGGGGAAGGGGAGGGGGCATATTGAACAGTATCATCCGATCTCATTCTCCCAGGATCGTCACTCATGGCGTATGCCGCCCTCCCCCCACTGATGCCGACTTATTTTTCTACATTTAATTTCCAAAAATACAATCTTTCGAAATTTGTAGAAATTACAAGTTTGTGTAATAAATTTACACAATATGTATAATTTATACACATGTTGTGTAAATTTATTACACAAACGTGTAATTTTTGCACATTTCGAGATAGGTGCACTAGTGACACAACGATGTATAAATTCTACACATCATTGTTTAGAGTGTAAATTTTTAACGCAATTTTACTTCAAAGGCAGCATACGTAGCACCAGATTGCAGGTAAAGACACCTATTTTTCAATAAATTTTTAAAGGGGAAGGAGATACACCCTCCCCTTAGACCTCTCCTTCAGGCCGGTGATCACAGAACATACTACGTGGCCCTCGTGAGAGAAATCTTGGATACGTCTTCTGCTTCTAGACAACGGTAATATAATTTTGTTGTAAAGTACGGTAATAATAAAATAGTTTATACTAGAGGACAACCCAAGTCCGTAACGAATAGTTCCTGATCAACCCCTTCCCGCTATGAAGTTACCATTTTCTTATTTCCCTGCCCCCTCCCCCACCACCACTTCTATTTCAACACACCTTATCTCGCATTAACACTTTAAGAGCTATGCCCATGCACGCTGTACAATCCTGTTCGTTCAAAGACTTTGCTACACACAGTACCCTGAGAACTAACGCTATGTTACAAATCTACAAGGTGACTTTCATCGAAACCATGGTTACAAGGCGCGTGTCATCTGTCAATCAAACACGTGTACAATAGAATGTAGGTCTGACACGTGCTGTCTCAATTGTTATGTTAATATGTTAAAATTATGCAAACAGGTGCATGTCTTCTTGTAAGGACGTTTTCTAGTCGTGAATAAAGCTCGTTTTACGTGTAATACAAGGTGAATATGCCGAAGGAAAAACATGACTATAGGTTTTGTATTGGTGGCTATGCAGTGCTTGATAAAAACAGTGAATCACGTTATACAGCTGTTTGAAAACAATTTAATGACAAACTTGTCAGCAGTTGATGTATTAGAAAGTTGTTGCTGGGAGTGAAACCTAGTATTAAAAAGCTTGATACAATGAAAGGACAAAGGATAGGGGAAAGGAGAGAATGTGTTTAGGGAAATCTCAAATAATCTATGATGATAAATTCTGCTGTTTGGCAGTGACATAAATGATTTATGATGACATCGGATGTTTTATGTACATGCTAACAAATTTTCGTTGCAATGGTAATTTGAGGACATGAAATACCTGATTAAAAAGTTGCTATGAACTGAACTTAAAGTGATATTAAGTCATATCAAATCAAACCCTCTTAACGTACCTTTTGCTTGTATACACAAAGAACAAAAACAGTAACAATTGTCCTGAGATGATCATAAAATAAATCTCTGTTTGGTTCATCTTTCATTTTTTAGAAAGAGGTCAAGGAATTTTGATCGAGGACATTGGTCTATATATTTTAATGAAGATGTCTAATAAAAGTTTCTTAAAAATCCTAAAATTAGCACACTGCCCTACATTTGCTATTTTCTGTTTCTGTTATAAATATTTCTCAGTTGCTGTAACCTTTTGAGGTAATAGAAGGGTCTGAATTACTTCCGTAACTAAATATTAGGTTTATCTTACAATGATACTTGCTGTACAAGACACTGATTTACACTATACGTGTTGCAGTCAATGTATTGACAGTAATTTGGAATTATTAACAACTAAACCCTTTAAATTTTGGAATTCTACCCTCTCTTTAACTCCATCATTTTCTCTTTTCAAACATCAGCGATATAAAATCTAGTATTTTTCCTCTCTAATACATAACAAACTATTATAAAATTTAACCTGTGTCTCACTTAACCTAGTATATTTGCAATTAGCTCTACCAGCAATGTTGATTATCACATTTAATTAAAATTACACCAATTGTAGTCTATAACCAAACCGCTGAGAAATTTTACAAATACCTACTTTCACTAAAGCTATAAATATCATTTTACCTTCAACACTTCTATAAAACATTTGACAGTATTCCCTAAACATTAATACATTAAATTTAATTTAGACATTTCAAGTAAATGTTTCAGTTTTAATTGTTACTAATCAAGTATAAACCAATATTAACAGAACTAATACTTCTCAGTTTTACATTGTATTGATAAATTCTTCATCAGTTACTTACCCTAGCTTACGTAATGACGGACACATTGAGGCAAACTGTAAAATATCAATGGCTTCATCTTCGGTCATATCTCTGTTGGACAGACGGACCGATAGCACCTTGACCGGAATCCTTGAAGTGAGGGCCAGGCCAGAGGTGGTCCTGATAGCTGCTGTAGAGAGGTCCACTGATTGAAGACAGTTGGATAATCTAACGTACTCGATGGGAATCTGTGAGGGAAGGAAAGGGTCCATGTTAAAGGAATAAACTTGAAACAGACATTTTGGTATTATTGAGTGAATGTTGTAGGATATACCTAGTTTGTAATATTATAGGCAAGGATAATAATGTATTTATTTACATTCAATTAGGAATGGAAAACCTGTAGGGTGTTGACAGCATGATGAAAAATTATTGTAACGTCGGTAATATAATATGAATGAAAGAAAATAGCCGGGGATGTCTTTAAATAAAGGAACTTATTGCGTATGTGATGAAATAAAGTTTAGATTAATATTAGAGTAACCTACAATGTGTAATAATGAAGGAAGTTATAACAGGTGATTTAATAAAGTTAAGGAGAAAAATACAACTTTGAATCTATTATATAAGTAAATGTATTTTTCGTGGAATTACTTTAATTTCTTGAATTACTGCTGATGCATTTTTTCAAATTCGATTTACATTTTATAGCTGGATCTATGGTTGAACTAGAGAAAAGTAAAATAATGCTGAACGGTCTTGTTATTTTCTTTGAATCAGTATTCCTGACGTTATGGCAGCAAAAAGTGAAGGGTGGATGGAGGGAAGGGGGGGGGGGGTTGAAACATGGTAGAAGTTTGTTCTAACAAGTTTTAGGAATATTTGTTTAAATGTTGAATTTAAGATAATTAAGAACTGAGCTATGGAGTAAATGATTAAACATTGAATTAGTTTAAGGTGGATGTGTTAACTGTTCTTAGTGTTTTTTAAACAGTCTCATTAAAACACCAGAAATTTATTCCACTGATTCTATTGCTATCGGATTTCCTTCAAATCATGAACTTTAGACTTTAATTCATATTTCGGTTTCTATTTAACTCTCCATAACTAGTTAGTTTACTGAAGAAGGAATATCTTATTTGCATGAATTTTACGTCTATAGGTTTTATATAATGTGTCTTTTTTATTATTAGAAATCAGTTTTTCTTCCTCCAGATAAATGGAATTACAGATCCATGTACTCAAACTAAGTTTGAAAAAACGAAAAATAAGTGACCTGCCAGATAGACAAATCTTTTAGTAAATGTCCCCTGCAATGACCCAACGCGTGACTTATATACTTTCCTTGCTAGGACCAATTAAGCCCATGGGTGTCAGAAAAACCAATCATTAAGTTCAAGATGCATTGAGTTCGGTTCATAAATGTTTGTATGATTTAGTACGAGTTGAATGTACCTACTGAAAAATATTTTAATTCGCTCACAGGCAAAACTTTGAAATAAAATTCTGAAATTCACTTGCATTTCATTTTGATGCCATTAAAGTCACTACCACAATTGGCTTATTTTTTAAGCAACAACTATGTGGTAGTGTGTTTAGTGATTTTTGAACGCGGCTCTGTTAATGAAAATAAGAAATAGAAAAAAGCACATCTGCTTCTGGTAAACTGTGACCGAAACGTTTCATGCACTAAAAACTACATCCGCTAAAAACATCCTAGGTAACTGTTATTAGAAATTTGTACTAGGGGCCGTTTCGAAATAAGTACGATTTTCACACTTATATTTAAGTGAAGTGATGCCAAATTTGATGTGCAGCGTAACAAGGGAAAAGAATGGCTAAGAATGACTTAGAGATTGCGGGACGCGGTACTTTCGAGGCCACATATATTTGGCTTACACGATGTAGGGAGCATGTTATAGACCTTACTCGGATTAAGAAATGAAAAGTGTGATGTATTTTATTTCGTCAAATCACATTATAGTGTACGGATGGGAAGTTGTTTGACTTCACCTCACTTTATATTTCATCCTTACTTATTGCTTTACCAAGATAATACAAGGGAAATTGAGTTTAAAAAGAGGAGTTCGAGGCGAGGATCCAAAATTTAGGAAACGAGAATGGGACCCGTTTTCAGATTTAAATGCACATTACATCCAAAAGAACTCTCATAGGGGCTGATGAGCCCAGCCGGAGGCCATGTACGTGACCGGTAGCTACGGTTGCAAGTAGGCTATAGGTTCCGTTGCATGTGCGCATTGTACAGGATGATTGGATGAGCGAATGGTGTTGATAAAAACGCCGGTCCTGTCTGGCGCTGGAGTCGCCTGTCGTCACTCATAAGAAACTTGTTGTAGCTTTCGTAGGTAGGCCACCTTACCTTTAAGCTAAGTCCAGTTTATTATTCTTAATATTGACTGAACTACTACACGCAATTTCTTTTCCATATTTTTAAATACCTATTTAGGCAAATAACAAACATTATTTTGGCATATTAGCTTAAATAAGGTGGTAGAATAAACGTTCAACCACAAATTTGAGCGTTCATCATTTTGAATTAAGAAAAAAATCCGCCCCATCGATGCTTCGTACATTTTACGCTCGTAGGTCCGTATTTTGCTCTAACGGATGATTAACCCACTTTTGCAATATCCTTGACACGCCTTTTTTCATTGCTATAGTATTTAGCTTGTTGCAAAGTGGTCAGTGGGCGTCGCCTCCTAGCAAGCTTTCTCCCCTTAGAAAAAAAAGGTTAAATTTGTCTTACTGCATTTTTCTGTATCTGTTCCCTCTATAAAGTATGTCGCCTTGAAAGCTTTGTCGTCCTTTCAGTACCTTGTTCGGCTATGAGTCTGCATAGCATATTTAGCCCAATATAAATACTTGATCTACCACGTTTAACCCCCATTTTATACGTATCATTTGAGGACTTGGAAAGCTAGGACTCTGCAATCATGGAGAAGAAAACAACAGTTCAAGTTTTCTGGCGAATGACCACCTCTCGTAGCTATCTTACACTATATTGTATCCATCTTCTGTCGACGAGATGATCACATATCTGAGATACGTACCATGGAACAAATGCAAGAAAACAACTATGCGATTAAGGATGAATTTCCCATTTCCAAACTTTTACAGAATGTGTGGGCTACGTACGTTATGGTTCATTGGTAGGGTTTCTCTGTTTTGCTGCTTGAATCCGAATTATGACAGAGGACCAATCTATCTCTACAGCTGGAAGCTAGCAGAAAATGTCAGACGAAATTTCAAAGAAAATTCGCAGAATCCCGGAATACGATGAATTTTGCAGTAAAATTATTTGCCTATCATGTTGCCTTGCATTCCCTTGAAGAGCCTCATTGCTTTGAAATTCATTTTACATTCGGGACTTATCACCTCATTCTTTAAATATATTCGGAGTCTGAATATATCTGACGTATGGTGTTAATAAAATCCATCGTGTTAAGAATTATAGAAATGCTAAGGTGCTTTAGTGAGTGTATTACAAATGTTTGTCATTTCTAAGTGGAATGAAGCATTTCCAGATAAAGAAACGTTAATTTGATACTTTGTAGGCAATGTCTGGGTACACGAATTGAAAAATGTTGGACGCAGACCAAGAATAACGAGCAAGAATACACAGAGTGAGGCGGTGTTTTCTTAAAATAGCCAACCACACTAAGTCGTTGAAAAAGTTTGGTGTCTTTTTAAAAATTATCCCCTCCTTTCTTCTTTTTTTCTCTTTTCGTTGCGTCGACTGATTGTTGATTCATCCTACTGACCGTCCAGCCAGGGGTCCCACAATTAGCTAGGTAGCTGCTCTAGGCAGAATGCACTGTTTGCTATCAAGTAAGTTGTTTTAGTTATTTTGAGCTTTCACTCATTCCTCGTCCTAAAAATATCAAAGGAAATCACGGCCTTTTTAACCAAGCTTCTCTCCGCGAGCCCCTACACTGCCCGACGCGTACAAAACCTTAACTAGGTTATGTGGCATGAACGAAACTCACGATACCTACTTTTATGTACTCGGTAAGGTGGAAAGGGCTTGACTGTTTTAGCGATATGGTAGGGAACTATGAAGGAAACTGTTTTGTTTCTTTTGAAGAAATTGTCCTCTTAACAACAAAAACCGTCGAGGCGACTGGTCGCTCTCGGCATGGGCCTGGGAGCTCAAGTTGATGGCGGGGTCTGTAACAGGCGCGGATCCAAGAGGGGGGCTTCCACCCCCTTTTTCGCCACATCAACAATAATTAATGCGCAAAAACTAGCATAATATGAATCTTGGAAATATTCAAGTAGGTCTTAAACCCCGCCCCCTTTTCGAAATGTCTGGATCCGCACTGTGTAACGACTTGCCCGAAAATATAGCCAAAAATTTCCTCGCGCTCAACGCGCGTTCAACACGTTAATATACATACCATATAAGCATGCATGGGTTATCAAACCGCATGGCAGTGATACATACAATTATTGAAGTGTTACAACCCTTCCATATTGATGGTAATATGGGGGATTTCTCTCATGGGGGTGGAGGGCATGCATTATGTCGTGTGAGCGCATGCCTGGGGAGGGTTCTAAGGGGAAGGTTTTTTGAAATATTGGATGTCCTTACATGCAATTTAGTTTCATATATACTACCTTTAAAGTAAAATTTGTTTTAAAACCTTATTGTAGCCTGTTTTAGGTACTAAACCACAAATCCGGCATCAGTGTTGGTCATGGCCTCCCCCCCCCCCCACCTTAATTTTAATTCACCACTGATATCATTATACAAGTCTAAACATTAAAAAACACGCTGGTGAATTAATACCGTATATATGAGTGCTAGTGAAATTCAAATCAGAACTTTATTTTAATTACCAGGGTTACCAGGGATTTATTTTTGTTTAACTATTGAATAACTTTAGCTACATTATTGCATTATTTATACTGAATAGGTGCCCCGAAAAATTCTCAGCAATTTGCCCGAATTTTCACACTGAAATATTTGGTTGGAGGCTGCAGGAAACACCCAACCCCCTGACGGGAAACCAGTTTTTCTAGTAGCCGTCATGAACCCCTTGCCCCCACATGTTGGAACCTCAAATAATGGCGCAGTCCCCCCCCCCCCCCGCTTCATACGCCTAGCTACTGGCTCTCCGGGAATATATAATTTATCGTACCGACTAAGGTTCCCCGAGGAAATTAGAAAAATTCCCTGAAAGAAAACTAGTCTTTCCAATGGCTGTCTTGACCTTCCTGCCCCAACATGTTGGAACCTCAAATCCTTGTGCAGTCCCCTCTGTCTTTGCTCTTCTAGCTCCTGATACCCACTTTGCAAAACGCTGGTCACGCGCATGCTACGCAATACTACGAACATTTAAAGTGTTCATCGCCTTGCTGCAAATCAAGATAAGTCGGTCTTGTGGTCTTGGAACACGAAGTTCTGATCCAGCACATCTTTGTATTGACATCAGTTTGGGATTCCACATGAGCATGCTTCAACCCGATAATCCAATTCACTTGCTCGTTTATGGAACTTCCTTGCAAGGACAGCGATAATGGGGAGCATTACGGGGTAGGCTACATACCCCACCCAAAATAAGATAGATTGATATGTGACGTAAATCACCCTAATCCTAATAATTTAGGCATTTGTATAAAATTTTTAATCGCTCTTCTAACATACACTTTATTTTTTTGTCTAGAAATACGCAAAAACACGAGTAAAGCTGTCCGTTATAGTATGCATCATTTGCATAAGTTTCCTCTGCTCTCGTGCAGGGAGTTGCTATTTAGAAGGAGATACATCGGAAACTTTAATTTATGGTAATCTGATTAGATCCACCTCATCGTTTGCATAGTTTCAATTCATGAGTGATTATTAGAGCTTAGGGTACCCACTTCTTTTGTCTGATCCTTTTCAATTGGTAAATGATACCCAATTAAACCTTTTATATACCCACTTATACCGTATGAATAAGATTAGGAGGAACAATGCTTTGATCCGAAGGTTTTTACCGACAGTCAAGTAAGGAACACTGTCTAATAAATCAAAACGACTGTAACTCCTAAGGAGTCTATAGAGAGACTAACCAATAACAATAAGGTCTCACACTGGAACAATGCGCAAAGGACTAAAGAGAGGGGCAAGACTATAATTTGTTTTAAGATTTTATTAATTTCCGCAAACTTTCGCAATTTCCGAATGGTAAGTGCATGATCAACAAGTTACATAAAATTTAGCAAGCCTATTGTGAAGAGCGTTGCATGGCGTTGAAAGCTGCAAATTAATTTTTGAGGAAAGCGACTGGAAATGCTATAGCATGTAGACAAAATTTGTTGACAAGTCTTTTCACGTAGCAGACAACATGCACCTTTTGTTAAATACTAACAATAGCTCTAAAGCCCATTGTATCTTCAAGTGCTATACAAAGCAAGTGACCTTGGCGGCGACTGGGCGCGGACAAAGGGGAGAGCTGCCGTTTTATCTCCTTCTAAATGACAACTCCCTGTCTGGTGTGTGTATTTACTCATCGAAAGTATTCACTTGTCGCTTATTTTATGAACCTTTGTTTAAAGTTAAACACGTACTGAGTATTCATACCTTTCGATGACTAAATATGCTTTCCATAAAAGAGTAAACTTATGCAAATGGTGCATACTATAGTGGAAAGCTTTACCCGCACTTTTTATTTTAACGCGAAACTTTGGCGCGCAAAGGGCGCCGAAACTTTTGGGGATGACTATTGAAAAAAATATAAGAAACAGTGGCTTTTATTGGGCAATATACCCTACTCAGGGCGAAATCAAGAAACTTTTTGCTGTTGCTAGTCACCGTCGGAGGATTACATACTCTATCGTGCCCATTAAGGCTCCCGGACGAAAATGTAGTTTCCCCGACAATAGGGGTCATAGCCCCGTGCACCTACTTAGCTTGGGCCACCTGACCCGCCTGACATGCGTGGGTCACCGGCATGGCCTTTTTTTTGCGTTGAGTTTCGGTATAGTAGAAACATCTGGCATTCAAAACTAGGAATGTTGCCTACCAAAACACACTCTGAAACGGACGAAGTCACAACAGTTAAGCACTTATCCTTCGTTAGTGGCCAGTGTGTGTAGAAGCTCATGATCAGTTGTTCTCACACGCGGTCAAACATAGAAGTGGGTCTGCTTAGTTTGAGGGCCGTATTCCCAAAAGTCGCAAAAAGCTTTGCATGAATGATTATATTTCATCTTACGAGCGAGGTCATATGAAACGTCGCAAACACATTGTTAGTACCGAAATATAAATTGCAGAAATTTTAATTTCAGTAACCAATCAAGAAACGTTCAAGGCGATAAGTGTTTTAATTGTATAGTCACCCCAAGTCGCAATTGAATTTCCGGGATATTAATTTGCTACAAGCTTTGTCACTACAAATACAACCACCCCGCAATACACCACTTCAGAAATACATGCCACCGTGTACATAACATGATGTTTAACAACAGGGCACACGAAATCAGTCTTGGCTAAATAAAACTGAACAAGTAATATACCGCACAGCCTGTTGTGTAGGCAATCTACCAACCCCCCCCCCAAAAAAAAACACACACACACACACACACCTCAAGAGAGCAAACTTGGAAAAAGTCAAGTAGTGACTCAATATTGCATAATTTAATTTCCTATTTTTGCTACGTTTTGTTCTTGTCGAATATGATTTTCTTAAAACCCCAAATCAATTCAGGGGCTGCACCGTCAGGGCCAGTAGGCCGCGTGCGGCCCTAAGGGCCATGTTTGAGAACCACTGGACTTATATTATGATTAGCAGTGGTGTATTTGAGGGGCCATTGGGCCATGCTTCACCCTCACTGATGCCGATTTCTTTTCTAACTAAAGTACGTTAATTTGTAACAACAAATTTTACTTCAAAGGTAGCATATGTAGCACCAAATTGCATGTAAGGACACCTAATTTTTCAAAACTTTTCAAAGAGGAGGGGATGACGCCGATTTTTTTTTTTTTTGTACCTAAAATGAGTAAATGTTTTAACGCAAATTTTACTTCGAAGGGAGCACATGCTGCACCTGATTGCATGTAAGGACACCTCATGTTTCACAAACATGCCCCTCCCCTTAAACCACTCCCCCAGGCCGGAGATCACGCCTGTCCCTCACCCCATGAGAGAAATCCTGGCTTCGCCTTCCGCCAAAATTAAGACCAATATGGAAGGTGGTAACATTGCAAATTAGGCTATTGTATGTAAGTGGCATGTCGTGTGATAATCGCGAAGCATGTCGATATGATATGTACATTAACATGTCGAAAGTGGCGTGGAGCGCGCGGAAATTTTTGGTTATATCTTTAGGGCAAGTCGTTACAGCCCCCCCCCCCCCATCAACTTGGGCTCCTACGCCTATGGTGTTGTAGGTACTACCGAACTTTATGTGGTTTCTCTCTTAACGTTACCACCAGCGTTGCCTCTGGACCCTTCAAGAGTCCCACAGGCGGGATCTTGTACACCACGCCAAAAGATGAAGCGCTTCGCTCCCAAAGGCTGTTTGGTGCCGTTGGATCAATAACGCATGTTCGTAACAGTGTCAATACAGATTTGCAGCCCTATCTAAAATATGTAGACTTACACCCACCAGTTTACACGTCTCTGCGTTGGCTTTTCACCATCCAAAAAGGAAAAAAAATATGAGAGAATGGAGTAGTCTTGCAGGCTTCACCCTGCTAACCTGTTGCAAGGAACGTTAAGGCCACAGCAAATCGAGTTCATACAGACGGGAGTGCAAGCAGACGGTGTGTGGGTATACGGCCCATATCCCCGATCTTGCGTTACCCATGATGGGACTTTTTCATACGTGGACTTAATCAGGTTGTAACGGCGAATAAAATTATCAACAGCGCAAGAGAAAATGAAAGAATTTTAATTAATTTTCAAATGTTTACCTCGTTTTGCAATTTACTAGTTATTCATTAAGTTAGTCATTTTTTCATCATGTTTCATCACTTTTCTTTCACTTTACCTTTTTTATCCAGAAACTTGACCTGCCCTTCCCTGTCAGCACCATCCAGGGTATAGGAACCCTTCCTTCCTTGATCCCTCCCCAAATGTGAAGCCGCCGACTCTTACATCCCACAAAAATTTTGTATAATCGTAACCAACACAGATGTCGATTGAATAAATGAACGATGAACACTTATCACACTGGATGTAAATTGACCATATCACAAAATGTGAACTCGTTCTATTTTTGTGTTCTTGTGATTTTCATTTTTTCCATATTTTCCAATGAAGAAAAATGTCTTCATATGAGCTCATTTTAGGACTATTTTCATATGGACTCATTTTTGGGACCCTTAACTACCATAGGCCTTCGTCTTTGCACCCCTTCTACACCCCCTCGAGGGGCTACAAACATAAATAACTTTAAGCTATAAAACAGCAAACTATGAAAGAATACAATACAGCACCATATAAAATGACATCCCCTCCAAATATTTTGGATAATGTTGAGAAACTACACCTCCTTCAAAGCAAATATAGGTCAACTATAGCTATGCGGAGGAAAGTCGTTGCATATTTTAAAAAAATAACATAGGTATTAGGGCGGACCATTTAACTACGCTTACTTGCAATTAGATGATTGTGAATATGAAAACGAATTTCTCTGCTCTCAAAGAAAAAAGAAATGGTGGAGTGGACAAAATGGGGACAGAGAATGGGATCCCTAGCGAAAATGTTTCCCTCTCCACACAAGTGTCTTAACCCACTCTTCAAACAACACAAAAGATAAAAAAATTCATCACATGTAGTCCAAACCCCATGCCCGGACTCCATTCCTAACTCAAGATATCCCTTCCTAAAGATTGCTTACTTTTGATAAGAAATACCTCCAGGTTTCCTCAAATTGCCTCAGATTCCTTTTGTTATTCTTTATAATTGGATACCTTGTTGTCCTTGAAAAATGATACCGTTGGAATGTTTAGATATTTTTCCGTGTAGATATAGTATAAAACTGTTACATACTTATGGGACAGCGAATAAAGTTATGAAATGTTCAGTATAGCGATATCAACAATATAAAGAAATACAAAAGCAACATCTAATCGATTTGCCCACATGACATCACAGATTTCCCATCATGCACTGCGGAAGGTGAAAATGAAGCATTTCTTCAAAAATCCGTATCTTCCAAATGCACGATGCTATTGAGATGGTGATTTCACTGCCTAACACAGAAAATTTTTCTCCTTTTTTTGAAAACATCAAATTTGGTCACCAGAACATACTTTTAAACCATATGGGATACCTTCACAAGTTTTTTGAAACTCGCTGATTTTTGGACTACGAGAAAACTTTGCTATCACTTCATGAGGTGAAACGTTAAGGGTAACAAGGGCGTCACCAGACATTTTAAAAGGGGGGGGGTCGTATTTTGTGTGAAAAAGGAAGTTATCGCCGCGTTCAACTTAGAGCCATGATTGCTGCTCGCGCGCAAAGCGCGAGCACTACGGCGTGGGCTTATCATGGGATCCATGGGCTCGGTCCTTCAAGACCTAGAAAATTCTGTACATGTCATTTATTCCATTACCATATGTAATGGAAAGGTTAGATTGAAAAAGTCGAGCAAAACAGCTTTCAACTCAAGTCGAGCATTCAACTTATTACAAGAAATTTATACTTTGCAATAGCATAAGAAACCTATTTCGATTTTTGGTACATCTTTTAAACGTTTCTGTGAAAACCTCAAAGGGGGTCATTTGCACACCCCGACCCCCCTTGGTGAAGCCCATGGGTAACGTTTTCGAAACTCAACCGAACTTGCATACATTTGTAAATCGAAAGAAAAATTCCCACGGAAGAAAAATACCTTGCCTGAAATGTCAGGGACCGTTTTGTGATATGAATTTAAAGAGGATTTGCATCACCCCGAGTAGGACTTTTAATTGGTGGTAAGCCCCGCCCATAATTGTCTTTACTGCTTCTCCTTGGGCAGACACAAACAGTTTACTGCTCAAGGACGCATAATGGTGAGCATAAAAGATACCATGTGTAATTAAAACATTCTCTGTGCATGCTGGGTATTATGAGCTGCTCTGCATCTTTTGAATTTTATAACTCTGATGTCAATCAAAGAGTAGTCACCAATTGAGACTTTTGGTAACCCCCAACTAAAAGTCATACTTGGGGTGATGCAAATCTGTCTTTAAAGGGGATATAGCTTGGATCTCTGAATGATAGGAGAGTGGAACAAAAGAGATAAAAACCGCCCTGGAAATATAATTAGCAAGTCCGTATATTACACAATATTAGCTTCATTTTTGGTTTTATATGGTTTGCGATAGACCCATAGTCGAGATCGCGGGTACACCTTTTCAGTCCGACACGTTTTCATTCCGAAAATGGAAAACACGTCTTCATTCCGAAAAAAAACGAGTTTTCAGTCCGACAAGTTTTCATTCCAAAAATGAAAAACACGTTTTTATTCAGAAAAAACGAGTTTTCATTCCGAAAATGAAATACACGTTTCCATCGAAAAAACGAGTTTTCAGTCCGACAAGTTTTTATTCCGAAAATGGAAAGCACGTTTTCATTCCGAAAAAAAAATGAGTTTTCATTCCGAAAATAAAATACACCTTTCCATTTCGAAAAGAAAACGAGTTTTCATTCACTGTCACTGCCATTATCACTTTCTCTATCATTATCATTAGTAATATCCTAGTTTACTGTACAATCTAAAAACGGTGTTAAGGAATTGATCATTTTGAACATTTCTTCTAAGCACTTTCATCCTCGCACTTTGTAATTATGTTTAGATGCTAAACATGTGTGTTAAATCCCCCCCCCCCCCAAAAAAAAAATCTGTTTTAAAACACCTGCTTAACATCACAGTAAATGTACAATCGCTAGACAAGCATTTTATGATTTTAACGTGTTTATAAAGTGAGGCAAAATAAGTGTTTCATTGGTGAACACGTTCTTCAGAGTGCATATTAACTTACAATGTTAAAAATAAAATTGCAACTACACATACTAAGATAAAAAGGCTCCCTGAGCCGAGAAGCTTTATTCAGCCTTCCTTAGCTCTAATGAAAAACGATAAAGTGCGTTCAAATGTCCACCTGTAAAGTTTCTAAAACACATGCAAAGAGAAATAACGAATTAAAGCAACTACTGTTCAAAGTTTGTGTCGATTAATCAGCACAATCAGCACAAACTTTGGACAGTAGTAGTACACTAAACATTAAACATAAAGCTTAAAATAAGCAGCATTAAAGCAACAAAACAGGATATTTAAAACCAGCTGTAAGTGCGTCTCATTGGAGTTAAGATAATACTAAAAAGTTTAAAACAATGGTAGCTAATACCCTTACAAAAAAGTGTGGCATGCCACATGAGAACACACGTAATCACGTGTGGCAGAGCATATGAAAATACATAAGGAAAAAGTGTGGTTATGCGTGGTGACACATGTGGTATTGGAACCAATATGACACACAGGACCACGCTTTTCCCTGCATGATTGTCACACCTTGAAATCTGTGTCAAAGTGGGGAAAGCTGTGTCAAGTTGACACATGTGGCAAACCATGGCAAAGTGTGGCAAACAAGGCCAGTGAACGAAATCGAACTATTGAGTTTACTTAACTCAGCACCACACTTAGTCCACAGATCTCCACACTTTGCCTACTTTATTCCAGTTTGCCTCCTGTTACATGTGTCAAAGCGTGATTTTCGGTTTCCACACATTGCCTCATATCGAAACTGTGAAAATGCAGGTCAATGATGGCACTTTGGAAAAGTGTGTCAACTGTTTTTTAATGACACACATTGTCACGCAAAAATTCACAGAAATATCACGCCTCTCCACACCCCACCATAGTTTTGCACAGTTCGACACAGTATTTTAAGTGTGGTATTGGAACTTTTGCCACACAATTTTTTTTTTTGTAAGGGTAGGGACCAGGAAGTGGTATCAGTCAAGACAATTTCACACTAGAAAACACAGAAAGGGGTAAAAAAAATACCCCTGAACTGTGCCGTAGATAACTTGCCCTAAAAATCTCTAGGAGGATGCAACAAAACAAGAAGATAAAATTGCATTCTTAAAAAGAGCATGTAAATTTGTTGCATTGTAGTTAAGAAAACTAGCTTAGACCAACGTAGCTTAAGAGGAATAAGTAATCGAGCATTTCATAAAACAAACCGCCAAAAGGAGTACAAAAACTTCCTTTCATTAAGGTATAGAGAGAACAAAGTGTTTTGTTCTGTTTGTTTTCCAAAGAGGTATCAGAACTTAATATGAAAAATACATACATGTCAAAAATTATAGCACTAAGACAAAAGAAAATATATATGTATATATATATATATACATATATATATTTATAAAAAAAAGAAAAGAAAAACACATAATACAATGACATAGTTAACTGTCATGTGACCAAAATACTGGCACTAGTTTTGAAAAGAAAGAATAGGTAATGCACTGTTTGCAACGAGCGAAACTTTTCCATGATTTTTCAACCAAAAAAAATTCTAATTTCTAAGGGCAGCTTTATTACTTGACTGAAAAAGTAATTCCATTTGAGTGGCACTTGCTCTGGATCTAAATATTTTGAAATAATACTACGCTCACTGGAAAAGGGATATTTAAAAATATCGTGCAATTCGTCACCGATTTGGTTCTTAGAACAGAAAAACAAACTCATGTAAATCAAACATTATTTTGATGGTATTTTGTGGTATTTACCACAAATGGAAAGAATGTTGGTATTACTAAATCTGTATTAAAAAAGATTTACAGATGAAGAAGGACTTAGGCTGACTAAATTATTATATATATATATATATATATATATATAAACGTGCTTGCGGAGTGCACTTAATTGGGGTCATTATCTTTATCGTGTGTTAATATTCGTTCAGTCATTTGCTGTGCTTATCCATTTTGTTGTTCATATTCTAATTTTTTAACGCCATAATGTGTTAAAAAATGAAAAATGTCTGTTTTTACAGTGGGGCCTCTGAAAACCAAGGCATATTATCCCTGTAAAATTGCCTGACATCGGTTAATTGCCGGTGGTTGTGGCTTTGCGTCTTCCGAATTTTGGAATGAAAAAAGCAAGCGGGATTATACATGGTCAAACACTGGCCTACTTTGCCGACATGAAAGCCTCCTAAAGCCCTCAAAGTAGAGAAAAATTAACTTACCACTCGGAGTGAGAGCAGAAGTTTTTCTCTTCATTTGGCAAATTATATCGGCTAAATAAAAGTGCACATTTTTTGCTGAAATTGCATGAGCCATAGAAGACAGAACATAGAAGGAAGTACAAGGTAAACAGGAAATGGTCTAGCATAATCCTTATTTCTTATCAAACACCTTGCTATTCCTTAAGAGCTGAAAGTAAATGTATTGTATTCCCAGCTTAAGCAGGGATACGGGCTTTGTAAAGACACAAAACTAAATGAAAATGTAAATTCCAATAATGCATTAAGACCACTCTATTTGAAAAACAAATACTATTTAAGCGACTTTTAGCTACCAGACAGAGCCGATTTTTTTTCAGAGGATTTTGCAACGAACAGACACCTTCCTGCATCGCGGGATTTTCCTTAATTTGTTACTGGAAAAAACAGCTACAGTGCAAAGCTTGCAAAATGAGTCGCCATTACAGGCTTGGTCAGCTAGCCAACCACGACAAGAAAAGGCTTCATGTATGTAGGTAAGCAACTTTATTTGGTATTTATATGTATGATTTACGCATGAAAAACGGTTGCATCCTATTTGAAACTTTTATTTTACAATTTAGAGCAGATGGGCATGTTCTCCTATTGTCTCCAGATTTTTCTGTAAGAAGGTTATCGCCAGAACATTTTCATAGGTTCAAAGTTTCCCATGAACTTAGTATTTCTTTTTCAGCCAGGTCAGCAAAACCTTAATGGCTTTAAAGAGTATACGTAGGCCTAATAAAGCAACAAGGCGTGACTCTATTCATTTTTAAAATATACGCGATTATAAAAGTCTCAACCCATTTTCTTTTTCTTGAACAGACTTTAGTAGGGACTATTACTGTTAGCATGGAGTGAGTTTGATACCACTGCATCAAACAAGTTGTTGGAATACTGTATTTTTTACGGTACAGTAGAATTTTATTTTTCATAGAACTGTTACACGTCAAATATTCTTTCAGAGTCCTTTTGTCTGTTTGTGCCATTGAATCCCCGGGATCATACTGTAAAATGAGTGGTATCGTAGAAAATGATGTATATACATAGATACCAGGATTGTAGCTTTGTCTTCAAAACTCTAGTTGAACCACCGACGACCAGCCCCTGCTATATTCCTTACCTTTATTTAAACAATTTCCAAGAAAGGCCGATTTCGGTCCTAGGCAAATCCATTACCGAAAGTTGTACATTATTTTTGGTTATGCTTTCAAATGCTTGCAGACTTGTGGCCAAATTATGTTGATCTGAATAAAAAAGATGCTCGACATTCGAAACTGAGTTCCCGAAGTAAAGATTCGCACAGTATTATGTCGGTTCTATGACTGGAGGTAGGACTTTCACCACACTGTAAATCTTTGGTCTCCTTCGTCATTTGCCACGTACTAAACCGAATTCCATATTATTATTTAATTAATCGTTTGCATGAGAAAGTATCAGTTTGAGCCTACTTCAGAAGATTTTTAACTCCGTTTAATTCTCCAACAATTATTTTTGGTCCATGTTGTTATGGAAATATTCTTTGGGGAGTTAAAAGTGTAGGCCCTATAAATAACAAATTTGTATTGTCAATAAAATGGAGTCACAGCAACTGCCACTTTCTCCTAAGTTTAATTTCATTTCCCCTAACAGACAAGCTTGGGACCCACAAAAACAATCACTGGGAGAGCTACAGTTTGTTGCTAGTCTTATGGCTGCTCGTATATGTGTAATCCAACAATTATCACCTGAATAATTAATGTATTCCGGTGATCCCTTTATGGCTGACGTGGGCCTAAAAGTTGCAAACAGAAACACTTCTGAAAGCTAAAGTGTGCACTTTTAATGACCAGTACTTTCTAAATAATGTTGCACCTTCAACATCAAATTCCATTTGACTATTAAGATTTTTATGCTTTACGGTGAAAACTTCATTGCCTCTTAACTCAGTGCAAATGGCAATTTGTCCACCCTCCAGGCCTTCATGATTCCTTTGAGATACTTAAGAATAAGTTTCAGTTTTGTTCTCACAAGTGCAACTTGGAACTTATTTAAAGTGTTCCTTACGTGTAAAATTTCAAAAGTACATGTTACTGAACTTCAAAAAAATGCATCCAAATGTCCAACTTCGGCCTATCTTCACAGGACATTCCTGAGCTTAGATATGGTAAAGCTTATTCACTCAATATTAAGTGGTAGGATGCGCCATAATTTGTGATGTCATTTTTTGCAGAAAAGAAAGTCGCAGAAATAAAAAAAAAGTCGCAGAAACGAAAAAAAAGTCGCAAAACGAAAGAAAACGTTTTTGAGGTTGGCCCTAATGGTCTTCCGTAAGTTCGACACAGGAAGGATTGGGGAAGTCAGAAAAGATGAGATCTAAAAGTGTATATGGCATTCCGGCAATCGGAAAAAAGAAAACAGGCATTCTGGGTTTTCGAATTTTCCAAAAAATTTTCTTGCGATGGTTCTGGACGGCGATTATAGGCTAAGGCAATTTAACAACGCTGCATAAATTTGAAGGCGATACCGTTTCCTTTGGGTATCAAATATCATTGTTATTTGAGACCCAAGTAATTTGATAATCAAGGAATTAGAACACATCGTAATTGTAGGAGAAAAGTCGGTGTTGGGGTATTTTAGTACTTTGTGAGGGCGCCTTCCCTCCAAGATGTGCGCATGCGAAAACTTTCTATGTCTAAAAGTTTGTGTTGTTTGATCATTGTTAGTAGAATATGTTCTCATGAAAAAGACCAAAAGTCGACTTTCATTAACCTCTCGAAAACACTCGAAAATATTGCTATTGAATTAAATATTCCTCTTGAAAAAATGCCTCCTTCATGGGTTTTTTTTTTTTGAATTCCTAAAATAGAGCAGAAGTTTATCTGCACAGAGACTTCTCGTTTGTAATTTTCTTCCTTTTAGAAAAGTTGATTTCTTAATATAACTTTGATTCCTCTTCCCCTAAAAGTAGGTTTTCCCGTATACAGTAACACAAAAGAGTTAAGTTATAGTGTGTGGGTATTTGTGATCCCCCACAATGGGCCATTAATGTGTTATAACACAAAATTTTTCTCGTTATTTTATTTTTTGGATTAAATATGACAGAGGGCAAATTGCTCATCAGTAGTATACTTTTAAGCAAAAATTTGCGTTATTGCGTGTAGTCACTACCATTATTTTCTGATGTCAATTTAATGCAATGTAAATTACTAGAGCGGGACATTCTGGCTGTGATAATTGTACTTTTCCGGTGATTGAGAGTGGTGCAGTACATTGTTATAGGGCCTTTTACTGTGTGAAGATATGCACAACGAATGACAGGCAGTTTGGTGCACACCACTGTGAAGTGAATGATCGCGTTTTTGCACCAAATAAGATAGCAAAAATTGCATCCTTCACACGTTTTTTTTTCTGTAGTTTTCAACTTTTCACCCTGATGATAAAGTATTGGTCCTTAGAACAATAAAAGCACCCGATTTTCGCATTAGTGTGCTCAGTTCTCAAAATCAAAAGCTTAACGTGTTTGAATCCCAAACACTCGATATATAGGATAATTAAAACCCCGACGACCCGTGGACGTTGGATAAGACATTGAATGAGTTTATCCCTCAATTGCTCTGGCTTGTGTCGGTTTTAGTAATAACCATAGGACTACTCAAACTGACACAAGCTACAATCGAAAGTTATATGATGTCAACACAGGTTGTGGGTTGTGGGGGTTGAGGGGGTTGTGGTCGTTGTGGGGGGTCTCAGAACTAATCCGTGGAAGCTGCGATGTCAAGGACACGTACACCGATATAACACATGACAGGTAACAAGAAGGAAGCCGGAAAGACTACCAGGTGAAAAGAGCAGGGTAGGCAAACAAGCCTGCGCGGGAAGCTGGCGGTTAAATTGACCTACTTAATTAAAATGTGTTGTATGTTTTCAATACTATCCAACAATACATTAAAGATCACTTGTTTAGCCCAATCTAATAGTTGGCCATACTTCGGTATTTCGTTTCGATATCTTTACTAATTAACCTGCAAAATGCAATGCCGGTGGGGTCCCCCCCCCCCCGTCCGTTAACTTAAAGATAAACGCTGAGTTCAATGGTGCAGGTTTTAGCTACATCGGACATTTTGATGGTAAAAATAAAGTCGAAATTGAGTTACCTGAAGTACGCCTTCATATCTTCTAGGTTAGTCACCGGACATCACCCCTTTCTTTGCATATGTTACAGGTCTCGAAAGGGCAATCCTATAGCTTAACCAACTATATCGAGATTTAAGAGTTCAAAGGCGATCGAACATTTCCAAAAAGTTATATAAATTTTCAAAAAGCAATTTAATGGAAAATATCATGCAGGGGTCACTTTAAAAATGTTTTTCTTAAAGAGGATGCATGATACAAATATGTGGTTTCTTGTATAGTAAAGATAACTATGAATCAGAGTTGTTGACAAGTCATTTTCTTCAAGTCAAGTCACAAGTCACATGTCATTCATTGTCAAGTCAAGTCAAGTCAAGTCAAGTCACAAGTCATTTTTTCGGTCAAGTCAAGTCGAGTCACAAGTCACTTCACTTTCTTGCAAGTCAAGTCAAGTCGCAAGTCAAATTTCTTCAAGTCAAGTCAAGTCACAAGTCATTTCTTCCCAAGTCCTTTTCAAGTCATGTTATGTGAAATTGCATGAATTTACAATGATGCAAGATAACTTCCACTAACTAGCGCCACACATGATGAATGGCAGTCTTGACATTGAAGTACAGCAGCCCAATCCCCGGTTGAAGTGTTACGGTACCAAGGATAGCAACGTGAAGCAACAGTCTACTTTTCCTAGAAAGATGTGCACATGAGAAGAAACTCCTGTCTGCCACATGCACTACCATTGGTACCACAAGATTGCTTTATGCATTCAGTTGATTGACCTCAGGATTTTGCTTAGCTACTAGTGGGAAGCATTCTTCAAATTTACGCTTGATGGACAAACAAAACAGCTACTATGTACAGTTGTACACAGTAGTGTTTAACATGTGAGTGCGGCTAAAGGCATAAGAATGCGTAAGGTCTTTTATAACGTAACTGCATGGATTATGGATTCTATACCTTTGCTTTCAGATTGAATGAAAACCAATCAAAAGAGTTGAGAAACAGTCATCTGTAAATACTGAAACATGTTTAAAACTTTAGTATTATATAAGAAATGACAAAATTTTGTGGTTGCTTTCATGATGAATACAAAGGTGAGGCACACTGCACACATGTGCAGCTGGGGAGGGGGGGGGGGGACAGTGAAACAGTATACTGTACTGTTTTGAGAACTTGTATTAGTCATCAGCTAACTTGTATGTGTGCTATATGCAAAACATGAATTGATTTGCCAGGTCTCTCCACAATTTGTGATGGAACTGTTTTGTTGTTTCTCACTGTGCCTCATGCCCCTAACAACTACTATAAAGTCCTATATTAATGATTATACAAGTCATGAGATATCAAAATCCTTTTCTAATAATATACCATGTGAACCACAGTGAACTGTCTCAATAGGATTCCGCATGCAAAAATATCGAAATAGCTCAACATTTCATAACAGCGAATAGTTTGGAGAAATCTCTGTGCATAGAATACAACAGTAGCAGGGCCATCGACTACTTTGGTTCCACATACTGTACACTGGGCACTTCTTTTCAACGGTGAACTTTCATAATTTTTATAACAAAATGACACAACTTTCGCTACAGGCGACGGCATGATGATACTAGTGTGTGCGTGTTTGGCTATCATACTATCATATATATCAAGAAATCAGCCAACCAAACGATTGGGCGATAGCTACCCTATCTAGGAGACTTCACAATCAGTTTTAATCTTGATGTAAATAGTCGTTCACAAAAATCTGGAAGAGAGGCAATAATTTTTCCTGAGGCTTTTTGAGCCACAAACTAATAGGATTGTAGAACACACATATTTATTCAGGAAACCGAATACGGGTAAATTCGGTAAATACGAGATTGTCCTATGATGCACGTGGCAACGTGCGTTGCATTCTTCTGTGAATATTATAATACGTGAACACGCACAGTTTATGTGCGTTATCGATATAGGCCTACTACGATGTTTTTTTAAAGACGAATTTGCATCACCCCAAGTATGACTTTTACAAAGGGGTAAGAAAAGTCTCAATTGGTGACCACTCTTTGATTGACATCAGAGTTACAAAATTCAAAAGATGCAGAGCAGCTCACATTACACAGCATCCACACAGAATGTTTTGATTACATTACATTACATTATATTATATTACATTACATTACATTATATTATATTACATTACATTACATTATATTATATTACATAATAGTATATTGCATTATATTACATTATATTATATTGCATTATATTACATTATATTACATGAGAGTATGAATAAAGCTTAAAAAAATGATGATTTCCAATGTCGACGAGTCAAATATGTTCAAGTCAAGTGAAGTCACAAGTCATTTCTCTGCAAGTCAAATCAAGTCACGAGTCCCTTTTTTTCAAACTCCTCAAGTCAAGTCAAGTCGCAAGTCAAGTTCCCTTCAAGTCAAAGTCAAGTCACAAGTCAAAAAAAAAACGGGACTCCAGTCGACTCGAGTAGCAAGTCGTTGACTCGAGTCAAGAACTCTGCTATGAATGAATAAAAATCGCCTAAAGTTGTCGTTTGAA
Source organism: Holothuria leucospilota (assembly GCA_029531755.1). Taxonomy (NCBI): domain Eukaryota; kingdom Metazoa; phylum Echinodermata; class Holothuroidea; order Aspidochirotida; family Holothuriidae; genus Holothuria; species Holothuria leucospilota. The sequence continues at coordinate 78,313,624 of CM055961.1, read as the reverse complement.
GTTAAGAACATGTAAACATTTTATGAGAATAATTTAAAAAGTTGGCAAAAGGGACTTTGGTTTTATCTTATATCAGGCTCAACAAGAGAAAGTCCGATGGAGATAAGGATTACGGCCTTGTGATCCGCGGGGTGGAATCACTATGATATGGTGTTACTGCATGGTAATTCTGAAGGGTTCGGTGAGATTTGTTAAATTTTGTATTCCTTGGGTACCCCTGTAAACTTAAATTTGTTAATTTTGACCAGAATGCAAAAAATGCATTGAGGTTTCGATGAAATGTTTCATTGGAAATTATAACATGATGTACCATTTATTATAGTCACCATAGGTAAAATGCTATCTTTAAGTGTTGGAAAAAAAGGTTTTTCATCATATTAGATGTTAGCAATCCTTGGGAAGTTTTTCTCTTACGCTAATAATCTCAGATGAGGTTCTTGGGAATTCTGGGAATATTTTGCATTGTGACCTCTGGAGACTGATTACCACAAGGACACTTTTCGGAATTCTTGGGAAATTTTGCTTTCTAACAGCTGCTTACACCAAAATAATCTTTGGAAGTCTTGGGAAATTTTGCTTTTCGACATCTAGTGCCATATGACCTTTGACCTCCAATAAAACAGTAGGGTCCTTCATCCTATCATAGTGCATCCACATACCAAGTATTAAATATATCGAAGCTTCCTACCATGAAATATTTTAAATGGGGTTTTTGATTCCTTACCGAAGGCAAGCAAGAAATCTATTCGATGGTGATGACGTGTGTTTGTGTGTGTGTATGTGCGCTTATGTGTTTGTTAATCTTCTTGTATTCGCGATATCTCAAGATAAGAATGACCGACATTTGTTATATTTGGTATAGATTTTCCATGTTGAGAGGAAACTATATTGTTTTTGGTGGATGTCAGTGGTCACTTGAGGTCACCAGAATTGAAATACTGAAGACTTTGTAAATACGATATCTCAAAGTAAAAATGGGAAATTTTCATATTTAGTGACTAGATTTGTCATGTTGAGAGGAATAAACCTATAATTTTAGGTGGAGGTCTAAGGTCATGTAAAGGTCAGCAGATGTTAAACTGAAGAAAATTGTAAAAAACTAATATAGTCAGGAAGTACAAATTTTAAGGCTGAATCTTACTGACAAAGCACACCTTCTCGGCAAGGAATCACCGTCTTTGGGCTTTCTGGTTAGACTTTGGTACCCAGTGAACCCAGATGACCTTTAACCTCCGCCAATTTCAGACTCTTGCCATAGTACATCAAAATACCAATTTTGAAATAAATCCAAGCTTCCTATCTCCAAAATTGTGTTAACAAGGTTTTCAGAGTTTGACTCCTGGTGACCCTAGATGACCTTTGACACTCATCAAAAACAATAGGTTCCTCCTCTCTTTATGGGGCACCTGTGTACCAAGTTTGAGAACTGTTTAAAGCTTCCGTTCTTGAGATATCGTGTTGACGAGCAAAGTGTCACAAAACTCACACCTACATCCACATACACACATACACACATAGGCTACACACATACAAACACGCCATCATGACATAGGATTCTCTTTCATCGAAACCAAAAGACTTTTAGAAACCAATACATTTTCAATGGTACATTGTTATGCTTATAGGCGTAGGAAGCTGTTCGAGATTGGAGGGGGGGGGTGGAGGCTGAACTTTGTTTCGGAGAGCCGTCCTTTTAGGAGGAGCCCCCTACCCTTAGGAAATTGTTTGAGTATTTGGGGGTCTTTGTATGCAATTTGATGCAACAAATTGGGTGAATTTTAAGGAAAATTTTCTGCAAAGTTTGACATTTTTACACAGGCAAAAAAGGGGTTTTCATCCTTGGATTGAGGGGAGGGAAAGCATACTTCACATCACACCTCCAAATTTTTGACAAGGGGGCTAAAGCCCCCAAGCCTCCCGCTTCCTACGCCCAGGGCCGTCGCGACCGGGGGTGTGGGGTGTCTCACCCCCCCCCCCCCAAAAAAAAGTTCTTCAGAGCGACGATAGTCGGAAAATCTGAAATGCCAGTTGGAATTTCTGATATCTCAGCCTAGTACATTTTTCCGACTGAGCCTATGTCAACTTTGTATATATTTTCCAACTAGTTCAAGTGAAAATAATACCAAACGTTATTTTCCTCACTTAAAATCGAATCAAAACTGTCCCTTTTTGCAAATTCTTCTAAACTGTCAAAATTTTCGCTCGCTCCGCGCGCTTTAAACCTTAAGTCAGTGTTGTTCTTAATCAATATTTTCCAATAGCAACTTTCGGAGAAGCAAAAGAACAGAACTGAAAGCTGTTTACAAATTACCAGGTAAAAGACTGGCTTTTTGAGTGGCATGTTGGTTTGTTGGGCAATTGAAAGTATCTCGATGCAGATTCTGAATGCAGGTTTTGTCATGGAAATCTTATTTAATGAAAATTTCGTCGAGCTTCGCGCGCATATGTTACGAGTTACAATCAATCTCATGAACATTATTGACCGAGGTAATTATACCAAGCACAGTTTTACGGGGGCTAGGGGGCTTTAGCCACCCAAATTTTTCAAAGCCCCCAAAAATTGCGCAAAATTTTATACAGACTTATATTGGCGAAGACAGATATACTCAGAAAATAATCCAAATGTCTATTTATCAGGCCGGTAGCCAGTAAAGTTCTGTATCGATTCTTTTTATAACTCAAAAAATATTTTCTCACTCCCGGCGCGCTTTCATCTATAGTTCTATCTAGTGGTAACGCCCCGTTTCAAACATGTTGGATTTATTCAATGTTTCCACATTATTGTTTTTCCGTGTAGACGTGATTCTAGAGAAACACGAAAATGTATCGTTGCGAAGTTCTTTCCTCTTTCTTTAACTTTTGGAAGATTCTGTTTTCAGTCTCGCCATCGTGACAAACATATTTTGTAAGAAAAAGATTTTTCAGTTTCCTCGGGGCGCCAATCCCCGAAGACGACCATGCCGTCGCCCCAACAAATTTCATGGTTTTGCCCAGATTCTTCAATAAAAACTCAAACTTTTTCAACTTTCCTTAATAAAAACAAAAGTGTAAAATCTTTTTTCAATGTAACCCTAAATTTTTCGGCCCGCTTCGCGCGCCTTATATTTCGAGTTCGGCAACCCATTGCTTCTGTCGGGACTTAGAGTAGCTGGCCCCCAGTCTGGGCGCTTTGCCCCCATGTCGGCAAATCAAAGCACCACCCCTGGCGGAGCCTGCATGCAGGTTTTTCATTTTTGCAGTGAACTATATCCCCAAATTTCGGCATGTTTCACGCGCAATCCTCACAATCCACGTTGAATCTCTTATGAGCATTATAAGCACAAACGTACCAGTGAATTTTTACAGCATAAACTAGGTGTATATTCTGGATCGCGCTTGTTAGTCCTACACCCCTTTTGCTATACCTGTCTGGGAGGTGTAATATCACCCTTCTGCACCTATACGGTACTCTCCCTCCCGCCCATTCCCCATTGCTGGACGCTGTTTGTCTAGATTTTCGTTCAAAATAAGTAAAAATACGATAGATGTAAAGTGCTTGGCGTCATACTCTACACTGTAAAAACAGTGTTTAGGAATTAAACACTTTTCTAAACACCTGTTTTTTACATAATTGATCCAGAGCTTCCAGGAGGCCCTATACAGGTATATGCCAGCCTTAGATGACCGAAGAGAAGGCAGTAAAGTATTCAAAAGGGGGGCTATAGGAGGTTTGTTGACAACGTAGTCTTCTCTGACTTAGACAATATACTCTCTGGCAGGCTTTCACCTAATCAAATCTTAAAATTCACTATGTGGACATTTTCCAGCCATATATGATCAGTTCCAAAAGTGTCCCAAAGATTGCACCATTTTGCATCTAAGCAACCTAACCTTAACAAAAATTTCTCAAAGGGGAGGGAGGAAACCCACTCCTCCCCCAGGACGGCACCTTTATGTAGTGACAAAGGAAGAATCCCTATTGCTGTATACACAAACGCAGGGCGCATAAAAACGAAAATGTAATTCACGAGCCGCCATTCATTTTGCCCGCCCGACAGACGTGTATTAATCCTGCACCTATATTGGCTGAGTTAGAGTATGTAAGCCAAAGAAGGACATATTCGACACCTGCTATGAAGGTAACCATTCATTTGGAAAAAAAAATCCAGCCAGCGGAATGAAAACGTGTCGGACTGAAAACTTGTCGGACTGAAGACGTGTCGGACTGATGGGTGCACCCCGAGATCGCGGAATGATTAGCTTTTCAGTCTGTATGGATAAATTTTCAGTGTAACATTGACTAGCTTCAGATCTTAAACATGGAAACAGGAAGAACGCGCTAATAAAAATTTTAATTTGGTAGTAGTTCTAACTGGTTTAGGAATCAAAGAACTGCATAAGAAGTAGTGCTGTTTGTCGAGGTCACCCTTAAAACGTAAACTACAAAGGAATACTGAAACAGTTTTTAACAAAATGAGATGTACGAAAAACTTAATGAAAGTTCTGGCACTAAATTAAAAGATTGATTGTGAAAATCCCATCTTTTGCAGGATGCAAAAATGCATTTATTGATGCAGTTTATAAGATGTGTAAGATTAACTAAGGACTATGTAAGAAAAGAGAAAATGTTTACTGTATATTTGGCAACCAAATGTATTATGATGTCCTGATAATATTAAACTCTCCCGACAAGTACTCCTGTCGCTTTTGTAGAGTTATTTGTGCTCCCGTTATCCACCACTCTTGGAGTATTCATGGCGCACAAGTGTGCATGTTTCTGTGAAGTTCTGCTTTACTTCGGTTGTAGTGATTCGGGTATCATGCGCCGCTAGCTCGTTTTTATACATAATCTACTTAATACTTCTTGGAAGATAATTCCTCTCCCGCACAGTGTAAAGAGATGATGGTCTGAAATCATGATAATTCAAACATTTCCTTCTGTGCAGAAACTTCCACTTGTGAAGAGGTACATAACATTATGCGTTAGTTAGTTAGTTAGATGGAGTTTTACGGCCCAGTTTCCAACCTATTGGTTCAAGTCGAGCCGGCCACGGCCTTTTTCCAGTTGTGGCTCACTGGCTTGTTTTCCCTACTCCATTGCTTATGCGGAGTATCACGCATAACATTATGCGAGGGGTAGGCTAATCAACGTTATACTATATTTGGAATAATTTTGAAATTCAAAATTGTAAGTTCAAGCTCATAAGTATTAATTGTGAAGAACAAGAGACACCACTGTTGTGTGTTTTAATACAAGCGGTATTGATTTTAACTAGAGGATCATACTCCCTAGCTGACTAATAAAAACACTTTTATTCTTTTACTTGATAATTTGATGTATTTGCTTCGCGTCATGTTCTTGTACACACGAAGTATTTTTGCCTTTGAGGGCTGAGCCATTTTTGACTAAGAAAATTGCCTAAATCTGTTCAGAAATTTCCAGGAAATTTTATTATACTTAACTCCGGGGTGGGGTGGGAGAGTTTCCAAGCCCCCGACTTGTATGCCTATGGTAATATTCTGTTCTGACTTTATTCAACCTTTGTCAATCGTCAGTCACTTAGCGATATGTTATAAACCCTAATTTAAATGTGAAATTCTTTAGAACAGTTTCTTTCTTTTGCTAAAAAAGCTCCATCGCAACTGAAAATCTTTTCTGCGTAATGATTTTTTTTCAACATTGCAACCACTTGCTGTTATCAACCCATATTGAAATGTGCTTATAACATTAGCTTATCAATTGAACCTGAAAGCATAAACAGTCAATAAGTATATAATCAGTAATTATTTACTTATTGATTGAAGGATAGCCTACAGGGCTTTCAATGATTAAGTTGTATTTTTGAATTTGAAATACAATTACAGGCGCGGATCCACCCAGGAGAAAATTCCCATTGAGTCCCATTGAATCAAATTGAATGGGGCCTAATGGGATCCCATAGATTCTCATTGAAATCCTACTTAATTCCCACGAATTCCCATTGGGTTTAATGGAACTTAATGTGGAATTTGGACAGTCACAACTTAAAATCCCATTGAGTCAATGGGAACATCCACTATCCCATTGATTCAACATGGAAATTGTAACATCCCATTAATGTCTCATTCAATCCCATTGAAAAGTCTAATGGGACTCAATTGGAATTTTTTCCTGGGCAGACATTTCGAAAAGAGGGGGGGGGGGGCTTAAAGCCCCCTCGAATATTCTCTCCAAGAATAACATTATGCTAATTTTCGCGTATTTGTTATTGTTGATGTGGCGAAAAAGGGGGGTGGGATGAGTCCAGGAACCCCCCCTCCCTTGGATCCGCGCCTGAATTATCTCTTTTGAACAGACTTCCCTTAATTTTTGAGTTTTTAAACAATTCAACCCTATATATTGCAACCTTACCTGAGCTGTTTATAAATGACAGGGAGCGTGGTACCTTCCTAATAATATGTAACAACTCACTATAAATCAGCAGCATGGACTTGAGGTAGTGAGCTACCCCTAAAATAAACAAAGGACATCCATTCGGGTAAATATGGAAGGTCACGAGACTTAGAAATGCTACTTTTGTACTTTCTGTCTTTTTCTCAAAGAAAAGAAAAGAAAAAAGAGCCAATATCCTTCCTTCCTTATAAACAATTACCCGTATTCAAGCTCTAAGGAATGCACATGCTTACCTCGTTTCTAGCAGCTATTTCTAGTAATTGTATGGATGACCGTTGAAGTAAGAGGCTGTCATAAGCACTGATGACTACACCTTCAAAACACATCTGACGGATGGTCTCTTTTATTTTATCCACCTGGCCGGTTTGTTCCAGGATACACAGGATTGCAAATTTATCCCCACCTTCGATGCTGTGAAGGTATTGAATAATTCTATCAGCAGCGACGGGATTCAGTCCACATGCGATCCTGTAAACGTATTGTAAATCGAATGGATCCATGTTCGCGAAAAATCCTTGCAAGCTACTTGTTTCAAGACCATTAATATGTTCGGCCACATAATGTGCAGCGTACCATTCACAAAAAAGTTTGTGATAGAAGCTAACATTCTTTCTTCTTTGGATGAGATCAGCGGCAGATATACCGGGCTCATCAACTATTCTCACGACATTCTCTTCAACCAAGATACCAATCTCAACTAGTTCATTGTACAATGGCTCATCAATTAACTCAACAAGTCTGTCTCTACTCCAAACTAGGTGCTGGTTCTTACCTTGTAGACTCTCAAAAGCAACTTTGTCCAGTTTGTGATGCTTCCTAGCAGATGCGCCTTTCATGGCGGTACCGACTCTACCTGCTCTAATCTGGATGTGTTCGTAGAAACAAGCCATAACGTAACGAAAGAAACTCGTTACTGAGTCCAACACCAGCGATGTCTGTTTCTCATATGTCATATGAGCCAACATTACAAAGAAGAGGGGTACTTGACACATATCAGCAAGTATGGGGTTTTGTTGAAGTCGCCGCATGATTCTTGCAGCTGCTTCAGCATTTCCGTCAACTACAGCCTTGAGAATGTACCTTTCTTTTGCTTGGTCGTCAAATCCAGTCAATCTGACTTGCTGTGTTGCGTAAGAAAGTTCCGGCGGTGTGCTGGAGGGTCTTGTTGTAAGGATTACTTTAAAGTGTCGAAACATTTTTCTAGCTATTATTTGTGTAACGTCATCCTCGCTGCTATCATCCGGACGCGAATACTCGTCGAAACCATCGAACACTAAGACTACTGATCTACAGCTGAGAATGATATCTTCTACATCACGTACGCTTAGTTTAGTGTCACGTGGTAAAAGAAACTGCTTTATTGCTGTAAAGATGTCCATCCCTCCCTTTAAGTATCTCAGTCGAAGAAATATTAACAGTTCTACGTCTTTGAGAGATGAACCTAAACAACGATTGCACCAGTCATACACGTACTGAAGAGCGAGCGTTGATTTCCCGTAGCCAGGTTCACCGTACAAAAGAAATACCATTGCATGTGACAGTCGGGAGTCTGTGAAGATAGAGTTGTATGATCCTATCTTGATCCATGTTCCACCACCTGCGTTGCTTCCTTCTGCTTTCTTCAAGTATTCAATGCCGCTGTCAATGAACACTTTGTTGACACACAACAATCTTTCTCTGATGTAAGGGATAGGCTGTACCCCATTGTACATCTCTGCATACGTTTCCAATATGTCGTTCAGGAACTGTTGCTTCTTTCCTGTCAGTATAAACACAAGTAGATTGTGTTAACTTCAAATTGTATTCCCAAAGTTAGCAACTAAATAATTATAATCATAAATAGGCTTCAGGTGACAGCATATTGTTCTTAATCCGACAAATAAAGTGACCACGAGAAGAGTCATAAAATATAATATAAAAGGCGCAACTTATCTTAACTGCATAAAAAGAAAAAGTGTGCGTCCATGGTTCCCGAAATTAAGTGCACTAGTACTTTTTTCAATTGAAAAGGAGGAAACAAAAGCAAATACTGTCTTCAGCACTAAAACAAAGACCTGTTGCATACATTGCTGATTTAACTACTGCGTCTACTTTATCTTCTGGTAATCTTTGCCCTCTACACTTTCTGCATTGCAATATTCGCTTCGCTGCAATACAATGGCATTGGAACTGATTTGTTAAAGTTTTGGACCAGTCGGAGTAGTTTTCCATCAAATGCATTTTAATCCCCCTCCCCATTGTTCCAATCCAGGGTAGTTATTAATTGTAAAAGAATCTTTCTCTAACCCTAATGCACGTTTGTAAGATGAATGAGTGAATTTGCTTTTATAAACGGGAAACAACTTGTTACAGAAAGTACAGAAACCAGCGAATTGATATTTAATGGAAATTTAGACTTTTCAGTGCGGTGACGATGACTGACAGATTATAAAGATTAAATAACGTATATCCTACAGGCTTAGTCATTAAAGAGTTACACTGTGAACGTATGATAACCCTTTAAGTAGTGTAGAGATTGCATGGGCGTACCCCCCAAGGGCGGCCCTCGCCCCAATTTTCAGGACGTCTTTCGGGGCGGCCTCAGAGGCGACCCGTTAGGAGGGCGCCATTTGGAAATCTCGGCGCTACGTGTTATGATGCATGTAATTGCGCAATGGTAGGTTGAAACAGGTTAGAACCGAATGGCGTAACTATTTTACTTTTATGAAAAGGTTTTGACCAGTGACTGACATGAGTTTATGTAGACTTGGAAGGGATTTTGTAAATGGCAAATTAAAGCCCCATCCGTCACCTTACAGCAAAACCCTTTACCGTGTGGGGAATGAAATTGACGAGAAGTTCAAGATGGCACTAAATGAAGTGATAAATCATGTTTGTGAATATGACAAAGAAACTATCAAAGCTACATTGCACGCAATGTTGAAGACGGTGTATTTAGTTGGGGCAGGATCGCGATAGCCTACATATTTGTCAGAAAATGCGTCCAACAATGTCGCGAAGAAGGAAAGGATAAACATACAATTGAAAAGCTTGCACAGTTTGTTGGAGAATACGTTGAAGGCCGTTGTACACAGTGGATCAAAGAACGAGGAGGTTGGGTAAGTATATTACCATATAACATAGGCTAAGTCTGCATTTAGGAAAACGCGCTTAACTTGTTTCTTTTGCTGTCGGGTTTAACAGGATGACTTTTATCAAACATTTACGAAGAACACACACAATAGCAGAGCAACTGCGTTCAAGCTGATGATGTTAGCCGTCTTGACCATGACTCATGCTTACAAACGGATGCATTTGCCGTAACACGAAAAAACGTAGGTGAGTGTGTATGTGTGGTGAAGGCCTCCGAGATCAGTCAAAGTGGTGCAATGCGGGCAGGCAGGTTTTTTTTTTCAATCTAAGGGATATTCAAAGAGAGTAAATGCTACACAAATACAGCCTTAACAATTCACTTCATAAGTACCTTAGTTCCACACAAAACAGCACTGAAGAAATATGCACTTACTGTAGCCACAGTATAATCTTTTATCTGGCATACAAGCATCCTCATTACGTAACCGATCTCGAGGATGTTTCACTGGAGCCATACTACCAGCAAAAGTTCAATTATTAAGGGACGGATTAAATCGAACCAGAGAAACAGCAAGTAAGTGTGTACAGACATAACATACCAGGAACAAAACAACACATTTTGTAGTAAGTTTTACCTTCGCAGTTGTGGGCTTAGACATCTTTTACTGGTGTAGTATACTGGTGAGGTGTTTGAAAGCTCTTCCACTCAAGTAAGCCAAGAGAAAAGAGCAATGTAAGAGAGTGTATCCCGTCTAGAAGAACATGTAAACAAGATTTCGTTATAAATTCTGAGTCTATGCAGAAAGTTAGCCCATATCGAGGTCTTAACGTCACGTCATCGTTTGGTATACGTCATGACAGTTTGGTTATTCCCTCTGCGTCATGTATGTGTGTCGAGAAGATCTCACCCGTAGGCCTGGGTTGGAAAAACTATTGGCAAAGCCTAAGCGAAAGATTTGTGACTGAGACTACGCATAAAGCTAACTATCATCAGAACATAGAAAGAATTAAAGAGCGGGCTCTTGCGGATAAAATACTACCATGCAGGGTCAAATGTGTTCTGCCTTAACGTGAGGAGTCTAAACTGCCAAGCTTATGGGTGGCACAAACGATACACCGACGTAAGCTCCTCTGCTCCATAGACTGCACTGCGTATGCTCCTCTGCTCCGGAGCACACCACGATTTATGCTCCTCTGCTCCCATTGCCCCATATGTGCATATTTATCGACCCTACGTACCTCACAGCATCTGTTCGTTTCCCCCCGTGTTATCACGCCTGCTCCCCGTAGTTCATCTGCTTCAAATACATATGCTCTTCTGCTCCGTAGGCTGCACTGCGTATGCTCCTCTGCTCCGGAGCACACCACTAGGTATGCTCTTTTGCTCCCATTGCCCCATATGTGCATGCTTATCGACCCTACGTGCCTCACAGTATCTGTCCTCTTCCCCCAGTGTTATCACGTCTGCTCCCAGTGCTTCATCTGCTTCAAATACATATGCTCTTCTGCTCCGTAGGCTGCACTGCGCATGCTCCTATGCTCCGCAGCACACCACTAGGTATGCTCTTCTGCTCTTATTGCCCCATATGTGCATGCTTATCGACCCTACGTGCCTCACAGCATCTGTCCTCTTCCCCCAGTGTTATCACACGTGCTTCCCGTGCTCCATGTACTCCACTGCCCATGCTCTTCTGCTCCGCGTCCTCCATTACCCATGCTCATGTGCTCCGAATGCTCTGTGACGCATGCTCGTCTCCTCCGAGCGAGTGAAGGTACATTTAAGTCGATAGACACTCGTGTTTCTCACATTTTGTAGCAGACCTTCGTGATTGCAGCACTTTCATCATGTCTCATCTTTGTCATGTCTGCCAGTTGCCGTTTACGCAAGGCTACAATCTCCGTCGGCATATAGAGCGGGTCCACAAACACGGTCATGGAGACTTCGAGATGTACGGTGGGGGCTCTTAGAAGGGCGAGGGGAAGCAACAGCACGACTCTTCAGACGAGGGTTCATACGACGATATCTCAGAGAGTGATACTAACAACAATGCATCAGAGTCTCTGAGGGAAGACGACATGACTGATAGCAGTGAAACTGACGACAGTGACGACGATAGAGACACCGAGGGAGCCGACAGCAGCGAAGAGGAGTCCGAAGAAGACGACACTGTGACCGATAATGATGGCGAGGAGGACGATGGTAGTGAAAATGTGTGTTGTTCGATTGACACTTGGGAAACTCTAGCTCATATGAATAAGGCCATGGGAGTAATTTTAAAACGGAAACTTAAGAAATGGACAGACTCTGCATTGTAAAACTAAGGATAAACTATACCCGTTCCAAATCTCGGAGTCGAAGATCTTTTACCGGAAACAGTCCTTCATGTGCAGTCGATGACAGGTGTCCTTCAATGCTCAGACACGGCAGGCGTGACAAAAACACTGATAAGGGTGCATGGCTACGAATAGGGGAATGGGAATGGTGAAAGTATTCTTTTATGAATCCATAAAACAGTGGAGATAAAAACATAAACAAAGATAATTATCGTGTCTCTTTTCATTTGCTTTATTCAATCGACATTTCTATATACTGAAGTGACCATGTTATACAACATAATGCTACTCGATAGCATGATCATTGACTTTTCCCATCCACCGCGGTATAAATGTCTCTTCTAAACGAGTGCAAATAGTCTCTTCAATATTGTTTTCCAAAAAACAAGTTAAGCGCGTTTTTCTAAATGCAGACTTAGCCTATGTTATATGGTAATATACTTACCCAACCTCCTCGTTCTTTGATCCACTGTGTACAACGGCCTTCAACGTATTCTCCAACAAAGACGTCCTGAAAATTGGGGCGGGGGCCGCCCCTGGGGGGTACGCCCATGCAATCTCTACACTACTCCTTTATCACAAACGAAGGGTTGTCACTACAACAAAATGCAACTAATGTAGTAAACACGGTACGTATGATCGTAATATTGAATAAATATGACTTTGAAATTACCCACACAAACCGACCTATATCGACTTTTAATGTTAGTTTTTGCTTAATTAGGCATAAAAATTCCAATGCCTTTTGTAATCAGATAAGAACAATGATTTTTTGAAATGGCTTCAAATTATAGAAAATAGATTGATATATGTACCTATCTTTAATAATGATTTACAAAGCACTTTCGGCTGTTGGGTGTTGAAATATTGCACCTTAAGCTTAATGAAGCAGAGAAAGGTCCAATATTTTCCAGACTTAGTCCCGATGTCACATAATATAATTAGATAAACAATGAAAAGTTGTGTTTATGATTTGTTTAAACATTACAGTTACTTTGTGCTGAAGTGTTTTGTGCAGTTGGTTAAAACTTAAACTATTTGGCCATATGGTGTTGATGTCCTACCTGAAGTGCTACTATCTTGAGGATTAGGAAAGCCTCCTGGTGAGGGTAGGTGACCAGATACATTCCTTGCAAATGAATCTGTTACCTTGGTAGCAATACCGTGAAGACCGATGTGTTTAAGTGTATCGATTAGTGATGATATGTCAGTGGGACTAATCTTGCCCCTCTGTCTCAAAATATCCATTAGCACCAGACCAGGATCCCTGTCCCTCGATATTTTGTCCACATCGGCAGCAGGCAGAGAGCACACAGTCGCAATTTGTGTTGCAATGATGAGTGTTAGGTATGACGCTACTTCAATAACAAACTTTCCAAAACCTTCAACAAAATTACGAAAAAAAAAATCACCGTAGTGATTAAAAGAATGAAATGCAAATTTAGCTTTAACTCCAATGTTGTGCTTGTAAAATTTGAGTTCGATAAATTGAAAGAGTATATCTATGTATTCAATAATATTGTGAGATGATAATTTAGCAATTCTGGTTAGAACTGCATGTGTCACCTCTCATGGGTGTCGATCGGCTAGGGAGGCACGGGACATGTATCCTCCTCTTTTTCGAATTACTGGACAAGAAACAAAGCAATACTGCAGGAATATTGGTCGAAGAAAAACGGTAAATGTTCCCACCGTCCCTTCAAGAGCTACAAAGTAATAAGACTGGACCAGTCTTTCTACTTAGTGAGATTACATTCTTCAACAAAGGCTTCCTATTTTTGCGCCCGTCGTGCGCTGACTAATGCCGTTGGTTTTTTTTTTTTTTTTTTTTTTTTTGTAATAACTGTATATACTCATCACTCCCCCATATTCACCCAATATACTTGGTCCCTTTAGTTTTTTGTCTTGGTGAGCACTTTAGTCCATAATTAAAACTGCTTGTTTTTCTCTGGTACAGTATTTACCAACTTGCTTCTAGAGATGTGAATCTGATCATCTCGCACTAATCGTTTAAACGATTCAACACATTTTGTGTCCTATAGGTGCCAGCTACACAGATCGCTGAAATTATAAAACGGTCAAACCAGGGAGTTGTTATTTGGAAGGAGGTTTAACGGAAAGTTTAATTTATGCTAATACGCTACGATCCACTAAATACCGAGGAGATTATTAATGATAAGCTACTTATTCCGTTGATGGGGAATTCTTTCTTTTATTCGTTCGCTTCAATGCGAGATCGATATGTTAGCAACATCATTCAGGTCTAGTAATCCTATCACAATTGGCTTACTCTGGACAATGCTTTGATGAGTAGGCTTACGCCGCCACCAATTCAGGGGCAGGTGCTACAAAACTCGAAACGACTGTTTCATTGAAATAAACCAATGAGGTTTGCCCCTTCCTAAAGAAAGAACGTCATGCAAATGAGCTGCAGGGGCAGAAGTCTAAATTTTGTCGCAACAATTTGGAAAGTTTCCTGAAGCTTCCTGAAATAACCAGGTAAACAATCAGATTCAGATTTTTACATAATCCCTTACTGGTATACTCTGATCCGCGACACCGAGCGTCCAAAGATGCAATAATTTTTAATTTTCCAGCGACTGGCAATGCTATGGCAGTAGCGACAAACCCCCAGTTTTACTATTTGATTTAGCAGACGACAAATCCCCTTTGTTTGAATTACGTAATCCAGTGTAAGCCTTATAGAAATGCCAAGAAGGATACAAGAGACAGATTACTGTGTGACCTTGGCGGTGTAAACTTCACTTCAAAGCGAACAATCTCCTTCCAAATAACAACTCCCTGGTCAAACGGCCTGTAGAGTGTTGCTTAGTTTCTTTACTAATCTGTTATAAATAGCTAAATAATGCAAACTCTGAATAATTTTGGGCCAAATTTAAAGAAGTATCAGTATTCAAACTGTTTAGCAGAGATATCGATTGGTTGGGTCAAAGCACATCTTCCCACGTCTTTGACTTCCCTTTTGTACTCTAAAAGTTGTAAGAAACTAGAAATTAGAGTCAGTGTCAACATGGTGACCACTTGATACCAAGCTTTGGTTTTAATAAACTCCTCTAAAGCGCCGGAAGGTTAATTACTTAGGTGAATGTCATTTGATGAAAGTTATTTACTTAATCACCCCATTTCCCATTTATTAGATTATAAAATAAATTTCCTAGCCTGAAGGCTACGCCCAGACCCCTAAGCATTCTTAGGCATACGGAAAAACATTTTAAATAGGACATATGAGTTTTTACATTTTGGCAAACAATGGCATCGTGAATTGTACACTGCAAATAGCGATGTTGGCCTTGAAATCGACAATTCATGATAGGGAAAGAAGGGTACTGGTGTCCGCTAGACCCGCCTGTGAGGAATGCACAAGATATCATTAATACTAGACCACACCAGGGACCTTTTAGATCGAGGGTCCCTAAAATTCATTTTGCGTGAGGTTTTCGCGGGGATTACGTTGCTGTAAGGTCATTTTGTCCTACTCTCCACATTTGAAGTGCAATCTGCTTCCCTGACACTTTTCCATCCATTACTTTTGCAATAACAAACCCGATCTAATGAAATGGAATTGAACATATATTCGGTAAGAGTATGGTCATAGCTACCAAATACCACCTCCTAATCGATGGATCACCAGCCTAAGCAGTTTTTGAGAAACGCAAGTTTCCGAGTGGTCTACCTTTCTTGCTGATCCTTGCCTTTGATAGGTGAGCGAGCTCAATGTGTTGCATAACTTTTTCCCCATTGCAGAAGTTTTCAGTTATACCCTAAATTAGCGATTTTCCAGGAATAAATGATGCGCTATTCTAGAAGCACCCCTCTTCGGTTCAAATAATTACTTATTTTTTCAGTACATTTGTACATTTGTTATATCAAGCAATGCGTTTGAGATAAAATTTGCGAGACATATTTAACTCAGCCCGCATTCCATAACTAAGCCTGAAATTATCATGGAATTAGGGGATATGACTTCCAAGACATTAATAGTGCATACTAGAAGAAAAAGATGTACCACTGTAAAGAAACAAAAAAAAAAATGGTACTAACAGTAGGTAGGCACGTGATTACCTTCAGTAGTATCAGTATCACCTGTACTCAAGTCGACGATTCCAACGAACTGCGGAAATGATGCTGCAGCTGTAACAAATTGTAAACAAAAATTGTACACTAGGAGGGTCACGTGATTACCCTCAGTGTTGATGTCTAAGGAAGTTATATACTGCATGATAATGATCTCAATTCATTTAAAGAGAGAACTTTTTGGGTGGGATAGCACGTGTTATTCTTGATGTTAGATTAGCTTAATTGAGCGTAAAAGATGCAAGAAAAATCTTCTTGATGAAACTCATTCCAATATTTTCGTGGTATCAATACATTTGAATCACAAAACACTATCAAGGCTGGTTATTGTTGGCTTTTTTTCTTGACTATTTGTAACTGTTTTGTCAGCCCTGAATACCGATACAAGTCGTTAACACAAAAATAGGTTAGACTCAACAAAATTCTCATTTTACCCACAAAAAATGCTTAGTTTAGAACGAAGGCCCCAAACAAACAGTTATTACCCAGCAGTGTGTAAGCTTCACAGCGGTATCTAGTAAATAATCCATACTTCGTACATAATGTTTTTTGTTAATACTATGTTATGTGATTAGAATACTTGCATATTACTAACCATCGTCGGATTTTGTCCGATCCGGTGTCTTGCCATGACGATTTCCCATGTTTACCGTTAAAGACCAGCTACGTCTCCAAATATTTTAATATCATCTTGAAAATTGTCATTCATGCTAGCAGTACTGGCATGAACAGTAGTCTAAGAAAATCCTCATTCCATGTCCTTTCCGAGTATCCGAAACTCTGAAAATTTAAACAGAAAATATTGCAACTCGCTTTGTGTTTACTACGAAAATGTTTCATGAAGTAATCTCAATTAAAAAAGGAAGGCCTTTAGGCGATAAAAGCTGCCGTGCAATATTACAGGCAATGTAAAAAGTCCGTACTAGGTAACGAAGCCAGCATTTGGTGCTATGTTGGTTTTCTAATTAATCTACAGCATTGTTAGTGTTTGTTGTTTGTATGGATTGAATCGCTAGTTTAAGGGTTGAAGTTTCCGTAAACTATGAATTTTTATAAGTAAAGGAGACAATGAGCATTGTCTATCAGAATTACAGGGAGGATAAAAATTTGTCACATGATGTTGTATATGACTGGCATCACAATTTTGCAATGAACGTTTCATATTTGAAGACTGAAAATGGTGGCGCCGTACAAAATTGCAAATTTATACCTCTCAGCTGAGTGGCTAGACTGACATTTTGATCCACGGCTGGAAATTCAATAACCTTGTAGTCGCCGAAAATTAAGACGTTTTTACATTTAACATAGGTATAGCAACATCCGGTTTGTCTCTCTGTTAATCAAAAGAAATTGTTATCCGAATTATTCCTTACGGTAGAAGTAATGCTGAAAAAGACGTTTCGTGAAGCTTTTGTGTTATCCGGTTTGCGCATCGTTTTGATGATTAAGATGACCAACGCACATGAGCTAAAATGTTTACTACGCGGTTCAGCGTTGCTTATAATAAGAACAGGAGTGATATTGGTTGCCGCCGTCGACGTATACGGTAGGGGTTTGCTCCACAATTTTTATTCTGAAAAATTTCGTTTAGTAATTGCTTATACTTTAAGTAACAAAGGTCATTGTATTTGTTATTTAAGGTAAATATCCTATCGACGAAAGAGCTTCTTATTGGTACAGTAAACATACCTTTATACCCAGAGTAATAAAGTTCTGCAGAGTGTAGCACAAGGTAGAGTGCACGCTTGTTGCGTGACCTTAAAACTGTATATTAAAACTATTGTATTTCAAATGTGTGTGGTATACCCTGTGCTGGAAATCTATTTTCCTCATAAAGTGCATTTTACCATACAGCAACAGAATGTGGTACATTTTAGTTTCCGCCTCTCTTCCCGTATCATTATTGTATGCGTATAGCAAGGTTTGTACGTTGGGATCATGAATCGTGGAAAGAGTGGGGTGGCTAAAGGCTAAGAGAAATAATTGCAAATTATAAAACCTGCATAATTTGTAGATTATGACATAAATTCTAAATTGGTTGTCATAACAGGGGTAACTCTCCGAGGTATCGTTTTAAAACGTGATTAGGCTTTAATATATTTTCCAATTTGCCATCCCCATCTGATTGGTGAACAGAATGTCAGCTGTCTATATAGGCACATCTTTTGCCCGAAACGGATGGGACACGAAACATAGGTCAAGCAGATATTAAAATTGAATCGTCTCTTTTTTAATGGTCCTTTTGTCCTCTGCTCCAAGTTCGTAACTTTCTTTTTCTTGTCTATGGGATGTTTACATTAAAGCAATAATGTAGCGCCAATATGACCTGTTGCCCACTAACATATCATTATGTGAAAAGCATCCACCTTTAAGTTTATCTAAGGGTAAATTGTTACTTCTTAGGGTAATTCAATTTTACATTTTCTTCCAGTGAAAGATTCAGAGAAACAACAGAACGATCGTAGCCATGCGTGTGACTTAGTCAAACTACGGAAGAAGAAAAGATTAAAATTGCTCCAGACCTCTTGGTCCTAATTTGGTGAAATTTGTAGATTAGGTCATCTCTGTCTTTTGCTCCAGCTTCAATCTAACATAGCATAGCTGGATTGTCCTAAACAAATTTATATAATGAAATGTAATGTCTAGGACTCAATTTCATATGTCAAGCGAGATAATGATACAAGCTGGTTCTTTTACGTATTCTTTCAACAGAACATGATGCAGCTTGTATACGAGTTCCTTGTTCCAGCTTGCAGAAACTATTACTGAATTTTCACTATGGGTGGCGCCAGAATTTGCCCGACAGAAGGTCAAGCTCCCCACGAGAGATGGCAAACAAGCCCCGACAAAGGCGGTGAATTGCTTAAAGGACGACAAAGCCGAAAAATTGACTTTTTGTACAAAAATATTAAAATTTTAGAGGTTTAATTGAAGGAGATTTGAAAAATTTGGGTTTTTCGAACAAAAAATGGAACGTTTGGGGTCTACATTGAAGAATCTGCTCTTTATATGAGCAAACTCATGTAGGTCGGAGGGGCGACTGAAGGTCGATGGGATTACGTATTATATCGTGTCCGGATTAAGCTCCCCTACGAAAGTGGAAAATTTCCTCGACGGAGGGAGGGCGCAACCTTCCCGACTGGGTAGGGCCATTGCCCCCTGCCCCATCGAACCCCGCTGGCGCCATCCCTGATTTTTACAGGTATTTTGAAGAACACAATAAAGGCCAACAGCTGTCTCGCAGTCTAAAAGTTCGGTTTCTTACCATTGTACGTGGCTTCAGATTAATTGATAGTTATTCCCAGACCGATTTTTAGAAAAGTATGCTGTGCGTAAATAGCATATGTTGCAATCTTACTACTGAGCAACAGAATATTGCTTCGTCATCATCAAATTCACTTATTGAGGAACTCTAATGATTTTTTTTTATGATTAATCTTTGATATTTATCACGGAAGAAGTAAAGTAACTTCATCATAACAAAAATAGATTAACAGACTGAAGGATGGATTGATGCTACCGAAAGAAAAATTAACTATAATACATCAACTATATTCTAAAACGATTGTTGGCAAATTCACGTCTTTGATAATAACTATATTGTAATTAATGAGCTCTACCCCTGTAAAGGAATATATGTGTTACTCGAAATGTTTGAAATTTGAATTATAAAACACATAGAGTTGTTCAGGGCAAGATTTACCGGGGGGGGGGGGCTGGAAACAAATTTATGTTGGGGCCCCTTTCGACTACAATTCTCTACATGACTACAGTGGCGCAAGTAACGAAAGGATGGCAAAGGTTGCGATCCCTTTCACCACCCCCCCCCCCCCACTTGTCGAACTCCATTGATTTCCTTCTTACGTATATGTAAGCCTACAAAACGAAACTTAGCACAGATTATCTCCACAAACTACCCCCAAAAATAATATAACTTTGTGAGCCCCCTTTTGTGGACCCCTATGCACGTGCCCCCCTCTCCCATGCTTAAATCCGGCCCTGGTTTGCATTTAAACTTAGATTCGATATTTAAAAGCAAACTATGTATTTTTTAATAGCAAAACCCTTGACAAGTGTCACATCTTCTATTGGTTTCCCCGTGGAAGGATTTCCCTTCTTTCATGTGTTTAACTAGATTGTACTCATTGTAGGTAAAAAAATGTTACACTATGGAAAAATAAAAAAGCATCCAATGTTTTTGAAGATAATGGACTAACAGGAAAGTCTGACTTCATCGCTGTTGTATCCCTTAGTTATTGCAACGATTCAGTCATTAGGTAAAGTTAGTTTATAACGTTGAAGAACACGGATGGCTATGTGTACTACCACTTGTAATCATGTGATCACGATTTTGTGTCTGTTCTTACATACCGATGACACTCAAGAATAATTTATTGCTACAACTTGGCATCTAAGAACCTTGTAGTCGCTTAATATTAAAAATGTTTTTACTTTTAACATAGGCCTTACAGCACCCGTCTCTCTATTAATCACAGGAATTAATCGTCGACGGAAATATTCTTTACGGTAGAAGTAATGCTGAAAAAAGCTCTTCTCCAATCAAACGTGTGTCAGGTGACTTGTACATCGTACGGATGCTCACGATGACCAAAGTACATGCGATAAACCGTTTTCTACCGGGTTTTAAGTTACTTATAATAAGTACATTTCGTGAATATTGATTGCCGCCCAATGCGTATACTGTGGAAGTTTGCTTCGTAATTTTCATTCTGAAAAAATTCATGAAATAAATTGATATTTCGAACAATAGCAATGGTCGTTTTATATCTTATTTAAAGTAAATATTTCATCAACGAAAAATCTTCTGATCCGTTAAGTAAATATACCTTTATACCCAGAGTATAAAAGCCCTACCGAAGTGTACAACCAGGTACGGTGCAAGCTTGTTGTGTGGCCTTAAAACTGTCTAGTGTATATGTCAAATAGGTGTAACAAACCTTATGCTTAAATTCCAGTTTCCTTTTAAATCGTATTTTGACTTACACGCATATAATGTAGTACATTTAGTCCCCCACCCCTGTATCTTACTATATGCGTTAACAAAGTTTGTACATGAGGATAATGCATCTTAGGAGGAAGAGGGGGACTAAAGAATAGCCATGAAGCTTTAAGTCACATAATTTGTAGAACATTACATGAATTTTAAGTTGATTTGTCAACAAAGTTGTACTTCACGAAGGCATTGTTTAAACGTAAGTGGGCTTATAATATTTTGACAGAATGGTAGCTACAGCCACGTGCTTTAAGCAAAACAGATGTTAAACAAAATATAAATAAACAAACATTAAAATTTTATAATATCTCTTTTATAAGTCAGCTTGTGCTCACCTTCAAATTTGTAACTTCCCTACTCTTTTCTATTTGATGTTTTCATTAAAACCATTTCTAACTCCAATACAATCTGTTGCCCACTAAATATTTCCAGATTTGAAGAATACCTTCCTTTAAGTTTATCTTAGAGTAACTTTTTACATCTTCCGGGTGTTTTATCAACTTTCCGGTCTCTTTCAGTGAGATTTTTGTGTGGTCATGCTTTTACAGAACGGTCAAAGCCATGTGTGTGTGTGTGTGTGTGTGTGTGTGTGTGATGTAGCCGAACCACCAAAGAAGGTACCAATAAAAAAACTGGTCTCCTTGGTCCCAGTCCGATTTGAACGTTATTGTTTTTTATAAGGTCATGCCAGTTTATCTCCAGATTTGATCCCACATAACATAGCTGGATTGCCCTAAACTAATATAAGACCCAATGTCATATGTAAAACTGGTTCCTTTTTGGTATTTTTCTAACTGAAATAATCTAGCTTGCAAATACTAGTAACAAATTTTTATAGGTATTTTGAAAAATCAAATAAAGGCCAACAGCTGCAGTATAGAAGTCTGGTTCCGCTCCGTCACTTACAGTTTTAGTTTTGATTGATATTTATTGACAGACTGATTTTCAGAAAGAATTTGCTGAGGGGAAGTGGAATAAAGCAACGGAATATTACTTCGTTATCCTCAAATTTGCTTATTCAGGGACTCTATTTTCTGTCAGTTGTTTTTTTTTTTTTTTTTGTTGCTGTGTGTGTAATGGTTGTGGTAGTTGACGTTAATCACTGAACAACGAAAATTACTTCAACATACCAAAAGTGGATCAGCAAATCGAGTGAAAGATTGATGGTATCGAAAGCAAGATAAGCCAATACAGCAACTATATTCCACAAAGATAGGGAGCAGATTCAAGTCTTTGTTAAAAGCAGATATTACCATTACTGTGTACTTTACAATTCCAGCTTATTTAACTATGTGCTATATTTTACTTTATCGGAAGTCGTTTTATCATCAATGTGAATATACCGTTCGAAGCCTCAGTCTACAGTTGTCTTTGTCGTCTTTGTGTTGCTTAATGAACTATACACTGAAATAGAATTCACGTCTATTTCCTAAGTTTGAAAAAGTTGGGTAACTATAACGCCCTTAGAATTGTTTGCATATAAACTTACACTGTACCTCTAAAAGCAAACTGTTAATCTTGTAACAGAAAAAACTTTGACAGACGTTGCATAATCTAAAGCCTTCTGTTTAAAAGGATTCCACTTCTTTCATGTGTTTTACTAGGTTGTACTCATTGTAGGTTTAAACTTTTACACTATGGAAAATTAAAAGACCATCCTATAAGTTAGAAGAGAGTTGACTAACAATACGGTCTGACTTAATCTCTGTTGAGTTCCCTAGTTATTACAAGTAAAGTTATTTTATAACGAGGAAGAACACAGTAAGCTAGGTGCAATGCCATGCAGTACCATGTGACCAAGATTTTGTATATGATCTTACCAAACGATCATACCTTTCATGCCTATGTGTCACTGAAAATAAACGAAACTTAAAACAATGCAAAGCCAAATAATATGCCAACTAAAGCAAAACACAGCTGACTAGGTCAGCTTCGCAAGTTTGTCAATTATTTTTACAATAGTACACAGCTGCAAATATAATTTCCCTGTAATGTGTTAACCTAGTTAAGTGGAATTAGCGTCATGGCTGTCAAGATGGGTCATTGACTGGTAACACTTGAAACGGATCCTAATGCTTGACAAGAAAGGAGTGTCACCAGGATTTACTCGCAAGTTAATTATATTCTGTCAGTTAAGAATTTAATACATTTCGTACTGCCAAATGTAGAGATGTTGAGACCATAAAACACTGTAGAAGCACACGGGTTACTTATAAATGAACAGCCGCAATACATTAATTTACATTATAACAGCAGCGCGACATTATCTATTTCCAAATTAATTTAATGATCTGTATCCGGTAAGTAATATTCTGACACCAATATGAGGTTATTTTCCTCTCCCTAGGTTACTGACTTTCATAAAAGGAGCAGCATCCCAATGCTTTCATTGAATTTTACGTTCTTCACTTTCCTTCATTTACCCTCCAATTCATTAGCGTAGGAAGCAGGGGGTCGTGGGGGGTTAAAGCTCTCCCAGCATGACATGAGCCTACGAGCTAAAGTTGATGGGAAGGGGGGGGGCTCTGAAACGATTTGCCTGCAAAATATAATCAAACATTTCCCCGAGCTTCACGCTGGAAGGGGTGCTCTGCAAATTTTTGAAAAATTAAGTGTCCTTACATGCAGTCTGGTGCCACAT
This sequence comes from Holothuria leucospilota, assembly GCA_029531755.1. NCBI lineage: Eukaryota > Metazoa > Echinodermata > Holothuroidea > Aspidochirotida > Holothuriidae > Holothuria > Holothuria leucospilota. The sequence goes on along the minus strand of CM055961.1, from coordinate 78,290,056 downwards.
AATACCTTTGAAGTAAAATTTGTGTTAAAAAATTTACGTACTGTAGGTATTTAAAAAAAATCGACATCAGTGGGGGAGGGGGGGGGGGAATCACCTAATGGTCCTTCTAAATGCACCACTGATAATCATAACGTAAGTTTAACCATTAAAAAACACACTGGTGGATTACTAATACCGAGTATATGTAGGAGGTGGTCCAATTCAAATCAGAACGTTATTTTAATTACCAAGGAAGGTTTTTTTAAACCATTGATTACCTTTAGCTATATCTTTGCATTATTTTTCTTTCAGTAAGTGCCCGAAAAATTCTCAGCATATTGCCCTAATTTTCACATAAATGTATGGCTGGGGGCTGTAGCCCCCAGCCCCCGCCTCCTACGCCTATGTATCCTAGTAAAAAATGTGGTGGTCGGAAGTATGATCCCCCCTTCTCAATTTATGGACGAGACTCCTTATTTGTCTCCTGTGTTAAAATGTCAAAAGTTTGCAGTAAATTTCCTTACCACTTATTCAAATCGTTGCACCATATTGCATCTAAGGTCCCCACTCCCCTTAACCACCTCCCCAAGGACGACAGTCCTAAACAACGTTCAGCCCTCCTCAGTCACCACAGTCGTGAACAGTTTCCTACTCCTATGATTCGATCCAAACCCCAGGTTTCTTTTTTCGTTCTACTCAAGAAATTACTGCTTTATCTGTACTTTTGTGTTTGGTGAGCCCTCCTGCGTAACTCGGTCTTCTTGAAAATTGCCCAGTGCAGCGCTCTTCCCGACCAAAAAATCTCCACAAATGGTTCATAATACAGCAATGAAAACTTTAAAAATACGATAGATAGTTTCAGTGGTTCTCCCTACATGTTGTTATGAATGTCTCACGCTTCTACCGTGAGGTATTATCTCTCTGGGTTATGTCGGTCTCATTTGTAAGATTAAACATTGGACTATGTTACCAGGAATATTGCACTCTGATTACACCAACAGACTCTCAACATGTTTCAGTCTTAGACAATGTTCTGTTCCTTTGTACTGTATGTAAATTAGCAATGAATTAGATAAGCTGGACAAAATACTTTACAATACAGTTCTAAAGGAAGCTTAATTGTGATCATGACCTCTAAGGTCACTACATGCCATAATGTTAAAAAGGTAAGGGTGGGCAGAACGAAAAACGGTCGTCTCGCACGGTGAATAGAATCCAAAATGTCTACTTCTGGAATTATCATTGCATGAATTATTAATGAAATATTGTGTCTTCTACGATTGTTGTCAATATGTTGCACTAAGTATACAACATAGGTACACTCCAGCCAGTAAAAACCGAGCGCAGCGATAATGCCCACTTTTCTTTGCTGAGGCAACATAGAATCATAGTTTGGCTTTCTATCATAACTTTAGGCATGCGGATATTGCCTAAAACAACTTTGGTTGTACTTACCAGAATTTCAAAATGTCGATAAACTTTTCCGACCAGTATACAGGAAGAAAGTCTTGTAACCTGAAGTGACGTCCAGAAATATAATAGGTCTTCCTTGGCAGTTTTGCAATAGTATATCTGGCATGTTTTACATACCTTACAGTCTATCACTGAAACTACACCTTCCTTTCCATTGTGCGGTATTTATGTTACACATTCGTATCTCTTGCAGTGTAGACAATATTCTGGTATTCAAAGGTTGTATTTGTTCCTTATCTGAATACAGTGTAAATTCCGCGATATAACTATTTATTGATTGTGCCAACATATCGATGCCACGCACGTAACTCACTATAAAACCCAATTGAAGTATAGTAAACTATGGAGAAAAGTGTGTACATAGTGGGTCCATTCCTTAAAACAAGTCCATTTCTTGTGTTCTCTAACAGTATACAACCAGACAATTTTACTAGGGAGTACCTTGTTTGCACCAGAGGTGTTCCTTTACAGTTTAGAATTGTAAATGAGCATATGGTGTATATCACATGCGGCGATCCGATGGGGGGCATGGGGACATGTCCCCCAATATTTGAGAATTCGCCCATGGACTTTGATTTTTCATACAATAAATTATTTGAAAATGAGGTCATGCCCCCCACCCCCATATTGAGAACAAATCGCCGCTCTTGGTGTATATATGATGGATACCAACAAATCAACCGTTAAAGTGTAATAAAAGAAACGGATATGCCAAGCATTTGCCCTGCTATTATTTCAGGGACGGATACAGGATTTTAGGAAAAAGGGGTCCAACGATGGTGAGAGAGGTGCATTATAGTTGGAATTGCACATTATTGTGACAGTTTTAGCCTTGATTCCAGACAATGAAAGGGAAAACAAACTGGCAAAATGAAATTCAGCAACTTCTCCTACCTAAATGAGCTAGAGAGGGTGCAAAACGTTAGGATGAAATATTCCGAACAGAACTTTTAATTTATGTTCCCTTCACTAACGTAATGCGTCGTCTTTAATAATCGCATATCTATTATATGGCATCCTCAAACAGTCTGCATCTCATCACCTTACACACATCTTATGTCACAAACTCCATCAATTGTTTCCATCCAAAGACAAAGGCTAAGTACACTCTTGTATTATGGAACCTTGTCGTAGTGAACCAAGAGTTAAAGTATGGGTGGTATCACAAAATCGGATGTCTAAGCTCCCAGTCGAAATGGTTTCTCAGGTGCAAACTTTACTTAAGGATTTTTAATTAACTAACACATAAATAGTGCGTATGCCAGCAGAACAAGGAAACATTTTCCCTCCTCCGATGATCCGTCCCCATTTCAGAGGCGAGAAGAGCCATAACAGTTCGGGTGCGGGAGTGATGTTTATTTTGCGCGGTGAACATCGTTGAGGCGCGGAAAGCCCCCCCCCCCCGAACCGCGTTGGGCCATAGGTGAGGCTGGGTGGTGGGGTTCCAAGGGCAAATTCATCAGCAGTTCTCCATTGTTATGGATACAAACACCATAAAAATTTTAGTTATGACCTTCCCGATAATATTGGGGGTACCAAGGAGCTCACAGTGACGTCATAATTTTGCTAAATATAAGCCAGAAATCGGAAGATTTGATTGCGACGGTGAATGAGTGAGAGGGTGAAGGGTTTACATTGTAGAAGGAAAGGATACGTGCGTTCATCTCGGTAATAATTCTGACATAATATGAATTTAATTATAACATCTTCTTCTATGCTGTTTTAAAATAGTTTCAATTAAGGTTCACTTTAACGAGAAAGACGAAATACTAAAAACAGATTACATTTCTAATCACAAAACTTTATACATGGCCCTAAATATCATCGAGTAATGAACTTTAATTTTAAAACTTTAATTTTTAAATTTACATATTATCACTGGCTATGAATAACAAAGAGACTGATAAATATTAGGTACTACCATAGGGAGCCAGCTTTCTGGAATACGTTTTTAAGCATAATTTCGTTTATTGCTTTGCGCATGCTTGTCGGTGGGCTCTATAACAATTCAATCTTGTTAGTATAATAAATATTTAAAAAAAAGTGAGCTTCTAGAAAAATACTCAACAAATTATTGAATAATTTTATGTATTTGGGGCAATCCCAACTGTAAGGGAAAAGGAAGGGTAACAATTGCTTTTCTTGTCATCCTAGAGACGATGTCACCATACGTAATCAATACATCCGTTCCGAATTATTGAAATCATTGCGTATTGTAGTGCAGATACAGTTATAGGGTAGACCTTGTGACGAAAGAGTAGCAAGTTACATATGGAACTTGAAAGCACCTGGTATATTCCAAAGATGCGATACGTCTATAGGCCGGTCCAGAATAAAAAAGTTTTTTGGCCAGAAATCCCTTTAGGAGCAATCACGGTAACACCTTGGGAGAGCGCAATTTGAAGAGCCAGGCACGACTTTTTCACTCCTGAAAAAGAAGGGGTGTTTGGGACCCTCTACACTCCTTCCCTGAATACGATTATGTATTCCATCATTTTTGCATTCTAATAACGTGAAAAGAAAATATTCTATCCCTTAAGATAGTCTGGTAATCTTGTCATGAATACCCAAGTGACACAAAATTTTGTTTTCTCTTTTTGAACATATTTTGTAGATGTCCTGCATTCAGAACACAGAATAAAATTCTTTGAGCTCCCCATAGTTACAAACATTTCACGCTATGAAAGACTAAAATGGACGTCACTTATAGCCGAAAGAAAACTTTATTAAAATACGCCATAACTTGCACCCACCGTCAAAGTTACCTACTAAGGAGTTATTGTTATCATAAGGCCTATTTCTAAGAAACATTCAAAAATATAAAATTATAATATTGAAATTAAAAAGTTTTTTGATAACTGTGAAAAGTTACACAGCTGGACATAAATAAAAATAGCCACATAATATGGTTTAAACTTACCACTTTTAAATGCATGAAAGAGTTTTGAGTTTAATAATTCATATCTAAATACCGTGATTACCTGATTCAAACTGTGTTTACTGTGTTGAAATCGTTTCGCCAAAAAGGCTCTCACTCTCATCATTACAGCTGTTTGATATGCCTCGATTCGATAACAATGTCATTTTTCTTGATACATAGTTTTCCCCTGAGAGTGGTGACGAGTCAAACGTACTACAGTTCATTAAAGAGAAAAACAGACATAGGATAATTAAAAAATTTATTTGTCATTTATAAATCTGCAATTGTCTTATTAAAAACTGAAATATGAAAATGTTTTCTCGGGTAGCAAAATACTTTCTAGAATATTTTGCCCGTTTTACAATTTTATTCCATCCTGTGTCGTTTTAAACTACTCGAACGGCAAATTCATTATAATTATGGTCTTCTCTTTTGTTTCCCGAAAGGAATACTTAAATAATTACCTAATGATGACCCAGCAAACTACTAAATTAAGGATAATAAACTCTAGTGGCTGCTTGGATTTGATACTCCCCTTTCCTGACCTGTGTAGTACTTTAACCTGCTGATACCTTTTGAAACATTCTGTTACTTAGTCTGTCCCGATGCTCTCAGACGTCATTTGGGTTTACAGTTTCTTCATAGTAACTAGATGAACAAGAACCTTTGTTTAAATTAAATGATGGCATTATGGGGAAGGCATTTCCCAGTTAATGTTTTAACTTTATGTGAATATGTGTATAGATGATGGGTCATCTCTTTGTCACAATAAGAAAAAGGATATCACATGGTAAAATTTGGAAAAATTTTCTAATAATTAGCCTATACCACGATTGCCAATGGTACCTACAACGTAATATTACCTTAATATTGGACTAAAGTCGGGAAACTTGCTATTAGAAAATAAAATAAAGCTTCAAACGCATTTATTCTGCTTTCAACGACAACCAAATACGTGATTAAGCTATTGTTTTTGACCCCCACCCCTCCTCCTTTACGAAAAAGGTCACTCGTTATCTACTTTCAAAATAGTACTTTGGAATTTACATATAGAAACAATTGATTTGGTTGAAGCAAAATAACAAAAAATGTGAATCATCCTAGCACAGTCTATATCGACATATTTTATTACTCCAAATATCGCCTTTTATTTCTCTCTGCGACAAGCTATGCAACTTTACAGATAATAAGACATTTAAAAATGTTATATGGCAGTAATCCCTGGTAGTGATTATTATGATCCGTCTCGTTTAATGGACTAATTTAATTTCTTCTGTTACAAAGTCCGTGTAAAACCATGGGGCGTTTCCAGGAATTTTCAATTGAGGGGACACAAGATTTGATTGATTTCTGTCCGGGGGGAGGGAAGGCGAGCTAAATGGAGGCACGCCCCTCCCCAATAGGGGGAGGAGGGTGCCTGTTTCGCCCCCCTGGATCCGCCACTGAAGTTTGTATCATGCCAATGGTTATTCAGACCTCTCCCTGATTGTTCGCTGGCAAATACTGTGATTCTTATCATCAACTTTCCAGTGAAACTTCATTGCAGCAAAACAACCACTCTTCTTCTATACTAAAAAAACAGGAGTAAACACAATGACGATCAATTCACACTATGCTCTCACTTACTGAACACATTGGGAGTACATTATGCTGTTACAGTGTAGATCACAGTTTAGAGACAACACGTTTGAAGCCCATCGTTCATACTGCTAAAACGTTTGATGGCGCTCATCATAATTAATATTACCCTAATATATTCTTAGATAATCTTTACTAAGAAGAGGAAAAAGGTGACATTATTACGACGTGCAGAGTGTACTGTGAATACACAGAGACATACAATATATCTATATACATTAAATTAAAAAAAATCTATTCACGTTTGCAAGTTCTATATTCACTATTGCCACGCTAAGCTGCAAATGGCTACCACTTACAACACCAGTGTTGGATACTGCTGATGGAGATATTGGTTAGTGTTCAATCTTTTTCCCAGGATTTGTCTTTTTCAGGACTGATCTTTCTAAAAAAAAGTAATATTGCAGTGGCCGGCATTGGATGAGACGCGCTTTAATCCAGGTCAGCTTCAGTAACTCGCATCATGCTCCGATATGTAGCCCAAGAAAGAGGGCAGTAGATGTTCTCTTGTTAAGTAGACCATCCTTGGAAGATTGGAATGTAAATGCCGGTATCCTCAGTATGTTATTAATATTATTACAAGTATTTCACGACGCTGCTGGCAAAATGCGGTGAATGATCAATACTTTATTTCCAAATGTGCATGTTATCACAACCCTCTTCTTATTTTATTATTCCTCACAGATTTAAATCTGCTTTTATTAGATGACTCATGTGCTGGTGATAATCATTACTGACCAAAAACGCCTTTAGGAAGTATTAAGTGTTTAAAAAATATACATGAGATTCCTATTACTTTACCAGAAAGCTCAGAATATTATATTCTGGTACATTGTGTCATTCTATGCACTACCACTTACTAGTTTAAACAAGTTGCTTTATATAAGCTGTAAAACCATTATTACAAATACCAGTGTTGTGGCATGAGTACAGGACCATAAACACGGGTACAGGTAGGAGGTCATGAGTATGGTTATGGAAGTCTTTACTGGATTACTGAAATAATCGGATAATTGGACAGACTCACTCCCCCAATTTACCTCTTCTTCTCAGAAAATTTCATCCAAAATCTTTTTTTCGAATCCAGCCAATGCCTTCGTCAACGACCCTGGCCATCCGGTGCATATAGCCCCAAAACAACTTTCTCTGGACATCGAAAAAAAAAGACAATAGGGCCTAAAAGCCTATTATAGTTATTTTATAGGGGGAGGATATTGTATCTAGAGGATAAATAGAGTCATGGTTGAGATGTTGAGATGTTTCTGAAGGTTGGTAACTTAAGTGTCGGGTTGGAAATTGTGTGATGAGGAATGTCCATGACTAAACCATGCATCCAGGAAATGTCAGCTTTGGAACCGTCCTCATTTTAAACTGTTGACTTTGCTCAACGCCAGTCAGCTAATGCACGACTAAGATTACCCTGCAGACGGACTTTTTTCGTTCAATGTCTCTGTAAGGTTTCGTAAGCCAGGCCGTGGATATGACTGCCCAGGGCAGGAGCGCCGCCAGGACTTGATGAATGAGTGGACAGAAAAGATGACGTCGTAATGCAACCTCGTCCCCCCCTCTCCCCTAAGTCTGCGTAAATTGTACTTTTTTGTGCTTCCCTGCGATTGTATACAGCAGTGTGGAATCCTTTTTGTCATTACATAAAGAAGCCGTCCTGACGGAAAGGTCTAAAGGGGAGGGTGTGTCCCCCTCCCTTTTGTAAAATTGTTCTTAATGTAAGGTTGCCTAGATAGGAAATGGTGTTATCTTTTGGGTATTTTTGAAACTGAAAATATATAGCTGAAAAATATCTTTATTTAGTGAATTCTAATTTTTGGTTAGTTGAAAGAGGAGAGTGTGAGTCCCTGCAGTTTGTATACAGGAGTTTGGGATCCTTCCTTTGTCACTAAATAAAGGTGACGTCCTGGGGATGGGGTCTAAGTGGAGGTTGGTGTCCCCTTTCCTTTGAAAAATGTTTGTTAATTTAAGGTCTCTTAGATGCAAATGGTGTTATCTTTGAAATAGTTTTTGAACTGATCATATATGGCTGAAAAATATCAATAATTTAGTGAATTCTTATTTTTGGTTAGTTTACAGAGGAGAGTAGGTTGTCTCAGAGAAGGGTGTGTGTCATCAAACCTGAACCCCCCCCCCCCGTTTGGCTACTTTAATGCCTTCTGTTTGGGGGAAGTTTTTGTGTGAAAATACGTGTGTGTCTGAAACATTCTTGGACTATTACAAAAATTTTCCTTTGCTTAATTGTGCATTATAAAAGACATCTAAGGCTAGCAGAAACCGGCGTAGTGCCTCCTGGAAGCTCTGTATTTATTAAATAAAACGGGGCACTGATGATTACCTGGCATCCAAATGATACTGTAGAGTATGATGCCGAACACTTTACAACTATGGTATTTTTACTAAGTTTGAAGGAAAATCCAGACAAAGGTCCTCCAGCAATGGGGAATGGGAGGGAGAGTTTAGGTGCAGGGAGGTAATATTTAACCTCTCTAGGTAAAGCAAAAGGGTTTAAGGACTAAAAAGCTCGTTCCAGAATGTTTTTTCGTCGTAAGTGGATTAACAGTCACCATATATACAGATAATGGCTGCGCGCGAAGTGTTCGGTAAAAATTTTTGAAAAATGTATAACGGCAGACACGTACTTTCAACCTTTCACATCATGCTACAAATTAGATTGAAAGATCCAATAGGCCCTACAGAGGTTGGAGATGTACTTCTGTTTTTCGGAAAAGTGTTGTGATCAGAATAGTTGCATACATTATAACCTTAATAATGGTCATGTGATGGAGTGAAAACCGTGACGAATTCGCACGAAGCGGGCGAAATTTTTCATTAGATAAGATAACTATGACAAAACCAGCATTCATGTTCTGCATCGAGGCACTTTCAATTCCCCGAGAAACCTATTTGCCAATCACAAAGTCAGTCTTTTACCTGGCCTGGGAATTTGTTAACAGCTTTCAACTTTTATTCCAATGCTTCTGCGGAAATTATTGATAACAAGGACAATAACTGGGTAAGGGTTGAAGCGCGCGGAGCGCGAAAACATTTTGATAGTTTGCTTTCCCCCTAAAGATGTGGGTTCCAGGGGCCGCTTTAGGGTCCCTGACGGGTCCAGGGGCAGACCCCTGGTGGGGGTCAAGGTGGTGAAGCTCCCGGAAGTTCCGGGGTATTTACGAAACTGTAGGCATTTAAATGATGCATTTTAGCTTCAACTTCAAATGACATAAGGTGGGCAATTAACATACCACAAAAATCACAATTGACTTTTATCAATTATATTCTTACCTTATGCGACTAACAGTCAGATGGGAACGATAATGCTCAGGGCTTGAGGATGTAGGGGAGAATGGATTATTTTGAGGGTTTTCCGGGGCTTTGGAACAATAATTTCAAAAATGGGATATCTAGTATTCAGGATAGTTGCGCGCGGATCGTGTTGAAAAAAAATCGCATTTTTAATATTTTTTAACGATATGAGTAATAGAAATGATACGAAAGAAAGGTATCCTCAATGAGAGGGCTCTTGCCTCCCCCTCCCCTTCTCTTAGCTGAGCGCCCGTCCCTTATTACGGTATCGAAAATGACACTTTGTGTGCCTTACAACTTGCATCTAAACATCCTTTAAAGAGTCGGTAAATTTACACAGATCAATGGTGATAAAAAATTTGCTTTGAAAATTTTTGGGGAGGGGAACTTCCTCTAAGCTGAGTGCTACCATGAAGGCATTGATGGTTTCAATAATATTCTGCAGGATGTTCTACAGGAAGTAACCCCGAAGGAATATTTAAAACGGGTTCGCGCGAAGCGTGCAGAAGAAAACAGTGTTGAGACATTTAATTGTAGGCTATCGTTTTGTTTTAGTTTTGGATGCAGTATATTTATTGCATAAAAAGTTTTCCTACTTTCCACAGGTGCCTGTTCTTTTCATAGAGAAGGACAAGGGATCCTATATCCTGCTCTGTGGAGGCTCTCTTTGATGGTTCGTCTTGTCGATGGTCTGGGACAAGTGTCCCTCAACTTTTTTATTTGTGTGAAAAATGTTACCGTCTATTTTGAAGGTTACAGACTATGTGATACTTAAAGAAGTCAATGAAATCTTTTGTGGGTAGTTCTTACATGGACATTGTCAAGGGCATCGGCACTTACTGGACAAAGTGCCAGGAATGTAATTTTTAATAGAGACTGCATCTTAAGAAGTTGTGGCCGGCGAAGTCTTGACCCCTATCGCCGAAGGCGCAAAGCCGGACGCAGGGAACTTCCAGAGAACTCCCTTTTTTAATTTGACAGCTTTGCGGCCATTGTGGACCTTCTCCTGAGAAAACCCTGCTTCCCCCAGGTGTAATTTGAAATGATGATAAAATAGTTTTCATATGATGATCGCTAATTTAAGATAGTAACCGCCAGTCAGTTTGCTGAGGATGGTGATAGTTGGTGAGGAAAGTGAACAGCGAGAGGTGTAACGAGGGCTTTGGAAATGCTGGTTTAATGAAGCTGTCCTACAGGAAGTAATAAAGAGGCATTTCCACCAAAATTTTCCTACGCACAGCAGTACAGCAGTACTAATGAGACATCTATGTATATAAGGCTCATGAGAAGCACGCCCATTTTTCTTTCTTCTTTTTTTTTGAAAATTGCCGTTCCCTATACATAAGGTTTGGGACTTTCTTTGCAAGGGCCATGATGCAATTTTTGACGTACATTAGTATTTTCAGAAACCCTTATTTCAGAGCTTTAATTACAGCAGTGTGGCAGGTAGGAGAAAGAAATTTTACGGTGCCAGACAACATTTTACACTGTATTAGTCAGCTTTCTCTGGAGGTGCGCGAGAAGTGCGCCGAGAAAAAATTTCTCAGCAATTTTATGGTTTTTGATATTAATATTTTCCTTCATTAATCATTGCATTAGACATAATAGGCTATTGAAAATTCTCTTATAATTTCTCTGGTCTCGTTTACTTTCGCCCATTTTTTACTATTTTTATTTTTTAAACTCTAGAAAAAAAGTGGGGATGGGCAAGTGTTCCCCTTGCTCCCCCGCAATCCCGCCTATAGTGGTTGCCATAAGCCACTTGCCTGGAGGTGATATTTATAGGAGGAGTTAGTAAGTTGGACATTGCCTGTGGGTAATTATTGTCCCGAGGATGGGAAATTGCCCAGAAATCCGTGTAATCAAAGCTTGGCGTAAACACGATCACCATAAGGTAGTTGCCTGCTATCACCAAGTTATACTCAGGTGATCATTTATATGAGCGGTTACAAGTAAAGTGTCCCAGATTAACAATCATGAGTAAAACTTCACATACAACCAGAGTCTTGATAAGCTGCTCAGAAGGAGCAGGAAAATTCAGGAGAAGGGGATCCTTTTTCAGACACATTTGTATAATATGCCACTAAGCAAGCAATTTCCTTAGTGTAATATTCAAAATTCGTATCTTTGAAGTATTTCTTCCCAGGACCAAAATGTCCCACCCACGCCTCCATTTCTATTAATACCCTGTTAGGGAGACAAATTGCAGTTATAATTGGTATATTAAGGAGACATTTTCACTAGGGAGACAAATTCACGTCTCCCTAATACTTTGCACCATTATTTAAACCCCTTCTCTACATTCTTTCTAAAAGATTTTTATTTCTATGGTAGCGTATTAGCGCCCCCTTTATTTTGCCACTGTGTAAGCTGCATAAATACATCATATGTGCTGTTATTTACCATAGAAATACAGGTGTGTTATGTGTTGCATGTAATTTATATGTACTATAGGGAGACAAATAAGTATTGCGAAATACTTTATAATATTTTGTTTATTTAAATAAACCTTGTGTTTAAAAGATACAGTTAAAACAAACATACCATAAGTTAAAGGCCTTCATTAAGAATTATTGGTATTTTTGTATGAATATTTGTATGCTTAGATATGGAAATATATTAAATTTTATGAATATAACCGGTTGTCTCCCTAAGGAAGGATTTTATCCCAATGTCTCCCAAATGTACAATTTAGTGTTAATATATATATATATATATATATATATATATATATATATATATATATATATATATATATATATATATAAAATGAGAATGAATGCAATAAAGAGCATAACTGGTTGATTATAGGAGTACAAAATCTACAATTTATTACGAAATTTTCGGTCCCCCTGGAACCTTCTTCAGCGAAATCTTACAACAAAGTGAGTAGCTTAATCAAGAAAATAACAAGCAACGAACAAGGCGCTGGAAGTTAAATAAACAAATATAATAGGATTAAAGTGTTTGATGAAAGGTGTATTGATTAAGAAGACCGAGGTCTTTGTTAAGTCCAGTGAGATGTGATTTAAGCTTCATAATCCAAATTAGTTCCGTACGTTTACGGTTTTCTGTGCAAACAAACTTACTAGCTATGAGAGTTACTTTTAGATTATCAAGGGCATGACCGGGGAGCTTGAAGTGTTCTGCTACAGGAAATCCAATAGTGTTGTCTCTAATAGACTTTTTGTGGTTATTAAACCTAAGGCGGAAGGAAGTCCCGGTTTCTCCAACATAGAGTCCGTGTTTGCAAAGATTACAATGAAATATGTAAACAACATTACAAGAATCGCAATTAAGGTTGGGGGGTTTTAACGGAAATTTTAAGTTAGGGATGGTGACCCGATCTCCAGTGTTGATATGTCTACAGATTTGGCAGCGTTGTTTGTTGCAACATGTATTACCCCTAGTGGCCTCATCAGAGGTCAGTAATTGGGATGGAGCGATAAGTCTCCTAAGATTAGGGGGCTGGCGTAGCGCAAGGAGAGGGGGATCAGCAAATAGGTCAGAGAGGGTAGGGTCGTCTTTGAGGGATGCAAAGGATTGTTTTAAGGTACGTGCAAGACTGGGGATAAGGGGGTGGAATTCCAACACAAGGGGTATCCGTTTGTTGGGAGTCTTGACTTTATAAGTCAGAAGGTCATGGCGATTGATTAGAGCGGCTTTGCGTAAACTATCGAAAGAGGAAAGTTCCGTGCTGGGAAGGGGGCTATCATTCTGCCCTTCCAGCAAATTATCTTCGATAGACTTATGTGCCGACCTTGACAATTTTACAAGGCGAGTTAGACTTAGGGAATATTTCGCGGAATCCAAAGGCCATGACACTACTCTTAACAACTCAAACAAAAGCAACAAACCCAAGAGTAGCTCCCACTGGACCCCTCCCCCCCGGACGCAACATTTATATTGATAACTTTGCCAAATCTGCCAAAAAACACCTTGACGATTTCTTACGAAGCCATGCTACTAACGACGTTCACACCAATCTTTCCAAAGGGGAATTTGCTGCTATTAAACAACTACGCAGGAACAAATCTATTGTCATCCGCCCAGCAGACAAAGGAGGTGCCGTTACCATCCTTAATACCAAGGACTATATTTACGAAGCAAAAAAACAGTTGTTGGACACTAAGTTTTATGTTCAGATTAATTTTGACCCGATCAGCACATTTAATTCAATTTCTAAGGACCTTTTGGATGGACTTTCACCACACATTTCTGGCATGGTAAGAGAGCTCATCCCCTCCCAACCCAAATTAGGATATTTTTACACCTTGCCCAAAGTTCATAAACTTTCTAAGTTGCTTCAAAACCATTTGTCTTGTCAAGTTAATTCTAGTGACCCCCTCCCCGATTTCAACAGTTTATCAGTCCCTGACATTTGCCAACTAGCCAAGACTCATTCCATTAGTGTACCGGGTAGACCCATTATTTCAGGTATTGAGACCCTTACCGAAGGTCTCTCGGGTTATGTTGATAGTATTCTCAACCCCTTACTAAATAAAATTCCTAGCTACTTGCAGGATAGCACCCACTTTCTTAGGATCATTAATAATATAGGTACCCTCCCCACAGAAGCTCTCCTCGTTACTATGGACGTAACGTCACTGTATACCAATATTCCGCACGAGGAGGGCGTCCGTGCTTGTAAGGAATTTATTTATGATCACACCTCAGATCAAACACTTTCTTGTGATATATCTAAACTGATTGTATTTATCCTTAAGAACAACTTCTTTACTTTTAATGGTAACTTTTTCCACCAAATTAAAGGGACCGCCATGGGTACAAAGATGGCACCCTGTTATGCAAATATTTTCATGCATAAACTTGAAGTTCTAATGTTATCTAGTTTTCCTTTGAAACCATTACACTATTATCGCTACATTGACGACATTTTTTTCATTTGGACCCACGGCAAAGATTCCCTCGAAAGCTTCAAAACTTATGTCAATTCTTTCCATGAGAGCATTAAATTCACTTTCGAGGTTTCCAGGGGCCGGATTCACAAAGAATACTTACGCACAAAAACTTGCGTAAGTCAGACTTACGAAGCGTATCTTGCTTAGTCGGTATTCACGAAGAGAAAAGTTCGTAAATATTTTGTGTAACTTTACGCAAGCTTCAGAGTTGTCGTAAGTACAAAATTACCATAGTAATACATACAGAAGCACGCGTTGTGCATAGTTGTGTAGATTGTTGGACCGCGCGTCTAGCCACAGAAGACCGTATGCGTCGTTCTCACAATTACAGTCAATGTGATTGGCTCGAAATGTAACAAAGCAAGATTTAACCGCACACACGATTGGCTCATGCACATGTATTGTAGTTACGCCGCGTATCTTTACAAACTGCGTAAGTTGTTTTCGTGAATACCACTTAAGAAAGTACTTACGCAATTCGTAAGTATTTTGACTTACGCAAGAACTTACGCAAATGTTAGTGAATACCGCCCCAGTACTCGAATCGCGTTCCTTGACATACTGATGACAATGAAGGCTGGCACCATTGCAACTTCCCTCTATTGCAAACCCACTGACAAGCATCTTTTACTACATTTCGACAGTGCCCACCCTGCCAATCTCAAAAAGTCGATTGTTTACAGTCAATGCCTTCGTACCAAACGTATCTGCTCAGACCCGGTTGACTATGACCGTTCCATCTCCTCCCTTACCGGATACTTTCTTTCGTGCGGCTACCCTATCCGTATCATTAAACAGGGTATACGCAAAGCCGCTCTAATCAATCGCCATGACCTTCTGACTTATAAAGTCAAGACTCCCAACAAACGGATACCCCTTGTGTTGGAATTCCACCCCCTTATCCCCAGTCTTGCACGTACCTTAAAACAATCCTTTGCATCCCTCAAAGACGACCCTACCCTCTCTGACCTATTTGCTGATCCCCCTCTCCTTGCGCTACGCCAGCCCCCTAATCTTAGGAGACTTATCGCTCCATCCCAATTACCGACCTCTGATGAGGCCACTAGGGGTAATACTTGTTGCAACAAACAACGCTGCCAAATCTGTAGACATATCAACACTGGAGATCGGGTCACCATCCCTAACTTAAAATTTCCCATGACAGGTTGAACCCACAGAACCTGTGGACATGGCTAAACTGTTTATCTTCCTCCCTGGATGCTTATTCAAGCTGATCAGTTTGAGCCTGACTAACCGCAAGTCTTCAAACACAGGCTGTGTAGCGCTTGAGCTTACTCCCTACACTAACCTCGTTTGTTCGAACAGGAAACTAACGGAAGTTGATAAGCTTCTTACTTTTGAAAGCGGCAAGCTTTTGTTATTAGGAGAACCATATTAACCAAAGGCCTTTGAAAGTAAAGTAGGCCTACAAGTTGTATTTTAAATCCCTATTTTGTGTTAGTTTACCTAAGTTCGCGTTTTATCATTGCACTTGTTCGTTGAACTGAACGACTTAGGTTTCAAATATTCTAGTAGCCTTCTGTTTAGTGTTTAGGTCTAACAAGCAGTGTGTTTAATTTAATTTAATTTAAGTTGTACGGTACTTTCGTGCGCTGCATTTATGCAGGGAGTTGCACCTCCCTGATTTATGTAACCGTAAAATCACCATTTCGTGTTACGCTTTCGAATATAAGCCTGACAAGACGTCCAGATTGTTAAGCCTGACAAGATGGAAGACAAGCTGCCAGATACCCCATACTTTCAGTCCTGTTTACAGCGATATTTGGATGGGTGTTGCCAGCCTAGCTTACCAGCATTGTGGCCTGTTGGGCTGTTACGTCCCTAAGTTTGGTGCGGCAAAAGTTGTCATTTAAAATGTCAATGAAGGAAGTGTAAACAGAGTGAAAAAATATAAAACATTTATAAAATAGGCCGGGATTGATTTTAATCTATGATTTCGTAGTTGTTCAGGGAGTAAACTGACATGGAAGATGTGTTTTGTAAAACTAGGGTTAATTAAGGCACGCGTAACGCTCCTCTAATGATCCTTTACCCCACGGTAGGGGGTGTTTCAGCGAAAACTGGGAAGATAAGAATAAAATTTACTGAGGGAAAACTTGAAAGTCAATGAAAAAAAGGGTGGGGAGGATATCCCCCTAGCCCTCGGCATTTCCGCCTGTGTAACATTCATGCTTGTAGTCAGACAAGGTGACTGAAATTGGAGGCGAGAAGGCCTCCAGGGCTAGGGCGAAACATTTATAAGGGGTGCGAGTATACTGAAACGTATTATGGCAATGGTAACTTTATTTAATAGAGGAGGCGGACGATGTGTTTTTGTATAGGGGATCCACTCCCCCTTCTCCCCGGCCACGGGCTTGGTAATATCTCCTTAACCCCACACCGGCCACGTCCTGCCACCCCCTACCGCAGTCAAGCTGCCGTCAGAATGATTTATGCATTACTCAGAATTCTCAACCATTATTAAGAACAGGCGGATTGGCCGTTGCCGCTGGGATGTGGCGATCACCTTCCAGTCCGCTCGGGTTTAGGGCCATGCATTTATGGTCAGTTTCTGAAAAAAAAAACTAACTTGTCGTCACGATCACTGCCCCCTTACATTTTCCGAAGCCTCTCAAAGAGACATTCCACCCTTGCATCGCAATGACTATATTGAAGTAGCAATCATAATTTTTAACGCATTATTTAGAATAGAGCGACGGGACTCGATACTGGGGTTCTACAGATTGATTATAATGTCTTGTAACCATCCGTACTTCTTACACGTTGCAGACCACTTAAAATTTTCAAACCGTTTTACGTAGGACTTACTGCAACTTCCACTGTTTTCTATTAGCCTAGCACAAATAACCTAACATTTACATGAAAAAGAAAGCAACCCGGGACCGGAAGCATCGTTGTCAGAAAGTAACGTTCGTTTAGGTAACAAAAATACTGATAAAACACCCCAGACAGTAGACACTTGCGTGAATCCAAATGGCTTTAAAGCAATCCTTAATAATTCAAACCCCGTTCAATGTGTATTCTTTGGAATAACAATGCCTCACTCTTTTGACTTGAGACTGGCTGTTTCACCTGTGCGAGTGAACGGTGACTTTGTTGCCAGATAAAAACATTGTGCTTGTTGCTTCTTGCGTAATTAACTGAGATCTCTCAGATTTTTAAATGTAAGCATTAAAAAGGCTTGAGTATGTTGCATAAAACGATGAGTTTCAATTATTCTGCATTTTAATACAGCTGAGAAAAACGTTAATGTTAAAATAAACTACACTAAAAGACCTAATTACAGGCAGAGCCGATATCCGAGTTGGGCCTCGACCTAGTGCCTTTTCTGTGGAAGCAAACACGTACAGAAGGATTAGCCGGATGTTTATTGAGAAACGGTTGAAACGGGGAGGAAGTCCATGGCTGTTGAAAGCACCCCATTTTTACTATTTCAGTCAATACTGCTTCGATTTTTACGTTTAAAACGTCGTTTTAGGACTACTGAGCAAGTAACGTATCGTACTGAAACAAGAAAAAGGCAAAAATTAAAGCTGGGGGAGATATGCAGGGCTAAATTTTCTTCCAGTTCTAGCCAACCGTGCTTATCTGTCCTGTGTAAACAAAAGGTGTTATCCGAGTTGGGCCTCGCTTCATCCGAGTTGGGCCTCGCCGGATGTCCACAGGTTCTGTGGGATCGACTTGGCATGCCGTTAAAACCCCCCAACCTTAATTGCGATTCTTGTAATGTTGTTTACATATTTCATTGTAATCTTTGCAAACACGGACTCTATGTTGGAGAAACCGGGACTTCCTACCGCCTTAGGTTTAATAACCACAAAAAGTCTATTAGAGACAACGCTATTGGATTCCCTTTAGCAGAACACTTCAAGCTCCCCGTTCATGCCCTTGATAATCTAAAAGTAACTCTCATAGCTACAATCTTGGACAAAACTCGTTGGAACACCCCTGCACCCCCGTTCCCCCGTACAATGTTGGAGGTAATAATGTCAATTGGAGATGCACCGCTTTAGTTTGGACACAACATTGTACTGGGGGAACGGGGGTTTCGTAAATCGTGCGCAACACTGTACTGGGGGACGAGGGTTTCCCAAATCATGCACGACATCATATTGTACACGGTACAACGGTTGAAGGTGTTCCAACAGTTTTGTCCAAGATTGTAGTAAGTTTGTTTGCACAGAAAACCGTAAACGTACGGAACTAATTTGGATTATGAAGCTTAAATCACATCTCACTGGACTTAACAAAGACCTCGGTCTTCTTAATCAATACACCTTCCATCAAACACTTTAATCCTATTATATTTGTTTATTTAACTTCCAGCGCCTTGTTCGTTGCTTGTTATTTTCTTGATTAAGCTACTCACTTTGTTGTAAGATTTCGCTGAAGAAGGTTCCAGGGGGACCGAAAATTTCGTAATAAATTGTAGACTTTGTACTCCTATAATCAACCAGTTATGCTCTTTATTGCATTCATTCTCATTTTGTATTTTAATCTTGGAGTATACGTGGAACTTAATTTTTCTGTTATATATATATATATATATATATATATATATATATATATATATATATATATATATATATATATATATATATATATATATATATATAAATAAGACAAGGTATGACATTTCTCACGACGAAGCACCAACCTTGGCCTATTTTTACACTCTTACTCTTACTGCAAACCTCAAAAGACTTGAGCGATCACGCCATCTGTTCCAGCAGAATATCCAGCACCTCTCCGGATGCAACTTTCTGCATAAGATAAATTCTAAACAGTAAAAAAGGTGAGAAAATGAAACTAAGAATTACTACCACCTTAGCCTTACGCCCGGTTGAACTTGACTGCCAGCCAGTGCTTCTACACTCTAAATTCATTTTTCCTGAAATGAATTTTAAAATTACTTGCAATTGGCTTGGAATTTTCTGCCTGATATTTAAAAAGGACTAAAAGACGCTTCTTAATTGCTGATCCAAGATTTCATCCTGTCAAGCCATGCGTAATTTCAAAACGCTATACGGCATTTCCAGATTTCCTGAAATAATCCCTTCCAAAAGAGCATCCAGATATCCCAAATTTCGGAAAGAGTGGAAGCACTGCTGCACGCGACACTGATGATAGTAGCCTGCGCAGCTATCCCTGCTGTCTTTTTCACAGAAACACGTAATACAAGGTGAAGCGCAGCAAAAGAACCAAAGATCGCCATGCAGATTATGGCATATTTTCACATAGTGTTTCGAACGCCTGTGGTTCGCAGATGCTACAATGTACAATATAACGTGAATGGATATGTACACTATACTACAAACGGAGCGCAGTGCGGACGTACGTTCACACATAGCTATGGTCCTTGCACTGGCAAAGGGAAGAACGCTCAGTACTGTGTTTACGTACTACATGTGTAAGGCAAAAACCGTCTTGCCTACAATTTGGATGTTATGGTGCGTAACGTCTTGCAGCTCTGCTCATTGTACTGAAATGTTACATGAGTTCCCAGGAAGAATTCAAAAGCTGCATTCGCTACGGATCACATTCGAGATATCATGCCGGCGGAACGAGTTCATTGTTCTTCTCTCTGTACTGAATTTACGGAAACCCTACGTGTCGTATCATTGCAGGGTTGAAAAGTTGTATCCGTTCAGTAGGGGAGTTGCAAAATTGGTAGAGCAATCCCTACAATCAAAGCTGTGGCTTCGATTAATTATTATCAAGACATTATTCCGCCACGGTTGCTAATAACTGGTCACCTTGGTAATACCGGTAGCAGTAGTGACACCGTCTGGTCAATCCATAGCTGCTTACACCGTAACGGACCTACGATCATGCTTATTTGAATTCCCGACAGTGTTTTCCGTTTCCAGTATATCATCATTATATCATCCTCGTCATTTATCGGGGAATGCCCTGTCGTTTCTCGGCTTTTTCCCTGTGTTCAGTGGAGAAAAAGTAAATAAAGATAAGGTAAATTCAAAAAACAGAATCAATCAGTCACTTACTACTGTTACGTCTATTAGGACAACGGAGGTGACAGATGGCGTGCGAATGTGTGCGTGCATGTGTGTAGGTATGTGTAGGTATGTGACAAGAACAAGGATACCTATCCTACAAATAGAAGAAAATCTAATTAGGTTGGACAAGCTCGTTTATTATAATGAAAGAAATTCTTTTAGCATTTCTGTCCTTGTGGCAAACAACCCAACGAATAATCAGTTAAGAGTATGGATAGACTGCAATGTTATCTCACAGATAAGCCCCTTCTCAAATATATAACTTCAGAATGGGAAAACAACTTTTATAACGACTGGACTTTGGTTAATATTTCTCGTGACTTGATAATGCAACATGAAGTTCTTCAAATACAGTGGTTCCCAACATGGGCTTTATCACCTCCTGGAGGAATTTTCTCAACTCATGGGGCGATGAAGTTTAAGGGGGATTCAGGGGAAAGGGGACAGCAAATTTATGCGGGACCACACTAGATTCCGAAAGTGTTCTTCTACCTAAGATCTCAAAGTGGTTCGCAACAAAGGAGATAAATGAAGTCAACAAGTCCCAGGTGTCTAACATTCCATATTCAGATGCACTACACAGTTTGTTTATTACCTTTATCACCAAATGTCACAGCATCGCAGCTAACAGTGCTCTAAGGGTGATTCTGTAATTTCTTTAGTGAACATTTGGAAGTTGCCCCTAGGACCTATTATGTACCCTGGGGGAACGAGCCGCGCCTTGATGGGGCCCTAGCATCCGTTAAATTCCAAAAACATTCTCCTTCCCTGACGGTGACCAAACCTTCACGCTTCCGTAAATCGTTAATACATTGAAAGATTCTCCATCTCAAAAGGGAATCACAGACCCTGCACTACTGGTTTGCTACCCTGGGCCGGGCCCACACGTAGAACGATATATATGCAGACCAACCCTTTGTGTGTGCAGGCCAACCACTGCCCTAGTTTAAGACAGTAACTGATATTCATATTTGAAAACGCGGGGGTGTCTACCATAGTACAGGTATTTTCACAAGCCAGGATACAGATGAGGCATAAGGGAGCAGACGAAAGTGTTTTGTATTATGCTACAAGCCAGCCCCCATCTTCACCCCTTTTCTTCGAGAAAAATGGTAAATACCCGGTAACTTTTTATTGTTGCAGAAGGGCCAAGTAGTGGTGGCAGAACATGTCATAAGTGATAATTACATGCTATTTACAAACTGCATTGCCATCGTTTCTTCATTCATCAGCAAAATTCTTCCGCCTCATCTATTCTGAAGCTGTGCAATGCATATTCAAAGTACGTCGAGAACTTAAAGAACAGCTAGGGCCACTTTACTGATTATTATGTAACGTAAACATGCACTTGTTACCATGCTTGTTGTATCCCTTAAAAAATGTTTTTCGAAGGAGATTTTGCAGTTGGGGGAGGGGCAGTTGAACGTCTTATGCCACAGACCCGGGAGACAGCTTTTATGGGAGGGGTTGCCCTTCCCCACTGGAAAGATGTTGAAAGTTTAAAGGCTCTTAAGTGGTATTTCATGCTGCACTTTTGCAATTTTGAAGTACTAATTGGAAGTGTTTTTTGCCTTTTGTTAGAAAATTTTATACATCCCTCAAAGTGGACAAATACTAATAAGTTTCGTGGTTGAACAGTCTGGGCTCAAATGTACCCCCCCCCCCCCAATCTCCCTTATCATTGGACAGGGGAGTTTAGTCAGCCTACCAACCAAGCTTCCTGCGACTATAATATGAAATTCACGTTAGCTTCGCACATGTAAATAAATGTTAGTTCTTAAAAGCTACGAACACCATGTTTAACCTAATCCAATGCATTTCCGTTACGATAAGTTCTATTTATCATTTCTACGCATCAACGCAAAAATGTTATACTATGTACAACCGGCGTCCTACTGTTTACAAAACGTAGCTAAAGCATTTGGCGACAGTTTTGTCTACACCATTAATTCACAGAAGTATCTCGTATATGTCAGTATCAAAGTTAAAATAACTTTGCATTACCTCAGTTTTTCTCGACCTTTCTTTACCTGACGAGAAAGGGGAAAAAATAAGAGAATGAAATGAATAGGCTTCTATATATGATTCTTTTCTATTGATAGTATTTTCAAAAACGATTTTAATAACAAATAATCCTACAACAAATAGTATATACTTCCAATGAAGATGTAATGTATCACAGGAAAGACCTATGCAGTCATTGATATTAAGAATTTTGTTTCCACCTTTACATTTCAATTTACATTCGTCTTACCATTTGTCTTTATTAAAATCCTACTTTGTCAGTAATGAAAGCTATCTATACGTGCATATAGGCATATAATCATCTTTAATAGCAAATCGGCAAATGTTTGTTTTGTAATTTTACAAGGTACAAAAACTTGTAGAAGTGAACCAACAAATAAAAGGTGATGTATTGTACTATGGTAATATGACTATCAATTCACTGAAGAAACCGAGGTAACTTATATTTATCATCCCATTCATTTATTTATTTTTCAAAAGCTATCACGCTACGTTTGGAAGTTGTTTTCTGTTTATTAGCCTTGGACGGGTAATGTTGTTTCAAAAAATGTCTTGAAGTGGAGACCCATTTTGTTAACGCTTTGATGTTAAAAGCTTCATTATATGTAGAAACTTATTTCAGATTGTTTTAAGTTCCTAACAGTTTCGGTCTCATCATCTCTCCATTGGTTCTGCCCTGGGCATGGACATGGGAGGGGCGGGGCAAGAGGGGCCGGCTCACCATGGATCATGGGTCAAACCTTAATCAAAAAATTGGCTAAAGTAATAAGTACTTGAAATGGTGAAAAAATTGTATAGTCCTGTCCATAAGTTCTAAATAACACGACTGAGCATCGGAGTGACAACTTTCTACGTGAGCCCCCTCCCTCCCCCCCCCCCCGCAATTAAACGATACGTGCTCCTCCAGTACACAACTCAGAATGAGAAGCATCCCAATTATGAGGATGTATAAGCATTACAAGGTTTAAAGTTTACAAGTAAAGCTTCATTTTTTTTTCTCAGTCACATTTCCTGCTGAAGGGGAAGAGTTTATCGCATACTCCAACTATGACACGACAGAGATCAAATCAAATATTTTCCAACTATATCGCTGTTTTGCATCTAAGCTGCTTTATAGAAAAAAATATGAACCCTTCAAGAGGGCTTTTCCTAAAAAGGGATGACAAGGGAACGTTTGTGAGTTACCTGGATTTCCCTGCCTAAGGTTCCTAAATTAATATCTTCTTTTTTATTACCAAAATTAATTTGGAGCCGGAAATATTTTTTTAAGGTAAAAAAATATTCTTCTTTCAACATAACAAAGAAAATTTTATACATCAGAGTCAAACACACGTAAGTGTTCAACTTCCATGTACATCTTTCGTCTTTCGACCCAAACTGGCAACTGCCTTATTTGCAAAATTCTCGTAGCCTGGAGCTCTCCTCCTCCCAGATCTGGACGTTTTAGACCTGATTATGAAAAAAGGGCTTGGCGGGAGGGGTACACATCTCTTTTGTAAAATAATAATAATATTTGAGTGCCTAAAAGAAATTTGGCGGCCCAGTTTTGCATCGTGTTTCGAAAAAACAAACATTTGCCAAAAATGCTTGGTATTTATATATAACCTTTGAAAAAAAATTACAGACTGAATGTAAAATAGAGTTGGGCCTCGTCCTTAAAAACTTCTTTGCAATGATACTTTAGTTTCTAAAGTATTGGCGGGAAGTTAATCCTCTGAAATACCCTGTTTTTACTATTATGATAGCAAAGTGTTTTGAGAATTTTAGCAATACAATTCAAGTTTTTTATCTTAAAAATGATTTATGCTTTGTACTTTATTTTCCTAAGGCTTGAAACGACATTTACGCAAGGTCTCTTTATAAGAGCAAATTGGTGATGTCTTCGGTAAAGCTTTGAACTGATGATGTGTCTAGAAATTCTCATTGTTTAGGATCCATTGTTTATTGTGCATTTACTTGAAGGGTATTGTCTAGGCAGGGAGCTATTACGAATGGAGAAAAAGCAATGTCTTTGTTTCTTGGTATTTTGTTCGACCCAAATTGTTACCCTTGAATCATATTCTCACCATCTTTATAGATCTATTGAGTTCTTAACTCTTTATCATTCAATTTCTTTGTGCTATTGTCCCACGTCATCTCTTTGATGTCATGTCGTCTGTTTCGATAAACAAGACTCTAAAGCTATGCTTGTTTAAAAAGAAAGACTATTATTATCCACGTTTACTATCGAAAATAGTGAGTTTTGCAAAAAAGGCAATGTAAAGTTTTTTAATTCAAAAATTCGGTAGAAATAGATGTGCAGTCCACATTTACCTAAAAAAGTACAATTTTTTTCCAAAATAAGGAAAAAATACATTCATTTCTAACGGTACGACTAACTTCTCATTGACAATATTTTTGTGGCTTTGAAAACTAAAAGACTTTTTTCAATTAAATTTCCCACTCTTCGGGACCCTTCTTGATGACAAATCTTGGCTTAACATGAAGCTTTATCCTTCCTTTGATTTAAAAAATGGACGGCATATGTGCACACGACTGCATATTCTTGAAAATCACTACAGTTCTAACTTAAACATTACAACAAAAACATCAGAAAGGCTGTGTGAGGATCAATACGTAGGGAAAGATCTTCCCTACAACTGTCGCTTATCGTATGGTTACCCGGATTACAGCCCTTCGTAACAGCTAGTGGGTTTTCTAGCTTTGGAATGTCGGAACTGATGGTTACTTCAAAGGTCAATAAGCTACTTTCACTTCATCCGTAGTAGTTCCAAGTAACAACTCCCTGGTTGTAACCCAGGGTCGCAATATGGTGCAATCTTTGGTAAATCTTTGAAATGATTGCATGCTTAGAAGTAGCCCTTCTACTTTCTCCTTGGCTAGGTGAAAGGGCAAGAGTGTTGTCTAACCCCCCACCCCACCCGTTTGAATTTTTCGCTTTGAAAAGTTGCTTGGATGCAAAATTGTGCCATCTTCGAAAGAGCTTTGATTAATTTTATGTATTAAAAGTGAATCTTTCCTTGGGTGGGAGATGGCACGGTGCCATACCTCAAGCTAAGATTTGGCCGATGCGCAGCCCACCCTCTGTTAAGGCGCTCTACTTTTAGGGTCACCGTCGGTTGATGTGTATTGTAGCTCCTTTTTTTTTCACAAAGACCTCCCACATTGGCCGAAATGAGACCCTCTGGACCTCTAAAGTTCTTTTGAAACCAACATCTCAAGAACAAAAGTTAAACTTGAAAATTTATTCCTTAAAATTACCTAATAGGAGAAAACAGGACAAAAAGGTACTTGAACAAGCTCATTAATTTCAACATGAATTAAAGGTTATGATGGGCTGTATTTTAAATAGGCATACTGTATCAGACTCCCCGTGAGAAACTATACCAAAAGTCTTCAAGGAACAGGCTTTAGCTGTGTCGTGTGCATGATGCATGGGGAAGGGGGTTCATTCGTTAGTGTGAGATATCGACATAAAAACCTGTCTACGGTGGCGTTTTGAGAACTCTCCCGGAAAAGTTTGGAAAATAGGGAACCTGTATGCGCAATTTGCCAGGTTCTGATGAGCTTGAAAACAAATCAAGAGGATACCTGCGGTTTCTATTATCTTCAGTTTTTTTTTAAGTGGGCCATTTTTTATTTAGGGTTTAGAAATATCAGAAGGGGACATCAGCTAGGTCAGCTGATGCCTTACCCTCCTATCCCCTCTGCAGACTACGGCCCTGAAGTTTTTTTCGCGGGATGAGAATGCTGCTTTTAAGATCTTTAATATTTTTGTTGCTGTTTTACTAACACTTCTTTCATTTATGTGTATCAGACCAAGCACGTAGAGGGCATGTAGTCACGTTTCCTAATATAATGAGATCGATCTTATTTTTTATGGCAAAATGGGACTTGAAGAAAAAGGAAACACCCATGGCTGTTCCCAAATATAACAACCCATACCTCACTGAGGGCAATGACCTCCAGGCTCCAGAATGAATGAAAGCCCACCAAATTATATAAAGACCAAGTATAAACTAATACATGCCCACTTGCAAGTTACAGCAGTTTTATAGTAAGGCAGATTCAATTAAGATGTTACAAAACAGCAAGATTGGCTTAATACTCATGAAAGTTCTGCACTTAACCTACTTTCAAAGACGGCTTTATAAATACATAAAAACACATACGGTTAGCTATTTGCAAAGGACGGCTTTAAGCATATCTACCAGATAAATTACAACAGTCACCTAAAGCAGCGGTCGGCAAACTGGGGGTCGCGACCCTTTTGAGGGTCGCAAAAATATTTCAGAGGGTCGCAAAAACATTCAAGAGAGAAAAAAATATTGCCAAATTTTTCATTAAAAAAAAAAGCAATGGGAATGACTCTAATCTAAGAGCCGAATAACCGGTTAATTGTTCCGTTCCCCAGCAACCGCGTGTGCCATCACAGTAGACTTAATTTGAGGGCGTTTCCTTTGAATAACAATATTTATATTTTGTGAGCATACCTTGCCAGAATTCTAGTCGGCTAATCAAGAGCGAACTTATTCCATTTTGTTGCATTTTTAGTAAGCCGTTTCGAACGTACCTGGATGTAGTGAGGAGCGGTTTCGGCCGTTGTAGCAAAAACCACCGTTACGCTTTTAACTAACCGGATGAATCTTGAGGTCTATTCTGAGAGTCGCAATTTCTCCACTCCAACCAAGAATCCGAGAAACAGTTGTAGAGAAAATGCAAGCTCACATTAGGCAGTGTAAGAGAAAAAGCGAGCTCACACAGGCGGCAGAAGGGGGACGCGGGCGACATCTCACCCGATAAATTTTTCGGGTGGGGGGATATCCTCAATAAGAAAAATAGTCCTCCGTAGCAATCCAAAATATTAGCCCGTTGACGAAAATGGGACTGCCAAACATTTTACCTTTTCGGCCTTCCTCATACAACTTAACGTCAGCAGAATCTGAACAGCGAGTACTTTTACCGGCGAAATTTGTTGTACAATTTTTGTTAACAACAAATCGCATTTGATGGGATTCAGTTATGAAAAAAAATTTCCAAAGGAGATGGGGATGGCCTCCCTCCCCATAATACACTGTGAAACCAGTTTAGCCAATCTAAACAAAGATCCCTGCATCCACCGGTGCACTTTAAAAATAAAATGCCACTCCCTTACACCCCCAAGGATGGCGGAACCATAATTTCCACAAGTATTTAAAACTTCCAAATTTTGGGCCCGCTCGTCCCCCTAAATATTATTGCTTCCGCCCGCCGCTGTAAGCTCATTCATCCCACTGAAAAATATGTTATTAGTGTGGACGCATGGACATTCATTTATTCTCACTTGACTCCGGAATATTTTTTGGGGATGGAATGGCCAATTGTTATAATCTGAAAGATATGTAAGGGAAGGTACAGAGATATTTCCAAAAAGATGATTAAAGATGTGTGCAGTATATATTGCGTTTCCCATTTGTTGACGTCATGTCTTTCAAAGTATATTTAACTTTTGTGAATAGTCACACTTGTGTGAAAAACTAAGAGAGTTTAATGTTTCTAAAAGCAAGTGGATTATAAAAAAAATGAAATGAAAAAAAAACTTCAGTGGAAAACCAGTATTTTGTTTCATTTAAACGAAAATTGATCTTACATTTGAATAGTTCCGCACTTTGAGTTGATCCTTCTTTCACCAATTTTATCCTTTTTTTCGTTATAGCTTTATTTGCAAGTGCTTCAATATGAAGGGTCGTAAGTCGAAATGAAAAGGTGTTGCTGTATTAATTTACGGATTCATGACGGTCAAATCTAAACTGCATCTTCAGGCCGCGTAGCCGCGGGGCGGGGGAGGGGGCAGCCGCCCTTGCTTTCAAACATATTTTTGGGTATTTTTTTACTTTTTTTTCTCTTTTTCTACGATTATTGTTAGTATTTCTCCTATTTATATGCCAGTGAATAGGGCCCGGTTGAGTTACGATCTGGAAGGCATTTTCCACCAAAATGTTCTCGTACGCTTTGCGCGTATATCATGGTGGCACCAACGCTTACGACCTTGAGTCTATTCACAGGTTTCGCTCCCTCTTTGACAAATTTCTGGCTACGCGCCAACTGCTCTCACCGACCCATCAAGGGGGGCCACCAAGATTCCGGAGTAGAAAATTGGGACCACCAAGCCAAGAAGTTTGCCGACCACTGACCTAAAGCAAGGATGGGTTATAACTATCACTTAATAAGACATTTAGTGGTAATGGTGGTTTAAAAATCATTTCGCAATTTCCTCCTATGCCAAAACCTGGCAAGAGTCGTTATCAATACCAAGTAGGTGGTCATTCAAGCATTTGTCACTAGCCCTGAGGGTTCACATTGGATGGCATTTATCTCAGATTAAAATGAACTGAGATCTAACCTTCAGTGATCACGGGTAATCCGATCCCTCTTTAGCAGTGTTAACTTCAGTGCAGCATTTGTTGTACTGGGTTTCTGTTGTACCAGAATAGTTATCATAATTTTAAACAAGGCTGCTGCTCGTTTTCAGTGAAGGCAATAGTCTCTAGGCTCTAAAATGAAATTTGTTACTTGTGGCATAGGTAAGGATTTCACACAAAAATTATAAAAATGAAACAAGTTAAAGGCACACATTTTTTTTAATAATACAATACAAAACCACGAATAAAAGCCTATCAAACTGTGTACAAAACATAAAAAACTAATACATATCCACTTAAAGGTTCTTCAAGTTTGAGATGTTCCAAAACAGCAAGAACGGCTTTATACCCATGCAAGTATCGTACTTAGCCTACCTTGAAAGACAGCTTTATAATATACAAACGCATGCTCTTAACTATTTGCAAACAAGGACGGCTTCATAAATATATATATATATATATATATATATATATATATATATATATATATATATATATATATATATATATATATATATATATTATATATTTCTCTAATTCGGCACTTAGGGGGAAACTTGTTGTTGAAAAGTCGACCTTAAGGGGAACAAAATTTTCGGGTGAAGTATAAGTTTCGCCTTTAACGTTTCCACACACTTTTTCTATAGGAATACGTAAACTTACAAGGGCGCCCTCTTAGATTTACAAACTAGATGCCATTACTTCAAGTTGTCAAATTTACGGACACCTAGCATTTACCCTTAAGGTGTGAATTAGCGTTATATATATATATATATATATATATATATATATATATATATATATATATATATATATATATATATTTCTCTAATTCGGCACTTAGGGGGAAAGTTGTTGTTGAAAAGTCGACCTAAGGGGAACAAAATTTTCGGGTGAAATATAAGTTTCGCCTTAACGTTTCCACACACTTCTTCTATAGGAATACGTAAAAGTTAAAATTACAAGGGCGCCCTCTTAGATTTACAAACTAGATGCCATTACTTCAAAGTTGTCAAATTTACGGACACCTAGCATTTCCCCTTAAGGTGGGAATTAGCGTGATATCTATATATATATATATATATATATATATATATATATATATATATATATATATATATATATATATATTTCTCTAATTCGGCCACTTAGGGGGAAAGTTGTTGTTGAAAAAGTCGACCTTAAGGGGAACAAAATTTTCGGGTGAAATATAAGTTCGCCTTAACGTTTCCACACACTTTTCTATAGGAATACGTAAACTTACAAGAGCGCCCTCTTAGATTTACAAACTAGATGCCATTACTTCAAAGTTGTCAAATTTTACGGACACTAGCTGTAAACACGAATGACTGGATGACTGGCCATTGAAATAACGTTAATTATATGTTTAGACGTTAGGGCGAATTTATTTCTTATGTATTTTATTATCTTTTTCGCCCTATGTACAAGCAGATATAACAATTTCCCCTTAAGATGGGAATTAGCGGTATATATATATATATATATTTATACATTATATATATATATATATATATTATATATATATATATATAATGGATATATATATATATATATATATATATATATATATATATATATATATATATATATATAACGCTAATTCCCACCTTAAGGGGAAATTGTTATATCTGCTTGTACATAGAGCGAAAAAAAGATAATAAAATACATAAGAAATAAATTCGCCCTAACGTCTAAACATATCATTAACGTTATTTCAATGGCCAGCCATCCGTTCGTGTTAACAGCTAGGTGTCCGTAAATTTGACAACTTTGAAGTAATGGCATCTAGTTTGTAAATCTTAGAGGGCGCCCTTGTAAGTTTACGTACTTCTATAGAAAAAGTGTGTGGAAACGTTAAGGCGAAACTTATATTTCACCCGAAAATTTTTTTCCCCGTAAGGTCGACTTTTCAACAACAACTTCCCCCCTAAGTGCCGAATTAGAGAAATATATATATATATATATATATTATAAATACTATATATATATATATATATATATATATATATATATATATATATATATATTATATATGTAGATAGATATATTTATATATGTATATATATCTATATATATCACGCTAATTCCTACTGTACGGGGAAATCGGTATATCGCGGTTTCGTTAAGGCGAAAAAAGAAACAACAAAAAACATTAAAAAATATTTCCCCTTTTGGAAACCAGATATAAAACAACGCTTTTTCAATGGCCCACCATCCGTATTTGTTAAGACAGTGGTCGGCAAACTTCTTGGCTTGGTGGTCCCAATTTTCTACTCCGGAATCTTGGTGTCCCCCCTTGATGGGTCGGTGAGAGCAGTTGGCGCGTAGCCAGAAATTTGTCAAAGAGGGAGCGAAACCTGTGAATAGACTAAGCGTAGCGTGGCCACCATGATATAAGCGCAAAGCGTACAGAACATTTTGGTGGAAAATGCCTTCCAGATCGTACTCACCGGGCCTATTCACTGCATATAAATAGGAGAAATACTAACAATATCGTAAAAAAGAAAAAAAAAGTAAAAAAAATACCCAAAAATATGTTGAAGCAAGGGCGGCTGCCCCCCCCCCCCCGCGGCTACGCGCCTGAAGAGCAGTTTGATTTGACCGTCATGAATCCGTAAAATTAATACAGCAACACCTTTCATTTCGACTTACGCCCTTCATATTGAAGCACTGCAACTAAAGCTATACGAAAAAGGATAAATTGTGAAAGAAGGATCAACTCAAAGTGCGGAACTATTCAAATGTAAGATTATTTTCGTTTAAATGAAACAAATACTGTTTTTACTGAATTTTTTCATTTCATTTTTAATCCACTTCTTTTAGAAACATTAAACTCTCTTAGTTTTTCACACAAGTGTGACTATTCACAAAAGTTAAATACTTGAAGACATGACGTCAACAAATGGGAAACGCAATATACTGCACACTCTTCATCATCTTTTGGAAATATTCTCTGTACCTTCCCTTACATATCTTTCAGATATAACAATGGCCATCCCCCAAAAAACATTCCGGAGTCAGTGAGAATAAATGAATGTCCATGCTTCCACACTAATAACATATTTTTCAGTGGGATGAATGAGCTTACAGCGGCGGCGGAAGCAATAATATTTAGGGGGACGAGCGGGCCAAAATTTGGTTAAATACTTGTGGAAATTATGGTCGCCATCCTTGGGGGTGTAAGGGAGTGGCATATTAAGTGCACCGGTGGATGCAGGGTCTTTGTTTGAGATTGGCTAAACTGGTTTCACAGTGATATGGGGAGGAGGCCATCCCCTCCCCTTTGGAAATTTTTTTCATGACTGAATCCCATCAAATGCGATTTGTTGTAACAAAAATGTACACAAATTTCGAAAAGGTAAAATGTTGCAGTTCATTCGTCAACGGGCAATATTTGATTGCTACGGAGGACTATTTTCTTATTGAGGATATCCCCCCACCGAAAAATTTATCGGGGAGATGTCCCCCCGTCCCCCTTCTGCCGCCTGTGTGAGCTCGCTTTTCTCTTACACTGCCTATGTGAGCTTGCTTTTCTCTTACACTGTTCTCGATTCTTGGTTGGAGTGGAGAAATTGCGACTCTCAGAATAGACTCAAGATTCTCCGTTAGTTAAAAGCGTACGGTGGTTTTTGCTACAACGCCGAAACCGCTCTCACACATCCAGGTAGTTCAAAACGGCTACAAAAATGCAACAAATGAATATTCGCTCTTGATAGCCGACTAGAATTCTGGCAAAGTATGCTCACAAAATATAAATATTGTTTTCAAGGAACGCCTCAAATTAAGTCTACTGTGATGGCACACGTGGTTGCTGGGGAACGGAACAATTAACCGGTTATTCGGCTCTTAGATTAGAGTCATTCCCATTGCTTTTTTTTAATGAAAAATTTGGCAATATTTTTTTCTCTCTTGAATGTTTTTGCGACCCTCTGAAATATTTTTGCGACCCTCAAAAGGGTCGCGACCCCCAGTTTGCCGACCGCTGTGTTAAGAGATACGGGTACGCAACTTGGTCAGCATTGAAGTATTTGCATATAGATCATGTGGTGAAACGGACGTTACCATCCGTTTACGTATTCCTATATAAAAAGCGTGTGATTTCGCAAAGTCGACCTGATTTTTTCCCCTTTTAAACGATTTCCCTTTTTAGGGGGGTTTTTCATACAATATTTCCCCCTAATCCCAAGTTAGCAATATATATGTATATATATATATATATATATATATATATATATACAAATATATATATATATATATATGTTTATATATGTGTATATATATATATGTATATAATTCGACAGGTTGTTGGAAATCTCGATACCGCGTTTTCTTTAAGGCGAAAATGAAACAATAAAATACATAAGCATGTATTTCCCCTAAGGTAAAATAAACTGTTCAAAGACATAATCAACGTTATTTCAATGGCTCGCCATCTATTAGTGTTAACGGATAGGTGTTCGTAAATTCGTCTACATTGAAGTAATAGTGTGTAGACTGTGTGGTTGAAAGCAAGTTACCATACGTTTACGTTTTCCTGTATAAAAATTGTGTGAAAACGTTAGGGGGAAACGATTTTTCCCCGAATGTACATTTACCCCCTAATGTATGTTTATATATATATATATATATAAATATATATTTCTCTAATTCGGCCCTTAGGGGGAAAGTTGTTGTTGAAAAGTCGACCTTAAGGGGAAAAAAATTTTCGGGTGAAATATAAGTTTCGCCTTAACGTTTCCACACACTCGTTCTATAGGAATACGTAAACTTACAAGGGCGCCCTCTTGATTTACCAACTAGATGCCATTACTTCAAAGTTGTCAAATTTACGGACACCTAGCTGTTAACACGAACGGATGGCTGGCCATTGAAATAACGTTAATTATATATTTAGACGTTAGGGCGAATTTATTTCTTATGTATTTTATTATCTTTTTTTCGCCCTATGTACAAGCAGATATAACAATTTCCCCTTAAGGTGGGAATTAGCGTTATATATTATATATATATATATATATATATATATATATATATATATATATATATATATATATATATATATATATATATATATATATATATATATTGGGGAAATTGTTATATCTGCTTGTACATAGGGCGAAAAAAAGATAATAAAATACATCAGAAATAAATTCGCTCTAACGTCTAAAAATATAATTAACGTTATTTCAATGGCCAGCCATCCGTTCGTGTTAACAGCTAGGTGTCCGTAAATTTGACAACTTTGAAGTAATGGCATCTAGTTTGTAAATTAAAGAGGGCGCCCTTTTAAGTTTACGTATTCCTATAGAAAAAGTGTGTGGAAACGTTAAGGCGAAACTTATATTTCACCCGAAATTTTTTTCCCCTTAAGGTCGACTTTTCAACAACAAGTTTCCCCCTAAGTGCCGAATTAGAGAAATATACACACACACACACACATATATATATATATATATATATATACAATCGGTAAAGAAGAAACTGTAAAACAACAGTCCTACAAAATTGAATGGCTGGATCTCGGAAGATATACAAATTAGCGGAAGGCTTGAAATTCGGTAAATAAACAGCCAGCAATTGTTTTTTGCAGAGCTTTCGAGCAATACTAGCTCTTCTTCAGTGCAAGGTCAGAGACCTATATATATATATGTATATATATATATATATATATATATATATAGATATTATATATATATATATATATATATATATATATATTGCTAATTTGGGATTAAGGGGAAATATCGTATGAAAAAACCCGCCTATAAGGGGAAATCGTCTATAAGGGGAAAAAATCAGGTCGACTTAACGAAACTACACGTTTTTCCTATAGGAATACGTAAACGGATGGTAATGGCCTTTTCACTACATAATATATATGCCATTACTTCAATGTTGACCAAATTACGTACACGTATCTGTTAACACGTACAATTGGTGGGCCATTGAAATAACGTTGATGTATATCTGTTTTTCAAATTCAATCAAATGGCGAAATATAATCTTATGTATTTTATTGTTTTTTTTCGCCTTTTCGAAAGGTCGTCTAGCGCCCTCTAAATTTTCCCCCAACCGTGGGTTTTAGCGTTATATATATATATATATATATATATATATATATATAATATATATATATATATATATATATATATATATATATATATATTATATATATATATATATATATATATATATATATATATATATATATATTATATATATATATATATATATATATATATATATATATATTATATATATCAGATAAACTACAACAGTTAACCCGAAGCGAGGATGACTACAAATATCATGTTATTAAAAGACACATAGTTGTAACGGTGGTTTTAAAAAATATATAAACATATAGGCGGTAAAGTTGGTTGGATGGTTTGAAAAATATAATTTACAGGTAAAATAAATGAATAATGAATGCCATGGCACATAATACTTCAAGGACTAGGAAACTTTCATGGCTGTCCACAAATACAGTATAATTTGTAACTCACTGAAAGCAATAGCTGCGAGGTTTCAGAATACATGTCTACTTGCAAGGTACAATAGTTTTCTAAAATGCAGGTTGAAGTTTTAGATGTTACAAAACATTACGAATGGCTTTATACTATGCCAGTACTGTACTTGACCTACTTTCAAAGACAAGCTTACAAATATAGGCAGAAAGTTAACTATTTGCAAAGTAAGGCTTCGAAAGAATATATCAGACAAAAGTACAACAGTAACCTGAAACAAGGATGGCTATATAAATATCATGTAAAAAGACAGGAAGTGGTAACGGTGGCTTAAAAGCTATACGGTTAGAAGACATATCGTAGCAAAGTGAGTGTGTTAGTTTCAAAAATATAATGTATAGGTACAATAGACACCCTAGAACATGGATGGCATATGACATATCATGAACAACAGAGATAGATACATCTATTTTGCTACTGTCACTTCCAGACGACTCCACTCAAATATCAGATTTGTGTAAGTACAACCATAAACTAACTCGCAAGAGTGACCATGTTAATATAACGTGCAAACACGATTGGTTAACTTACAGGAAGGGTTAGCTTCAAATACGACTGCTGAAAGAAATTACAACAGTAAACTTTAAGAAAGCATGACAGCTTCAAAAATATCAAATACAAATTCAAATAAAAGTAACTTACTAGCAAGTACAATTGCAAATGGCCTACTTGCTATCACCACACTAATCCAATTCCATCACACCTTGCTCAATTTCCTAAGTAAAATGAGTTACCAAACGTTATATAATTAATATCAGCTACCAGAAAAGAAAGTTTCGCTTTTGAGATGTGGCCCGAAGCCCAAATTGGCTTGGCAAGAGTAGACCTAAGTCGGATACTGTGGTAAAGCTACATGTAATTAGTTAGTTAGTTAGTTAGTTAGTTAGTTAGTTAGTTAGTTAGTTAGTTAGTTAGTTAGTTAGTTAGTTAGTTAGTTAGTTAGTTAGTTAGTTAGTTAGTTAGTTAGTTAGTTAGTTAGTTAGTTAGCTAGTTAGTTGGTTGGTTGGTTGGTTGGTTGGTTGGTTGGTTGGTTGGTTGGTGGGTGGGTGGGTGGGTGGGTGGTTGGTTGGTTGGTTGGTTGGTTGGTTGGTTGGTTGGTTGGTTGGTTGGTTGGTTGGTTGGTTAGTTAGTTAGATGAGGTTTAACGTCCCAGTTTCCAACCAATTATTTCAAGTCGAGACGACGACGGCCTTTTTTTCCAGTTGTGGCTCACTGGCTTGTTTGCCCTACTTCATTGCTTATGCTGAGCACCAAGCACAAAGGCAGTAGGTTCCGTTTCTAAAGTCTCTGGTATAACCCGGCCAGGATTTGAACCCTAGAAAGTTCAGCGCAAGTCGGATGCTCTAACCACTTGGCCACTGCAGTCGGTACATGTTAATGATAGCTCGTATGTATGGGTGTAAACTATGCAACATTTGCTTCGATATATTGTACTATACCAACGCTGTTCAAAACCCACTCTATGCTAGAAAATTGTTCGTTTGCGATGAAAATGTAGAAAACTTTGATACAAAATTTTTATCTTCTGCTTGGAATTTAAACAAAAAATATAACGAGTACTAAAAACATGACAAATATGTTGATATTCATTCCATGGGCGGCTCACAACAATTTCATTGACAAATTTTCTGCTTACAGCAAATGCAAGACGAACGTTTTACTTAGCGCAACAATATTTTAGGTACCGACATTGCGCAATCTTACACTGAGATTATGCCATCATACACTGGGAAGCATTCGAGCTTTGTATTCTTATTTAAAGGTCTACATCAAAATGACAGTCTGTAACAGCATACGGCTAGCCTTGCAGGCATGCTGGTTGTAACCGCCGTGCTCCATTTCCATTTTTTATCGCCGAAGACCCTTGCAGATGGGAGCGAAGGAAAAACCACAGAGGTCGAGTTTCCGTCTGGTTTACTGACCCTGATTACGAAGGCTATCCGGTACAGTTCGGGGATGGAATCCTATGAGCAGTTTCATAGCATGCCTCAGATTACACAAATTCCCAGTTTTTCCAGGTCCCTTAATTGGGCGGTGGATGCCTCACTTCTGAGGTTTCGCAATTCGCCCTTACAGAAGCTCTGTTTGTTTGTTTATTTTAGTAAGAACATTACATTAGCATATTTATCATTTAAATATTCCCTACTGCTAGTGTTACTGTTATGTTCTCTAAACTCCATTTACCTACTGCTTCATATAACGTTTCTTCATTTATGCTTCCGTTACTGCTTTTAGAGGGGCCATTGAATTTCATGTATACCTTATGATGCACCGAGGGTGTTAAAACATCATAAGATGTAAATTTATCGATCTATACTCGGATAAAAATTAAAATCACGTATTCGACATGCCATGTGGATCTCTTAGGTTTTCTTCGCGAACTTAGTGGAGGGTTTGAAGAATCATGTAAGTTCTTAGTGTCATTAGTTTTTTGATTAGTCTTTTGATTGAATTACTTTTTTCAAATTGGGCCATAACGATAATTTGTTGCCAATCTAGGAGCGAGAAAAGGGTGAGGAAGTTAGATTACATACAGAATTAGATAATGCAGGCCATGCAAGGTTTGTCTCTTTTTTTAAGGTCAAAAGCAGTCGCCCCAATCTTATCTTGAAACAATAGCTAAATATCTCAAATTTCTTTTTATTTCTCTTCCAAGTATCTTTCATAATATTTTAGGACATAAATATTGCATATTCAAGGTAAACCAAGCAGTTGCTCCTTGTAAATTTTACAATTGAGTCAGAAAAATACTGTCACATGATTCTCAAGAGCCATTCAGGAAATAGGATAGTCTACTATACAATTCTTTATTGGGGTGACTGCATTCTCCCTTTAATGTTTACATTAGTCTTAAAGCGCTCCCTGTGTGATGGGTGCCATACGTTTACAACACAAGTCATGTTTTGTAAACTGTCGATTGATATTGAATCATTTATCCATTTGTTTAATCAATATTCATCCAATGTTGTGTTCAGGTCTGCTTACCTGACTTGTATTATAGCGATACTAGCCTTTATGTAGTTGAGGATAATTAACAAGATTACTTACATCGTTGCCACTTAATCCAGTAGTTTGTTAAATTACGAATACTTTAGTGAGCGGTAATAACTAAGTCACGTGTGTAGGTGAGGTATGGTTACAAGATTACATTTGGTCAATGCAAGCATTATTTTGATTATATATATATATATATATATATATATATATATATATATATATATATATATATATATATATGAGTGCAAGGAGACATTAAAATCATTTGATGGCCAAAAAATAATATCTTTGTATAGAGGTTTTTCACCGACGTCACTGCGCTGCGTCTCTCTATTTTGACGGCCAGACGTCCATTGTACAAAAATTGTAACTAAGGTCTTGTCGTGCGCGCGTATCGATAACACACCTTTAGCGCATGAGTAGTGACTGCCAGTATGCTAAAATGAAACGCTAACGCTGACGTCACGTGAAGAACCTGTATATCAGTGAGTTCTTCGATATTCTTATGTATGCATTTTTTGTGCAGTCTTCAAGAATATGAATACTTAACACTAATGGCACACGCGCATAATTACGTAACCATTATTATGAATTATATATTGCAAACATTGAACACAAATCATAGGATTCACCTCCCACCACTCGTTTGCCCATCAGAGTTCAAAGGGAGATAGCAGTCTCCCCATGTTTATTTTCAAAAATCTGACAAATTTTACAAATCTCCACTTATCCCGCTTAACTCGTATCTTTCATTGTTTCGGCATAAAACTTTAAATATTGAAGGAAAACAAAGGAGTTTTCCTACATGAGTTTAAGTAGCAAAAATCTTGTCACATGATTGTTACTTGTCATTACTGAATTAGGATGACGGGGTACAATAATTAAAACTGGGGGATGCATTTTCCTTTAAAAGGCAGTGCGATATTTTCTTGACTTGAAATCATGGAATACAAACAATAAAGCTTCAGGTTTTGATTACTCATGATTATGAATAATTTAATACTTTTATATGCAACGTTTATGCACGCTATGGTTAACTTTTATTATGTTTCTTTGCCAAGTTTCTTCCATGCTTATAAAAGGAAGTTAATCTCCATGTGTTTTACTAAAAGAAATATTACCAGTTAAAGTATGGCTTTTTAGATCGACAAATAATTGAACGAAACTACCGTAATCTGTTAAATTTCTCTTTCTTCTCCCAAATGGATTATTGCAGTGGTGTAAGGTTTTATATGTTGCTTAAGTAGGCCTATGTTGTTTTCGGAATATGAGCTTGTGAGATATTATATTGTGGATTTCAAGCTTCATTGACCTTGCCTGACATGTTGGAAGTACCCTAATTTTCGCTATGATCTGTTATTGTTTCTTTTCCCTTCATAATTAGAGTAAATAAATATTTTTGTAACCTCAAATGTGCATGCGCGCGTTCAGAGAGTCGAGTGATAACAGTTATTCTACCGTATCCAGTGCAAATGACAACAATTGAGTTTATTTTCGAAGATGTTCAATGAATCCTGTTTAGATCGAACGGAAGCACACATAAGTGTCTTCCCTGCTGCAAAGTTTCTATATTGGACGACATGTGCACAAGAGAATTAAAGTTACAACATGTCAAATGTACCCATATTGTCGAAATTTGCATGCTTATCGCCATCAGTTTATCTTTCAAGCAACGTTCATTTATTTTCTTTCGCATCGAAATTGAAAAAAACAAAACTTATGGAACGGCATGCTTCTAAAAACTTCAACTTTGCAAGCTAATGAATTGTTTAACAGCGTTTTCAAAATACATCAATTACATTTCCTTTTTAGCGCTTTGAATTGTAGTACTTTCATATATAAAAGAAGCACAATTAACTCCCAAAAAACCGCCATTTATATCTATTATTTCCTATTGTGGTGTCATTAGTTTTTGATTATGTTTACGAGCGTACAAAACGTACGTTTCCTTCGGACCCACTTACACTCCTGACAGGACGTACTTTGAACTTTATTTTCATCAAAAAATCGTCGTTATATAATTCTTTCGAAAGTGTGCAGGTGAGTCTTTGAGCCCTAATGAAAAAAGGTTGGTCTCGAAATATGATATAGAGGAAACCTCTGTTTCGAAAACTATACTTAAGAGCAGAAACTCTGTGATGGAGCAATGGGTTCTATGTCCTTTGATTGTAATACATGGACTATTCTACTGTTTGGCTTCAAAAATGCTACCTAACAATCGTACGTGTACCATGGTCTGAAACGTGTTAGGTTATATTGACACTGAGGATACATATTTTCAGATTAGATTAAAAATGTTAATTGGGTCTGTCGATGGCGTACTAAATAACGTTTTCGGCTATTTCACACATAATATACTTGTGCATGCATTCCCTGCCCTTTAGTTAAGGAATACGACAAAGTGTAATGATATTTTGCAACATATATCGCTTTCGGCTATATATGACCAACCTGAAAAAAATACACAAATAGATATATATTCACTAACAAATGTATACACTAATTTGCATCTCTGTGAGCGAGTTCATAGATACTTCCAAGGATTAATTTTGAGCAAAGGGTCGAAAATTTGGACAGTGACACTTGGCTGTTTACCATAACATTAGCCTCTCGATTACATTAGAATGTCCTGTTCGGCTACGTATATCACACAAGGGTTTGGGGGCTGTGCCTTAGCGTGTTCTTTGCTATTTGTATCCACACTGTGATAGTCTTGTAAAAGTGTACGCCCGGGCAGTAGGTTCCCCATCTTTGCCATTAAACGATAATGAATGAGCGTTCTAACACCTAAAAGTCAGTACGAACTGCTGAGCTGTACCTTATGAGAGGAGCTTGTCACACGCTCGCGAGTGTATTTTGACTATGAAAGCGGCCCCACCTCTGGTTTAGAATCTCTCATAATGTATGACACCTCCTTGTAGAAGGAAGGTTACACTCTTAATGTAAAAGAGTAAAATTCACTATTTCTACGATTGCCCACAGTAACCACCATCTTTTTAAGTGAAAGCGACTGTAATTCTACTCTGCTCGAAATGTTTATTAACTCTAAACAAGAAAATGCCACTCGATGGAGAGTACATCACTCAAAAAAGAAAGAGGTTACTGTAGTCAATATTTGTGGTATAGTTTCACTCTTATTGCAATCAGAGTGTATGTTTCAAATCTTAATATCTAATGATATATTCATCAATGATAAAATGAAATTTAATCCTAGAAAACCTTATATCCGCCAACCAATTAGTGAACACTTACATGAAAGGCGATTTCGGGGGATGGGGGATATGTGCCCCGAGTTTATGCAAATCCGTCCATTGACTTTCATTTTTTAGTGACAGTAAATTACTGCAAATAGGGTGATGTCCATCTCCGCCAATAAACACATACTTTTAAAAATGCTTGTTGATCAATTGTGTTTTTTAACTATAAAAAAGTGTTAAACTGTTATAAACTCAACTGACAGCCAATGATCACTGCAAATGGTTTCAATGTAAGCATCTGGGAGTATGTATTAGATATATTTCGATATATCTAAGCAAAGATACAGACAATTGACAAAGGTAGGATATAGTGACAAGGCAACAAAACATGACCATACGGGGTACCAGCTGCGAGGACAGGGAGGTGCCCTCCAGTTCGAAGATTCGAAGAAACCAAACAATTTTTCGGGAAATTTCTTTGGAAAGAAGTAGGCGATTTTCTACGGCAAAACACTTCGGGAGTCTTAAAAGAAAAAGAGAAACAACACCCCTTGTGTCTGAGCACACGTAGTAAATACATTGAACTTATCAAGAACGGCAATGAAGAGTACTTCATTAGGTCATACTATGTAAATGCTCAAAATCAAATACAATCAGTACCTCTTTTACTTAAATACATATTAAAAATGATCTCTGGTGGACTTTTCAATTGGTAGGACTGTTTGAAAGTTTCACTGACTACAATCTTTGACAAAACTGTTGGTATATCCCCCGCTATTAATTAAGATATAGTACAAAAGCAAATTAAACCAACTCCAGTACAACTTTTGTTTGCTTCCCCCAAAGAACAAATTTAATTTTAGGGTTACTGAGCAGTGCTTCTGCATAGTAGGCAGAGGGTCATGCCCACCTCTTCACCCCCAGTTGGGTAAAGTTGGTCACCAGCCTAGGATTTTTTACCAGTTTCGTCGAGTTCCATAAAATATGGTATGCCAGAGGATAACCAGTTGCACTGACAATTTACTGTAATGTGCTCTTAGGCCAAACACTTCAACACAGACCATACATTTTCCAATCTTTCCCTACAATCCGAATTTTACCTTTTTTAATAGAAGCACAAAATTTTCATCATTCTTCATAGACATCAAAAATGCTGCTTTTAACATCCCTTTCTTATCTTTTCGGCCACCAGTTATCTTACGGGGGACTTCAGGTTGTTGCCCCCATCCCTTGGGTGCTCCCTTTCGGGCAAATTCTGGTGCTACACCTGTTGTTAAGAAAATTTTCCTTAAAATTTGTCCAAAATGTTGCACCAAATTGCATCTGAGGATCCTAAAATACCCAAAAGTTTCCCAAAGGGGTGTCCCTCTCCCCTTTGACCCCTTCCCCAGGCCGGTGATTCAAAACAGGGTTTAGCCCCCCCCCCCCCCCCCGTCGCGAAAAGCTTCCTACGCCTATGTTTACAACATTACTCGCAAACAGGGCTAATGTAACGCTAAGATAACAAAACGTTACCTTAGCAACAGGATTCATTAAGAAACCCTAGGAGACAATAACAAATAAAGGCTCTAGTCGTCTAGCATAAATAAGATACACTGGAATAAATAATTGGTACTTACCTTTGCTCCTCTCCTCGAACTAAAAATCCTAGGCTTAATGTCTAAAACGTACAGAATTTCACACTGACTGAGAAGACAACTGCCGGTAAGATCAAAATACGCGCAGAGCATATTTGAACGCGAACGCAACTATTGCTATAACTTGTATGTGTAGGCTATAACTGGCAAAACAGAGCGCATTCGTGAGCGCGTACTTCGGCTTTTACAGACAGGCGTATTTTGTTTTGGACGCGCACATGTGCACGCACAAACGTTATCCGGCTATTTTAAGCAGGTCGAGGCGCCACACATAACCGACCATGTACAGCACGTCGACGCTGTGCACAAAAGCTGATAACGTTTGTGCTTGCCCTAAATACTTGTGCTGTATTTCAAAAGTGGATTTCTGTATGATCATGAGACG
The DNA here is from genome assembly GCA_029531755.1 of Holothuria leucospilota. Lineage (NCBI taxonomy): Eukaryota > Metazoa > Echinodermata > Holothuroidea > Aspidochirotida > Holothuriidae > Holothuria > Holothuria leucospilota. The sequence goes on along the minus strand of CM055961.1, from coordinate 78,246,578 downwards.
CAACACGGCGTACGTTGAGGTTATTTCTGTGCACCACATACGGAGGCAAGCCCTATAAATAGCACAATGTTAGAGAAAGTACACGCAAGGAAGAAACGACTGGTTGGTCGAGACACTGCAAGTTTGGACCTAACTTTGCCTCCATGGGTGGGACATTCCGTCATTTTGACCTTGGTTTCTAGTCAATAAATACTCTTAGGCGATCATCTCCAACATTGTCAGGAGGGCAATTATCTTCCTGCATGTAATGTTCTAAATGATGTATAGAAGCGAGCTAACCCCGCCCGATGCCGCGAATCACTCCAAACTGTAGTAAGGCTGCCCTTCACAGAATCGCACTTGTTACATCAGGAGTTGAAACGTAGCTATAATAGCTCGACTGGAGAGAAAGGGAAATTTAGCGGGATACTTTCATAAAACTAAGATATCGTAATGCATTCGATGACACGCTTTTAATAAACAATGCAGTGAAATAGAGTAAATACTTCTTAAAATAATATTTTGCCACCTGTCTCTATGCATTGGAATACACGAACTCAAACGACGACTTAAGGCTCTAGGAAATATTGCTCTACCAGAATTTATACAGTACGTAAGCCTTGTTTATTTATGGTATACCAGTTTTATGAATAACAAATGAACATCACCCTCTTATTCCAGTCATAGTCCCAATTAATTAGATTCAAAAGTAAATTCCGTAAACACTGCGAAGTTACAGCATCTACTGTTTTCTTATTGAAAATGTAGTTATCTCGGGCTATAACATAAAACAAGGGCACCCGTCAGTATAGCATATTTTATCATTTCACTGCACATCTAAACAGCGGTATTGGTTTTTATATTTCACATTATTGTACATTTTGAGAACTGCACAGACAAGTGTCAGACCGGAGCACATTTGGACACCATATGACAAGAATTTTGTAAACAAAATAGTTCGGGGGGGGGGGGGTATACAGGGACATTTCAATGCATTGGATGGCCCAATCATAAACAGTGCAGTAAACTACTCTAATGATTTTAAGAAAATAATGTTCTGCCAACTTTTGTCAATCATTTTCTTGCAGAGACTCCCTGAACTAAAACGAAGAAGTTAGCCTTAAGGAAAGATCACTGTACCAGAATTGATACATTATGTAAGCCTTGTGTACTTTTAGCGTGAAACCACTTTGATAAATAACAGGTGAATACCATCCAATTTGTACGTCCAAATTCCTAATGATAAAATAAGTTCCAAAATAAATACCGTCACGAATGGGAATTTTTCAGCATCGAATGTTTTCTTAAGTCAAATATCGGTCTCTGACTTACCAGATTCTTGTTCCATAAGCACTACATTTTACAAAAATTAACGCACACACGGACATTAATTACAAATACATAATAATGCAACTCGTTTGATTAATAGTGTTGTACCTTTTGTCGACATGACTCAATGAAAGACTTAAATTAAGTAGACAAAATGTACTGCCCATGCTAATACTGAGTTTTTACTGGCGGAGTATATTTGCCCATCCATCTCACACGAAGACTCTGTTGATGATACAAAAAAGGAGCTGAAAAGAGCGACCAGTACAAAAAAAAAAAAACACAAACAAATCTTATTTAAGAACTGAGCAGGGCGTTTTGGACAACACATCCTTAAAACTGGTTCCAATCTACCTTATTTGACCCCGGCTTTTTGAGAAGGAACATTGTATCTCCTACGCGCAGCAAAGGCAGACTTAATCAAGCATCGTGTTTAACTTACAAGCAAAACTGATAAATATTTACCTCAACGAATTATTTAAAGGAAGTAAGAGAAGGGTAGGCGGTGCACTATCTGACGTTACACTCTGTCGGTGAACCTCACACATTTTTAGGAAGGGCCCGAAATCATCATACGTGATTTCATGCGAAAGATTTATTGGCTTTTTAAATTTGCCGTGTGTGAATAATTTTAAAAGTTGGTTCTTATGACCAAGCTAGACCAGTTTCTGCTGTCTTGCTCATTTACAAATATGGCGCAGCTTCTTCTGTGGCAAGCCGTTGTTCGCGGCATGGGTTTAAATATTTTAATTGCTTCTAATAGAGCATCAAGGAAAGTATCGTCTGAAACTAGTCCTTCGTTTTCCCTAGAACTCGTAAACCTTGATTTGACAAGGAAATCTTTTAGATTTTTTGACCTTTTGTAGGCTGTAATTGGTCGTTGGAGAAATAACTTTCGTAATTGCGGGTTTTGAGTAATATGGTGCCAATTTTTTCTTAAGGCCCGTTTAATATGCATTGTTTTTATATGCGGGATATAGGTAAGTTTATAAACCAAAGGTGGCACTTGTGCTTTAGTTTTCTCAGTTAGGAGGGTTTTTCGGTCAGCGTAATCCACGCATCTCCTGGCGCTGTTGATTTCCTCTAGTGAGTAATTTCTCATAAGCAGTTTCTCTGTGAAGGAGTTTCGTTTCTCCAGGAAGTCACTTTCGTTATTGCACAGGCGGGCGTATCGGAGTACTTCGCCTTTAATGAAGCCTTTGAAGGTGGCTAGGGGGTGTGCTGAATTTCGATCTAAATATTGATAGGTTTCCGTGGGCTTTGTGTAGACTTTAGTGTCAAGCAGACCACTTACTCGGAAACGTTCGAATTTAAATATTTTAAGATCGAGATACGTTACTTCCGTGTTAGAAGCTTCCATTGTGAACTTAAAATGTTCATGCGCTTCATTCATGTAGGCCACTAAGTTGGAAAGTTCCTCAAATGTGCCATTGTACAGTGAGAGAATGTCGTCCCTATAGCAAAGCCACTTAATAATGTTGAAATCTGTCGGTTTTATGCGATTTTCTAAGTGGTGCATGACAATATCGCAGATATTAGGGGAGGCTTGGCTACCCATTGCGCATCCAATCTTTTGTAGGAAAAACTGGCCGTCAAATTCAAAACAATTTCTTGTTAGGATTAGTTTGACCAGGTTACGCATGGAAAGGGGTGATATTCTATTTATATCGTAATAGCTTTGCGGGGCTGCCGCAAACGCTTCTTGTACGATATCCAAGGCTTCCTCTTGTGGAGTGTTTGTGTACATGGAAACTACATCAAGGGTAACGAGTAGGACATTTTCTGGTGGGGGGGGGGGTGGCTTCCAGGATTTTAAGAATGTGATTTGTGTCTTTCACATAAGTAGATTGTCTTATGACAATTGGAAGCAGGAAATAATCCACAAATTCAGATATTTTTTTCTGTGGGGGATCCGTTGCCGCTTATGATTGGGCGGTCGGCAAATTTTGTGCCCGGGGGTGGTGCTTTATGTACCTTTGGAAGGACATATATGACCGGGGTTCGGTTGTTGTGGTTATTTGGGTTAAGGTAATTGAAAGTCTCCTCGTCAAACTCCTTGTTGGAAAACATATCTCGGAGGGTCGAACAAACCATGATTTTAGTGTCGAATGTTAAATCGCCCTCTAATTTTTGGTAGTGATGACTTTTTAATTGCCTTTCAAGTTCGGCTTTGTAGTCGGTGCGATTTAAGATAGCTATACCTCCGCCTTTATCAAAAGGTTTCAGAACGATCGTGCGGTCTTTATAGATATTTGCCGTAGAGCGATACGTTCAGCCTTTGATATGTTACTTTTGGCATTGCTAATGGGTATTGCCGCTAACTCTTCTTTAGTAGCTTCGAGATAGTCTTCCAGGTCCCTACTGTAGGTCACTTGTGGTGACCAGGTTCAGGGTAAACGGAACTTTGTGAAAGAACCACACATTTTATTTTGCATTACGTGCCGAATTCTCATTTTCCTTGTTAAGTCTTTCAGTGACTTGAGAATGTCAATATGATTTGGTTTTTCGGGGGTCGTTATAAACTTTAATCGTTTACTCAACGCAATTATCTCTATATTTGATAGTTGTCTATCAGAGAGGTTTTTGACGTACTTGAGGGATTCTTCCGCCTTTTCATTTAGGTTATGGGCATTTAATTGGCTACGTATAGCCTTTATTTGATTGATAGCGATGATGGCGTGGGTGAAACATATTTGGATGTGGGAAGAAGTGGTTAAATGAACCAATTTTAATATTACTCTTTGGGAATTGCTTGTTTACTGGCATATTTTAAAGATGTCTCTTCAAAAAGTATTTCCGTCTAGAAAATTTTAAGGCTCCTTTTGAGCAGCTTACCTAGACCCTCAAGTCTGCATTCAATTAATCTGGGCTTGTTGTCAGTACGTTCAGTTACGCAAATCATTCAGTTAACTTTTCACTACTGACAACACGATTTAGTAATGAATTTAGTCTTATCCTGGTTGTATGTGAAGTTGTACCTATGGTTATTATATAAGCTGGAACACTTTACTTAACCGCTCATGTAAATGCTCAGCTGAGCGTAACCTGCAACTGCTATACCTTATGCTGATCCTGTTGATTACACTCTTTCCTGAGCAACTTCCCATTCCCGGGATAATTACCAGTGCCCAACTTACTAACTCCTCCTAGAAATGTCTTCAGGTAGGCGGCGTAGGGCAACCACTGTTAGGCACTTGACCTACGGAATACAAGCTACAATCTTGGACAAACCTTTATGACAACCCTACTCCTCCTCAGCCTTGTGCAATGTTAAAGATGATAATCCACTTCGAGTGGAACATTTTCTTTGGGAGTCTTGGTGAGTATGATAACGTATGTAGTTCCAGACATGTACCAGTTGCCCCAAGAAGATACTTGCTCTTGCTCTCGAAGTCATTTTTTAAACCCAATTTCCTTCAATCAAAATTCTAAACTTTATTCAATTAAATTAACAAATTTTTGTATTTTGTTGGGAAAGAGCTCAAAGTTCTTCCTTTTTTTTCACCTCGACCCAAATTTTAGGTAATGTCCTAAGTCATTTTTATGTGAATTTTTCTTCTAGTACATGCGACTAATTGCAGCGGTAAAAGTTAGTGTTTGCGCTTGCCTGTACATGTATCAATGCACACAGAAGAGAATAATTCTGTGTGTAAATACCTCACATGCAATAAATAATTGGCTACACGCAGTGTATTGTCAGAAGTGAGCACCGTGTGTATCTACCACACTCACATGCAGTATATTATTAGAAGACTTGAACAATGACCAGTGGGCTTCGTCAGACTTTTCAAAGTGGGAAGGGGCACGGGAAGCAAGCGGTCAGCAGGAGGGGCACACCAAAATGAAGGACTGCACGTCACTATAAGCATCTTAGTGACGCTCCCCTGTAGGCGTTAGTCCCCAGGGTCCACTGTAGGGCCCCTGGTCCACGGGGTCCAGGGACAAAACTTTACTGGTACAGGGGGTGCATCGCATGCGAAGTTTCTGGGGTATTTATAAAGATGTGATCATTATAATGAAGCATTTGACTTTCTCTAAAATGTCATTGCAGCGCACTTAAACAGGCCACAAAATGGGGCAACCACAATTTGACCATTTGTATTGGTTAACCTTACTCCCACTAATGATTTAATGATGAGGGGGTGAATGGGGACAAGGAACAGTGTTTATGTTTACACTGAGGTTAAAATAAATTCACTCATGCTGTCCAGCGGGAATTAATGTTGAAACAACTACCTTCCAGGTATGCCACTAAGGGTAAGCCTTCAAATTGGAGCAACCAAGGTACATCTGGCGGCTGCAGACCCAGGGGTAGAGGGAAAATGTAGAAAAGCAGCCCGTTTGAATGCATTTCAGTGGGATTTGGTTGCCGTTAAACTATAATTATGCCCAATATTGATTTTGCACTTTCTTCAGCAATGTGTGTAATGGTAGACGCGCGGAGTGGCCAGAAAATTCTGGTTTTGAACATCTATGAAAAATTTGTCCAAGTGCTTTAATTTACTCCTTTCGGGGTATCAACACTTTATGATCCCTTATGTTGGCTGCACCTTGGCGAGGATACAGGAGAGCAAAGTTTTGTCATGCAGATTTGAAGACACCGTTAGCTTTAATTAAACAGACGTTAGCCTGTGAGAGTAAAACTTTTATTATCCTCATATTTATTGAATACGCTTGAAATAGGCAATAAAAATCGCAATTTTTACAGGTTTCGAACATAAGATCTGACTTAAGGATAATCGATGCGGTGACTGTATTGATGGAGAGGACTCGAAGCCGCAAAAGTCTCATAGCTTTTGAAAATAAAGTTAGAAACAATAGCTGTAGATTGCACCTCCCGATAAGGCATTCATACAGTCAACAAATTGCAATTTTGAGAACAGATTTTTGCAATTTTAGTCGTATGTTTGAGTGAAAAAGTGACTTGGGTCCTCCTGTTTATATGACATATGCGTGAATGGTGTGTTTGTGCATAGGTTTTTTTTTTTTTTTTTTTTGCAATGCCAAAGTTTCATGGGGGTCACACGGAGGTCACAGCTAATCTTGGGGGAGTGCACGTGCTTCCCCGGCCCCTGTTGGCGACGAAACTGACAATGCCACATGGTAAAGACAAATACGGTCTTGCGGGCGGTACATACATGTGTGGGCATTGGCATATATTATTCTTTACAGCTGAAGTTAATTGCATGTCTTGTAGAGCAACTTCTCAAGGTACGCTCTGTTTTGCCTACGTAGCAGTCTGTGCGGCATATTCTCTAGGCAGTCATATT